>CM021104.1:305109684-305444097 GCA_007115665.2 Sequoiadendron giganteum | reverse complement strand
GAACCCAAAAATTGAATCACTCATGTCACAAGAGTTGAACAAACAGATTGCATCCCAAATAGTATTCCCAATCAAGCATAGCACTTAGGTGTCTACCCTGATGCTAAAAATGGATCAGCCTTTCAAATGGACCGCGGAAGCCAGAAAAGATTTTGAGCTCATAAAGGAAGTTATTTCCTTAGCCCCTGTATTGATCAACCGAGATCTTTCAAAATATTTTATCATGTATGTTTTTGGTGGTTGCAACAATATTGCCATCGTGATTATGCAGAAGGATAGTGAGGATAAAATGGAATCTCCTGTTGCTTTCTACTTGTTCACCTGAAAGGAGTATGAGGTAATATACAATTTTGTAGAAAAGCAGGTCGTTGCCATTGTGAAAGAGCTTAAGAAGTTCTGACATTTGATATCATACAATAAGGTGATTGTTTGCGTATCACACCCTAGTGTGCGAGAATATATCATGAAAGGAGAAATCACAGAGAAAAGAGCTAACTGGATTACCAAGATCCTAGAGTATGATATTGAGATCAGGCTTGTCAAGACTGTCAAGGGAAAAGGACTATGTGAGTACCTCGCTAAAAACAATGAACCAATGGTAGAGTTCAAAGCCTCGAAACCTATGTTACTGAATGAAGAAAGCTCTGAGGGAGATTGGTTGGAAGATAGGATAAAATTCATGCAAAAGGGAAGGTATCTGATCAATCTCCCTTCCTTTAAGAGGCGATTATATCATTTACAAAATAACAGTTATGTTCTCTTGGAAGGAGTACTTTTCACAGGAAATTTTAATGGCGTCTCGCTAAGGTGTGTAAATGAAGAACATACCAAAAGAATATTAGATCAATACCACAACAACCCAGGTGGAGGACATTTTTTTGCAAGAACTATAGAAATTAAAATTATATGTGCTAGTTACTTTTGGCCAACACTATTCAATGATACATTTTCATTAATAAAGTCTTGCAATGAATGCCAATTTTATGTCAGAAAGAGAAAGAATGCTACTATGGCATTAAGACCTATAGTAGTAGAGGAACCCTTTGCTCAATGGGGTCTAGACTTCATTGGAATGATTAACCCTTTATCTTTAGTTGGACACAAGTGGATATTGATAGCAATCGACTACTTCACCCGATGGGCAAAGGCAATGCCATTAAAAAATGCGATAGAAATAGAAATTTTTAATTTTCTTAAGGAGTTGGTTGCTAGATTTGGCCCACCTAAAACAATTATTTCGGATAATGGTAAGGCTTTTCTCGGCTCTAAGATGAGCAAATTTGCATTGAAATATGAAATTTTCTTGAAAACCTCTTCTAATTATTACCCTCAGGGGAATGGCCTTGCGAAATCCACAAATAAAAACCTCATCAGGTTAATCAAGAGGATAGGCTCGGGACACCAGAGAGAATGGCATAAGAACCTCTGAACAACACTATGGGAAGACCGTATCACACCAAAGAAAATATTAAAGACATCTCCTTACGAGATGGTGTACGGGAAGGAGGCATTGCTACCTATTTTCATGGAAATCCCAGCTCTCCATGTGCTCAAATCTCTGGAAATTGAATAGAACAGAGAAATGGAGGTACAATTTTCTGAGTTACTCGAGGTACAAGAGAAAAGAGAGCATGCTCTCGAGGCCATGAATAGCTACCAACAGGTGGTAAAGAAGTGGTTTGATAAAAAGACATTCGACTAGGAGCTAAAATGCGGGGACTTGGTGCACAAGTTCAATGAGCACAGGGTGAAGCCCGACCAGCACAAAAAATTTGATAGTCTTCGGGAAGGGCCTTTTAAGGTTGTTCAATGCAAATAGTTTAACTCTTTCGAGTTAGAAGACATGGATGATAATACCTTGGGTATTCCAGTTAATGAGATACACCTTAAAAATTTTAATTAGTCCTGCTTATGTAGTGAGTTTGTAAATTGTAAATATGTAATTATTTTTTCCTGCTTTAAGTTTTGGGTTTTCTTACTGCTTTTTGAAAACAACAATAGTATTGCAAGAAATTGAAATACATTGTAAATAAGCTAAGATATGAAAAAACATAAGTATTATATTATCACTGAAACATTTACATTACATACGATAGAGGCAATGGCCTTGTATCAAAATATATACGTATATCCGCTAAGAAGCAGAGGTTGAAAAAGGAAAAAAGAAAAATTGGGGACTATATTTCTTCTCAAATTCTCAAGCATTGGATGGAATAGAAATGGCAACAACCAATGATGCAAGGTAAAGGAACACCATTCTCTCAAAATCCTCGTACCATTGGAGGTTTTAAAATGGTTCGATGTAATGTATCCGCATGAGGAAAAATGATCGGCATAGACCTTGGCATGATGCTCTTCGTGGGTCTCCAAATCAAAGCCAAATAGGAAGGGCCTAGTTGGCACAGGTCCTCCATGTAGTACCAACTGACGTAGGTTGCAAATAGAAGGGACCCCATGATCAAATATGGCAGCCCGCACTACTTGCTCCAAACCTCCAAGGTAATGCCGAGGGAACACCCACTTGGTTAGCTTCAAAATTTTGCGTTTAGAAACACTGATGTCTAAGAGCGAAGCAACGAAGTGGGAGAAAATGCTAGTGTTCACCCTATATCGATCCTCGTATTCCACGTAGTCTCTCCCAAGGACCCATTTGATCGCTTTCACATATAGCAAGTTCTTGATGGCTGTCATGCGCTTCAGGCGCCTGCAACTAAGTTTTCCTAAAAATGTTGCTTGGGTGTTTTTGCAAACCAACCTAATCGGCGTCTCCATTATTGCTTGCTACTCTAACTTAAGAATGAAAATGCTAAGTTAACTTTCACCTGATGAAGCAAGCTATGATTACATCAAAAGAAAATGGAGCTATCAGGCATTGATAATTAGTGTTGTGGCATGTGAGTTGATTTGAATAATGAGGAATAGCTACAACTTTCTTCTTTCAAGTTATCAAATTAAAGAAAATGGGCCATGTTTCTACAGGAGGAGCTGTCATCCCGATAAAATCAAGGAAAATATTTTGGTAAAGTTGTTGGGCATTGTGACCAAGTACAATCAAGAGATCATTAAATGCAAGAGAATTTGCAAAGGATATGGTAGGGCTATCCCAGTGCATTGTCCAAGGAAAAATAGGTGCCACCTCACGCAAATGTCATGTCTCTTAAATTTGAAGAGTATTTTGGTAGGTGGGCCATTTCCTCACATGCTTGAAAAAGCCGGAGATGCATTAGGCAACTAAATATTAAAGGTTGGTACATACCTTGGCTAAGCCATTTTTCACAAAAACCAAAAAGCAGGTTCGACATGCAAAAAGGGTATTTATGGTTAGAATTCATTAAAAGGTGAAAACGGCTAAGTTATTCACAAAGAGAGAAAGGTTTTTTTCAGAAGCTAAGTCATTTGCAAAATTTGCGAAAATCCTCTTTCTAATATGAGGAGAAAATGCCTAAAATTGCAGGAATTTCAACAATATTCATGACCCCTCAAAGCATTAATGAGTGAAGATTGATGACACCCTACATAGAGATATATGGAAAAGAGTCTTATGCCACTCTAGGCATCCCAACAAGGCCATCTTGGCCTTTTACCAGTCAACCAAACCAAAAAATTCTTGCCAAGGTTTCTCCTAGAAATCAGGCCCTAGTATTAGAAGATTGGGATAATGTTTTGGATCCTGAGTTGCTCAAAATCCCAAAAGCCTAAGGGAGGCTGGTTGCAAAACAATGAAGAAAATTTTGGATCCTTTCAACAAATGTCTACAGGACTATGGGCTTCCCCAGTACATGGTTCCCCTGGTGCATTATTGCCTAGAAATGGTGGCAGCATGTGCAACAAACTTTGATCCTCAGACCAGAGTTATAAATGGCCCTAATTTGAGGGTAGTTATCATCCCTCATGCCTTGGAAGATATGTTATGTGTCCCATTCCCTCTACCCAAAAGTGTTGAATATTTTTATATAAAGAGGATACAAGAATGTTGGAGAACATTTTGGATGGCACAACAATTTTACCACACTAAGACTGCTCAGCCGATAGATGTCTCAACACCTCCCAAATTCCCAATTGCTTTGGGTGCTTTGAAATCAGGGTCTGCTTCCGTCGCTTCTATGTTGGCGTTGGTTTGTGGGCTGGATATAGATAAGGGATTTTTTGAATTCTAGATGAGCCTCAACTTCATGTTGAGGAAGAACAACTAGCCTCTGCTTATGGACTTCACAAAGGTTATTGTGGATAGGATGATCGAGCAGCTATGGGATTCCGAAGTTGGTTCTACATTCAAGTATTCTTCCTTCCTAGCCTACTTAATTTTGCATTAGAATCCTAACTATTTCTAGCTATTCATGGACCTAGTCATTTTCAACGAGAGAGGTGTGCGGAAGCTAGTGTCGACATGGACTCCCATCGTGCCAAAGACTTTTGATTATTACACATTTTTAGATTTGTTCCTAGCTCCGACCTTACAGGCTTTGGATGGATCTGGAAGTGGCATTTCAGTGCGTCTCATGCCATGATAGGTGTCATGGTTGGGAGGCCTCTTGTCGCCTTGTGATTGGTTTTTTGGTATAGACTTCACTATGCTTCATATGCTAGGCTTTATTCAGGAGCCTTTCTGGCTCCCACGTTTTCTTTCTGAAAAAGTGTTGGCCCTAGAGGAATTGCGATAGCTGAGTAATTTTGAGAATGATTACTGCGGAGGAATACATTTGACTTCCTATTCAGTGTTGCTATCATGTTCGACTTAGTCTCACTAGTGAAGAAGAAGGGCCTGAAAGTTAACAAATTGGAGGTCTTGTACTCTAAGTTGGGTAGTCTTGGGTTGGTAACTATCAATGACATATGGCAATACAACCTAGAAAACAATCTATCAGAGATTGGTATAAAAATTCCACACCAGCCCAGACCATTTTGGGACCCTTGGAGAAATGTTGACGAGGGAAATTTGAAATTCTTTGTAGGCCTTGAGTATTTGCCTACTATAGAGAATCAACCGCGATGGTTTAAATTTCACCACGTTGTGGGAAAACCCAACAAAAACCAAAAGATGAGCTCATACCTATGTAGCCAATTGAATAAGCGTGAATGGAAGCCCGAAAGAATTAGGGACTTCTAGATATACAGGCAGGAGATAAAAGCAACAAGCAACCTTTTTCAAAAGGTTGACTTGGATGAAAAATTTGATGACATGTGGGTTCACAACCACCTAGATAGTGAGAAATCTTTGAACCCTTCACTTTCAGAGAAATATTATGAGAAGGGAAGAGCTGCCACAGAACCCGAAGAAGAGGTAACCCAGAATGCCCCTATTGCAGGAAGATATCCAACACATGAGGAAGATGTCAGTGGAAAGCCTGCCTAGCAGGATGATTCACCAGACACATAAACTTCAGAGCCTTCCAACTCCTCTAAATCGACTAGGAAGAGGCCAAGGAGTACCAGATGTAAGAGCAAGGTTATTGTGAACCTTGAAGAATCTTCGGAGGAGAAGCGACCATGAACAAGAGAGTTCGTAGAAGAAGAGGAGAAACAACAACAAGAAGTGGTTGTATAGTCTACAACTCTTCAAGAGCCTTAGGTATTATTCCCTCCATCTTCTCTCTCTACTATGTCTCTAGTATCCTCTTCATCTACCCCAACTTTTTTGTCTGCTCCAACTTTTTCATCTGCACTAGCTTTTTCTGTCACTGGATATCCCGGGCAGTCCAGTCCTTTCCCTCCTAGTTTTCCATTTTCATCCTCTTCTTTTCATTCCTTACCCATAACGCAATACAATGCCAATCTTGAGCTTATGAGCCAGCAATTTTCATCCCCGAGTGCCGGCCTATGAGTTGGTGCTTCCCCTGGCTTTTCCCCTGTCATGTTTTCATCATCTTCGAGTGGCCAGTACATCCCACCTTTTTCCCCAGCCATTATCACAAGGCCTAGAAAATCCACTGATGCGCTCAACACACTATCTTTCCCACTAGTAGTCCCTCAGGAATTTTGTTTTGCTAGTGGGCTGGGTATCTCTTCCCAAGAATATTTCTTGCAAGTGGAGGCAAATAAGAGCACACAAGCTAGACAAATTCAAAAGAGGAGACAAAAGGATGTGGGCAAGCAGGCAGAGCCTCTCTTACAAAATGTCTTCAATGAGAGTCAAAATTCATTGATGTTTACAAAGATCACTCCCAACGTGATTAAGTCAGTAGGATAAATGTTGTCAAGTGACTACTCTATCAATGCCATTGGGTTGGACTTGCAACAAGCTCGTCCGTGAGATAAGGTTGAGCTGATGGAGGAAACTCATAAGATAGTAACCACCAATTACCTCAAGCTCAATCGCCTAGGAAGGGAAAGGGAGGAGCAAATATCAGAGCTAAAGGGAAAGGTTGAAATCTAGGTAAACAAGTATAAAGCCCAAGAAAATGAGATAAATCACCTACAAAAGGAGAGGAGCACTTTTGAAAGAAAAATCAAGGAGCTTCAGGTTATGGGTGTGGAGATTGTTTTGGTTCTATAGAATGAGGTTGAGTAGAGCCGAGGAAATGAAGAAAAACTCCATGCTGACATACTACAGTTGAATGAAGGTATGAAGCAGCTCTGATAGAGCACAAGTGATGACTTAAACGAGATGAATGCCGATTTAGAGTCAGAAATTGAAAAGAGAAAGTACACCGAATTGGCCTTGGAAGAGAAGGAGAAATAAATTTCCACTCTAAGCAGCCAAGTTTTCGCATTGGACGGGAGCTTATCGGAGCTAAAGGCAGACCTGAGCAACAAAATAGTGGAGTTGGATCTTTTGAGAGCCCAACCTCCTGCACCACAAATGAGCTCGTTGGAAATTTCCAAGGAGTTATACGCGTCATACTGGGATAAATTCAATGCATTATGCCTTACTCTATAGCCCACCCTAAACTTTATGGTGCAGGGGACCAGCCTATGCAAAACAGTTAGTGAAACAATCTAGCAAGTGCAGGAGATTAATTCTAACAAAGTTCCAGAGGCCAGGATTTTGTTGAACAAGTTGTATGCGACTTTCGATGAGGCTCTGAGCAACATAGGTATAGAAGATTGGACAACAACAGCCATGGGCATGAACATTCTCATTTCCATGCATGATGTCATCCAACATGTAGTAGAGTGCAAGGCCAAATTGAACCAAATTATTAGTGACATGCGGGAAAAATTTTCCTGCTTAAATCAGAGAGGTCTCCCTTCACCCTTCATTGCAGATTAGGTGGTAGCACATGTCAAGCACATTGTTGCAATGATCGAGTAGAAGAAGTAAGACCTTTCTATTTTCCAAGCTTTTGATCAGTCTTCAACCACCCAAAACATTGAAGGCATCATGCATTAGCTGGCACAACTCTTTTTCTAGCTTAAATTGGATGCAAAGATATCTAGCGGATTGCCTTTCAAGGAAATCATCGATCTTAGGTTGGCGCACAAATATCTGTGAGCCCTCTTTGTGCCATCAAATGAGGTCTAGACCGATCTGTAAGCTGCAATTTCTAAGTTGTGAGCGATGATTGGATGTTGAACCAAGGTTTTTGGGGTTCTTCAATCTGCAGATGAAATGTCCCTGTGAGTCACCAAACTATGAACATTATTTCATGAACCGCTAGCTTTCATGGTTATCTTTCCTTCATGACTTTGCCTTACCATTTATCGCTCTTAAATTTTTGGCGCTTACCACGTGGCCGCCAAACAAAGATTCCTACTTTTCCGTATTGCTTTGCTTTTTTCAAGTTCCATGTGCATGCCATGTGGCTTTCTCTTGCCGTTTTCTGAGCTAGCCACACTTTGTAGTTATCTTCACTTGGCATCACTCACGTGGCTTCCTCTTGGAGATTTTCATTGGGATGCCCCTCATTCTTTTTCCAGGATCCATTTGCTTGACGCGTAGCATATTTTTGTGCGCCGATTTTTTGAGAGTTGCTGCCTATGCTGATTTTCTTGTTTTCCGCTGCATTTTCTTCTTCGCTGCGGCATGTTCATTTATGCTACTGCATGGCCTTCTATTCTTTGTGATAGTTTTGTTGGTGCACTGTTGAACAATCTTTCAAATTAGTGGTAGCTTGAGAAGATCTGAGGCGTCGATGTTTGATCAAGGCATCTTTATCCATGGTTTTTAGGTGGTGGGCAGGCCTATATAACCGACCCTGCTTCTCTTTTATGAGGTTGTTGATTAGATGGATAGAAAATTTTCCCGAGCACTAGGAATAGCCTCTGTAATATTTTTATTGAACTTGAAGTTCGCAGACTGTGCCAATCAATTTGAACTTTCTTCTTTTCATGCATTTGATAAGACTATTACACTGTGTTGTTATTTTCCTATAATATATCAATGTGTGTTCTTCAACTTTTGTAATCTTTTATAGCTTTATAGATACAGATCATGCTTTTGACTCCTCTGTGTTGGTTGAAGTTATACTAGATTATGCTATGTGGATAGAAGTTGTTCTTATGTTTTAAAGTTTTTTTGAGAAAAATTATCTAAATAAACAATACCCAAGTGGCTGTTATAAGGAAGACAACTCCTTTCACATTTGGGGATCTAGCTAAGAAATTCACTCCCTTACCCAATACCCTCCATACCACAATATTAAAACTTTTAGAATAGAAAATGATCACCTTACCCTCATTAAGATTCCTAATCCTAATAACCCACCACCCCTGAACTTTAGATCAAATGCTTATTTCCATTATCACCGAAAAAATGGACATGACATGAAACAATGTAAGAATCTTAAACATCTTGTGCAAGACCTCATTGATTTTGGTTGACTTTCAGTTGGTGGTGTTAATGATCAAGGAAATAAGTTTGTTTCCCCTCCTAACTAAAACATAAAAATCTTTACCAACCCCATGTCAAATCATAATATTTCATTTGTCAAAGCTAGTGAAACTACAAATAATGATGTGATGAATGTTGACACAAATGATGACAACATGAATACTGATCAACAAGATCCTATAGAACAAAATTTTATCGATGGTTTTGTTACATTGGTCTAAACTCAACATCATAAGGGCCAAACTAAAAATCCTCTTGGCATTGCTTTCTCATCTAAATATATGCTTAAACATGCACTTGATGGTCCTCTTTACATAGGTTGTGAAATCAATGAGAATCCCAACAATGGGCTATTAATTGATCTAGTCTATGGAGAGAATGTGATCACTGATTAATTATTACTTGTGCATGAACTCTATCAAGAAACATATGATAAACAAAAATCATGGATAAAGATGTATAATGGTTTTTCTTGCTCTACAATGGGATCGATCACCTTACCTTTAAAAATAGGACCAAAAAAAATAGATGTATCATTATCCATCATCCCAATATTGGACCAATTTTGTGTGAAGCTTGGTTACCCATGGCTATGCTCCATGGAAGCCTTCTTGTTGGTGTGCATAAATGCCTAAAATTTCCCCTTGACAATGAAATATTTACTATGCATCATAGTGGCTTTAATCCTTTGTCTTCTTGAGGGAAATTTTCATTAGATTTAATTTGGATCAAGCCTATGGAACCTATTAAACCTCATGAGGACTTCTTTTTCAAATCCTATCAAAATTTTAAAGTGAAATGAATAGAAAAACTATCCCTTACAAACATGCCTCAACCTATGATAGAGCCTACCATCCTTGACAAAACAATGATTGAACCTAAAGACATTAAAAAACAACCAAGACCAACCTAAGATAGACCCTTTTCCTACCTCCTACAAAAGACCAAGAGGTAACGAAAACAATCACATCATGCCTCCTAAGATAAATAAAGTTTACAAAACTAAAGAGAAAGTGGGTGAATAGCCTCCTATGGATCCTTCCATTCCTCCCCTTAGGGAAGAAAATAAACCTATGGTTGATAAACCCACTCCTACACAAACACAACTTGAAATTCATACTAAAAGAAATATAAATGCTAGAAAGTGGAGGCATAGCCATTTTTATCTTTCTCAAAGTTTAAACAAAGAAACAAAGAAACAAAATCAAAATCCAAACTTGACTAAAGCAATACAGGATGATTCTCCTTCATTGCAACAAAAAAAAAGATCCTATATTGCAACCACAATAGGAGCTAGATCCTTCTTTATACATTAGCATTCGACCTCCCATTGTGATTAACTTGGATGATGATGATGAGGTTGCTAAAATTTATGAAGAGGTGCATGATGAATTGACTACATTTTTTTCCTCTTCTATGAGCTTACATGTTAATTCTCCTAAGAAGAGTGTTGAACTTGGTAATGATCTTAGTTTTGCACTTGATATTATCCCTTTGGCTAGTTGTTTTCCTTATATATACAATGAACATGATTGGGACACAAAATACTTGCTAATAGGTTGACTCGCATGTACCTTACTAGTCTTTTGCATTATTTAATTTTTTTCTTTTATGTGATTGCATGTGCATAATGTGATCCCTTGTGTTGTTATTTTTGATGTCTCTCTCTCTTTGTGACATTCATCTATTTATATATCATTATTCTCTAAGTCATAAAAATTTTATCTATTTTTTTTTGTTTTGGGGATGATGCAAGGCATTGAGACATTTAGTCTCTTCCATGTTGATCCAATTTTTTTTCTTAATTTTCACTCTCTTTGTGGAATTCTTCTTGTTTCATGAGTATTTGGGGAATGAAGACAATTTTGAGATCTCTACAAAAATTGTAGAAAAAACATAGTGACCCCAAATCCATGGATCCCTTATGTGTTCTGGGATTTCATTTTAGGGGCAACCCTTTTTCATGATGTAGCTTAATTTACAAACATATTACTTGGAATTGGCCTTTCCAAATAGGGTCTCATGTCCTCTTTATTGTTAGCATTTATCATTTGCTACTTTAAAGTAATTTCTCACATAATGGTGTTTAACAATTTTTCTAAAGTGGGGGCATACATTGGTATTATTCATTTGAATTTCATATTTCATTGTGTATTCTTCTTACTTCATGTGATATGTCTTTCACTTTGTGGTTGAAATTGGGTGCAATTTCCTCCAAAGAGAATGATATCTCTTAGCATATTATATTCCTCTTAGTGGATTGATGTGACATGTTGCATCCCATAAGTTGTGAATATTTTATTCTTTGATTGTTCCACTCTTGGAAACATTAGGCATAATGTTCCCTAAGTTAAGCCCTTACATGAACTAAGAAAAAATCCTTTGAACATTCCCTACTTTTCACTTTTAATTTCTATTATATGGCCACCTTGCATAAAACACTTTTCATTCCTATGGATCCATCTTGTTTGTTCATGAGTTTCAAGCATACGAAGCTTTTCTTACCTCATAAATCTCAAAGTTTATTATTGCATGGTTCCTTATCAAACTTATTAGGAGGTATAGCTTTGTTTTGGTTGAACGAGAAGCCAAACTTAGGAGTGACTTTCCCATAGCCACTTGCTTGTGTGTGTGAGCATATACTAGCCACGTGCATATGTTTCTGACCTTTTTGAATATTCACCCAACAAACAACCTAGAGTTCCTTTGCCTTAGAGTGAGCATGAATATTTGGATAAAAAACTTAGATTTGATCCATAATATGTGGGACAAATGATTGATGCTTGATCCATCCCCTTTTTATTTATTTCTTCTCTTTATCTTTGGTAGTGTATGCTTGTGCCATTTTGTTGCTCCTTATATCATTCTCATGTGTGTTATTTTGTGCTTATGTTGGTTTTCCATAGGATCTTGATCTTGGGGGCTTGATATTCCCTCTCGATAATTGTCATCCTATCTTATCGACACTGGTACACTTGGATCCCTATTGATTCGAGTTTTCCTAATTTAGTGTGAGCTTGAAGCAAGTTCATCCTCTCACTAAAGTGGGGGCTAAATGTGGAAACATAAAAATTATCCCTTTATTTTGTCATGCTTATTTAGGCCCTCCTTGTTAAATTGAGCTTAATGTTGCCTTGATTTTGTGTTATAATGTGTTTTAAAAATTCACGTTAGGTCTTGGGACCTTGTAAACTAAATAAATGTAATGGTGACTTATTTAAGGTGTTGTATAGTGTATCCTAACACTTTCACACTAATCTAGGGTTTTCAAAATTAATTGGGCTTCTTTGTGCCTTATTTGGCCTTATTTTGCATCCACAAGCCTTAATTAATGCATGGTTTCTAGGATAGTCCTAGCAAAAACCAACATCCAATCATAATTTAGGTGTTTTTGGATTGTATGGACCAAATTTAGTGATCTGGGACACATACACCACCTTGGGTATATGGTTTCCACCTAATTTTCAAGGACTCAATTTGCATTTCACATCAATCTAGGCCTTTCTTGAAAAATATGTGTCGAGCTTAACCTAATGGGACTCATATGCCACTTATGGAGTATGAGTCCCACTTAGCTTAGATATAAACTAAATTCAAATTCTTGGTTGGATTTTATTCACCTAGATTGGATGTTAGCTTTTAGTGTTGTAATTTCAAGAAATTTGGTATAAAACAGTATAAATACAAGGTCTTTTAAGATATTTTCTCCTAAGATTTCAAGTATTCATGCATTATAGAAAATTGGAGATCACAAGAGAATTTAAGAGTCTACAAAAGAATTCAAGAGCATTCAAGAGTTGATTATCAAGCATTTTAGAGAATTATTTAAGTATCTAGAACCATATAGAATTCATCATGCATCATTTTTGTTTTTAAGCTAATGTTTATGATGTAAGGTTTTTGTGATTCGAGCAAGAATTAAATTCAAGATCCAAAAAATTAAAGAAAGAGTCAAGATCCACATCCATTTGGGCCACTTCATACATGTTTGCAACACTTTATTTCTAGGGTTTGCTGAGTTGCAACATATCATTTTGTTTATTCATCATTCATCCTTTCCATTTGATTTCATTACAAGGCTTGATTACCAAAATGGGGTTTGACCAAGGCAAACCCCTTTCTACTAATAAAACAACATTTTTCCCTCTTTAGTGTGTTATTTATAGATCTACATTGTATACCCTCTAAGGAGAAATATTGGAAAGAATTTTTCAAGATTGCAAAGTTTTCCTAGTTGTCATCTTGTTTAGAAGAGCATTAAAAGACATCTACAAAGTAGAATTCAAAAATTTTGATCCATGAATCAAGTTAAGAAGACATAGAAAATATTGAAGAGCAGATTCAGACTTTGATCCTCTAAAAAAGCTAAGCATGAATATTACGCCACTTCTAGTGTATGATTCCCATTATAGTGGATTTTCTAGCTTTTAGGTGTTCCAAACTTGTCTCTGCTATATTTATGTTCCTACCTAGAAGCCCTAATCTAGGACTAAATTGACCATCCTAGCATATGAGTGTACACTAAATTAAAAAAAAATAGCATTTCAAGTCTCCAATCAAGTTGCTACAGGTTTTCAGATGCACCTTTTTTATCTCTTAGTTTCCTATTTTGTTTTGCAGTCATTTCTTAGCCATTTATTGTAGTCTTGCATATCATTAAGTTTCATATTTAGATCTTGCATGATACTAGTCTTTCCAAGCCCTAGCTTGGTGGTGAACCCTTCTTTAGTCATTAATCATACCCTAGGACAACCTTTAACATATATCTTTCCCCATTTCATCATTGCATTGAGATCTCCACGGTTTCCTTGAGTGAAACAAGAGTGTGAACTAGGAACCCTATCTCTTCAAAGATAAGGCCCCCCTATTTCTATTATTTCAACAACATATTCCTGTCGAATTATTTTTGTGTGTATCTTGTGATTTCCATTATGCCTCTAGATCATGGGTGCCTACCATCATAGCCAAATCTTACAAGATTGAAAATATCAAACCCTCAAAAGACTTGATAAAGTGTTCAAAATGGATGGAATACCACATCCATACACTGATGTAGTGTGCCAAAATGGAAATTGTAGAACACATCTAAATTATATTTTAAGAAATCTCCCCTTGATAATGGAAGCTATAAGGAATTCCATAACAATTAATTTGACTAGTTCAATAGAATTACAAAGAGCATATACTAAAAAGGGAGTGGTAGGAGGAAAGAAGCAATAGATTACAATGATATTTATATGGATCAGATTTAAATATTAATTAAACCCTTTCAAAGAATAAATAGAAGAATCCAAGAAACTAATGATTAAAAATTATTAAATTTGATCATATCATTAACCCTACCAAATAATTAAAATTTGTCTAGGATTAAAATCCATAGAAAAATCTCATAAAAAATCATGAAAAAATCATAAAATATTATTGAGCATTTATATTAAAAATCTTATTATAAAATATATATTAATTTATAATTTTATACTTTCAATATCTCTTTTATTAGTAAAATTATATATACATAAAAATTAAATAATAGAAAATTAACAAGAACCCAAGTATAAGAAAATAACGACATTTTTCTCATACATATGTTAGTTTGGAGGACCAATGCCTATGATTAAAATATATTTACAGTTTTGATGTGTCTGCAACTATACTAGAAATACCATAAGTCAAGAGCAAGAAAGTTCAAAGACATGTTCATTATAGATAGATGATTAATTTAGATTTCATTGAGGATTATGGTGGTTGGGTGTTGATATTCTAGGAATTATATCTCATTTAGCTTCATGAATTCAAATATAAAATGGAGAATTAATCAAGTTAGTATTTTTTATTCATGGTATTTTACTATCTATTAAAATTTATAAGAGTATAAAATTCCTATTTGATTATGGTAGAGCTTTTAAAATTTTGAAAAAATTGAGGTAGTTCTTTGCTTTGTTATGTTTTATTGCCTCTGTACCCAAGGGTAAGGTTTAGGGTATTGGTTCTAAAGCCCTTTTTTCAATTTTCAAAAGTCTTAAACCCTTGGGAATTATAATCCTCTGTTGAATTGTTACACACAGTTACTAATTACCTGAGTTATCACTTCAGCCATCGCGAACATATTTTTACCGGCCCCTTGGTCCAGGTCTATTGGTCAATGAATACTTTTCCATTTTTTAAAAATTTCCTATGGTCATACAAAATGTTTCATGATTAAATTCTCATGTGTCTTCAATCATTAATTCTGAAAGGTCTAAGTCACATCGACCTAGTCGGGTCCCCTTCATTAAAACTAACATTTGTGCATATGCAGATTGCCAACCATCAGATCTAGAGATTAAATCCTAACTACTCCCCACCAGCCCTATAGGATTAAAATATCAGTTTCTAAAAAGCAGTAGGGTCAGTGGGCTAGCGACATGTGTATTATTGCAAGTGTCGGGCCCAATCTCGACTATAATTCCTAGCACTTTAAGCTTTCAAATCAATGGTCAAGATGCACTGTTGAGATTCAATCTCAGTCATTCCTCGCTAACCCCGTGGGAATAAAATAATACTTTCTAAAATGTAGCAGGGTTAGTGAGTTTTTGACATGTGTCCAAATCAGAGAGATAGGGCCCAACCCACCCTAATATTTCTAGTGCTATGAACTTGGAACTAATGGTCAAGATCTCTTATTGAGATTAAATCTTAGCCATTCCTCACTAACCCCGTGGGACTAAAATAATGTTTTATAAAAAGTAGTGGGATCAATGGGCTACCACCACATGGATTTTATCATCATTTGGTAGAAAGAAGGTGGATCCCATAGAGCGAGTGAGTTGGCATCCAACTGGTATAATTTCATCGGTCGATGGAAGTGTGAACGATGGTGACATAAATTCAAACTTGATTGACTTGATTTGACTCATCCAATGTGCCATCTCAGAGTGAGATCAAGAACTATTATTCAAAATCAAATATGTGAGCATGAGACCTATTGTGCTTCACATGAGTGAGTAGTAATGGTGGAAAATACATCCAAAGCTACTCAATCTCAACCTAAATACACATAAAAGATTGGTTTTTTGCAAAATTGAAGATTGCAAGTGAATTTGGAGCCCCCAAGAGATTGATAAGAGAATTTCAGAGTTTGACGTAGTCAAAATTAGGGTTTCCTACAAGCAAAAAAGATGTAAGTTAAACAAAAACCTTTCTCTGTGTTGTGTTCAAAACTATTTTGAATTAGAGAAAATATTCACTGTGTCTTCCAATTGAATTGGTTTATGTGCCTTTTAATTTCCTTTTTGTGGTTTGAATTTTCTTTGAAGAGTCAAAATTTTATCGAACCCATTGAAATTGTACCTTTGAGCCATGCCCTAGGTTTTCAAATGCTTTGTGTCGAAACTGTTTGATCCCACCTTGTTCCTAATGGCTCCCAAATCTCAATTTTTTGGTTCAAGAGCCACACTACGACCTCTTGCCCAAGATATTATTGATCAATTGAAACCATCAACCACTAAAATGGCAAAGGGAGTGGCTCTATTTTATGGACCTAAGATTAAAGAGGGTCTAGTGGATAAAAATTGTAGTGTCAAGGATACCAAAGTGTCGTACACAATGTGGCAATTGTTCCAAAATTGGTTTGGGGATAGAATTTGGGAGTTCCCATCTGCAAACCTTGGAGATTCGATTTTGGAAAATTGGTGATGAAAAATGTATACCTGGATGTAGATTTGTTAAAGGAAATTTTGTGAGGTATGAACCTATTTCAAGAGTAATTAGGGCATATGATGGTGTTGAGATGATCAAGATAACTAGAGAGGAGATTGTAGAGGTTTTCAATTTGCATGAGTGGAATAAAGATATGATTCCTATTGACCTCAAAGCCATCAAAGAAGAGTATAGGAACACAATGGCTTTGTTCAAATTGTCAATTTTTCCCATTCATACTGCAAGTAATAGGTTCGGGAAGAATAATAAGTAGATAAAGATTAGCGAGAATGAAAAGGAGCCTTTCCCCATGAGGTACTTTGCCAACTATTTTTAGAAAAAAAAAATCTCCTTGTGAAAAATCCTTGGTGTTGATGCACCATCCACCATGCCAATAGATTTCATGTATATGGCAGCACACCTCCAACACCCAACTTATAACATAGTGTATGATTATGCTACCTATGTGGTAGAGAAAATGCATAAGGGTTTGTCTGCAATGAAGGAAGGAAAATAATTGGTGAGATTTGTATGGTATTCTCTCCTAATGCACATGTTCCTATATAAGGGAGAAAAGAGCTTTGTTCAAGATATGACATTGAAGAAGGTGTAGGATTATACTGAGTTGCATGTTTAGTGTTGAACAAAAATTTTGGACAAGGATTACATGAAGTTTGATTATGTGGTCTTCCACAATGTATTTTCCTCCAAGTTGAGAATTTTTCTAGTTTTCAATGCACCAAGAATCCCAAAGGAAATACATGACTTTTTGAGTCTTATGGAAAGAAGACCTAAGTTGAAATTGACTCACAATTGGGGGGATATAATCTCATACCCTAATACAAAAATTTTCAGATTTTATCACACCAATGTGATCCCATATGAATTACCAAGGGATGTGCCATTAAGGATTGGTTTTATTAAAATTATGAGGCAGTTGGGAGGAGCACAAATAGTACACTTGCCTGAAACATTGAGGATTTGTAGAATTTGTAATGGCAAAGGGAGGATGGAAGGAATTGGGATAGATTCTTCCACCTTACAATTTGAAGAAAGTATTCCCAAGGAACCATGACCTAGAGGGCTTCATTTCTACCTTGAAGGAAAATAATAGGAGTGGCTCCTTTGTCCACAATTTTTATTACCCTAAAAATGTAATAAAAAATGTCTTTGATGTTCAAATACAAGAGGAAAGGAAATAAATGCACCTTTCTTTCAATAAGATGGTTGAAAAGGTTACAAAGTTAGATCCTAATTATGATCCTCTACCCAACATTAAGGGATAATTAAATAGGGCCATGTATGTACTAGACAATTTTTAGAATGTCGTCAGGATTTTGAAGGAAGAATGTATAATAAATGATAAAGGGGAAGAAATAGTTGTTGAAGAAGACCCCATAGTAGTTTTGGAAGAGAGACCCTCCTACCAGCCACCATCAAAGGTTAGAGTGTACTCTAGGAAGAAGGAGGAAATAAGTAAGTAACAAACACTTCCAACCCCTGCTACACCAGAGGGATCAAGGGAAGCTTCTCCTGAGAAGTCAACACCATCTCCTCCTAGACTTGAGTCACCTACTATAATTGATATTGACTCACCCCTAAGAGGTCCTTTTCTATCAGAGCATCCACCAGTCAAAAGTTACAGGATTGAGGTGAAAAGGGTAGTTGATTTCCTTGAAATAGATGAAGATTATATTTTGGTCACACCTAAAGATGCAACAAGGAATCTCTTCTCTCCCAAGGGAGGTTACATCAAGTATGGAAAAGAGTATCCTTAGATTGGGAAAGATAGATTTTATTGGTTTAAGGAATGTTGATGATATGAGGCACGAGGCTTGCAAGGAATTTATTGAAGATGATTATTTTATACAAACCCAAGAATTCAAAGATTTTTTATGGAGAGCCAAAATTTAGGAATATACTGAGAATGTTGCTGAGGAAGGAGCTTGCACCCTAAACTTTCAGAGGAAGTTGTGAAAGAAAATGTGAGGAAGATAATGAGGAAGGAATTCTAGAATAAAAAAATTGAATAGGGCAGAGCACTTGTGGAGAAGAGTGGTGTATTATTACTGCTTGAATGGGATACTATAGATATAGTAGTGTTTGATAAAATAAAGAGAGCTGAAAGAACCCTATTCCAAACTAAAGAACAAGCCAGATTGGTGCTACAAGGGTCAACATTTAGTGAGGAGTGGGATGCCTTGGCCATTTGCTCATTATCTTTAGGATCAAGGAATCAAAAAGTTGTAGAGTCAATAGAATTTAAAGGGAAATTGATTATAAGGAGAGTTTCTAATAATCTAGTAGTGGAAATAACTAACATGACAATAAATGTTTCTAAATTCACTAAAGCATCAGTGGAGAGTGTCACTGCTGATAAAGACTTACACATGAGTAAACATAATGAGCTTTTTAATGAGAATAATAAGAGTAAGAAAAGGGTAGTTGTGCTAGAAATAGAATTTGAATTGTACCAACAACAAATAGAAACATTGAGGGCTCAAGGCCCATCAAGTTCAAGTCATGTTGCACCCACTTCTCCAACAACACATCCTCAGTCTCCTCCTCCTCCACTAGAACATTATTTTGAAATAATTCCATATAACTTCGTTCAGGAACCAATTGTAGTTGAGGAGCCAAGCACATCAGGTGCAACTCCATCAAGTGGGCCCACCAAGGAATGGTTATTTTTACAAATTGGGGTATAAAAGAAATTGTTTGAACTGGTTCAAGACACAATATATGAGAATAATTTGAATATTTTTAATACTATTTTAGAGCATTTAAATAATAATATTCAAGGTAAACTAAATATTATTCATGCAAACTATTCTTTAATGTTGCTAGCAATAAATTTGTCTCCAAGAGACAAGGAATTAGCTGCCCCAATCTTGGATAAATGGATTCTAATGGTTGATAACTTGAAGCTCATGGCATCTGGGGCTGCACATTAGAAGGATAAGTATCCAACGGTTGGCCCAAATTATAAACTCTTTAATGAGATGAAAGAGTAAAAGTTTCAAGGGGATGTTTCTCCATTGGAGGTGAAAACAAAGGAGTTAAAAGAAAATTTTGATGAAGTAGATTTGGTATTACTACCTAACATCCAACACGCATATGATGAGATAAAACCTCTACAAGTATGGAAGAATCAATTGGATACAACAATTTCTTTGCAGACATCGTTAATATGTGAGAGTGTTGATATTGATTTGTTAAAGAACACTCTTGAGAATTTATCCTTCACCATGAACTTTCTAGAGGATTTTGATAAAGAATCAAATTCAGTGATGGAGAAAAGTATGCTCCCTATTAAAAAAAATGGATGAACTTATTGGGTCTAATTGGCCTTCTGACATAAAGTATGACTTGTGGAAGAAGATATTCATTGATGAATTGGAGTTGTAAACATAGTGATGGAGAACATATTTACATGGTCAAGTATTGTGAGACGAGGATTGTCAGGGTGGGTCAATTACACTTCATCCATGATGAATCAAAGCATAATTTGTACACTAAACCTCAATCTCAAACAAGATCATTCAAATTGAAAGTTTAAAGTAGCATTTATTGAAACTATAAACTATAAACTATGAAATAAATTAAATTCCTACTCTAACCTAGACAACCTGACAAGGATTTTAAAGACCTCCTACACTTTGGGCTCTGCAAGACCTAGGAGGGTGATCCCTTAATGTGTTTACAACTTCTGCACCATTATCATAAAAAAACATTAATAATAATAGATAATCTCACTCAATAGCTCAACAAAACGGGATAATACTGAAAATAATTGGTTGTTAATCAATAATATCAACCATTTGGAGCATGAGATAATTACTAAAATACTTCGTAGTAAAAGATAGTCATTAATTTTCAATTTGTAGCAAGCTCTAGGTGAACACAAACAAATATTGAATCTCACAAATAGGTACAACTTAGACCAGTGCCTTATATCCATTGGAGGAGTCAAATTCACAAAAATCTAAGGGTTCATGAGATATTCAACACACAACATATAAGATCTTCGATAACATTTTCTTACAATATCACCAATATGTATCCTAACTCAATACTACTTATCAAATCCTTGTACAAAACATATCAACCTACAATCTCATTTCAGGATTTTCATTAATTCTTTGAATTAAAGATGAAATAAGAATTGCACACACCACAATAGTGAGATGAACAAAACAACCCTTGATCACTTTATTCAAAATTCAAATATGCTTGTACACAGGAGAGACATGAGCTTGAATTTTTTAGTTTAATTCAAATTCTAGTACTCTCATAAAACATCATATCTCCATGAATTCAAGACCAACAACAGAATAACTCAAAACCTAACTTGAATTTTCTCTATAACTATCAAAATTTACAATTGCTCTGCAACTTCACCTAGACTCGACCAAAAATTTCTAGCTTGCTAACCCCTTACAATGAGAGAAGAAGAAAAGATATAGAAGAATGGAATGTTCCAAAAGAAGCCCTAAAACTGATATGTTGATGACACTGGAAAATTCTCTCCCATTGATCAAAATATTTTACAAAGCCTCTCTCCTCTCTCTGCAACAAACTTATTTTACCTCCAAAACTGCGTTTGCACGAAGTTTCCCAGCAACAAAAAAAAGTGCCCATGTGGGGAATCTCTCCATTTTACCTATTGTGTGAAAACAACTTGATGGGACTTTCAAATTTTGAAGGAGGGAGGCTAGGGTTTTAGGGTTTAAATTTACCGAGGGTGATCTGAATTATAAATTTTTTGAAACCCTCTTGTTATGTTTCAACGGTGAGTTGCTATTGAAGGTAACCAGTCACTTAAGTGATCGGGTTGAGCACTTTCCTCCATGCTCTTAACGACTCCTTTCACCCAGCCTGTCGGTCTTTTTTCTGTCACCTGGGCTTAAAATTTTATACTACCAAGGGTTGTACCAACCGGTCCCAATAGAATATTCTAATGTCCGTGCATGATGTTTGGTAAAAATTTTGATCACGGGTTTTGATCTAGACCATTTCTCACAAACCTCACTGGTTTTCATGTTGATGTCATTAAGAGGTGTGAGGTCTGTGAGATGCTGCCATCTAGCATGTACAGAGGGGCGAGGTTTTTTCCCAAGGTGCCAGCGATGACAAGCGGTTGTCTTTTTACCAGCAAAGGAATTTAATTATGAGATTAATAATAATTCTCCCTCGCATACCTCGCAAGTCCATTCATCATCAACATTGTAGTTTCAAAGAAATTACAGATCATCTGTGTGATGAGCTTCCACACTCTGAAGCTTATTTTATTAATGGCTCGAGCATTTCAGAGGATTTTCTCTAGATTTTCTCTAGCGTGCGAACCATGCCCTCCTAATAAAAGCAATTATGGTGGCTACGTCAGCCACTTATGGCTCAAATGCTTGTTTTGCATTCAAGCAATCAATATCCCTTGCACCAATTCACTCTATAAATGCTTGCTGAAGTGAACCAATGATATCATTATATTTTTTGAGTTGTTTTTTTTGCAGGTGGTGGTTATTCTCCGATGTTCTATGAAGGTATGGATAAATCTATAGGGCGTAGGAGTGCTCGAGTAGGAGCCAGGAGGTCGCTAATTAAGAAAGAGCAACCTGCTCCCATAACACTTGAGGTCACTACGAAGAGTGCTGGAAAAAGGATAGAGCATTGTTCATCCCCTATGTTAATTTCATCATATTTTGATGATAACAGGTCTGAGACTGACTCGAATTACTGGTGTTACCTAGCGGCTTTGACTAAGCTCATGGGAGTGAACGAGGTGTTGGAACTGTGAAATTTTGGCAATTTCTTTCACCCTTCATGATTATTAGTCTCCTAAAAGGTTCATAATACAAACACAAAAATCCTCACATAACATATTTTACCTAAATCCAGTTTAAATTTTGTCATAAAGCCCCATAAATTTCATGTGGCATTGAAACATTAACATATGAAAATATCAGCATAAGTTGATGTAGGTGTCATCGATGATAATATACATATCCTCAATATATCGGCAAGACATCAAACGGATCATACCGATAAAGTTATACACTAAGAGAATGGGAGTTTGTATTACTTAGCGACAAGACAAAAGGTATTGGTGTGACGGTGTAAGGTCATATCGAGCTAACTTACCTTTTGTCGATTCAAGAAAAGTGAAATCTATCGAAGAGACTTTGGTCATCGGAGAGAGATTTCAAAACACTGCCCGAAACGCTATTAGTCTTGCTGATAAAGCAAAGGGAGGACTCACTTGGTGAGACAAGTAATGTCGGGGAGAGTTTAGAAAGTCTTACCGACCCCTCGGGTTACACCGATAAAACTAAGCATGTGAAGATAAAAGGTGTCGAGAAGACGATGCATGTTTTCTTGCCGAAGAAAAAGCGTATCAGTGAGACATGTCACCATGGGGAGATCTAAGAGACATCACAACGAGTATTATTTTGTTGGCAGAACAATTTCTTGGTCTCAGCGACATAAGTCAATAAAGTAAACATCTTGGTGAGACGAAGTACTTTTAGAGTAAGGTAAAGAACCATTGGCCCGATTCATTAAGTCTGAGCGATAGTTGTTTCAATGAAAGTCACGGCGATATAAACGCAAAAAGCAAAGAAACTATCAGGGAGACTTGTGATGTCAGGGAAACTGCAAGACATGTTAGTGGATGGGTGAACATTGAACAAGAGGATTGGCCAGAGATTTGAAATGTCTTTCCGATATGATCCCTGATGTGACAGCGAGAATTTCGAAAAACTTGTACCATTCATGTCTCAGCAAAGACATTAATGGCACCACAAAGCAAAAAATATTTTTCATATCAAGGTATGCTCAATTGAAATCATTGTTTCACAGAGTAGACAACAACAGAGAGAAAAGGAACACAAGAGAGTTGATAGCAAAATCCAAGAGAAAATTGAGGAATTAGAGAAAAAATGTACTCCTAGTAGTACTGAGATTGAAAATGTTAATTGAATCATGGATAGGCATAGGGATTTCTTTGACGAGTTACAAGGAGATGTGCAGGGATTGACAAAGGCTACCGAAGACAGATTGACCAAGTTGTGTGATGACGAAGGGAAACTGAAAGAAGTGACTGCATGGAAAAGTGAGTGTGAAACAATACTCCAAGAGATGTTGAAGACAACCACTATGGAGGATGTAACATTGGATGAAGCATGTGAGAAAAATGAGCGAATGATAATGATGGAGATTGTGATTTGTGATGTGTTGGGAGATGATGACACTCATGAGCACTAGGATTATAGGAATCATATGTCTGTAGTCCATTTGTGGCTTAACAAAAATTAGTTAAATAGTGAATTTGTTAAACTTTTTATGCTTTGGACTTTTTGAAGAGGCACGTACTTTTGCAAACTGATGTATAAAAATCCATTATTGGATAAATTGAAAGGGTAGCAGAAGATAGAATTAGAATAGGATAGACTATTGTAAGCATTATATTTTCAGAATGATGACGTTCAAGGAGACTATGTTGCATGTATGAATTTCAAGGAAGATAATGAAAAACTGTTAATTTGGTGATTTCATCTTGGCATCAATTGTTTGTTGGATTCATGTGATTATCTGATTGTCTCCAATTAGGATCATATCTTTCCACTGTTAAATTACCATTTGTGAAAAGTTAAATCAAGTAGGAAACTAAATTCAAAATCTGCATCATTCATATAGGTGCACCCGCCTAGGTCTAGCAGAGCCTTAAGAGTAGAGGGTTTAACCATATTGGCTGGCCTTGTTAGTTGACCAATAACGTAGTGAGAGTTTGGCAACCTCTCGTGGTTCATTCAAACCAACGTTTTTGAGACCCAAAAAATTGGCGGCTCTACTAGGGAAAAGACTAGAGAATTGTCTGGTAGTAGACAACCTTTCCATATAAAGTCACTAGAGAAAACCATAATTGAAATTTGAAAGAAATCAACTCCGCTAGGTAAGATAATCACAAAATCTTTTCTCACTTTTGGAAAAAGTGGGTGGCTACTTTGAATGAATAAAAACATTGAGACTGATAAAATAAAATACAAATTAGAAAGAAATCACCCTAGAGTTTAGACCGTCAGAGTTTCTCACAACATACAATGAAGGAGATCTTTTTACAAAGAGGGGGATAGTCTTGATAATAAAGTCAAGTCAAATTACAAAAATAATCAGGGCAAGAAAGTGTTTAACGACTTGGACGCAACAAAAAAAAACAAAGCATCAAAGTCATTGTTGGAAACAAATAATTCATATGATATGCTTGCAAACGAAGAAAGCCCATGTAAAGAGCTCCACACTCCTGAGGGGAGGAGAAATCCTTCCCACCCAGTAGACCTTGGGAAAGTTGATGTGCACATGGCTGAGTTCGAAGCTAGAAAAAGGAGAGAATATGAAGATGAACAAGGAGCAACACTCTATGAGGGAGGTCTTGAGTATGAT
Source organism: Sequoiadendron giganteum (assembly GCA_007115665.2). Lineage (NCBI taxonomy): Eukaryota > Viridiplantae > Streptophyta > Pinopsida > Cupressales > Cupressaceae > Sequoiadendron > Sequoiadendron giganteum. The sequence goes on along the minus strand of CM021104.1, from coordinate 305,419,211 downwards.
GAGACATTCAAAGAAAACCATGAACTTTCGACATGAGATGAAGAAGATACACAGTGGGAGAAAATGAGGCAACATGTAGAAAGAATAAGGTTAGACTATGAGAAACAACTTCAAGAAATGGAAGAATTGAGAAAGATGAAGTTACATAAAGCTCAAATCACAACATTAGTGACTAAATCACCCAAATATACACCCCCCCATAAAAGCAACAATATGAAGCCATCGAGTTCCCCTCAAGCCCACCAAAATCAGCCTAGAAATCAATATAGAAACACTAATGCTCCACCACAACACCGAAATATTCAACCACCTCCTCATCAACAACATGCATCCCCACAAGGTCCACAATACATGGCAAACCATAACCCACTATACCAACATCAAAATTTCCAAAATGCCCCTCCACAATGCACAACAATGATTAGACAATTTGATCTTGTTGGATTTCAGATCTACCCTTACCCCCTGGACAACAATTGGAGGAACTTAATTCCAAAATTCACAGGAAGTAATGCAGTTACAGCTGAGGAACATCTTAGAAATTTTAAAGCAATCATCCAGGACATAGACATGCAGTATGAGGATATAAAATTGAGACTATTTATGATGTCACTAATTGAGGATGTTAGGGACTAGTTTAATAGTCTACCAATAGCATCCTTGTTTTCCATTCAATTATTTCATGATCAGTTTCTTCAGCAATATGGGAATCAGTGTGCATCAAACTTTTCCTTGCACGAGTTAGTGACTATTCAAAAACATCAAAATGAGTCAGCCTTTGATTTTAACCAGAGGTTTGTTAAATTACACAATAAAATACCTTAGGCATCCAAATTGGTTGATCCTGCTACGTTGAGTATCTATTTGAAAGCCTTTGATCCTAAGACAGGATATGAATTAAGCAATAGAGGTCCTAGGAATTTGGCTGAGGCCCAAAAGATAGTCTTAACTATTAAAAATAATAGAAAAGCTATAGGGATGTTTTCTAAGAGGGAAAACCCTAGGGTTCCCCAATATGTTCCCCCAAACAGACAAGAGAACACATATAGGAATGAGAGACCAAATATGCATGACATGCCTTATAATACCAATTGGAAAGATGGGAAGTCGGTGGGTGATAGGCCAAGAAATAAGGAAACACTAGATCCACTAAAAAGAAAGGGAGCATATATGGTAGATAAGAGTCCATGGTGTTCAGTCTGTTATGCACCACATTCCCCTGAACATTGTGTAGCAGCCCAGTCAATGTTAGAGGAGGACACATAAGAGGATGATGGTGGTGAAGACCAGAATGTCTACCTAACTTCCCACACTCTTAACCCTTTGGAACAGGAGTAGTGTCTTCAGAGGAGGAAGGATATGAATACAATGTGGATCACCAAAAATATTATGTTCACATGGCAGAGCAGCATGTTTTCTCCGATCATGAAGAAAATGATAATGAGCAAAACCCCCTGTTGCATCAAGTTAGACTAATAGATGCAATATAAGAAGACCAAGTGAAGAGGAGATTAAAAGACTGACAATTTCAGTAGTAGAGGATGCCAGAAATAAATATTGTTTGAGAAAAAAAATGGTAAATAGAGCTGAGGGTGTCCCAAGGGGGATATTTATAAAAAATAAAAAAGCATTAGATGAGACATCAAAAGGAACTAATGATAAAAAAAATAGACAAAAGAGAACAAAAAGGATCCCCTAAGGAGGAAATTAAAAAACCTCCCATTGAAAAGAAAAAGCCAGATCAAACATCAAAAAAGGAAAAGGACGAAAACAAAGGAGATTGTACTGAACCTAAAAAGACAATCAAAACTGAAGGTATATCCTTTGATTTTATACAAGCTTTATCTCAATTGAAAATGTATGTACCATTAATTGAAATGATGAAAATCAATGAATATAGGGAAATTACCATACAATTAATTTCTAATAGAAACCAAAATATAAGCCTTGAAAACAAAGAGGTCTCTGAGGTAAATAATAAAAAGGAGGTAAAATTCCCAGAGGCCTACCTTATGCACACACACCAAAAATTGACCCATTTTTCACCACTCTACTCATAGGAAGAAAACTAGTAAGAAATTGCATGATAGACTCAGGTGCCTCCATGAATATCATGCTAGTAGGGGTGATGAAGCAACTCAGTTTGTGGATAGATGTGGAAGGAGGTAAATGCTACGCCATGGATAGCAGGCTTGTCCCGGTTGTGGGAATCATGAAGAATGTGGAACTAAGGTTAGCAACTTAGCTACAAGCTACTTACACTATTGACATAACTGTAATTGACACACCTCCCCAGTTTGGGATGCTTTTATCAAGACAGTGGACTGCTGCAGTAGGAGGAAATGTACAGTTTGACCTATCATATGCCACCATACCAGTGAATGGAGAAGAGGTAAAATTGTATAGAGAGCCTAGAATGAATCAAATTGTTGAAAATGCTTCTCAAGAGCCACTGAATTGCTTCTGTGATGTTGATTTGGGAAGTTTTAGAGTGGAACTATCTCAACCTAAGTTGATAAGTAAAGATCCAATTGATCAAAATATTTCTGAAAATCAACTTAGAATATGGAAAATGTATTTTGATGGAGCTTGCAGCCAAGAGGGTATTGGAGCTGGTATAGTTTTTATATCTCTTGTTGGTTCAACTTATAAATATTTATTTTTGTTAGCATTTGAATGTACAAACAATGTAGAGGAATATGAAGCTTTGTTGACTGGATTGAATTTAGCTGTTAAACACAAGATCAAAATATTAATAGTTTTTGGAGATTCAGAACTGGTTGTATCTCAGATCAGATCAAAATATGTAGCAAAAAATAAAAGACTAAAACAATACAGAAATGCAATTTGGGATACAATTGAACTATTTGATGCTTTTTCCATTGATTGGGTGGACAGATCAAAAAACATAATTGCAAACTTCTTGGAAAATATAGCATTAAAACAAGATGATATCACATTAGCAAGAGTGTCTCAAGTGGAATTCAAAACAAGACCTACATTACCTGACAATCTATATAGTTGGTAGGTTTTCAATGATGACACTGACCTTCTGAAATTCCTTCAATGCATAGACTAGTATGAGGCTCAGGAAATTGATTTCAACGCCTTTGTGGAAGAGATAAATGGAGAAGAGACAGTATTTGGAAAAAGGGTCTTCCAACTTAAAACTAATAAACTTCCCAAGGGGTTGGTAGCATTGGAAAGAGTATATGATGGAAGTGATCGATCCCTTATGAAACAAACACCAATCAAAAGGGAAGATATTGAAGAAGTAAACTTGGGAACCGAACTTTCACCAAGGAAGGTATATATTGGAAAAAAGATAAGCCCTACTATCTGAAGAATGCTGATTTCATTGTTAAGAAAATATAAACATGTGTTTGCATGGTCTTATGAAGACCTCAAGGCATATAGGGAGGATTTATTTCAGCATGAAATTCCATTGAAGGTAGATGCAAAGCCATTTAGACAAAAACAAAGGCCCATTAACCCCACTCTGTAACCAAAAAATTAGGAAGAATTGACCAAGCTTAGAGATGGAGGTATTATCAAACCTGTGCAGCACTCAACATGGGTGTCAAACCTTTTCCCTGTTAGAAAGAAAAATGGAGATATAAGACTGTGTGTAGATTTCAGAAATTTGAATGTAGCATCTCTTAAAGATAACTACCCACTACCTAACATGGAAGCCATACTACATAAGGTAACTGGGTGTGAGTTACTATCTATGATGGATGGTTTTTCTGGTTATAACTAGGTTAAGGTCAAGGAATGTGAGCAGTACAAAACAACTTTCACAACCCCATGGGGAGCATATGTATATGTGAGAATTCCTTTTGGTATCACTAATGTGGGAGCGACCTTTCAAAGGGCTATGGACTTGGCATTTGCTGACCTGATCAATGCTATAATGGTGGTGTATGAAGATGACCTCATGGCTTACTCAAACAAGGTTGAAGATCATATAGGACACCTTGAAAAAATATTCATTAAATCTTTAGAATATGGCATTAGTTTGAACCCTAAGAAATGTCATTTTGTTGTTATAGAGGGGAAGCTCTTAGGACACATTGTATCAAAAGAGGGAGTTAGGATAGATCCTGAGAGAGTTGAGGCTATAGATAAAGTTCCTATCCCTAAAAATGTGAAAGCCATCCAATCATTCTTTGGGTAGATTAATTTTGTTAGGAGGTTTGTGTCCAACTTTGCTAAGATTGTCAAACCCATATCAAAAATGTTAAAGAAAGGACAAAAAGTTGAATGGACCCCAAAAGCATTATAAGCCTTTATATCCATTAAAAGAGCCATTAAAGAAGCCATTGTTCTCAAGTCTCTTGATTTTATGAAACCTTTTCAGATATTTTCATTTGCCTCCCTGCATACAATAGTTGTTGTTATGTTACAGAAAAATGAGGATGGTCATGAGCAACCTGTATCTTTCTTTAGTAAATGTTTACAAGGATAAGAATTGAAGTATGACATAATGGAAAAATAGGCCTTTTCACTGGTAAAGGCCACAAAAGCTTTTAGGCTGTATCTGGTTGGAGCCAAAGTCATTGCATATGTTCCACACGTAGTAGTCAAAGAAATTTTGACACAATAAGAAGTGACAGGGAAAAGGTGCAAGTGGATTAACAAAATTTAGGAATTTGATATGGAAATACAGATTACTAAATTGATAAGAGGCCAAGGACTGAAAAGATTAATGGAAGAAACAAACATTGAGAAAAATCAAATCTGCAATGTACAAGAAGAAGGAAATGCAATTGCAAGTATTGAACATACACCCTAGTACACAGACATCATGCATTACCTTAGGAACAGAAAATGCCTAGAAGGACTCAGTGATAACTAGAAAAGAACTTTAAAATTGCAAGCTTCTAAATATGGGTTTATAGAAGGAAATCTATTCTGGAAAAATAGAGATGGAGTGCTACTATTATTTTTGGATGAGTCACAAGCTGATCATGTTCTGAAAGAAATGCATGAAGGATTTTGTGGAGGGCATTATTCAGCATAGACAACTGCACATAAAATCCTCAGGGTAGGTTATTACTGGCCAAAATTTTTCAATGATTCATTTTCATATGTAAGGAAGTGTGAAGTATGCCAAAATTTCTCAGGGAAAATGAAGTATGAGGGTGCCCTACCACTCAGACCTATGCAGGTTGAATCCTCTTTTCACCAATGGGGGATTGATTTCATTGGGGAAATACAAGAGAAATCGAGTGGAGGACATAGGTGGATACTAGTAGCCACTGATTACTTCACCAAATGGGTAGAGGCAATCCCAACCAAGAAAGCAACAAGTAAAGTTGTAATCAACTTTATAATGGATAACTTTATTACTAGATTCGGTACACCATTGAGAGTGATTACAATAATGGCATGTGTTTCAGGTTTGATGAGTTCAAAGAGTTTTGTAAGACATACGGTATCAATGTTTCTTATTCTGCCCCATATCATCCACAAGCTAATGATCAGGCAGAATCTAGAAACAAAAGTCTTTTAAAAATCATAAAAAGGATGCTTGGTAAGAACAAAAAATCTTGGGATTCAAAGTTAAGATTGGTTGTATGGGCAGACATAATTACTATCAAAAAGGCAATTGGGTAATCCCCATATGAATTAGTCTATGGAACACAAGCTAGGATGCCTTTGCAAAATTTATTGCCAGTTTACAAATTTATCCTTCAAGAAGATATAGATGTCCCTGAAACAATGGAGGAGAGAGTGGAATAGCTTGCAGAACTTGATGAAATAAGGAGAACAACTCAAAACCAAAATATGAAATTGCAAGCACAAATGAAATATTTGGTTGACAAAAAAGCAAAAAGTAGAAACTTTGAAAAGGATGGTCTAGTATTGATGTGGAATGCTAGGTGCCAAGAGAAGGGAAAAAATGGAAAATTTGAGGCACTATGGTTAGGACCTTTTGTTATTATTGGCAAGAAAGGAGAGGATTCATATTATTTATAAAATATGAGTGGTGAAGAACAAGAGTTGTCAGTACATGGCCAATTTCTACAAAAAAATTTCTCTTGAAAATCATAGAGGATCAAGGGTTGCTAGTGCATGGACAACTTTTGAAGAAAAATTGCTCATAAAAATTTCCATGCATAGTAGTATAGGAAGTAAAGGATACAGGAAATTGCTAGTACATGGACAATCCTAGAAATCCTTATTTGATCTTTTTCCATGTATAGTAGTTTAGGGTCATTTTCCATCTCCACTTGCTCTCATCCATAATGTTTGGTCTACTCTCCCAGAGATCTAGATCCTTACAATGATCTCACAATCATTCATCCCTAGATGGAGCCACTGTTGGAATTGTGAAATTTTGGCAATTTCTTTCACCCTTCATGATTACTAGTCTCCCAAAAGGTTCATAATACAAACACAAAAATCCTCACATAACATCTTTTACCTAAATCCAGTTTAAATTTTGTCATAAAGCCCCATAAATTTCATTTGGCATTGAAACATTAACATATGAAAATATCGGCATAAGTTGATGCAGGTCTCATCGATGATAATATACATATCCTCAATATATCGGCAAGACATTGGACAGGTCATACCGATAAAGTTATACACTAAGAGAATGCGGGTTTGTATTACTTATCGGCAAGACAAAAAATATCGATGTGATGGTGTAAGGTCATATTCAGCTAAGTTACATTTTGCCGATTGGAGAAAAGTGAAGTCTATCAAAGAGACTTTGGTCATCGGAGAGAGATTTCGAAACACTGCTCGAAGCGCTATTAGTCTTGCCGATAAAGCAAAGGGAGGACTCACTAGCTGAGACAAGTAATGTTAGGGAGAGTTTAGAACATCTTACCGACCCCTCATATTACACCGATAAAACTAAGCATGCGAAGATAAAAGGTGTCGAGAAGACGATGCACATTGTCTTGCCAAAGAAAAAGCGTATCAGTGAGACATGTCACCGCGGGGAGATCTAAGAGACATCACAATGAGTATTATTCTATCGACATAACAATTGCTTGGTCTCGGTGACATAAGTCAATAAAGTAAACATCTCGGTGAGATGAAGTACTTTCAGAGTAAGGTAAAGAACCATTGGCCCGATTCATTAAGTTTGAGCGATAGTTGTTTCTGTGAAATTCATGGCAATATAAAAGGAAAAAGGAAAGAAACTATCAAGGAGACTTGTGATGTTAGGGAAACTGCAAGATGTCTTAGCAAATGGGTGAACATTGAACAGGCAGATCGGCCAGAGATTTGAAATGTCTTGCTGATATGATCCCCGATGTGATAGCGAGAATTTCAAAAAACTTGCAGCATTCATGTCTCAGTAAAGACATTAATGGCACCACGAAGCACAAAATATTTTTTAGATCAGGGTATGCTCAATTGAAATCATTGTTTCACAAAGTAGACAACAACGGAGAGCAAAGGAACACAAGAGAGTTGATAGCATAATCCAGGAGAAAATTGAGGAATTAGAGCAAAAAGATACTCCTAGTAGTATTGAGATTGAAAATACTAATTGTATCATGGATAGGCACAGGGATTTCTTTGAGGGGTTACAAGGAGATGTACGGGGATTGACAGAGGCTACCGAAGACAGATTGACCAAGTTGTGTGATGACGAAGGGAAACTGAAAGAAGTGACTGCATGGAAAAGTGAGTGCAAAACAATACTCCAAGAGATGTTGAAGACAACCACTATGGAGGATGTAACATTGGATGAAGCATGTGAGAAAAATGAGCGAATGATAATGGTGGAGATTGTGATCCATGATGTGTTGGGAGATGCTAACACTCATGAGCAAAAGGATTATACGAATCATATGTCTGCAATCCTTTTGTGGCTTAACAAAAATTAGTTAAATAGTGAATTTGTTAAAAAAATTATGCTTCAAAGTTTTTGAAGAGGCACGTCCTTTTGCAAACTGATGTATAAATATTCATTATTGGATAAATTGAAAGGGTAGTAGAAGATAGAATTAGAATAGGATAGACTGTTGTAAGCGTTATATTTTCAGAATGATGACGTTCAAGGAGACTATATTGCATGTATGAATTTCAAGGAAGATAATGAAAAACTGTTAATTTGGTGATTTCATCCTGGCATCAATTGTTTGTTGGATTCTTGCAATTATCTGATTGTCTCCAATCTGATGTTTCTTGATTGTTTAAATTGAAGTATCAAGTATATGTTCGATTTATCAGTACACATTTGTTGTTTTTGTGTGATTTGGTTCATTGGATTCCATAAAGAAGAATTAAAATTCCTTTAAATCAATTACAATAATCTGGGAATGTCATTTGGATCAGTAAGAAGAATTAGATAGTTAAATTTGATATTCTGCCTCAGGTAGGGTTTATCAAGTATATTCTTGCATATTTATACTAGTTATAAACTCATAATTGTATGCCAAACGATTAAGATAACCTGCTAGATAGAAACCACTCATTAAAGGCTTTCATTTGACTCTGTTACCAAATAAGGCACTGGTCTCCCTTATTTTCATTACATTAGTTTTATTCATTTCATTTGACATCTCTTAATTGAACATATTAATTCATACCTTGATATTGCATATACAATTTATACCAAATTAGGATCATATCTTTCCACTGTTAAATTACCATTTGTGAAAAGTTAAATCAAGTAGGAAACTAAATTCAAAATCTGCATCATTCATATAGGTGCACCCGCCTAGGTCTAGCAGAGCCTTAAGAGTAGAGGGTTTAACCATACTGGTTGGCCTTGTTAGTTGACCAATAACGTAGTGAGATTTTGGCAACCTCTTGTGGTTCATTCAAACAAGCATTTTTGATACCCAACACAAGGAGGCCCTTGCAGTCGAACTAATAACTACAGTGGCACCGAGCCAAGTTGTTGGATGTGGTGCTGAGGTGGGTGGAGAAATGAAGGTGGTTCCGCTTTTGACTGAGATGAGAACTCAGAGTGGTCGCTTGTACCGGGGCCGTGTGTCTACTTAGTGGTTGGTGGTGTTGGGTCTGTTGGGCGGTGTTTTTTCTAGTGTTTCATCTTGTTGATGTGGATGTGCGCGTGCCTTGCACGCTTTTTATTTTTTCTCCAACTGGTTACTGTGTAACTATTTTTTGATTTCTCGGATCATGCCCCTTGTTATCCAATGATGGGGAATGTGAATTAAAATTTCATTCTAAATGAAATTCAATTTTTAAATTAACAATGTAGCCTAATGCTTTGTTTCTCTCCTATCCTATAAAGGAGATTTCATAGCTCATTGTTGAAAGGTCAAGATTTTGGATCCATAAGGTTCTAAGTATGTACAATTAGTTTTACTGCAGGATTTTGAAGGTATTATTTAGGAAATCATTCTTGGTTGGGAATAGTATGAAATAAGTATGCTATAATTTTGTAATTACTGATATTGAAAGAAATCTAAAAGAATTAAGACAATTTTCTCTCCTATGTATGTGTCATGGATTATGAATGGATTTATCAAGGGTTTTTTCATTCAGTTTCAATGGTGTATTTGAAAGTGTAACTTGTTCTCTTGCATTAACTTAATGAGTTAATCAAATTCTTGAAAACAAATTGCATGTTTATGGTGATATGCTTAGGATTCACTAAGGAGTATTGTTTTAATATACTGAAAGGTCTCATAGTAGCAAAGCATTATGGTGATAAGTTCATAATATCTAAATTATGTTTTATATGACTCCCACCCAATGAATGAGGCACTGGATAGTGTCGGTAAAATTCTTTCAGGTGTAGGACTATGGCTTTGATCATGGTGATTCAATATCTGAACATTTTAACAACTATCAAATGCTATCTCTTTTGAGATATAAATCATGGTAATTTTTGGTCTCTTTTCTTTGGGACATTTGTTATTATTCTTGGTTTTTTCCACAACCAAGGTAATTGTTGTTCAATTGTGTGTGTGGGGACTGCATCTATAAGAAGAAGTGTTCTTATCAATCATAAAACAATCTTATGAACACATGAAGGTTTTTCCACCTTGGTTTCATAGAGCCAAAAGTGTAGGAGATGTTAGTCTTTCACTAGATCTTGTTAGTTGGTTAATAGAGGTTGGCTACCTCTTAGAGAATTGCAAATCCTATGTGGGAAAAAACACCAAGAAAATTGCGACTCTACTAGGGATGAACTCAAAATTTTTGGTTGTAGACAGTTCTATTATAGAGTCATCAAAGTGTTGAATTATTTATGTAACCAGAGGTTGCACATTATTGGGAAGTTCTAAATTACCAATTGCAGATGGTTATAGAGTCATGTCACAAATTTGTTGTTCTGAATTTACATAGTGAATGTTTTTAACCCTGGAGAAGAATTTGTTGTAATGAACCTAACAATCCTATGATCTATGGTATCCTGTTGGCAAAGGATTCAGAAGTTTTGGAATCATTAGATGAATGGTGGTTTTATTGGGGAGAACTTCTGAGAAATTTAAAAGAAAAGAGAAACAAGGAACCACAGGGGTTGAAGGATGCTATCTAGAATCTTTTGTTAAGTGAATTTGAATGTTAAAATTTGGATGGTAATGGATTATGGTTTTGAAGGAGATTGGTAGTGGTATGGTACGACTCTGTTGTGGTTTAAAACCTAGAATATGAAAAGCTTTGAAAGGAATTTCATATTTCTTTTAATATAATCTTTTGTTGAAGAGGTGGAGACTCTATTTGAAGAACCAGTTGATGAATGAAGAAACAATCCTAGATCTGTGATATTTATAGTCAGGAACAAGAATTCAATACATGTTGCCAAAACAACAAACTACCAGGTATTTAATCAAAACTAAACAATACTATTTTTAATTGTGATGGGTGTTTGTGATTAAGGATGCAAATGGTTCCAAACTAGATGTCTAGCATCAAGAAAGGAACAATGATTAGTTTTGCCATATTTCTGATGATGAAATGTGTATAAGGTCATATGAAATAATGTTTATGTTGCATCATATCTTGGAAAGCAAGGAATACTATTTGCAGTCACTAATGGAATCATGGTTGTGATAGTAAATAATATGTCTGATAAATATATATTGTTGATGAAATTTTAAATGGGTATAAGTGATTTCCCATATGTAAAAATAGACTTAACTATGCAAAGAGAACAAGTTGCATTAAGCCCTTCGAGATGTTTTGTAACTCAAAGGTATATTCCTTTTATTTTCAGTAATGTTAATGGTTACCCTAATCTAATTCCTAAGAAGATTAGGAATTATTTGCCTAAATATACAAGGCAAAGTGCAGAATCAGCCTCTAAGCCTTTACAACATTTTGTAGATGTAATGGGGGATTATGAAGTCAGTCATGAGGACGTTGTCATGAAGCTTTTTGTGCAATCCTTGAAGGGTGATGCCAGGGATTAGTTTTCCTATTTACCTGCCTATTCTATTAACTCATGGAATTAGTAGGTGATAGTTTTTATGGAGCAATTTGGTGAACAAGTCAATCCCAACATATTAAGAAAATGTTTTATGGGAATTCACATAAAATAAGAGGAGCTAATCCCATATTTTAATCCTAGGTTTTCAAAATCTTTGAGAGAAATCCCTAAAGAAATAAGACTGAGTGAGGCTGAATGCTTAGTTGTATATCTTGGTTCTTTTGACAAAAGGATGGGTTACTTACTAAGAGATAAAGAACCTCCAAACATACACCAAGCATATCAAATGGCTATGGAAATTGAAAGCAATATGAAATACTCAATGATGAAGGCGTATCTTGCTGCAAGTATTGATTACGCTAGCCTAAATAGTACTAGTAAAATGCCAGAGTTGGTTGCTCAGAGCACTGATTATGATAAGGGTATTTCTAAAACTGTTATTTCTTCACCATTGCAGTATGATATTAATGAGATCCAAGTTGAAATCTAGTCTAGTTTGAATGATGTTGATCAAACTTCTCTTGTACCAGAATTGTATGAAATGAAGAGGCAAGAGAGGGAATCGCCATATGAGTTTTTCTTGAGATTTTTAGAAGTATTGATACAAATTCCTAGAAGTCATAGACCTAATGAATATGAATGCATTGATTTATTTTGTGAACTTTATGAACCAGGGCTAAGTGCTTTGCTAGAAGAATTAAAACCTGCTAATTTGGCCCAAGTCATTAAGTGGATAGAAATTGTAGAATCAGCCAAGAATATACCTACACAAAATAAAGACAATGTTTTCCCTTTTGAAGAAAGTTGGATAACTATAGAGGAATTTGAGGGGAAAAATAATGCAGGACTATGTGAGATACCTATTGTGTCTCCTAATATTGATTGTAATACTCATGTCACTAAGATTTTGTTACAAGCTAGTAATTGTCATTTCAGAGGTAGTGATTGCAGTACTGAGGATAGAACTAGGCTTGTCTTTCCACCAGAGTTGTATGGAAATGTAGAACCTCATGTTCTTACTTGTCCCCAAGTGAAGGAACAATTTTCAAATGATAAATATTTAGAGTATACTCTGGGTATACTGGCAATGTAACAAGCCTATTGTATAAATGTTGAGGAGTTTGAAGACAATGAAGTATGTGATCAAAGGAATAGTATTGAAGACAAACAACATATTGATGAAAATATTGGTACTATTGTTTTCCCTGACTACTTATGTGAAGTTGAGATGGATATGTTGTTACCTTCTGACATTGATATTGCCGGTGAAAATTTTTCAGCTTGTGCTGAAATTTTCACTTATAAATTAAGACATACAACAGGTAATGTTGAGTATAAGGAGGCCAGTGCATATTTCTCTTTCTCTTTTGACTAGTTTGAAATTGATGTATTTGACTCTATCTTTGAGGGTTTTCATTTCAGAATAAATGAAGAAATACAGGGGAAGGTGTACATTGAGAGGCCTGAAATGAATGTGTTTACACATTCCCTAGAGAATGATGTAACTAGTACTATAGACATTTGTGATGCTAGGATGTATCCCAAATTGATGGAATTCAAGTGCTGGAAACTTAACTTATCTGAGAAATTCGAAGGTGGGGATTCCCCGAGTTGTGCATCACCTGTGTTGAGCAATAGAAGTATGGATAATATGCACACAATTTTATATGAAAATTTTCAGTTTGATGTGCAAATTGATGATGATGCCAGAATGTGTAATGTTGCAGATCGGGTAAGTTATGAATATCTCCACTTCTCAATTAAAATTGGCCAGCATCCTATGAATTATGACTAGGGGCAGAGTAAGGTGAAATGTTATCATGGTCATATGTTGCTTTTAAAGTTTTGGAATAGGACATGGATTGAATTGATGCAAGGGAGTATAAATAAACATAATGAAACTTTCAGATATATTGATTATCCTATTATTTTTAAAGCATCAAGGTGTAAATGTTGTAGACCTTGTTTACTCTAGGTGATAGAGAATTTTATTTTTAACAGGGGAAAATTTTGATTTTCTCTTGTCAGGTGGCCTGGGGCCACCAAGTTGGTAGTGCATAAATCCAATTGACAAAGCAAGGTGATATATTTGTCAAGGCACTTGTGTAATTCAGTAGTCTAGTCTGGGAAATCAAAGATTCTAGATTCTTTCTATGCCTACAGGGGGCATACATCCCCAGTCAGAGCCACTGATGGGACTTTTAAATTTCAAAGGAGGGAGGCTAGGGTTTTAGGGTTTAAATTTACCCAGGGTGATGTGAATTATCAAAATTTTGAAACCCTCATTTTATGTTTCAATGGTGACTTGCTATTGAAGGTAACCGGTCACTTAAGTGATCCGGTTGAGCCCTTTCCTCTGTGCTCTTACTAACTCCTTTCACCCACCCTGTCGGTCTTTTTTCCGTCACTGGGGCTTAAAATTTTATACTGTCGAGGGTTGTACCGGTCGGTCCCACCTGAATATTCTAATGTATGTGCATGTTGTTTGGTAAACCATTCGATCACGGGTTTTGATCTAGATCATTTCTCATAAACCTTGCAAGTTTTCATGCTGATGTCATTAAGAGGTGTGAGGTCTGCAAGATGTTGCCATCTGGCATGTATGGAGGGGCGGGGTTTTTTCCCGAGGTGCCAATGATGACAAGTGGTTGTCTTTTCATCGATGGAGGGATTTAATTATAGGATTACTAATAATTCTCCCTCGTAGACCTCGCACGAGTATAACAAATGTTTCAAAAGTACCTCGAGGTCTGGGAAAGGGCAACACGTGGCCTAGTTCTTGGAGTGATAGTGCTAAATGGGACCCACTATCTGGTTGCGACCTCCTATTTTCATGGGTTTATATTGGTTGTTTCTTCTAAGGCGTTGAGGTGGATTTTCAATGCTCGATTGACTCAATCTGAGTCGTTTGACTTGCCAAGTCTATTCAGCATCAACATTGTAGTTTCAGAGAAATTACAGATCATCTATGTGTTGAGCTTTCACACTCTGAAGCTTATTTTATTAATTTGGCTCGAGCGTTTCAGAGGATTTTCTCTAGATTTTCTCTAGCATGTGAATGATGCCCTCCTGATAGAAGCAATTATGGTGGCTACGTCAGCCACTTATGGCTCAAATTCTTGTTTTTCATTCAAGCAATCAATATCCCTCGCACCAATTCCCTCTATAAATGCTTGTTGAAGTGACCCAGTGTTATCATTATATTTTTTAAGTTGTTTTATTTGCAAGTGGTGGTTATTCTCCTATGTTCTGTGAAGCTATGGATAAATTTATAGGGCACAGGAGTGCCCAAGTAGGAGCCAGGAGGTCGCTAATTAGGAAAGAACAAACTCCTCCCAGAACACCTAAGGTCACTACGAAGAGTTTTGGAAAATGCCAGAGCATTGTACATCCCCTATGTTAATATCATCAAATTCTGATGATAATGGGCCAAACACTGACTCAGATTACCGGTGTTACCTGGCAGCTTTGACTAAGCTCATGGGAGTGAACGAGGAGGCCCTTGTAGTCAAACCAATAACTGTAGTGGCACCAGGTCAACTTGTTGGATGTGGCACTGAGATGGCTGGAGAAATGAAGGCGGTTCCACTTTTGACTGAGGCAAGAACTTAGAGAAGTCGTTTGTACTGAGGCTGTGTGTCTACTTAGTGGTTGTTGGTATTGGGTCTATTGGACTGTGTTTTTTCTGGTGTTTCATCTTGTTGATGTGGATGTGTGTGTGCCTGGCACACTTTTTATTTTTTCTTCGACTAGTTACTATGTAACCATTTTTTGATTCCTCGGATCATGCACCTTGTTATCCAATGATGAGGAATGTGAATTCAAATTTCATTCTAAATGAAATTCAATTTTTAAATTAACAATGTAGCCTAATGCTTTGTTGCTCTCCTGTCCTATAAAGGATATTTCATAGCTCATTTTTGAAAGGTCGAGATTTCGAATCCATAAGGTTCTAAGTATGCATAGTTAGTTTTACTGCAGGATTTTGAAGGTATTATTTAGGAAATCATTATGGGTTGGTAATAGTATGAAATAAGTATGCTATACATTTGTAATTACTAATATCGAAAGAAATCTAAAACAATTAAGAAAATTTTATCTCCTGTGTATGTGTCATGGATTATGAATGGATTTATCAAGGGTTTATTCATCCAATTTCAATGGTGTATTTGAAAGTGTAACTTATTCTCCTGCTTTAACTTAATGAGTTAATCAAATTCTTCAAAAAAATTTGCATGTTTATGGTCATATGCTCAGGATTCACTAAGGAGTATTGTTTTAATATACTGAAAGGTCTCATAGTAGCAAAGCATTATGGTGATAAGTTCATAATATCTTAATTATGTTTTATATGACTCCCACCCAATGAAAGAGGCACTGGATAGTGTCGGTAAAATTCTTTCAGGTGTAGGACTATGGCTCTGAGCATGGTGATTCAATATCTAAACATTTTACCAAATATCAAACACTATCTCTTTTGAGATATAAATCTTATGGTAATTTTTAGTCTCTTTGCTTTAGGACATCTATTATTATTCTTGGGTTTTGCCACAACCAATGTAATTTTTGTCTGATTGCGTGTGTGGGGACTGCATCTATAATAAGTGTTTCTATCAATCATAAAACAATCTTATGAACACATGAAGGTTTACCCACCTTGGTCTCACAGAGCCAAAAGTGTAGGAGATGTTAGTCTTTCACTAGATCTCGTTAGTTTGCCACTAACCTTTGTAGTTCTTTATAATAGAGGTTGGCTACCTCTTAGAGAACTACAAATCCTATGTGGGAAAAAACACCAACACAACTCTTCTTGCCCTTGAAAACTATGTTTCAACTCTTTATTTCACCAGCACATTATATTTTCAGTTTCCAACCAAGTAAAATATTCTTCCCTCAGCAAATAAAAATTAAAGTGAATATTTAATTCACTTTCTCCCTGTGCCATTTAAAATATTTGCCTCATCTTATTTTTTACTTGAAATAAATAGCCCCTTGCCTGTTCTTTCACTTTCTCTCATATTTAAAATGTTAGACTTGTAAAGGTGAAAAATTTACAACCTTTTCACGTGCCCCTTATTTCACTTTCAATTTTAGATAAATTGGCCATTTTGAAAATGAAAACATTTTGATATTTTAAATGTTTACCATCTAACTCCTCTCAGGCCAACCATTCTCACATTAAAAAATACGTTGAACCATAGAATATTTAATTCTATCAAAACACTAAATATTCTTTTCGGGCTCTCACCTTTCATTTACCACCAAAATAGTATTTTCCCCTTTGAAATTTTGGTCAGGCCCACTCCCCACATCTACCCCGCTATCCAAAAATCAAAAAAATTATGTGTACCTTGGGATCACAATATGGTGGGGAAGGGTAAAGATTTGGATAGAGTCACACCTTTGATCTCCACTGTTGGTATATTCTTCCCTTTTCACTTCACATTTGCCCTAATTTCCCTGTTGTGCATTTCACGGACTCTACAATTCCTCACAGGCATTCATGGTGGCTTGTTTCAATGCTTCACCCTTGTACTAGTTAGAGCATCCTTCTTCTTGTTGTGCAAAGCCATGAACCATTCCATATTCCAAATGGGGCTCAAACGTAAGTATTCGTCATGTTTGATTCACTATGCGCAACTTTAGAAGCACTTGGGATGTTGGTAGAGGCAAACACACCCCTATTGCCTATACACCAAGATCCTTGAAAAACCGCTATAACGCCTTCCTTAGATGTTTGTTGCATGGTTTTTTTTAGATCCTCCCCTTCATATGGTCTGTTGGTGTTTTTTCTTGTTGAACCAAGTTTGTCTCCTATTCTACCTATGGAATTGCCAAATTTCCAATCAAGGGTAGCTCAGAGGACCTGGACCAATTGAAGAGGATTGTTTTTAAAAATAACCTCCTACACTTTGGGCTCTGCAAGACCCAGGAGGGTGATCCCTATAATGAGTTTACAACTTCTACAACAAAGATCATAAACTATCATTAACTTTAAATAGATAATCTCACTTAATAGATCAACAAAATGGGATAAGACTGAAATGAATTGGTTGTTCATCAGTAATATCAACCACTTGGAGCGTGAGATATTTACAATACAGTAGTTTCATGGTGAAAGATAAATTATAAGTTTTAAAATTTGTGGTAGCAAGCCCCAGGTGAAGACAAACAAAACACTGAATCACAAAGAACAGATGCAAATAAAACTAGTGACATATCCATTGGAGGAGTCAAATTCACCAATACCTAATGGTTCATAGCAGATTTCAACACATAGCATACTACATCTCTGATTATACTGCCTTACAGTATCACCAATTTGTACCTCAGCTCAATACTTCTTACCCAATCCTTGTACAAAACATATCAATCTGCAATCTCATTTAAGCAGTTTAATTAATTCTTTGAATCAAAGCTAAAATCAGAATTGCACATACCACAATAGTGAGAAGAATAGAATAACCCTTAATTATTTCATTCAAAATTTGAATACACTTGCACATAGGAGAGACATGAGCCTGGATTTATCAGTTAAACTCAAATGCCAGTACTGTTATGAAACACTAAATCCCAATAAACTCAAAATCTACAGCAAAATGACACAAAACCCACTTGCATTGCCTCTGTAACTACAAATTTTACAATTTGATATGCAGCTCCACACCAGAATTTTGGCTAGGTTACTTGCTAACATAACTTGCTAACTTGCCCACCTCTTTTACAATGAGAAGAGAAAAGAATAAGAAGAGGAGAAGAGATTCTAGAAGAAACCTTAAATATGAACAGGAACAACCATCTAGAAACATCTCCACCGTTGAACAGTAATCTACAAAATATCCTCTCCATTCCCCTGCAACAAACATTATTTTGTTTTCAAAACAGCATGTGTTCAATCCATTTTTCAATAGTAAACTTCCCATGTGTCCACCTGTAATCATCACTTGCAACTGAAAGAAAAACTCTCCATCCCCATGAAAATCATTTTCTACTCTTTCCTGTTTCTTCCCCTTTGCTGCATTTTATTGTGGCTGTATTTTACAAGCACATTTGTATTCATCTTAACACATAAAATACTTCACATATAAAGTGAATATTAAATTCACTTTATCAAGCTCATTTTATATATTTAACCCAACAAAGTACAACATTTGGCTCCAAATGTTAAAATTTCTCAGCTTAAAACAAAAACTTAGCCCCCAAAAGTCTTCGTGAAAAATAAAACTACCCCTCTGCATGAATACTCCACTTTTGACTTTTACTGAAGAAAATAAAATGTAAAATATACTTCACTTGTCTTTCAAAATTTTACCATTGGCTCACAAAGTCTTTTTACCCCTTTCACATTTGAAAACATTTCACTCTTATTTTCACTTTAAGATTTTTTAAAACGGGCCCCACCCCCCATTTTAATACTTTTGACAACACTTATAGCAAAACATTTAATTTTAAATGTTTTATATGCCAATTTTCCATCTCCCCGCCATCCCTCAAAGAGTATCCCGTGAGCAATTCGGGATTACAATATGGCGGGCGACGGCTCAGATCTTGCTAGATTCAACTTCATTTTCACCACCGTTGGATTTTCTTTCATTCATTTTTTGTTTTTCCCTAATCCTCTCCTCTATTTTGCTCAACCATTCTTTGAGCCTTGGTCATGGCGGCAACTTCCTCTTTTGCATTGCTGGTCATGTCTTCCCTTGAGCTGCCAGCCTCCCATTTTGCTTGCGTGGGGTCTCCTGTATACCTCTTCATTTGGCTCGACCCCTCCATACATTGCAGGCCTCCCTTAACTGGCGCGTGAGCCTGCATTTCTCACCTCCCACACTACTGGTTGCATAGCTTCTTCCCTGTCACTATGCTCTTCCTCCTGTAGTGTGGGTTACCTTCCCCTCTATTTCCTATGCCCACCATAACTAACCGAGTGAGCCTCCATTTCACCTCAGACTCCACAGGCTTCCTCCCACATTCACTTCATAGGCCACAAGCTCCCACTGGTTGATGCCCTTCATTGGCTGCAGCTTCTCCATTGGTGTAGGCCTCCTTAACTGCTGAGCGCGGGCTTTCCATGCTGCAAGTCACGCCCACAAAAGTCTCTCCAACCTCACAATGCTGGAGGGCTTCTCACATTCCTCCTAGTTCATGGTTCCCCATGTTGTTGGTTTGAGCCACCAATGCTTTAATGGATATGCATAACCTGTTAGTTGTATTTGTATGACAATGTATTGCTAGGCGCAGATTCCTCACTTGGAAATTATGTCACCAAACAATGATGATTCTCATCCTCTGCCAATGCATCGGGCTCTTGGAAAGTCTCCAAAACACTTCCAATGCATTCACTCTGTGTATATCCTTCCAGAATGGCATCCCATACTGCTGCTTTGATTGATGGACACCCTTTGTCCTATTACAGGCCGCGGCCCTCACTCCTTGGTGACCAGTGCATCTCCATGTGTTCCTCTTGTTTCACATTGTGCCTTCTTCACATGACAGCTACGCCCCACTCCTTGTCTTGTCCTCACTTTGGATTCCTCCAATGCTTTGATGGATGCATTAACCCTGCTCTTGATTGCTCTCAATCCCTAGGCTTGTGCAATGAACTCTTTGATTACTTTGTCCAAAATGACAAAGAATTCCTTATAATGAAATCATTGCAAGAGGTGAACCAATCATAAATTGGAAACATGGTAGGATCAAACTTCAATCCCAAGCCCTGGCTATGAGTAAAGAAATGTATCCATATAACTAGGGGACTTATAAATATAAGTATGTATAAAATACTTGCATTCTCAGCATTAAGCAGCTATATAAATTTAATGACAGGATAAAATGCCTTAACCATGTCCCATGGTAACGCAAGTGAAATACCACCGCCTTCTACTTGATGGGTTTCATATAGATGTGGTTGCCACTCATAGGCCTGAACCATACTCACTCTTTAATCTCCACTCTTGAACATAAAATGGACCTTGTTATGTTTCACTGACCAACTCAATATAGTTTATTTGATGGGATTACAACATTGAAACCATTATAGGTTCATGACCATGCAAAGCATGTCGGGCCCCATGTGGATTCTACAAAAAAAAAAAAATCATTTTCAAACAAGTTTTATGCTCAACATGACCTAACACTATGTTTTGAATACTCGTGAAGTTGAAAAACGAACTGGGTTAGCATTAAAAACTGCTTTCTGGCACTTTTGGAAAAAGTACAAAATAGGCTAGGTTGCCTCAAGAATCGATCTTGAAAATTGGGCAAACGACTTCGTGAGACCATAAAAACTTGCAATAACATAGTCATTTGATCCATAAGTACAATGCAATAGACAACTCAGAGAAATCAATTACGAGGAACCGGATATTAATTGGCAAAGTTGCCCGATTAAACTTTTCTGAAACAACAACTACTCTGAACCAATTAGAACACATCTGACTGCCAATTTATAAACATAGTGAAACAACCCCTGATGAGCTGCCATCAGAAATGGTGGACCGTTTAGACACCTTGAGCATGTATGCAGAAGGAATTACTTTGAAACATCACCGGTCAAAAGTTATTGATGGTCAAAATTGACCACTCAAAAGGGTTGTCAAGAATGTAGATGTGAAACTGAGCAAACTGCATTTGGCTTCGATCTGCTAAAAATAGCAAATCAAAACATTAGGCTCCACAAACTGACACATGAGATCATTTAGGTATGGAGAACACAGAACAACATTCATTTTGACATAACAGTCAACTGGTTGCGAAATCCAAGCTCAAATAGGATGCTATTTCGTAAACTGACAAATCTGCAAACAGCAGAATAATGCAAAAACCCTCCAACTTCACTTTTCAAAACTTTGACTAAACTGATCATGGGAAGCTGAAAATCCACACACACGCTCAAATATGTCAATCAAATACGTTTGCAAATGGGTTTTGCTTGGAAAACAACATGCCTCAAGTTCTGATTCTCCAAAGTGGGTCATTCAAACTAACCCCCCAAGTGCACTTCAAGAAGTGCAGAAGAAAATTTCTCGAAATGGGCACTTTAAATTTTACAAATTTGAGAGTGCCAACACGGTCTAGGAAATTTGATGATAAAGGCTGTAAGAATCAGCCATACACTTTCCATTCATGAAGTCCCTTCAAACAATCCAAATTGTTTACATTTTGCAGCTCATGCGTACTTTGCATTCATTGCCTGAGTTGGGTGCCATTCAACTTAAGTTTTCACTCAACAATCCACATGCCCTATCCATGATCGTGCTTCCATGTCTCTCTTTGTGTTGCACTGACCGCACCAAGCAATGCCCTGTTCCATGCGCGATGCAATCTGTCCAATGCCTTGAAATTTTCTAAAGCTTATTATTGAAACCACGATCTACAAATGTTCTCGTGCCCTCTCTACAAATTTCATTTGCTTAAAATTTTCTAAAGAGCTTTCAACAAACCATTTTTAAATACCCTATAACCATGGTGTTCTATGTTCTTCAGTTGGTGCAGTGGCTGGCCCTTTAACAATGCCAAAAAAAAGTTTCTTAATCCATTAGTCATTTTCACTGCAAGTGCTAGGACAAAATATTTCCTCCGCACTCTTGCCACTATTCGGTCTTCATCATATTTGAAAGTTTCTAAATTCTTTTCAACATAACCATTTGTAAATACGTTGTAAGTATTTAGATCCATCCTTTGTGCTAAAACTTCAGTATGGTCTGAGCCCTTTAAAAGAGTGTTGACTCATTCTTTGAGTTTCTCCTCAAACCATTTTAATAAAATTTTATTGTAGTGGAAACCATCCCCTAAGGATGTAGTTGGAGCAAAACATTATTCAACAACCTTCCCACACACTATTGAGATATCATTCTCTGATTTGATTTATTCGTGTATGAAGCCAACAATTTTGTTTAGATAAGCCATCAAATTTTTTCTTTTCAAGGGATAGGTCATTATTCTGCTTCAACTCCATATCTCCAATTGCTCTCACCAAATTCAAACTCCTAATTAACATAATGGTCAAAGCTCAAAATCTATCAATGTAGCATTTTCTCATTACAAATCAAAAATAGATTGGCAATCTCAGAAGCATCTATGGAGCATTTCATCTAAAAATTTCATTTGCATAGTTTCTATTGGAATACTAATCTCACCAAAAATAGGAGACCTGTAAGCTTCCATAACATCCTATTGAGCTCAGACAACTTGGCCAGATCAAATGGTGTTGTGACTTGATCCCATGGTAACCCCAAATGAGACAACTGTTATCACCATATTGTGTTTCTATCCATGAGATGCATAATTCTTTACACATCCCCAACTTGCAAACAACTCGCGAAACAAACCATCCTCAAACTGTCTGACAAATGTCGGGTCCTTTATGGGCCTGACTAAAAAAAAAATTGTTTTCAAACAACATTTATGTTAAAATTGACCTGAAATAGCTTATGAGTGCATTTGAAATGAAAACATGAATTGGGTTTCAATTAAAACTTGCTTTCAAGCACTTTTGCATAGTGGTGAAAATTGGCCAAGTTAGCTTTGGAATCGGCTTGGGAAACTGGGCAAATGACCTTGTGGAGCTACAAAAACTTACAGGCATGTAGAAATTGGTCAAGAGAATGCAATACAAAAGATGGATCAGAGAAATCAATCACGAGGAAAAAGTTATTAACTATGAAAGTTGCATACTCAAACTTTTTGCAACTGCACCTATTCAAAATCAACTAAAAGTCACCCAATTGCTATTTTGAAAAAATAGAAAATCAACGTCTGGGAGGCCGCCATTGGAAACATAAGATAATTTAGGTACCTTGAGTATGTGTCAAAAATAAATTTGCATGAATCATCACCCATCATAATAGATTGATGATCGAAGTTGACCTCCCTGAAAGGTTTCTGAAAATGTAGGTGCAAAATAGGAGAAATTGCATTTGGTTTTGATTTGCTAAAAATAGCAAATCATCACGAGGCTCTGAAAAACTAACATACAAAATCATTCAGGTGGGGAGAATGTAGAACAACATTCATTTTCTCTTGGTGATTAACCGGTTGCAAAATGCAAGCTCAAACAGTAGACAACTTTGCAAAACTAGAAGTTTGCAAACAACAAAACAGTGCCAAAACCCTCCAGCTTCGCTTTTCTAAACCCTAACAAAACTCATCATGGGAAGCTGAAAATTGACATGCATTCTCACATAGGACACATGAGTGATCCTACAAATGGGTTTTGCACGAAAATCATCTGGCTTCAAATTATGACCCTAAGTAGGTCATTCAGGCAGATTTCTCAGGTGCACTTCTGAAAGTGCAAAGGCAAATTTTTTGAAATGGGCAATTCAAATTTGCAAAATTTGAGAGTTCCATCAGTGGCTCTAACTATGGGTGTATGCCCCCTGTTGGCATAGAAAGATTCCATATTTCTGGGGAGTAGACCAAATTCCGAGTCCATTAGGTGTCCTCAAACCGCTCCTTTATTCATTTTTTTCTTTTCAACTTCATCTAGTGACCCCAGGCCACCAAATGAAAAATGTTAAATCAGTATTTACCCCTGTCAAAAACTATGTTCTTTGTTGTATATTGTAGGCCAAGTCTGAAAATATTGTAATGGATTGCCCACAAACTAGCTTGATCATTGGCATGCTCCACTATATCACTATACTTTCCAATGTCACTTACAATTTTGTTAAACTGCAATGTGCAATCAGACACTAACTGAAATTCATCATCATTGTGATGTTTTACCTTGGCTAGTTTATCATCGTGTTCCACTAAATTCTCATTCTCTTGAACTGAGCAATCGAAGCATTTATAATCCATTCAATCTTTGACATCAAAAACCTTGGCATCAGAATTAGTTTGCAAATCAAACTAAAAGCTCTCATAAACAGCATGGTGTGTGTCATGCAAATTATCTTTGCATATGTCAAAGATAAAAGGTGCATATTCTAGAGCGTCCTTACATTGATTACTGCAACATGGGAATTTTTTTTGACATTTTGGTTCAAGTACATCAGAAAACACCTTGGTATCATGGAGATGGGAATCATATGCAACATTAACATCTAAGTGATGCGTGAGTGCACTCATCTCAGGTTTGAGAACATGTTATGATTCATTCTTTACATCATCATTCAACTCAAAACCAAATACCTCAAGTGAGGGCTCAAACAAATCAACATAAACAAGGACATCATGAAAACAACCATGTGCACTAGTAACCTCATGTACAACACCAGCTGGTATGTGTGTTGATCCAAAAGTGAAAGACTCATTGCTAATTGAAAACTCCTCCTTAGCAATAGAACTGGAAGCTTCATTTTATTTCACATCAACACTTCTCATATGTGGTGATAACATGTCCATGTTCACATTATGAAAACAAGGAACATCAAACAAGAAGTAGTTGCACTCAACTTCATACTCACTAACACAAGATTAACCATTTGTTTCATTCCTTGGCTTCTCCATACATGGACCAAGAATTTTTGCAATATCAACACAATCTACAACTTTAATTTCATATGAATCAGCAAGCTTTTCAATATCATCAATGGGTAATGATATTGATTCAAGATCCATATACATACTTGATGAATCCATTATTTCATCATCATGCTCACCATGTATCATAAAACTTTCCATCTTAGCTTCATACAAATAATCATGAAGAGTAGGGGCATAAGCACACTCATCAACATCTTCATCATATTCAACATTATGTTTTGAGTCAACATGTTGATCGCACACATGTTTATCTTCAAACTCCGCATCACTCTCATAATGAACATGATCTATTGATTGTGAACCCGAATTACATTCGATGTATTTATCACATGTAATTTGTTCCTTCACTAGTGGATAATGACTTCATGAACATCTATATCGTTTCATTCTTCAAGTGAGGAATATGCTTCTATATCATCCTCAGAAAAGCGATCACAATCTTTAGAGAAGCAATCAAAACTATCAACCTCATCATGATTTTCATCACAAGAGAAATCATCACTACACAAACCATGTTCAAAATCTTCAGAATGAATGCTTGAGGTTGCACTTTCACAATCATAGTCACTATTTTCTAATGAAATATTATCCATCTATGCCTTGTAATTGTTGGTCACAACATTACATGAAGTAGCACTTTGTATCTCATTTTCATCTCCATTATCTGAGATATCACAAGAAAAGCATTATTGCATATCTACTCTATTATCATCCCGTATGTCATCATCTTCCTCACTGCTGCAAGGATTTGCACATGTACTAATTGTGAATTAATTACAATGTTCATCCTCTAACATACTCTTTTCACTTATTTGCACTATTGTATGATTTCTTTCAAGAGGACAACTGTTGTTGAATCCACATTTTATGCATAACCACACTTGGCTGATTCTACACTCCTTATCCAATCGAGTACTTGATCAAAGTTACGGGGTTTCAATTCCTCTGGCAAAGTACTCAGCCTTGAGTCATAAATCTTACAAAATAAATCAATGCACATAGAACCCTCAGGTCTGAAATCTTTGGGAACTTCTATCAAAGCATCCAAAAACCTCAAAAACAACTTGTATGGTGATTCTCCCTCCCGTCTCTTCATTTCATACAATTCTTGTACAAAAGTTTTTTGATCAATAGTGCTCAAATTTTTTTGACATTCAACTTGGAGGTCACTATGATCTTCATACTTTGATGATGGAGAGATTATAACAGCAAAATCATTGTTAGCTTGAAAATCATTTTCATTATCTAATCCTTGAATTCTATAGGCATGAGGTGTGTTCGGATAATCAACACTTGCAGCTAGATACCCTTTCATTATAGAGTAATTCAAATTGTTCTCAATGTCCATGGAAGTTTGATATGCCTGAATTAATGTTGCAGGATCTTTATCCCTTAACAAGAATCCCATCTTACTGTCAAATGCACCAAGATACACAACCAAGCATTCAACATAATTTGGCCTTATGTATTCAGGGATATCTCTTATTGCCTTTACAAATCAAAGATTGAAAATAGGGACCAACTCATCTTCACTTATATGGATCTCCATAAATTTTTTCCTCACCTTACTTGGATTTACCCTTTCACCAAATCGCTCAACAAAGGCTATCATAAAATGACTCCATGAAGCTATAGAACATGATGGTAAATATGAGAACCAATCTCTGGCATCATCCTTCAATGATTGAACAAATAGTTTCATAACAACGTCCTCATAGTTTATCTCATAATCCCCCATCGCATCAATGAATGTTTGTAGATGCTTAGAGGCTCTTTTTGAACTTTTCCCTATGAATTTGGGCAAATACTTCCTAAAAATTTTAGGGATCAGGTTCGGGAAACCTCTAATACCATTGAAAACCAATGGCATATACCTTTCAATAGAAAAATCCCTTTGAGGGCTTGGGACAACTTGTTTTCCCTTCATACTCTTACTTTCCATTTCACAGGGAAACCCTCTTGTATACAAATTCAATCATTATCAACTTCATACATGGTTATCAATTACATCATTTACAAATTCAACCCTGATTCTAAAACATTAACTAAATATTTATGCCTTAAGCTTTCTCAGAGACATAATTCAAAATAAAAATACTTCTCAAATCATATTACATATTACATTTTAGAAGTATGGAAAGAACTAATAATGTTCCCTTTCTTAATGCAAATTCATCTAATAGGGAACCAAATTTTTCCCAAAATGTTCAAATGTGGTTTCCATACACACTTTCGTGAAAACCAAGAGTGAAAAATACTTGAAATTGTTGCAGCCATTAAAAATTGTTCTTTTGTTTGGAAATATTCATAGATCTGGAACCGTATTCACCTCTTCATCAAATTATTTGGTAGAGTATCCACCTCTTTGTAGAGGACAACAATTTGATCAACTAAAATTTCTTCACAGGTCAAATTTGTTTAAGAACCAACACAAGCAGTGCAACACCTCCTTATCCAACAATATGACATCATATGGATTCCTTCCTCAAACTTGTCAGGGTACTTCATCACAAGATCTCAAATCCGCTTCATCTGTACTGCAAATCCTTTAGTTCTTTCTTAGTTCTTCTCAAATATTGCACATTGGTGCATAGATCTCGGAGTTGCCACTCACAATTTATGAGGTATTATAAAATAATCATGAAATATGGACAAATCTAGACAAAACTTACATTGAAAGATGAATTACAATAGATTATTTGGCAACATTTATGATAATTGACTCACTTGACAAGGAGATTGAACCTATCATAACAAGCTCATGAATCTATAAGGTAGAATGATCTTCAACAATGGTCCCTAGTAGAGTCACCATTTTGTTGGTTGTTTTTACTATAACCAGGTTGATTTTCTAATCTACCTATGGAATTTCCAATTCCAATCAAGGGTAGCTTGAAGGACCTAGACCAAATAATGAGGATTTTAAAGACCTCCTACACTTTGGGCTCTGCAAGACCCAAGAGGGTGATCCCTTAATGTGTTTACAACCTCTGCACCATTATCATAAACAACATTAATAATAACAAATAATCTCCCTCAATAGCTCAACATAATGTGATAATACTAAAAATAATTAGTTGTTCATCAATAATATCAACCATTTGGAGTCTGAGATAATTACAACAATACTTCACAGTAAAAGATAGTCATTAATTTTGAATTTGTAGCAAGCTCTAGGTGAACACAAACAAATATTGAATCTCACAAATAGGTACAACTTAGATCAGTTCCTTATATCCATTAGAGGAGTCAAATTCACAAACATCTAAGGGTTCATGATAGATTCAACACACAACATATAAGATGTTCGATAAAATTGCCTTACAATATCACCAATATGTATCCCAACTCAATACTAATTATCAAATCCTTGTACAGAACATATCAACCTACAATCTCATTTAAGAATTTTAATTAATTCTTTAAATTAAAGCTAAAATAAGAATTGCACACACCACAATAGTGAGATGAACAAAACAACCCTTGATCACTTTATTCAAGATTCAAATATGCTTGTACACAGGAGAGACATGAGCTTGAATTTTTCAATTTAATTCAAATTTTAGTATTGTCATAAAACATCATATCTCCATGAATTCAAGACCTACAATAGAATGACTCATAACCTAACTTGCATTTTCTCTATAAATATCAGACTTTACAATTGCTCTGCACCTTCACCTAGACTCAACCAAAATTTTCTAACTTGCTAACCCCTTACAATGAGAGAAGAATAAAAGATATAGAAGAATGAAATGTTCCCTAAAACTGATCTGTTGATGACATCTAGAAAATTCTCTCCCGTTGATCAGAAATTTTATAAAGCCTCTCTCCTCTCTCTGCAACAAACTTATTCTGCCTCCAAAACTGCCTTTGCACCAAGTTTCCCAACAATTAAAAAAATGCCTATGTGGGGAATCTCCCCATTTTACCTATTGTGTGAAAAAAACTCTTCCTATCCGTGAAAACTCTATTTCAGCTTTTTATTTCACCAGAACATTATATTTTCACTTTCCAGCCAAGTAAAATATTCTTCCCTCAGCAAATAAAAATTAAAGTGAATATTTAATTCACTTTCTCCTTGTGCCATTTAAAATATTTGCCTCATCTTATTTTTTACTTGAAATAAAAGACCCCTTGCTTGTGCTTTTACTTTGTCTCATATTTCATTTTAAATTTTAGATAAATTTCCCATTTTGAAAATGATTTTTTTTTTAATATTTTAAATGTTTACCATCTAACTTTTCTCAGGCCCACCATTCTCACATTTAAAAATACTTTGAACCATAGAATATTTAATTCTGTCAAAACAATAAATATTCCTATCGGGCGCTCACCTTTCATTTACCACCAAAATAGAATTTTCCCCTTTGAAATTTTGGTCGGGCCCACTCCCCACGTCTACCCCACTATCCCACAATCACAAACTCGTGTGTACCTTGAGATCGTGATATGGCGGGGAAGGTCCAAGATGTGGCTGGAGTCACACCTTTGATCTCCACCGTTGGTTTATTCTTCCCTTTTCACTTCACATTTGCCCTAATTTCCCTGTTGTACATTTCCCGGACTCTACAATTCCTCATGGGCATTCATGGCAGCTTGTTTCAATGTTGCACCCTTCTGCTAGTTCGAGCCTCCTTCTTCTTGATGTGAAAAGCCATGAACCATTCCATATTCCAAATGGGGCTCAAACGTAAGCATTCCTCATGTTTGATTCACTATGCACCGCTTGAGAAGCACTTAGGAAGATGGTAGAGGCAAACACACCCCTATTGCCTGTACACCAAGACCCTTGAAACACCACTATAATGCTTTTCTTAGATGGTTGATGTATGGTTTTTTTTAGATCCTCCCCTTCATACGATCTAGGAAAATGATGATAAAGGCTGTAAGAATTGGCCATACACTTTCCAAGTGCATTTGTTTGAAATATTTAGTTTTTTCAACCAGGCAATTTGGTGTATGCGCACAATGGAATTCCACTCTTTTTTATTTTATTTTATGCTTCGAGGGATATTCCTACCTCGCACCATACTCCCATCTTGTGCAGGCTTGCTTAAACTTTTATGAAGTCCCTTCAAAGAATCCAGATTGTTTACATTTTGCAGCTCATGTGTAGTTTACATTCATTGCCTGAGTTGGGGGCTATTCAACATAAATTTTCACTCAACAATCCACATGCCCTATCCATGATGGCGCTTCCATGTCTCTCTTTATGTTGCACTGGCTGCACCAAGCAAAACCCTGTTCCATGCACGGTACCTTTTTCCCAATGCCTTGAAAGTTTCTATAGCTTATCATTGAAACCGCCATCTCCAAATGTTCTCATGCCCTCTCTGCAAATTTCATTTGCTTAAAATTTTCTAAAGCACTTTCAACAAACCATTTGTAAATAACCTGCAACCATGGTGTTCTATGTCCTTCATCTGGCACAGTGGCTGGCCCTTTAACAATTCCAAAACAAAGTTTCTTAAGCCATTAGTCATTTTCACTGCAGGCATTGGGACAAAATATCTCCCCCACACTCTTTCCATTCTTCGGCCTTCATCATGTTTGAAAGTTTCTAAAGTCTTTTCAATAGAAACATTTGCAAATACGTTGTAAGTATTTAGATCCATCCTTTGTGCTAAAACTTTGGTATGGTCTAAGCCCTTTGAAAGAGTGTTGACTCATTCTTTGAGTCTCTCCTCAAACCATTTTAATACATTTTTATTGCAATGCAAACCATACCCTAAGGATGTAGTTGGAGAAAAACATTTGTCAAGAAGCTTCCCACACACTACTGAGAGTCATTGTCTGATTTGATTTATTCATGTACGAAGCCAAAAGTTTTTTGACTAGATATGACATCCAACAGTTTTGTATGGATAAGCCATCAATTTTTTTCTTTTCAGGAGGTACGTTATTATTTTGCTTCAACTCCAGATCTCCAATTTCTCTTGCCAAATTCAAATTCCTAATTAACATAATGTTCAAAGCTCAAAATCTATCAATGTAGCATTTGCTCATTTCAAATCCAAAATAGATTGGGAGTCTCAGAAGCATGCTGTGGAGCATTTCATCTAAAAATTTCATTTGCACAATTTCTATTGGAGTACTAATCTCACCAAAAATAGGAGACCTATAAGCTTTCATAACATCCCGTTGAGCTCAGACAACTTGGCTAGATCAAATGGTGTTGTGACTTGATCCCATGGTAACCCCAAATGAGACAATTTTTATCTCCATATTGTGCTTCTATCCATGATATGCATCATTCTTTACACATTCCCAACTTGCAAACAACTCAGGGAACAAGCCATCCTCAAACTGTGTGGAAAATGTCGAGTCCTTTATGGGCCCGACTAAAATTTTTTTGTTTTCAAACAAATTTTATGTTCAAATTGACCTGACACAGCTTTTGAGTGCATTTGAAATGAAAACATGAACTAGGTTGCGATTAAAACTTGCTTTCAAGCACTTTTGTAGTGTGGTGAAAACTAGCCAAGTTAGCTTTGGAATCGGCTTGTGAAACTAGGCAAACAACCTTGTGGAGCTACAAAAACTTATAGGCATGTAGACATTGATCAAGAGAATGCAATGCAAAAGATGGATCAGATAAATCAGTCATGAGGAAAAATTTATTAACTATCAAAGTTGCTTACTCGAACTTTCCACAACTGCACCTATTCAGAATGAACTAAAAGTCACCCAATTGCTATTTTGAAAAAATAGCAAATCAACTCCTGGGAGGCCGCCATTGGAAACATAAGATCATTTAGGTATCCTGAGTATGTGTGCAAAATAAATTTTCATGAATCATCACCCATCAAAAGATATTGATGGTCGAAGTTCACCTCCCTAAAAGGTTTCTGAAAATGTAGGTGCAAAACAAGAGAAATTGCATTTGGTTATGATCTGCTAAAAATAGAAAATCAGATCATGTGGCTCTGAAAACTGAAATACAAAGCCATTCAGGTAGGGAGAATGTAGAACAACATTCATTTTCTCTTGATGATCGATTGGTTGCAAAATGAAAGATGAAACAAGAGACAACTTTGCAAAACTAAAAGTTTGCAAATAGGAAAATAGTGCCAAAACCCTCCAGCTTCGCTTTTTGAAACCCTGACAAAGCTCATTGTAGGAAGCTGAAAATTGATATGCATGCTCGCATAGGACACATGAATGAGCCTTTAAATGGGTTTTGCACGAAATTCATCTGGCTTCAAATTATGACCCTCCAAAGTAGGTCATTCAGGCAGATTTTTTAGGTGCACTTTTGAAAGTGCAGAGGCAATTTTTTTGAAATGGGCACTTCAAATTTGCAAAATTTGAGAGTGCCATCATGAGGTACCTACTACTTTGGTTCAAATATTGATGCCCTTCAAGTTAAAAATTGTTGCCCAAATCAAAAAATATTTGTTTTTGATTTTTTTCTTAGATGCCCTAGTGGAGGATAAAGTTGATTCCTTGCCCCCTCAAGAAATCAAGCATTAATTTCAAATTTTGGGTTGATTTCTCAATAAAGGTTAAAAGCTACCCCAAGGGGTCCATAAAGGCTCTCGGATGCACAAATTATATGAAAATGCAAAAAATGATGCAAAATTAGGTTCTGATTAGAAAATTTGGTGAAAATGATGATAAACCCTAGCTTGAAGGTGAAATTAAGGAAAAAAACCTAATTTTCTACCATAAATAAGCTAAGAAGGGTCACTTTCAGTTCATTTTTGCATTCCCGCCATAGAGATTCTTTATGTTTTAAGCTTTGACCCTCTAATGAAATGGCACAACGATAGCTCCCATGACACATTTTCAACTGACTTTGTGAGTATCAGTGGATTCCAAGCTCAAGACCACTAGTATGTAACTCAAAACATGATTTGAAATTTTAAATTTTGATAAAATTATGGCACATTAAATTTTAAACTCTGGTGGAATTGTTATATATCAATTCCCATTTGAAAATCGACAATGCTAAAACGATTTATAGCGGTGCACTCGTATATGGTGATGAACTTCATGATTTAAAATTAGGGTTTCCAATTTTAAATTGTGATACATGCTTATATAGCAATGCATTTGTCAATTTGAAAAATAGGGTTAGGGTTTCCAAACCTTAAATCATGATGCCCATGTGTTTGGCGATGCATTTTGCGATTTGCGATTTGAAATGCCTTTGAGTGTCACAATTCGGAATTTAAATATAGTGAAGCTATTGAAAATAGTGACACTGTAGTGATTTTTGAGTTGGAAATTCCAAATTGAGTCAAATTTATTCAATTTTTTGATGTTGTGCGCTTTGTGGGTGTAGGAGGCCATTCCACCACTAATGTTATGCGAGCACAGGCCCAAAATTTTGGAGAGACTAGGAAATTTGCTGTTGTGCCATGATCACCTAGGAGAGATCAACATTTGGTATGTTACATATATACCCATCATTTGGACTCATTTAGCTATGATGACTGCCTTGTGCAAGAGATGGCACAGTGAGACTTTGTTGTTTCACCTCCCGACAAGCGAGGCAATAGTTACCTTAGAGGATGTATGGTGTATTCTACATTTTTTGATACATGGTGATGGTGTGATTTACAATGTTGATATTGGGTATGATGCTTGTCATGAGGTGATGGAGTTGGAGAAAATTTCTCTTGTCACATCATAGATTGACCCTGAGATGTATAGAGGTCATGTACCCACCTTTTGATTGATCATTACAGCCATTATTTCAGGTTTGGTTGCTTTGGACAGATGGAGCAGAGGGTTCATCCCAGGATGAGGCCTAGCATGGCACCAAATGCTCTATAGGAGGACATAGTTTGCATGGGGTCCAGTGATGCTAGCCTCACTATATCATGACATGCATGAATTTTTTTACTATTATGACAAGGCCATTGGTGTAAGGGTGACCTTGCTTCATCTTTGGGCTTGGGAGCATATAGTTATGCTTTGATCAATAGTATATATGGATAATTTCAAGCCAGATGACCTCATAATTTGGCAGTATAGAGGTTTCATTACCCTACAACACACTGGATAGATTGGTCTTCTATATTGGTGATGATTTTTGGATGATATGACAGTTTTTTTATGGTAACCCTAGTTACAGATGCCAGGGTAGTATGATGGCGCACACTAGTTATTTTTTGCAAAGGAAACTTGGTACATGTAGGGCTGAGAGCACATGATCATATAGAGATATATGCCAGATAGGGTGGCCAATTAGTTCGGCAAGCAATAGGACAGGTCGCATGATGCCTAAAGGGCCATTTTTGTGAGGTTTCCTTGAGAGGTTACCACATGGGGACCTACTATTCCAGCTCTAGAGGTGGTGGAGAGTTTCAGAGATTTGGTGACTTATCCATGGGCATATGACTAGGGTTAGGTAGTAGCGTAGACTATGCATGCTTATGATGCATGGTTTACACCTCCTCAAAGATTGAAAGATCCAATGGGTGCTCCTCCATGAGGGAGACTCAGAGGGAGAGGAACCAAGGGTAGAGGATAGGGATAGGGATAGGGATAGGGATAGGGATAGGTTTTCCAGGATGGCCAAGATGTATAGGTTCTAGGGGCTCCACCAGTTGCTTAGCAGACTCCTCAACAACCTCCCATTCAGCAACAACCTTCATAGCTACCGCCACCAAATGCCATGGATATTCAAATCCAACAGTTGTAGTAGTAGGTGTAGTTTTTGACAGGTGAGCGAGATTAAGCCTCCCAACATATTTTGTCTATTACTATTGATCAGGATCAAGCTAGAAAATAGGTGGTGGCCATCACAGTGGAGAGGGACCATTCTCAACAATAGTTATAGACTGTAACCATAGAGAGAGATCAAGAGATTGGGTGGTGGCACTAGATAGGGGCTATGATGGCAACTTCTCAGTGTAGGACAATATCTGCTAGATTGTATAGAGAGGTTGTGACAGAGGAAACCTACTATAAGATGCATTATCATTGTGATGTTCCACAAGAACTCATACAACCTAATTTTTCATAGAGGAGCGATGTGCGACCTAGAGCTAAGGAGCAACTAGAGAGGTAGGCCGAAGAGGGAGCAACCATCAAGGCTAGATTATAGTGTACAAACACTTTTTTATTTTTTTGTCCCATTCTTTAACACATATACAACTTCATGGGCTCCTTTTTGATAGCCTCATGGATATTATATTTATGATTGATATACATACACTGATCTAGATTTTGTACCATGAAATTAATTTTTTGATATATATATATGATATAGATCCAAATTTGATATGATGTGTTCATCTTATTGTATGTTTATGATGTATGGATGCATATGATATGCTTATATTTGATCATGTATAGATGTAATTTACTTATTCTTATGTGATATGTGATAATATTAAATGATATGTGATGCTATGATATGTATGGATGCAATGTTATTTTCTTTTTTAGTATTTTTTCTCGATATGCTATTATATGCATATATTTATGCTATGATATGTGTGCAAATTTTATGGATGCATTTATTTTTGTGTATTTCCTATGCAATTTTATAAGATGATCATGTATGCATATGGATGTATGGATGGTTAATGTGAGGTATGCTTATGATATATGCAATGCATTTTTATGATATGTGATGCAACAATTTAAGATGCTTAGAATAACAAATCTATATTATTCATCACAACTTAAATGATGATGCAGAATGTATGATTTGATATGCAATGATTATGTTGATGGATGTTTTATGATTATGTTATGATTATGAGATGCATGTATCCTAATGCATTGATGATTTTTTTTTTATTGTCATGGTACTGGGTTAGTGTGGAGAGAAGATAGAAGAAATAAGAATGATTGACCATTTATTTTGATGATTGCCTCAAAATTCCAACAAGTACATGATCCATCGAGACTTTATTAGAGATGGTGATGGGACAATGTAGGATGAGGATGAATTTAGGATTATGAGTTTCTCACATATTGGGATTGGTATTTTCTATGGTTCCTTATTGTTTGATATAACACATAGATATGATGCATTAAGGAAGTGATAACTAAGATGGTGTTGTATCTAGTGTAATGGACTTTGACTCTATAAATAGACATGATAGTTCTTGTTCACACCTTGACATACAAAAAACTCTTTGGAATTCAAGTTAGAAGCTTGGAATATATTGGACCAAAGCATACACAATAATCAACAACGTACTCCAAGAAACCTTCCTACACACAACTAAGTAAGTATGCACCAAGATTATTTTACAAGAGTGTCCATAAGCACAACAAATGAAAGATAATGATTGGTGGCCCATTCCTTTCTCTCTAAATTTATTTTAGATAGACATCATCAAAAGGTCCTTGGAATGGATCATTAAGATAAATTACAAGAAAAATACAAAGACAAAAAATTAGTGTTATCTATATCTCTTTCCAGTTTAATTTAGCTAAGGTGATGTCTAATACTGATGTCCATTGTAGGAAGGATACATCCTAGGACATGTTGATCAAATTGTTGTTTGATGTTAGGATGATGATGCTATGATAATTTGTTGATATAAACTTCACTAACACATTTACCTATGATCTAGACTTTGGATTTTAACAATTAAGTTCTCACTTTACAACTTGGTATTCTTGTTTTATATTTGTTTTTCCAAAGGTTAGAGATGACACTCGATTTATTATGGGTGAAGCGTACTATGGGTGAAAGTGAGATGGGATGGATGGTTTTGGATTTTCTTGGAATATTTTAATATTTTTGGTCTTTTTTTATTTTTCGGATGTTTTGGGGTTTTATGAGATATATGAATGTTTAGGGATTTTCCAAGATTATTTGAGGTTGTTTAGGTCTTTTGAATGTTTTCCAATGTTTTTGTGTTTTTGAATTATTTGGATGTTTAGGGGTTTTCTAAGATATTTTTTGGATTTTTGAGAGTTATCAACCAAGAACCTAACCTAAAATACCTATCCTAGGGGTCTTGAGGGCTTATCAAAGATAAGCCTTGCCTATTTTATACATAGAGAGACCACATAGTTCAACTGAATCAACATACTAGAAGATGAGATATGAATAGATGATGGGATGTCGGTTTATTATGATGGACTCCTAAAGGATTGACCTAGGGTGTCTTAGGGGCACATCAATGATGGCCTTTCCTATGTTCAAGCATAGAGAAAATGTAGTTCGATAAGGGTACCACTCCTTGGATTTTTGATTTTTTACCTTTTTAGGGATTTTGATGTTTTCTAGAGGTTTTGGATTATGAATTTACAATTTTTTGGATGTTTTTCGATTTTAGCTATATAAGATTTTGCAATTTTTTTGGATTTTTTGATGATCATTTTACAAATGTTTTGGGATTTTCGAGGAGATTTTGCAATTTTTTTGGGGATTTTTCGATGAGCTTAGGATATACAAGAACCCAATATGATCCATATGAATGTCCCCCATTGTGAAATGTTAGAATACTTTGATACAGGTAGGACAAATTGACCTTTGGAATATGCCAAGTAGTACTAAGGGGATACGATACTTCACATCATCAAGCTATGATAAGGATGCAGCTAGGCGATGGATGAATGGTGGTGCAAAGAATGATAGGACAAAAGAGCCAAAGAATAGATGGAGTTGCTTTATTTATGCAAATTGCCTATTTGCTAGGTTTTCACCAAGGTACTTAACCAAAGCGCCACCAAAGTGGTTTTCACTAGAGGATGATTTTTTCCTTTAATTTTTTCAATCCTTTTTTCTCATTTTTTTTGGATTTTGATCATTTTTTGATTTTTTTATATTTTCAAGTTTACACCCTTCAAGACTAGGCATAAAAAAATTTGAGGTAATTTTTTAGTTGGCTCCTAAAAGGGTTCACCTATAGGTGTTGATAGTTGATATGCCCCTAATCCATAGCTTGCTATGATGAAAAAGGGACCCAACCAGTTAGGCTCAAACTTTCCTTTACTATCTTGATTTGGAAGGTTCTTTTGATTCTACTTTAGGACAAGATCCCCTACTCGGAAATACTGACATTTGATCCACTTGTTATAGCTTCATTTCAGCCAGTTTTGATAAACTTGCGATTGATTAAGAGCATCAAGAAGAAACACGTCCAGGAATTCTAGCTCATTTAGCCGAGATACTCTATATTATTCATCAGTGATCAAGTTCTATAGTGACACTCGCAATGATGGGAGCTCAACCTCAATAGGAAAGATAGATTTTGATCCATAGACAAAGGAGAAAGGGGTTGCACTTGTTGGCATGCAAATATGGGAGCTCAACCTCAATAGGAAAGATAGATTTTGATCCATAGACAAAGGAGAAAGAGGTTGCACTTGTTGGCATGCAAATACTAGTTTGATAGGCCCAAAGAGTGGGATTTAGTTCTAGATTCCAGTCACGACTAACTTCATTAACCATTTTCTTGAGGATTTCCAAGATAGTTTTGTTTGTATCCTCAGCTTGGCCATTTCCTTAGGGATAATATGGGGTAGAGAATCAGTGTTGGATGTTGAATCTTTGACATAGCTCTTTCACATCGTGATTATTAAAGGGTGTTCTATTTTCCAAGATTAGGGTTTGTGAGACACCGTAATGATGAATTAGGCAGTTTAGTATAAAATTAGGAATTTTCTTCCACATCATGTAGGTCATAGGAATGGATTCTACCCACTAAGTGAAGAACTTAGTGGTGGTTATGACAAACTTGTGGCCATTAGATGAGGTTGGGGTGATTTTCCTATGAGGTCAAGTCCCCACTGTGAAAAAGGCCAAGGTGTGATAATTGGTTGCAATTCCTGAGCTGGGGCATGAATCGGGTCTCCATGCAATTGACACTAGACACACTTCTCCATATACTGATGAGCTTGCTTTTCCATGGTTGCCCAATAGTACCCTATCCTCAATAGTTTCTTTACCACTAGAATGGGAAACACATATGCCATTGTGTACTTCTATTAAATTGGGTAAGGCTTCCTCTTAGTTAAGACATCATAGCAATGTTCCTTTGATGCTTCAATGGTAAAGGGTATCACCTAGGATCATGAATCGAGATGCCTTTTTGTCAAAAAGTATTTTTTAAGATGGAGGTGATATTAGATGGGATATTTCCTCTACTACCATGGGGATATAGGACCAACAATGAAAAATGCAAATTCGGATTCAGGGATTTCGAAAGTTGGTACAAGAGGTTGTTCTACCAATAATTCACATTGAAGGATGTTGTTTGACATGTCAAATAATGACTCGATTGTTGCCATAGTGTCTACTGCTTGGTTGTTCATGCAAGGAATATGCTCAAAAGTTATTTCTATGAAGAGATATTTCAGATTCCCTAACATATTTTTGTTAAGAGTGAGCTTTTCATGCTTAGTTTGATAGTCATCATTGACTTGGTTGATAATCAATTGTGAGTCCCCATAGACTTTCATCTCTTGAATATGCCATTGAATTGTTGTCCTTAGAATTATGATTAGGGATTCTTACTCAGAAATGTTGTTAGTGGATGGAAATGATAGTATGTATGACTTTGGGATACAATCACCTTGAGGGGTGATGAAAATAATTCCTACTTCGGATCCATGTTGGGTGAAAAATCCATCAAAGTACATCTTCCACTAATCTGTGAGATTGAATAGGAACACTGATTCATCAAGAAATTTTGATACCAAGGGGTTCTCTTCATAGATGGGTGCCTCTATTAGTTGGTATTTGATCACGTTTTATTTGATTGCCTTACACTCCATATATTCTATGTTAAATTCAGTTAAGATCATCACCTATTTGACCATTTTCCCTATGAGAGTTGCTTTAGATAATAGGTATTTCAATGGATCGATCTTTGCAATGAGCTTGATTTGATGTGACAACATGTAGTTCTTGAAATTTTGTGAAGCAAAAAATATTGCTAGGCATGCTTTCTCAATAGGTGAATAGGTCATTCCATAGCCCACCAAGGTTCTGCTGATGTAGTAGATAGCCCTTTCCTTTCCATTTTCATCATGTTGGCTAGAAGAGCTCCTAGTGTTGTTGATGTGGCAAAGATATATAAGATGAATGGTTTTTTTGGTTTTGACGACATTAACACTGAAGGTGTCAATAAGTAGTCATTGATTTTTTGGAAATATTTATCACATTTCGTGCCTCACTTGTAAGTTATTCCTTTGTGGAGAAGATGTGAAAAGGGGTGGATTTTATTTAATAGTTACATTATGAACCTTCTAATGGACTACAATTTTCCTTGTAATCCTCTCATCTACTTTAATTTTTGTGGTGGTTCCATGTTGATGATGGATTTTACCTTTGTTGGATCAATTTCTATCCCTCTTTGTGAGATAATAAATCCAAGAAGTTTCCTTGATGTAACCCCAAAGAAACACTTTTTCGGATTTAGTTGTACCTTGTATTCTTCAAGTCTATAAAAGATGGGTTCTAGGACTTGTATGTGCTCACTCCTTTTCCTTCATTTTTCCAAAATATCATTCACATAATCTTCAACTATTTTTTGGATCATGTCATGGAAGATGAGGGTCATTTCTCTTTGATAGGTTGCTCTAGCATTCTTAAGCCCAAATGGCATAATGTTCCAACAATATGTCCCCTATGGACAAGTGAATGCAGTTTTATATTGATCCTCCTTAGCGATAATGATTTGATTGTAGCTTGAAAAACAATCCATGAGTGATATAATGTCATGCCCAGTTGTTAAGTCTATGATGAGATCAATGTTAGGAAGATGGAAATCATCCTTCAGGCATGCCTTGCTTAATTCTCTAAAATCAGTGCATATTTTGATGCCCCCAATGGGTTTTGAGACCGGTACCAAGTTTGAAACCCACTTAGGATAATCTATCGATTGGATAAATCCAACATCAAGAAGCTTTTACAACTCTAGTTTCACCAAGTGTGTTATCTAAGGGTGCATCTTCTTTAAATTATGCTTGACTGGCTTGGCTTCAGGATAGTCTGGTAAGTGATGCACAACTAATGCAGGATCAAGACCTAGTGTATATATGTATGACCATGAAAATTTATCTCTCTTCTCTTTCAGGAATGCTATGAGGTTTTTTTGTTCTTCATTTAGCAAGGATTCAACATAAAAAGTGATCTTGGGTGCTTCTTTTGTTCTCACATTGACTGGAGTGGCCTATTCTACTAGCACTGTTGACTTTTTGGGATGCATTACACTAAGGGGGAGATTGAATCCCCCATCCTTGGGAGCCTCAGAGATATTTTCACCGTCAGATACATTTTTTCTTTTTATTGTTTTAGGATTAGAGAGTGTCACAGTGTGGTTTTCACTCAAGGATTTGCATGTTAGTTGTATTTAATCAATTTTGCAACTCAAGGAATCAATTGTCTCCCCATAGTATGCCCCTATTTCTAGCTCTATGTCAAAACCTTCTTTGTGATCTACCCATGATAGGTTGTCATGGATTCCAATGAATTTTGAGATTGCTTCATCATTTTTGAATAAATCAAGAATCGATGGTCCTTGTTGGTCCATGTTAATGAGTTGTGGGTATACTAGGTGTAGTTCAGTTGGCTGATTGCTTAGATAAAAGGATGTAATGGATATAATGAAGAGGGAGTTATTTTCAAATAGGTCATCAATATCAAGGGGGAAGTCATCTAAGGTTGTATGACACAGTGTGGGTAACCAAGAGGAAGCCTCAACCTGTTTAGTAGAAGTACCTTTTCCAATAAGGGTGACCTTGCTAGTAGTACAACCTAGACCAAGATTCTTTAATCATTTCTCAGGAACGATAGGTTCTAGCAAGCCATTGTCATTTTGTCCTAGATTCTCATTCTTGTTAGAACCCCATGCCTTTATTAGATGCCAGCCTTTATTTTCATCTTCCATGGGAAGAATAGGGATAGGTCATTCATCTTGATAGAGAAGTTTAGAGACATCCTCCTTGCTGATATCTTCTTGATTTAGATCCCCCAACTTGGTGAAGGTAGTAGCTTCCATCTTGATTGTTTTGGGATCTTTGGAGCTAGATGTGGGTTTCCCATGATATTGAGGAGAAAGAGGTAGCTCTCCTAAGACAAAGGTATCTTTTAGTAGCTTATGGTTTCCACATTCATCATCCTGAATCAATGCCTTGAAGTCAAGAATGTTCTACACGATGGGTTTTTGTTGCTAAGGTAGATGCAAGGGATGATAGATCAAAAAATGAGGTACGTTTGGGTGTAGTCCCTTCATCATTTTTAGGTACTTGGGGTATCTTATAGAACTTAGACTCAAGATTATTATAGTAGTAAAAATGATTAGGATCTCCATCGATGGTAATTTCTCTGCCCTCAAAAGGAAATTTGACACATTGATGATAGGTCAAGGTGACAAATTTTAAGGCATGGATCCATGGTCGGCCAAGCATGATATTGTGTGGAAGATCAATATCTAGCACATGGCATGTAGTTTCTACAATGATAGTTCCCACTTGGATGGCTAGAGAAATGATTCCTTGGGATATCCGCTCTTGGTAATCATATGCTTTGATGGTGGTACTTTTTGTTTTCTCAATAGTATATTTTGAGTAGCCCAAGTCTTTGATCAGTTTAAGGGTACAAATATTCAGACCAAAACCTCCATCTACTAAGACTCTTTTAACCTTGTTCTTATGAATGAATACATAAAGGTGTAAAGCACGATTATGAGATGGTTGTGATGGTAGGTCTTATTTTGAGAAAGTGAGAAGGTGATCGATAATATTTCCTACCATAGATTTAAATTGATATGTATCAATATCCTCATGGAAAAATGAATCTAATAAATATTTCTCTAATATTTCCTATGTGCAGGGGATAGCCTCAATAGTTCTAAGATTGATATTTATGCTGTGATCTTCTTAAGCTGATCTAGGAGATTGTGCTTGCTCAGATTTGGTGTGGGAAAAGTAGGTTGTGTCCTATATTGAGATGGGACTCCTTGAATGGTGACCATTCCACATCATGTGGTAAATCCACACTTTGCACTAGGTCATTTGATGGTGACAACAGTAAGGATGCTATCATAGGAAGTGACCAAGCTTGAATAGCTATGTTGTACATTTGTGTAATGCTTTTTTTTTTGTTGTTGTTCCCTTTGTTACGATCTGGCATAGGGTTCTTTTATATCTTAAGATCTTGATTCCCAGCTGGTACTTCAATAGATATAGTGTTGTTCTCTATGATTTCTTGCATGATATTATTAAGTCTCATGCAATTTGTCATTTTGTGTCCTTTGATTTTGTCAAAGTCACAAAGATCATTCTCGTTGTATCGGGATGGTTTCTTTGGCAGTTCTTGGTAGTTTTCAAAGTTGGGAAGTATTATTAGATTTGATTCTACCGACTTCTTCACGATAGTCTTTATTGGTTTAAATGACTATGTGTACTTGTGTTTCGGATAGTTGTTCTTGTTGGTAGTTCACCTTTGTTGTATATCTATGTTATTGATTTGATTGTTCTGAGGAGGTGTTGTTTGTTGCACAGTTAGTTGAATGTTAGAAACTTGATTTTTGTTGGGTCTAGGAGCACTTAGGACCACCTTAGCATCCACCACACCATTATTTGTCCCATTTTTGTTTTTATCCCAAACATGGGGCTTGTCATTTGAATTGGTTGATGGTCAATTTTAAGCTTGATTATTTCCCTGTGAGATTAGAGCTCATTCGATGTTAAGGGCTTTAGGGATGATCCCGCCATAAGATGTGATGCACTGCATTTTCAAGTGGAAAGAGATATTGGGATCTAGATTTACTATGATGATTCCCACTTGTTCATTGGGAAGGTTCCACTTTCTTTTACTAGAATTTTTTCTCCATCATCACAAGAAATCGATGAATGATTCTCCATTGGTTTGTTTGAGAGTGTACAACACTTCTATACTAATTTCCATGTCAAGGTTGAAGGAGAAGTGATCGATGAATTTATCAGTGATTTCTTGAAATTTTTTGATGTCGAGAGATAGATGAGAAAACCAATCCATAGCAAGACTTTTTAAGCTTTGAGGGAAGAGACATATTAAATAAGAATCATTGTAAGCAACCTCCATACACATGACTTTTAATTCTTTTACATGGTCCATGTGACTCCATCTCCCTTTGTATTTATCAAATTTTGGGATTTCAAATCTGAGAGGGAATGGGACCATTGCGATTTTTCAATCAAATGGATAAGGACATAGATTTTGTGTATGGGAGTTCTTTGTCTTACCCATTCAAAGGTCCTACATTTCTTGGGATAGCACCTTGAATTGCAAGGCTAGATTGTCCTGCAGGTTTGGTGAAGGAACATATGATGGGATGATGGATGAGTTTTATATAGGATTATGATATGATGATTTTTTGTATGGGGTGTATGGTGGAGTGGGGTTATGTGAAGGTAATTGAGGTGTTGATGTATATGTTCCTAACACATTTGTATTGATGATGTTCTATTGAGGATCATAGTAGAAAATTTGTTTTTGTTGTTATTTTTGATGTTGGGCATACTACTGAGCTAATAAGGC
Source organism: Sequoiadendron giganteum (assembly GCA_007115665.2). Classification (NCBI taxonomy): domain Eukaryota; kingdom Viridiplantae; phylum Streptophyta; class Pinopsida; order Cupressales; family Cupressaceae; genus Sequoiadendron; species Sequoiadendron giganteum. The sequence goes on along the minus strand of CM021104.1, from coordinate 305,374,896 downwards.
TTGTTGTTGTTGTTGCACCAGGAGGGCTTACTATTGGGCCTACTATTGTTATTGCACTACTAGGGATTGTTGTTGAAATTGATGTTGTTTCTGCATCGTGAGGGCTTGCTATTGGGCTTGATATTGTTTTTGCATCATGAGGGCTTGCTATTGGTCCTGATGTTGTTGTTGTGCTACTAAGGATGCTTGATAGGATTGTTGTTGTTGATATTATGCTAAGGATGCTTGATAAGCTTGTTGTTGTTGTTGTGTAGCTAAGGCTACTTTTTGTTGTTGCTACTATTGTTGTGTGGCTAAGGCTACTTTCTATTGTTTATATTGTTAGATGAATTTATGATAAGCTTGTTGTGATTTTTGAAAGCCTAAGGTATGAGTTTGCAATATAGGACTAGGTGGTTGTTGAGACACTTACGATGGATTAATGTTTTGGATGGGTTTTGAGCTAGTGATGAGAGGCTGCATATTCCCATGGTTTAACAGTCCTTGTAAGATGGTGGATTGAGGTGGATGAATGTAAGTTTGAAGTCCCATTTTATTTTTCATAGTGAAGGGGACCATGGGGAAAGATGAGAATGGTTTCATTATATTTTTCAATGGTAATGACATATTAGTACCTTGATTCCATTGATTAAAAAGGCTCCATTGTCCAAGTTCATGAGGATTTCCTTATGCTAGAGATGTAGACAAAGGATTACCTGTGTTGATGGGATTCATTACCAAAATATTTCTTGATGATGGACGGGATGGATGTATTTTGTGACACCAATGGTATAGATGAGCTTAGTGGAGGATTGGGTAAAAATGTCCCCATCTACATTGAGGGTCGACTCTATGATATAGTATTTACATTCCCTTGTGTACTATCTTGAGACACTTGGTCCATACTAGTTTTCATGATGGTGGGCACACTTTTGGTACTCACGGGTATGGATGAAGAGGGGTTTCCTCAATATGTGGAGGTTGTGGTAGAATAATGAAGGTCAAGAGGTTTATATAGCTACTTGGGATTTTCGGGGATGGGAGGAGCACCAAAGGTAGGTGCTAAGTGGTTGTTGGAGGTGGATGATTGGTATCAAGGGTACCCACAAGTGTACTGCTTTCAAATGAAAGAGTTAGACCAAAGTTCTTGGCAAGGTTAGTTGCAAGACTAGGAGTAGATGTTTGATTTATCCCTGATGGTGGAGTTGTGAAGCCTTGTGCCAAATTTTGTGTGATAAATGATGGGGAAATAGGAGGTATGTTTTCAAAGGCTTGATGTTCCATGATTTCCTCCCTAGTAAGTTCAAAGGGATTGTTTGTGATGTATTCAATCTCATATGGTCATGTCAGAGATGATAGTTGTTGTGATGGAGTAACTTGATTTCTTGGATAAAATTATAGAGGATTTGGATCACTTGAGGTAAATGTAACTTTTTTTTTCTCCATGATTCTCTTGTATTGTGATTTTGTCTTTACCATAAATTTGGGGTCACTTATGAGAGTTTTGTTGAGATTTATAATTTTTGAACTCTCTAGTTGACTCAAATCTAGGTAAAAGAGATTCTCTAAGTCTTTTTGGAGTAGTGGTGATAATGGGAGATGAAAATATGGGTGATATGGAAAGTGATCTTTGCAATAATTTTAGAACAACACTTTTGACTTGAGTTTGATGTTTTGATGTTAGGATAATGGATGCTGATGAGCTACAAAATCTTTAGGGTAGACTCATGACCTTCAAGACAAACTAGTCCAAAGATGATAACTAACTTAGCTAGGTGCATGGAAAAGGATACATTTCACATATAACATAGCCATGTTAGAGGTTGTTATGATATATGTTAAAGTCGAGAAGTGTTGGTGTATTTGAAATTTTTGCAAAGTTTGGTGAAGTGAAGGATGGAACTTTGATGAAGGGGTGAATGAAATGTTTGACCCAATGTTGACTTAGAATGAACCTTTATTTTATAAAACCAAGGTAGTTAGAATGATGCTAGACCTCAAAATATTTCAATGTTGGATAGGACAACTAAGAGGGGGGGTGAATCAGTTGTCACAAATTATAACCTTAAATTCAATTACTAGAACTAACACATAAACTAATTAAGTGATTAACCATCAAATGCTAATGGAAAAACACAATAACACTAGATTTACATGGAAAAACCAATAAGGGAAAAACCGCGATGAGGATTAACTCGCACTATATAGAATATCAAAACTAATTACAAAAAGGCTCACTACCTGGAATAAGGCTCACTACTTGGAATAAGGCTCAATACTTGGAATAAGTACTCACTGTCCATAGGGCTACAACCCAGATGGTTCACTACCATAGAGATACAAAGGAGACAAAGAAGAGTTGATACAAAGAGACAACAATCCCAATGCAACAAAGGATTCCACCACAATCACTGATCCACTTGCATGAATGATAGAGTTCACCTTCTGCTCACTGCATCTAAGAACTCAACATTAAGCTTCACATTGGTCAACCACACACATAACTCTCAGACTTTCAAAATAGATTCAAAGTTGTGTCTACTCTTTCACTTATCTTCCTTCTTTTCTTATGTACACTTTTCATTTCTAGTGCATTCTATATTTATACCATCTCCAACTTTGAAAAGGTACAAATTCGACCATCCAACTTCAAATTCAAATTAGATCGGTACCAAAAATCCTACAGTGGAATTAGAATGAGAGCAACCCAAATACATGATTCGCTGGGACCAATAATAGATCCAACGCTCTTCATCAACTTTGAATATAGTGCTTGACACTCAATTGACCAAACCAGTATAAAACACATAGATCAATTAAGCTTGATACTTCCAAATGCCAAAACCATCTTCAATAGAACCAGGACAACACAACTCTAGAACCATAAAGAGAAATATAGACCAATAACAATTCTCTAAGGCCTCAACTAGAACATGGAAAACATAATTCATAAGTACCAGACCAACATCCTCAACAACTAACAACCTATAACCTTCTTTTTATATAATTTTCTCAATATCCTCAACATATATAGTCAACAACAACTAGTAGATAACTAGTTGACTGATAGAGATCAATGACAACACTTTCATTCCTCTTTGCAATCTTGCAAAAATATCCCCCTTTGTCATTGATGGCAACACATAATGTGAAAAACCATCAAATACACATACTAGCCCTGAAAATACTTCTCAATATTTTTCTTTTGCTTCTCCCCTTTATAAGACCATCTTCCTCATTACCTGCTTTCTCTTATCAGCTTTCTTTCCTCTTCACATGATCTTTCTCTCCTTTTTCACATGCTCTTTCTCTCCCCCTTTGACATCAATGGAAAAGGAAGAAAGATATGTTCATTGAAACTTCCTTTGACATGAAAACAAAATACTCATAATGACAACACTTAAAAAATTTCTTGCTCCCCCTGAGTGGTAGCCAACAAAAACATTAGTCCAAAAAGATAGAACCATTAATCTACCAGACCGATCCATATCCAAATGTATCTTAGTTTGTAAATAGAGGGGAAATAACCGCTAGCTTATCTTGGAGATATTAAAAATCATCTTTAGGAAGAGCCTTTATAAATATATCCATAATTTGATCTTTTGTTGAAACATACTCAAGCTTGAATTCATTTTGCATGACCTTCACTCTCAAGAAATGATGATAGATATATGTTGTGTTCTTAACTACATTAAAAGATTCTTTAAAATGTTAATTACACCTGTACTATAACAAAAGATAGAAATAGAATCATAATACATCATTGTGATATCTTTCAATGTTTGTCTCATCCATAAAAATTATGTGCAACAAGATGGAGGAGCAATATAGTCAGCTTCAGTAGTAGACAAAGAGACCAAATCTTTCTTCTTACTCATCCATTCCACCAATCTACATCCATGAAAGAATGCATCACCACTAGTAATCTTTTTTCCATCTATACTTTCGGCCCAATCTGCATCTATACAAGCACTAAGTGTAAATTCAGTATCCTTAGGATACCATAATCCATAATCTGGAGTGACATTCAAAAATTCTTACTTGACATCAATCTGATAGAATTTGAAATATTTATAAGAAACCAATGCCAAGAACATCCTTATAGCTTCCATTATTGCTACCATAGAAAATGTATCTTCAAAATCTATACCTTCTACTTGCGAGTATCCTTTACACACAAGCCTTGCTTTGTTTCTGAAAACTTCCCCATTCTCATTTGGCTTAATTCTAAATACCCATTTTTATCCAATGATTTTTTTTTTGCTGATCTTGGGACCAATTCCCGAGTTTGATTCTTCTCAATCTACAAAAGTTCTTCTTTCATTGCTTCCTTCCAATGTTCATCCTTATAGGCATCACTTACTGAGTTCGGCCCAATCTTAGGAATAAGCACAAATTTACTTCAATATTATCTTTGATTCTAGTTAACATACCTTTTGAATTGTCTCCAATAATCTAAGTTTCTGAATTATTCCTCTATACATATTTCAGTGTCCTAGGGGACATCACTAGAGCATCTTCTTCACTTTCATTCTACTTCTCTTTCTCATATTTATCCCGTTCTTCCACAACTTCTTATACTCTTGCATAGTCATGTTCATCAGACACATACCCATCAACATTAATAGAATTATTTACTGTTTCATCAACCTTCACATTTGAGATTTCTACAATTTCCCTAAATCTTTTGTTAAACATCTATATGCCTTTCTTTTAGTAGAGTATCCAAGAAATATTCCTTCATCACTTCTTGCATCAAACTTACCCAAAGTTTCCTTATCTCTTATGATATAGCATTTTCTTTTGAATCCCTTGAAATATTTGACTCTATGTATTCTTCTATGCCATAGCTCATAGGGAGTCTTTGTACTATTTTCTCTTGCTTGAACTTGATTGAATTCATATACAATAGTGTAAATAACTTATTTCTAGTAAAATTTTTGTAATCTGCTTCAATGATCATTGACCTAGTAGCTTCTTGAGTTGTTCTATTTTTTCCTTTCAACAACTCCATTTTGTTGAGGAGTTCTTAGAGTAGATAGTTGTCTCTTTATACCATGCACTTCACAAAACATATTGAACTCATAGGAGGTGAATTATCCACCTCTTTCACCAAGTAGAATTTTCACTCTCATAGGACCAGAAAGATTTGTATGAACCAAATCCAACAATCCAATAGTAGATTGTTCTCTTGATTTGTAATGACTTCTTGTTTGCTTCTCTAACTAGCAATTCCTATAGATAGCATTTGCAGGCTTTATACTTCTCGGTAGATCTGATTCTTCCCAAGTTATCAAAATTCATGTCACATTCTCCTATGCCATAGCCAACTATAATTTATCTAAGTCATAAAACATCATCCATTAACACCTTTAAGTTGGAAAATATTCCCTTCATATTTTTTTCCTATAGAAATCAATTTTTCAGATCCTTTCCAAATATCACATTTCTCATCCTTAAACACAAGATCATATCCTTTTCTACACATCGGACCAATTCTCAACAAATTATTCCTTAAACCCTTAACATAGTAAACATCGTCAGTATGATGCTTTCCATCAAAACTTACTGAACCTATCCCACATATTTTACCACCAGTATCATCTCCAAACATAACTAGACCTCCATCATATTTCTTAGGTTTCATAAACTTACTCTTGTCACCAGTCATGTGATGTGAGCAACCAATATCAACTACCCAAAAAAATATTTTCCTATTTAGCATGTAGGGAAGAGATAATTGTACCTTCATTTTTCTTCTTCTCCTTCTCTTTTTCTTTCTCCTTCTCCAAAGGAATTTATTTTGACTGTCTTTCTTATTTAGAAGAAGTAGGTTCATCCTTAATCACCAAGAATAAGCATTAATTTTCATTTGGATCTTCATATTCTGAATCTTCATCTAAAATACTAGCATTCTCATTAACATAATAAGCTCTATTAAAATTATTTCCTTTCTTATTTTCCTCATATCTTTGTTTATTCCTTTTAGCTCTTTTTGGACATTTTACAGTGTAGTGACCAATTTCTCCACAACTAAAACACTTAAAGGGAAATTTACATTCATGATTACTAGAGCCTTTTCTCATTCTTCTTACAAAGTTAGCCTCAATTTCATCAAGATCTTTAGATTTTTTAGCTTTAAAATTAGCCTTTGTTTTACCTCCACTTCTTAGATTCGGCTTCCTCATCTCATAAGATATCAAAAAACCTAGCAGTGGATCCTTAGTACAAGTCTTGAACTCTATGGTTATCTCAATAGCACTCAAATTTTCACTATAAGCATCAGGAAGAGTTCTGAGAATCTTCATTACATTTTTTGTTTCATCTATAGTAGCAGCAAGGGATCACATTCTAGCCACAACCTCATCCAATCTATGTACATAGGCTTTAACATTCTCATCTTCAAACATGTGTACAAGATCAAATTGTGTCTCCAGATTCTATATTTCTTCCTCTTTTACCCTCTCATCACCATCATGTGCTCTGTCTAAAGCCTCCCAGACTTCCTTAGCTATCTTCAAATTCTACACCTTAATCAACTTGAAATGTACTAGACTATTCTTCAAGATGAACTTTGCCTTATGATTCGCTTCATGTGCTCTAATTTCTTCAAGTGTACTTGGACCATTGGTAGGAGGAGTGTAGGGTTTCTTATAATATTTCTCTACAACATATCCATAATAATCTATATATTCTTCCATTAATACTTTCTAGATACCATAATTAGTTCCATCAAAGCTCGAATAATCATAGATCATTTTTCTAGCCATCCAGGACCTTCCTTGAGTGGTTAAGCTCTTCACCAAGGAACCAAGCTTTGATACCAATTGTTGGATAGGAAAACTAAGAGGGGGGTGAATAAGTTATCATAGATTATGTGAATGCTCTTCGTAGACCTTCTCAAACATGAACAAACAAGTGATCATTAGTTAATAAAAAAGTAGGAATTAAGCATTCCCTATGAAATTCATTTAAACATAAGAAAATGAAAACAAAGTAGAATATCAAATAAAATACTAATGAGATACTATTGTAAATTCTCAAACCAGCATCCCATAGGGGGATTGGTGCTTCTTTGATGTGGAAAGAAGCCCTTTCCCAATCCCTTGATAAGCTTGATGATGGATGTGTGATGAACAAAGTATGAAATTGAATATAATCTAGCTAAATTACTTGAAAATGATGAAAACTATGGAATGAAATGCCTATAGTGATAATGCTCTTAGTTATGGATCCATATTGTGAAAATGATGCATCTATTTATAGAAGCCAAGGATTGAAGAGTGAAGAATGGGGAGAATGTGGGATTAAAATTTGGACCAATTGCATGGTGCCACATGTCAACAAGCTAATGAATTTGGAGGATATGTTCTCACACATGTGTGAGCACATCTTGGGAGATGGGATGTGTAAGAAGAATGAATGCCAAGGTGGCCTATGTAAGATAATGTGTAAGAGATATTTAAAGCCAAGGTGGCTTGTGAAGAGGTGTAAGAGCTATTAAACACCAAGGTGGTTTGTGTGTAAGAGCTCTTTAATGCCAACGTGGCTCAAGAAAGAGGACAAAAGTCCTATGGGAGAGAAAAGCCAAGTGGGTGGAATATTCTAAGAATATTCCATTTTGAAAGAAAATAAGATATTTAGTAAATCCAATAAATTGATTTACATGTGTAACTTGGTTAGTTGACCAAGGTTGACTTATCCTAGGGTGGAGTTAAAAGATAGAGGAATGGGGGATTAGTGTTAGGAGTTAATTAATTTAGGTGAAATTGGTTTATTTATGATATTTAATTTAAATGTTTGGGTTTATTTAAATCAAATAAGAGGATGTTGGAACATTAGGATTTTAATTAAATTAAATTGATTTATTTAATTAAAGGAAAAACATTAGGATTTTAATTAAATAAAATTGATTTATTTAATTAAAAGAAGAACTTTAGGATTTTAATTAAATAAAATTGTTTTATTTAATTAAAAGAAGAACTTTAGGATTTTAATTAAATAAAATTGATTTATTTAATTAAAGGAAGAAAATTAGGAGATGGTGAAATAATCTGATAAAGTGTATTATCCGAATTTAGGAGGAAATCCAATGAAATAAATAAATATTATTCAATTAATTGGTTAATGTGGAAACGATTAAGGAAGAATCAGTGTTAGTTAATCAGAATCAAGTGCATGATATCAATCAAGATATTTCGAGTGTCTACATTTTTCCCCTCTTCGAACTGAGGTGCCTTCTACGTTGGTTCAAAGAATAACACTGGCGAGATCAAAATTCATTTTTTAATTTATTTTTTAGATGCCCCACTACTGCCCCAGAGAGAAGAATTACGCTGGTATACTACCCCCACAAGAGATTGGATGTTTTTTTTTGGATTTTTGGTTGATTTGTCAAAAATAGATGACAAGCTTCCCAAAGGGTCCAAAAAGGTTTCAAGATGCTAAAAATATGCCAAAACATGAAAAAAGATGCAAAATGAACCTTGGTTGGGTGAAAACAGTGCAGAGGGTGCAAAACCCTAGTTTTACGATTAAATTGGGGAAAAAATCCTAATTTTCATCCTTAAATAGGCCTAGAAGGGTCTCTTTCCATTGATTTGTGCATTCACACTTTAGAAATTCTATTCATTTGAGCTTTAACCCTTCTACAAAATGGCACAATGAGTGCTTCCTTGACACTTTTCTGAGTGATTGTGCATGTTCCAAAGACCTCCAGACGTAAGACAACTGATATGTAATCCAAACCCAATTTTGAAATTTGATTTTTCAGTGCCTTTATTATGATTTAGAGAGTCAAAGTCCCTAGCATCCCTATATAGCGATCCACAAACAACCAGTCGGTGATGCTAAAAGGTCAAACAACACCACTAGTGCAAATGGTGATGCACTTCATGATTTGGGTTTAGGGTTTAAATTTTTAAACATCGACACTTTTGTCAAAAGCAATGCTTTGGTCGATTTGAGATTAGGGCTTAATAGGGGTCAAATTACAAAGGGCGACACATCTACAAAAGGTGAAACCATGATGGATTTGGCATTTTCAAAGAGTCTAGTGTGGCTATTTGGAATTTTAAAAATCATGATGCTTTTGTAAACAATGACACATTCGTTTTTCTTGGGTCGAAAACTCCAAACAAGGTCAGGTATTTTTATGAATTTTGGCATCGTGCGCTTCATGGGAGCAAGAGGTGATCTAGCTTGTGTTTTCGCACGGGCATCAACCCTGGATTTTGAGTGAGTTGGGCAACTTATCTGAGTTATGACAAGAGCACTTAGGGGAGATCAGTCTCTGGTACATAGCCTATGCACCCATTGTATGGACTCATTTATTGATGATGACCACGTTGTGCAAGAGATGGCACAATGAGACCTCATCCTTTCACCTTCCGACTAGTGAGGCGATTATGACATTAAAGGATGTATGGCAGATCCTGCAGTTGTCGATACACGTCGATCGTGTGATTTATGACATAGATGTTGGAGATGATGCCTATCACGAGGTCATGGGGACAGAGGAAGTTTTTATTGACTGAGGGCCAGATTGACTTGGATTTTTACAAAGGTTGGGTGTTGCTTTTTGGGTTGATCATTATTGCTATTATATCTGGGTTATTGGCTCCAAATCAATGGGGAAGATTCTTAAACCCAGGATGGGGCTTTGCATGGGAGAGGATGTTGAGGCAAAGGACCTTTTTTTCCTGGAGACTAGTGATGTTGGCCTCTTTTGTTGAGAATATGTGTCTCAAACTCACTGGCAGAAACCCTGATACTGTCATCAAGCAACAAAGAGTTCATAAGTGTTCTGACTATTCCTTTACCGCCATACTGCAGGCACCTCTTAGTTTTGTAGCGATAGTGTGGTGGATACCGCCATACTTTGGGAGCCTCTCGTCTTTCAAGTGGTAGTGTGGTGGTTACCGCCATACCATAGGGGTTTGTTGAATGTGCAGTGGTAGTGTGGTGTAAACCACCATATCGCGGGAGTGTGCAAACTGTCCAGCAGTAGCATGGTTACCACCACCCCGTGGGAACCTATTGAATGAGCAGCGATAGCGTGATATAAGGTGAAGAACATGAATTCTTGCTGGTTTTCTGAGTTGTAAGCCATTAATTGGAGGATTTTATTGACTTGACAAGAGGTTGTTTGTTTTCTTGGGAAGTTCGATAGTTGTTCAACAAGGGAAGTTCAACTTAATCAATTGTAAAAAGAATGAATCAATCATGGTTGTTTCTATACATTGCAACGTATTGGAACTGTGAAAATATTTGAGAGGTTCGGTGATTCAGTAGTTTGATGGTTGAATGAATTGATTGATCAGTTTTGTGGTTTTTATTGTATGTTGTAAGAAAGCATTGTAACAGTGATATTTTGTTCGAGATTGGTCAAGTAAATACTGCTGCTATAATATTGACATCAAAAATAGGAGTCTATAACTTGTTTGTAATTTTGTTTACTGTAATACAAGTGATATTCTTTGGTGTGGTGGGTTTTTCTCCCATAAGGGTTTTCCCATGTAAATATGGTGTCAAATATGTTTGAGCATAATTTCTCTATTCTATTATTTCTTTCATGTGCATCTTAGTGGTATGTAATTATAAAATTTAAAGTCATATCTTCATTATCCTCTGAGTTTTGACATTATTAAAGTGTTATGAATCTCCATTCTTTCCTTACAAGTGGTATCAAAGCCTGGCCAGTTCTGTTATCCTTGTGGGTAGGTTGGGTTTTTTGTAGAAGTCTGGTATTTGTCACATTATAGATTGAGATGCCAATGGTGAGTACATTAGGAAGGATTAAAATTGAGAAATTCAATGGCAACAATTTTGAGTTGTGGAAAACAAAAATGGAGGATCTATTGGTTGATCATGATCTTTGGGTTGTTGTGTCTAGAATGAAAGCTTCAGAAATGAAGCAAGAAGAATGGGAACTAGCAGATAAAAAATCAAAGGGGTTGATAAGGCTCTATTTGGCAGACTCTATACTTCTAAATGTTCATTAAGAAAATACTACATCTTCTCTGTGGAAATGACTTGGAGATATTTATCAAGGCTAGTCCCTAGTGGAAAATTTGTTCTTGAGGAAGAAGTTGTACTCTTTAAAAATGCAGGAAGGAGCATATGTTGTTGATCACTTAAATACCTTTAACATGTTGATTGCTCAATTAGCATCTGTGGGTGTGAAAATTGACGACGAAGATCGTTGTATGTTATTGTTAGGTTCTTTGTTGGATTTATGGGATCACTTGGTGATGGCGATTGGGAGCATGACAACCACTTTCAAAATGGAAGATGTGGTTGCTTACTTTTTATCAAAAGAGATGAGAAGGAAATCTTCTGAGATAGTGAAGGAGGCTCTTTCTGTTCGAGGAAGATCAAAATAAAAAGGCAAGAAGAAGGACAAGAAGTCCAAATCAAATTCAGAAGGGAGATCAAAGTCTCCTGGCAAGAAGCCCAAGGTGAAGTGTTGGAATTGTGGGCAGCCTAGCCATGTATAAAAGGATCAAAAAGAGGAGAAAAAGAATAAGAAGAACTCTTTCGACAATGATTCTTCTCAGAGTGATGCAGATGCATTCATTGTAGCCTTGGCAACTTAGGCATCAGATGATGTCTGGCTAATTGATTTTGGAGCATCTTTCCATGTGAAATATCATATAGATTGGTTCATGAATTATTAGGAATATGATGGTGGAAAGGTTTATTTGGCAAGAAATTCATCTCTGGAAATAGTTGGTCGTCGAAGAGTCAGAATTCAGTTTCCCGATGGAAGAATTAAAGGAAATTGATGGCGTAATGCATATACCAGGTCTGGCTCAAAATTTACTTTATCTAAGTAAGTTGAATGATGTTGGAGTGCAAGTCTTGTTCTCTAGTAATGGCTATAAAATTATTAGAGGCTTGATGGTGTTGGTTAGGGGTGCCCGAATTGGTACTCTCTACAAGTTGGATGCACTAATAGTTCAATGCAATAGTGTCTTTGTAGAGTCACAAAAGGTTGTTCATAAAGAGAAGAAGGAATATGTTCCTGATAGTGACAATTCTATGGAAGTTAAACTTCCAATAGAGAAGACTATGCTCTAGCATAAAAGGCTAGGTCATATTGGTAAGAAAGGTTTAAAATCCTTGAAGAATAAAAACCTGGTTGAGGGGCTTGATGATTGTAACGTAAAATTTGAATTTTGTGAACATTGTATATATGAAAAACATCATCGTATTTCATTTTATTCTAGTCCTCATAAATCTTCTGGTGTACTGGATTATATTCACTCTACTATTTTTGGTCCAGTTAATGTTCCTTCATTGTCAAATTCAAAATATTATGTATCATTCATTGATGATTATTCGAGAAGGGAATTTGTATATTTTTAAAAATTAAATCAAAAGTGGTCAGTCAGTTTAAAGAGTTCAAGAACTTGGTTGAAAATAAGACTGGTAAGAAAATCAAATGCTTGAGGATAGATAATGGTGGTGAATTTTGTTCTGCAAAATTTGAAATATATTGCAAAGACCATGGAATTAAGAGGAATAAAACAACACCTTACACTCCATATAAAAATGGAGTTGTTGAAAGGTTAAACATGGTGTTGATGGAGAAGGCAAGAAGTATGTTGAGCAATGCTAGTCTGGAGCAGAAGTTCTAGGCTGAGGCTATGCCTATAGCATGTTACTTGATGAATCGATCTCCTTAGTCAGCACTTGTTGACAAAATGCCTATGGAAGCTTGGTGTGGTAAGAAGCCCTCTCTAAGACATGTTTGTGTTTTTGGATGTGAAGCATATGTTTATGTACCTGATGTGAAAAGATCTAAATTGGAGAACAAATCTGAAAAATGTATCTTCATTGGGTACGACCTTGGTGTGAAAGGATACAAGTGTTGGAATAATGTGACTGAGAAGGTTGTATATAGCAGAAGTGTAATCTTTCGGGAGCTAAAACCTTCTTCAGTGGATTTGCAGTCAGAGATGAAATAACAAGAAGAGGATAATGATGTTGTTGAAATAACTCTAACTCCTAGAAAAGAGGAACAACACATTGTTAGTGTACTTGAAACTGAGGAGAGTTTTGAATAAGAAGAAGAACCACAACCTTAGCCTAAACCTATGAGGAGGTCTAGACATGAGAAGAAGCAACCTGATAGGTATGGATTCTCTATGTTGGATTCTAGTTGTGCCTATGATTTGATTACTAACACTGATGAGCCTAGGACTATTATAGACGCAGTTGAGATGACTGATTCAGATTCCGTGTTGGAAGCCATGAATGAAGAAATTGCATCATTAAAGAAAAATGTCACTTGGGATCTGGTTCCATTACCTAAAGCTAGAAATCTTGTGGGTTGTAAGTGGGTTTTTAAAAATAAAATTGGTCTAAATAGTACTATTGAAAATTAAAAAGTGAGGTTGGTTGCTAAGGGTTATTCCCAGGTAGAGGGAATTGATTATGGGGAAATATTCTCTCCAGTAGCAAAGCTGGCATCTATTAGATTTCTTTTGTCACTTGCAACAACATATGAATGGAGATTGAGCAGATGGATGTGAAGACAATATTTCTTCATGGTGATCTTGAAGAAGAAATTTATATGTCCCAGCTTGAGCACTATGTAGTAAAAGGTAAAGAAAATATGGTTTGCAAGTTAAAGAAATCTCTGTATGGTTTAAAACAGTCACCTAGAATGTGGTACCAGAAATTTGACATGTTTGTTTTGTCACTGGGTTTTTTAAGATCAAAATCAGATCATTGTGTATACTTCAACACTAAAAATGATTGGGTTCTTATTATTGCACTCTATGTTGATGATATGTTGTTCATAGGGAATAGCAAGTCTATGATTTCTGATCTAAAATCTCAGTTGTCTGCAAAGTTGGAAATGAAGAATCTTGGTGCAGCTAGGTATATTCTGGGAATGGAAATAACAAGGGACAAAACGAGTAGAAAAATTTGGCTCAGACAGAGTAAGTATATTAACACTGTTCTACAGAGATTTTGTATGATTGATTGCAAGTAGCTAGTTGTTCCATTTCTACAGGGAATGAAGCTATATGTTGAAGATTGTCCAAAATCTCCTACTGAGATGGAGGACATGACCAAAGTACGCAATGGTATGTATAAGGCCAGACATTTCCCAAGTAGTGGGAGTACTTAGTCGGTTCATGAATAATCTTGGAAAGTCACATTGGGATGTTGTGAAAAGAGTGTTTAGATATCTAAAGGGCACTTCAAAATATGATTTGTGTTACCATGGTAATTTGGTTGAAGCACAGAGGACTCTCAACATTTTTGGGTATGTGGATTATGATTGGGCAGGGGACATTGACAGCCAAAGATCCACCAGTGGATATTTTTTCATGATGAATGGTGGTGCAGTTAGTTGGATGAGCAAGTGGTAGGCTGTAGTCACTTTATCTAATACAAAGGCTGAGTACATGGCAGCAACTCACGCCAGTAAGGAAGATATTTGGCTTAGAAGATTTTTTTCTGATATTGGTTTTGATGGAGAGAAGATTATTATTTGTTGTGATAGTCAAAGTTCCATTTTTTTGGTGAAAATTCTACTTTCTATGCTAGGACGAGACATATTGATGTGTAGTACCATTTTGTACGATATATGGTCAAGGATGGAAAGGTCCATTTGGAAAAGGTGGATACTCTGAAGAATGTTTTTGATGCTTTGACAAAGCCAGTGAACACATACAAATTCAGATGGTTTACAAATTTGATGGGCCTTGGGGTCCAGAATATTCAATGACCTTAGGTACTAAATGGGGTTTAGTGAGTTCTTCGTCAAGTGGGATATTTTTGAGAATATGTGTCTCAAACTCACTAGTAGAAACCTTGATACTATCATCAAGCAACAAAGAGTTCATAAGTGTTCTAACTATGCCTTTACCACCATACCATAGGCACCTCTTAGCTATGTAGCGGTAGTGTAGTGGATACCTCCATATTGTGGGAGCCTCTCATCTTTTAGGCAGTATTGTGGTGGTAACCGCTATACCGTAGGGGTTCGTTGAATGTGCAATAGTATTGTGATGTAAACCCCCATACAGTGAGGGTGTGCAAACTGTCCAGCAGTAGTGTGGTTACCACCACCCCACGAGAACTTGTTGAATGCGTAGTGGTAGCATGGTATAAGCAGAAGAGAATGACTTCTTGGTGGTTTTCTGAGTTGTAAGACGTTAACTGGAGGATGTTTCTAACTTGAAAGGAGGTAATTTGTTTTCCTAGGAAGTTCAACGGCTGTTCAGCAAGGGAAGTTGAACTAAATCGATTGTAGAGAGAATGAATCGATCATGGTTGTTGCTATATAGTGCAATGTATTGGAACTGTGAAAAGGTTTGAGAGGTTTGGTGATTCAGTAGTTTGATGGTTGAATGAATTGATTGATTAGTTTTATGGTTTTCATTGTATGTTGTAAGAAAGCATTATAACAGTGATATTCTGTTGGAGATTGGTCAAGTAAATACTGCTGCTATAATATTGTCATCGAAAATAGGAGTTTGTAACTTGTTTGTAATTTTGTTTACTATAATACAAGTGATCTTCTTTTGTGTGGTGGGTTTTTCTCTAGTAAGGTTTTTCCCACATCAATCTGGTGTCAATTGTGTTTGAGCATAATTTCTCTATTTTGTTATTTCTTTCATGTGGATCTTAATTGTATATAATTGTAAAATTTAAAGTCATATCGCTATTCTCCTCTAATTTTTGACATTAGGAAAGTGTTTCGCATTTGCATTCTTTCCTTACATAATTTTACCATGATTTACATGATTTTGCATACTATGATGGTCAAGAAATTGGCACTAGAGTGACATTGTTGCATATTTGGGCCTTAGAGAAGATTGTCATGCTCTGACTAATCGCCAGTTTGATTGATACAAAGCTTGATGAACCATTAGTTTGGAGATATGTAACATGATTACCTTGTGACATACTGGACAACTTGGTCTTCCCTACTAGTACCACATCCTAGATGATCTGACAACATTCACATGGTGGCCATTGTTATAGATGTCGGTCTTGTACAATGGGGTACAACAGTTGTTCTATGCTTGAAAAACCCGACTACTGTAGGGGAGGGAGCATTCGATTATAGAGTGTTATCTTTCAAATAGAGTGGCCTGCCAATTTAGGGAGGTACAAGATCAACCTGATGATGTATATATTGCCATCTTTACCTGGTCAGCCCGAGAAACTTCATGGGGGAAGATGATCCTAGAATCTGATGCAGTTGATTCCTTCTAACAGTTGGTTGCTAGGCCATGGGCCTACATTCAGGGGCCAACAACTCCAAGGACCACACTAGAATATGATGAGGGGTTCAGACTACCATTATAGCTGACAGATCCAACAATGACATTTCCACGGGGGAGGAGTGCTCAAATAACATAGGTAGGGCTAGATGAACAGGATCTTGGAGCATCGCCCAAAGATGGGAAACCTCCACAACAACCAAGTGAGCAGTTGGATTAGTGCCACAACAACCACATCAGTCACATTAGCCTGAGGATCCACAAGATGCCCAAATACAACAACTACAAGCACAAGTACAAGGATTATAGGTGCAGCTATAGGTAGTTATGACAGAGAGAGATCAGGCCAGGCAGTAGGTCCATGCCCTTATTACTTAGAGGGACTTGGTCAGGCAGTAGGGATAAGCTATAGATTTACAGTTGGCTAGGGAGGTTGGTCACAGATGATAGCTAGAGAGCATGGATGTACCACGAGGTTGTTTGGAAGGATGAGTATTACCAGGTTCATTACCATCAGGTTGTGGTGATAGCTCTTTGAAAACTAGACTATCCTTAGTAAACAGGGGCTCGACATACAAATGATTAGCCAGAGAGGCAGGTAGGCGAGGGGATCAGCCATCAGGGCTAGCAGTTTTGGATTAGAACATGATTCTTTTGATACTCATAGGCCTTTTTTTTTTTGACAACCCCATGGGCTGTGTATCATGATTGATATACATACATTTGAGTCATATTTTATACCATGACAATGATGAGTTTTTGATATATATGATATGGGTTTGATTTATTTATTATGTGATGTGTTCACTTTATTTATGCCTTATGCATGGATGCATTTTATGTTTTATGTATATGAAATGTGATTCTATATGGATGGGATGCATTTTATTTTCATGAGATATTATGTGATGGATGATTATGATATGCGTTCATTTATGGACGTAAATGTTACAGATGCATTTCTTTTCCATATATTTTCTATGTACTTTAATAATGATGATGTATGCAATATGTATGGATGCAAATGTTTATGGTATGTAGATGATGTTGATAATAGAAAATCTATATTATATCCTAAATGATAATGCAAAATGGATGATGTGATACATTATGATTTATGAGATGTATTTAATGTTATGATATGCAAATTTTATGGACGCATTTCCTTTTGTAAATGATGTGGATGCAATGTTTTTGTATCTTTTCTATACATGTTTTATGATGATGATTTATGGATATATGGATGCAAATTCTTATGATATGCAACGATTTAAGATGATTAGAGTAAAAAATCTATATTATTCTTCATAACTTAAATGTTGTATGATGTGATATGTAGTGAGTATGCAAATGGATACTTTATGCTATCAGTATGAGATGTATGTATGTTGATGATTTGTGGATGTAGAATAAATGCATTGGTGATGTTTTAGTTGACCATCATGATATCGTGTTAGTGGGGAGAGAAGAAAGAAGAAATAATATGTTGAAAAGAGGATCCAACAAGTCCATGATTTGTTGAGACTTTATTAAAGATAATGATGAGAGATGACAATTTTTTGCTTATCAGAGATTTGGGATGTAAAGAACTTACTTTCCTTATGTTTGATCACATACATAAATATGATGCATCAAGGTACAAACAACCAAGATGACACTGTATCTAGTGTGATGGACTTTGACTCAACAAACACATAGGATTATCCTTGTTCACACCTAACATATGGAAACCCTATTAGGATGTACTTCCAAAGTTTCAAACATCTCATACCAAGACATATAAAGTCATAACCTCCGAATGTAATAGTCAACAAGCTATCCAAAACACCTTCCATACACACCTAATCAAGAAAGTATTCACTGAGGTTATTGTTACCTAATTTTGTTATCAGCTCAATCAGGTAGAGTTGGTTATATATTCCAGTTAATACTAAGGTAAATTTTGAGTTTTGACTAAGTATTCTTACTAAAATTAAATGTTGATAAAGAAAGGTACATCACAATATGCAAATTTTTCAACAAAACAGGAAAATTACACAAATGATTGCATAAAAAACATTCTTTATTTATAAAAGTAAGATACATTTCCCACACAAGCCATGAGAGATAGTTGAACAAATACAATATAAAATAAGAACATGTATAAAACAAATAAGCATGAATAAGGAAATGGAACCCGTCATTTCTTGGAATGATGAATCCCAGTTGATTGTAGTCTTCCAACTTCATCTTCAATCTTCAGTTACTTTAAGCATCTAGAGGAACCTGCATCAGGAGAGAGAAAAATGTTGTTAGAGCTTGGGGTAATAAGTCTATGTTCACGCAATAAAATCTGACATACATATCCTGATATGATTAGCTACAAACATAAAGGAATCCAAAGGAAAGCAACTCGAACTTCTTTGTTTTAATCTAACATTATTTGCTTCCTGTGCAGGTATAGGACAAGTCATGTTGCTGATTCAATTTGAAGACCTAAAGCATGTGGTGTAAAATGGGCTCCCACAAGGGTTGAACCCAACATGCTAGAATTTTCTATCATTAATGTATAGGTTTTAGAACATAGAGCAACCTTCATTATTCAAAGGAAAATAATATATATTATCTAGAAGGGTGTCTGGGATCACTCTAAACCTCAACCCAACGATAGATCAACAATAGGTGCTACTCATGTAAACCCAAGAAAGGATAATTCAACAAAAAGAAAGGTGATTACTTTTGGTAAAGGAAATGTGGATGCACATATGACTGAGGAAAACAACAAAGAAGAATGGGTTTAGTTATTTTTTTATCATCTAGTGACCGGTATTTTCTTCACTCTATCAAGTTCTTAATAAATATGCTTCTACAAGAGTCCATATTATAATCTTGCATTTTGTTTATAATCTTCAAAAGATAGAGTTTCCTAGGAAAATAAACAAACACTGGTTCTTTTGAAAAAAATTACATTCGACCATTTGGAGTTTTCATCAAAATCAAGATGCACAAGAAAGTGAAAGAGCACATTAGAGAATGAAAGCACATGGCATGTAATGGTGAAGTTTAAAAAATCCAAAGTTTGTTCATCTTGTTTCTTTTTTCTAGCACGACATCAACAAACCCTGAAGAAAGGTTTTTGTAGTCATCTCAATAAAGGAGAACAGATCATGCTAAGCTATAGGAACAATCACTATTAAAACCATCACTATGCAAATAAACAAACCAATATAAACATCCACTGATATACATAGGATAGCTTCATAAAGCGTAAAGGAGCATTCACCTGACATTCTTGAAAAGACTTACCTGTATTTTTTGAGAGAGTTAACCCAAAAGTCCGCATGTGAGAGTATTTAAAAAATTTCAAACCAAGCTTTCCATGTTGGCCAAGTTGGAAAAACCAGCATATAAAATACATCAGAGATAGTAGAGGCCATGACTTTTTCTTTCACCATAGTCATATTTAAAAGAAATAAACTCAGGTTTTTTCTTTAAGAAAGGTGACTTACCAACAACTGTTCAAGTTTTCAAAGCTCTAGATATGACCTCAAGAATTCCAATCTTTCTCCAATAAAAACCCTATCTTCTCCATGGTGCTTCCATAACAGTGCATTATTTTTGCTAAATATGAGATGATTAAAGTGAATGCAAGACTGCGGATGCTTTAGGGTTTTCATTTTTCCTAGAATGGTCAGCCTTTTACTTAAGGCTTTTGGTTTTTTTATGGGCTTTGCATAATTTTAAAATGGTTTATAGGGTATTCATTATACCTTTGGTTATTTTCATGAATTTTTTGTAGGGATTGCAAGCCACTTCAAATGAATTCCATGTAAACTCCTCAAGCTACTTCGTGATGCCTTCCTTCCTATTCTCAAACTCAGTGTTATTTAGGTTCATAAACTCTCACATGTCAAAGTGAATATTATATTGAAAATAATATTAAAGTAATATTTTATAAATTTCTTTAATATTCATCATGCAGATGTGAGTAATAAAAGCAAAGACACCATAAATATTAAAGTAACTATTTATTGATTACTTTATTATCATTCAAATCATCCACCTTCACTCAAAAAATGCGAGAGTTTCGAAGACAGGAGTGGAATTGGAGTTCTAATTTGGAGTTAACTAATCATGCAATTAGTGCAACTGAAATTCTTTTCATTCAGTTTTAGGGTCTCTATCAGGCTACCTACTTGAGAGGAGTTGAGCCTATTCTTGGTCATTTACATGCAGTTTTGACTCTTCCTTTTGAGGGATTTCATATTTTCTCGTGGAGAGGTTATTTTTCACTTTCAGTGCTAGCTCCCCACACTTGGAGAGACTCTTTTGTATATATGAGAGAAAGACTTGTCTTTTTTCTCAGTTTTTACTTTTTCTTTTAGCATGTATTGTAGCTCTTGAAGGTCTCTCAGGCTAAAGATCAACTTTATAACTCATATTTTATACTTGTAGAAAAATTCCTTTATTTTCAATAAAGAAGCAACATTTCCTTCTCAATTATATTTTTGTTCAGGTGTTGTTTGTTAGTAGTTTTGATAAGAATATTATGGATTACTTGAAACCCTTTATTTTCATCTTACTCCTTCAATGTTTGATACACGTACAATATGTTATAGTGTGGGTCTATGATTGTGTATCTCATTTGTTGAATGTGAGTTATGAAAACAACATTTTTTTCTTTCAAGAAAACTTCAAATATTGAAACCTTTCATGTGAAACACTTCTGCAAAACATGCCAATCTGAGTTATGAATAAACAAAGCTTCTTGTTTGGAATTTATTTTGAGTTTAGTACAACAATTATTATAGGAACATTTGGTGCATCACCTCATAGGATAGGTTTCAATTCCAAGTTTATTTCTATTCATTTTCCTTTCAAAGAACGTAGTTTGTAGGAGGTATCATAAGGGAGCCAACCCATAATTTGGAAATTCACTTTCATTATGAGCAACCCACAGGCTAAAAAGTGTTTCCATGTTTCACAGGATTGTTGAGCCTTTCGTCTTTGCACTAAGGTGTTAATCCACGTGATAACAATTTTTGGCACACCTGGTGAGACACTTTGGGCTGTTTTAGTCCAAGATTTTCCACATAATTCTTATTTTTGGTGTGAAAATTAGTATTATAGCCTTTGGAGGAAGGATACACACACACACATGGTGACTCAAAGTTTAAATCTACTAGTTTCGAGAAGATCAAGTGCTCATATATAACAAAAGAAATCTTTTATATTGATTTCTAGCTCTTTCAATCAGTAGAAATGTTTTTTTTTTATGGACAACATGTATAACCACCACCATATTATGATAAAAATGTCCATGAAGTTCCTCACCAGCCATATCATACTCAAGATGATGCTAGTTTCATGCAAAATCACCCTGTATCAGCAAGCTATCAGCATATCTCATCTACTTGTGACCCTCTCACCCTTGTTCAAGTTTTAGTCAAAATGGATTTTAATGGGCTCAAGGATCAGATTATGGATCTTGGCCATAGGTTGATTGGCCTTGGTTTTGGTTTCAATCGATATCCATCCTTTCCCATGCATAAGTACGAGTTTGGATATCAAGAGTTGAAAATCCTTTTGTGGGGTTGGGATAGACAGTTGCTTCAAAGTAGAAGACAAAAAATGGTTTTATATGTAGCTGGAGGAGCCAACTCAATAGATATTTCAACTATGTATGCTAATATGGAAAAGGTAATGCATGGAGATGGTTGCAATGGAAAATCTTATAAAACATTTGGAGGCCCAACAAAGACAATATGAAGAAACCCTTGCAGAAGAGTTGGAAGCCCAAACAAAGTACCATGAAAAAGAGTTGGAGGTTCAAAAAGAGAAATATGAGGCGAAATTAATAGATGAAAAAGAGGTGATGAAGCCTTACTTGCCACAGTTATAAGGTTAGGTGAGAAGATAAGGATCAATCAACTCAGGGAATTTCAGAGCAGCTTGTACAAGAACCTATTCTTGAACAAGTAAATCCTTATGAAGAACCCATACAAGAGGTCCAACCAACTCCTTATATTTCAAATCAGCCTATAAAAGAAGAGGTTTGCCAATAAGATTTCCCAAGTTTTAGAGATTTCCTCCCTGTGCAAGAAGCTACATATGTACAAGGTCAACATTCTTGTCTTAGTATGATCAAACCATACATAGAAGAACCCCATACTTTTTCAATTAATCAGGACCATCAAGTTGTAGAAAAACAAGAGGAAATGTTTGAAGAATAAGAAGTAAATCTTTCATGTTATATTGCAAATGTAGAGATAGAGGACGTTGAAAATTTTCAAGGTTTTTCTAATTTCTTTGATGAGTTATCACCTTTAATGAATGAGGGAGAGAGAAAAGCTCAGAGCATGACCATATCAACTTTAGAACAGTAGGAAGAGGTTCAAAACTTTGATATTTTGACCACTGAAGAAATCTACAATCAAGTAAAAGATAGTCCTCTTATACAACAAAATAAAAATTAGGATGAGCAGGACTTATTTTGGGATGATCTGGAGGTATTTGTGTCAAGTATGGATGCCAATCATTCACCTTCAGATAAGAAAAACTAGGAACACTATGGTATTGTTAAGGGAATAGTTGTTGAACATCAACAAGAACATGAAAATAATCTAGATACAAAGAAAATCCATGAGGACAATGTTGTGGAGGAGGTAAATTTGGTTCAGGTAGAGTAAGAAAATTAGAAAACCACTTATTTCTAAGAGGTTTACGATCAACATCATTAGGTAGATGAACCAATGGATCTTTCTCTTATTCCTCATTAATTGAATCCAACTAATCATTTTGTTATGGTGGTTAAGGAGTTAGTTGACAAGATAGAAACCAACAGTGAAAATCCAAAGATTTGTATCTCAAGAGGACTCCCAATTAGGCATCTCTCCAGAATAAAAGCAAGGAATGAAGAGGTTTCTCAAGAAGAGAAAATTACAGCCCAAGAGATACAATCTCCAATCACATATCCACTTTAGGAAAATTTTATGCATAATCAACTTACGTAGGTGGGAGGCTTTGTTTTCATCTTTGAAGAACTGTTGTGTTTGATTGTGAATAATCTCTTCATTCTTTATCTCTTCTTAGATGCATTCAAGTTTGCAAAGCATCCCAATTTGGGAAGACAAGGCAGATATTTCAGGGAGCCAGTCAATGGCTTCGTCTAATCAAGTTTCATGCTTGGTTAGATAGGGTAGGTTAGTTTATTTTCCATTCAATTTCAGTTTCAGTTAGTTGGCTTGTAGTTAGTAATGTTGTCGTTATCATATCTCAAGCATGCATCCTTCATAGGAGTGAACCTTTTTGGCTTAGTGCTATAGAAAATGCATAGTTCTTTAATGGAGGTTTCATAATAACAACATTCAGTTTCAGTTTTCAGTTGTGTGGTAGGACTAATAAGGGGTAACATTGTTGTACACCACCATAATGGAATGAAGAGAATATTCATCATATAAGACATGGATTCATCAATCAGCTACCTCACATCATAAATGTTTCCTTCATTCAATTACAATGGAATACAACATTGTTATTCAAGTTAGCAGTTTTCAGTTTCAGTTTCAGTTTTTGTTTTTTGTTGAGTTACAGAGGAATTATGAGGTGAGAGGGTTCTATTTTTCTAAGTTTCAGACTCCATGCCCAATGGATTTGCAAAAGGCAACTGGTCTATATAGTGTTTAGAAGGAAAAAACCCATCAGATGTCACTAGAATGTTACCTAATTTTTGTTATCATCTCAATCAAGTAGACCTAGTTATGTATTCCAATTAATACTAAGGTACATTTTGAGTTATGATTAAGTATTCTTACTGAAATTAAATTTTGATAAAGAAAGGTACATCACAATATGCAAATTTTTCAATAGAATAGGAAAATTACACAAATTTTTACATAAAAAACATTCTTTATTCATAAAAGTAAGATACATTTCCCACACAAGCCATGGGAGGTAGTTGAACAAATACACTATAAAAGAAAAACATGTATAAAAGAAAGAAGCATGAATGAGGAAATGGGACTCGTCATTGCCTGGAATGAGGAACCTTGGTTGATTGTAGTACTTCATATTCAATCTTTAGTTACTTCAAGCGTCTAGAGGAACCTACATCAGGAGAGAAAAATGTTGTTAAAGCTCGGGGTCAAAAGTCTATGTTCATACAATAAAATCTTACATACATATCCTAATATGATCAACTATAGACAAAAAATGAATCCAAAATAAAGCAACTTGAACTTATTTGTTTTAATCTAACATTATTTTCTTCCTGTGCATGTATAGGACAAGTTATGTTGCTGATTCAATTTGAAGACTTAAAGCATGTGGTGCAAAACGGGCTCCCACAAGGGTTGAGCCCAGCATGCTAGAAGTTCTTGTCATTAATGCATAGGTTTTAAAATATAGAGAAGCCTTCATTATTCAAAGGAAAAAAACATATGTAGATAACTCAATTGAAGACAACCCTCATATGTTGATAAAATGCATTACCTATGGTGCAGGGGAAACATTTGATAAAATTTTCCTTATTTGCAAATATCTTATGGTAAGAACCATAAAAAAGGCATAATTATCATGAAGACACCTTAATTGAGCACAACACATATTTTTTTTGGGTTGATGATGCATCTATGTAAAAGGAAACAATACATTGGTGGTTAGTGATAATTATGGCATTCAACTTCATCTTATTTCCAAAGCAGTGACAATTGCAGCCTTATGACTGAAGGAGGATGATAGTCATAATGAAAGGACAAAAAGCTCATAAATTTCATGACATGGAATATTTAGATAAGAAAAATTGCAGCCATAAAGGCATATTTCAAAGGTACCCTCAACACTTTTAAAGGCATATATCTAGTTATAGAGGAAAGTATACATCTGCATATTGACATGATCTTTAAGATAGTCATTGTTCTTACAAAGAAGCATTCACAGAATGATAAGCATGATATTTTCTCCTAGATCAAAGCCCAGAAGACTGTAAAGTGCTCATAGTAGCCAACAATAGGGAAACTTGGAAAGATTTCTTGCATGAGAATAAATATAGTAAACAGATTTTCAAAGATTTTGTATACCGCTTCTACAATTAGAAAGAGGTTGGAACACTCTCATAATGGGAAATAATAGAGATTATCTAGAAGGGTTTCTGTGATCACCCTAAACCTCAGCCCCACCATAGCTCAGCAATAGGTGCTACTCATGTAAACTCAAGAAAGGAGAATTCAACGAAAGGAAAGATTATTACTTTTGGTAAAACAAATGTGGATGCACGTATGAGTGAGGAAAACAACAAAGAAGGGGTTTATTTATCTATTTATCATCTAGTGATTGATCTTTTATTTTCACTCTATCAATTTCTTAAGAAATATGCTTCTACAAGAGTCCATATTATAATCTTCAAAAGATGGAGTTTCGTAGGAAAATAAACACTGGTTCTTTTGAAAAAAATTACATTCGGCCATCTGGGGTTTTTCATCAAAATCAAGATGCACAAGAAAGTGAAAGAGAATGATAGAGAATGAAAGCACATGGCCTATAATGGTGAAGTTTAAAAAAGCCAAAGTTCATTCATCTTGTTTCTTTTTCTAGCATGGCATCAACAGAGCCTAAAACAAGTTTGTTGTAGTCATCTCAATAGAGGAGAAAAAATCATGTTGAGTTATAGGAAAAGTCGCTATTAAAACAATCACTATGAAAATGAACAAACCAATACAAATAGCCACTAATATACATAGGTCAAATTCATGAATCGTAAAGGAGTATTCACCTAACATTATTGAAAAGACTTACCTAGATTTGCTAAGAGAGTTAACCCCAAAGTCCATGTGTGAGAGTATTTCAAAAATCTCAAACCAAGCTTTCTTTGGCAGCCAAGGTGGAAAAACAAGCATATAAAATACATCAAAGATAGCAGAGGATGTGACCTTTTCTTTCACCATATTCACATTTAAAAGCACTAAACTCGGGTTTTTTTGTAAGAAAGGTGACTAACCAATAGCTATTCGAGTTTTCAAAGCTCTAGATCTGACCTCAAGACTTCCAGTATTTCTCCAATCAAAGCCCTATCTTCTCCATGGCTTCGCCATAATAGTGCATTATTTTTTCTAAGTATGAGATGAGTAAAGTGAATGCAAGGTCGCAGATGCTTTAGGGTTTTCATTTAATCTAGAATGGTTGGCCTTTTACTTAAGGCTTTTTGTTTTTTTTATGGGCTTTACATTATTTTAAAATGGTTTATAGGGTATTCATTATACCTCTAGTTATTTTCATGAAATTTTTGTAGGGATTGAAAACCATTTTAAATGAACTCCATGCAAACTCCTCAAGTTACTTTGTGATGCCTTCCTTCCTATTTTCAAACTCAATGTTCTTTAGGTTCATCAACTCTCACATGTCAAAGTGAATATTATATTGTAAACAATATTAAAGTAATATTTTATAAATTGCTTTAATATTCATCATGCAGATGTGAGTGATAAAAGAAGACACCATAAATATTAAATATTATTTATTGATTACTTTAATATCATTCAAATCGTCTACCTTCACTTAAAACATGCAAGATTTTGGAAGAGAAGAGTGGAATTGGAGTTCTAATTTGGAGTTAACTAATCATGCAATTAGTACAACTGAAGATACTTTCATGCATTTTGGAGTGCAACTGAGGTTCTTTTCATGTAATTTTAGGGTCTCTATCAGTCTAACTACTTGAGAGGAGGAGTTGAGCCTATTCTTGGTCATTTACATGCAATTTTGACTCTTCTTTTTGAAGGATTTCATATTTTCTTGTGGAGAGGTTATCTTTCACTTACAATTCACTTTTAGTGCTACCTCCCCACACTTGGAGAGAATCTTTTGTATATATGAGAGAAAGACTTGTCTTTTTTCTCAGTTTTTACTTTTTCTTTTAGCATGTACTATAGGTCTCAAAGCTCTCTCAGGCTGAAGATCAGCTTTATCACTTAGATTTTATACTTGTAGCAAAATTCCTTTATTTTCAATAAAGAAGAAGCATTTCCTTCTCAATTATATTTTTGTTCAAGTGTTGTTTGTGAGTAGTTTTGAAAAGAATATTGTGGATTACTTGAAACCCTTTATTTTTATCTTACTTCTTCAATGTTTGATACAAGTAAAATATGTTATAGTGCAGGTCTATGATTGTGTATCTCATTTGTTGAATGTGAGTTATGAAAACAACATTGTTTTCTTTCAAGAAAACTTCAAATATTGAAACCCTTAATGTGAAACACTTTTGAAAAACATGCCAATTTGAGTTGTGAATAAACAAAGCTTCTTGTTTGGAACTGATTGTGAGTTTAGTGTAGCAAGTATTATAGGAACATTCAATGCATCACCTCATAGGATAGATTTCAATTCCAAGTTTCTTTCTATCCCTTTTCCTTTCAAAGAATTTAGTTTGCAGGAGGTATCATAAGGGAGCCAACCCATAATATGGAGATTCACTTTTGTTATGAGAAACGCATAGGCTCAAAAGTGTTTCCATGTTTCAGGGGATTGTTGAGCCTTTTGTCTTTGTACTTGGGTGCTTATCCACGTGATAACAATTATATTACAAGAACATCCAACAAGCACACCAAACGAAAGATAAAGATCAATGCCCCATTCCTTTCTCTCGAAATCATTTTGGTAGACATCATCGAGAGATCATTAGAATGAGCGCAATAAGATAAAGCATCAAGACAAAGATCAAGTAAACAAACAAGCTAATGTTCTTCATACCACTAGCCAAGACTAAACTACAGTGATGCCTGATGTTGATGTCCATTAAAAGAAGGATGCATCCTAGGACATGATGCTATCATATGATTTTGGAACTAACTCGATGATAGACTATTGATGCGAAGAGTTGACCAACTTGTTTACTTACTGACCTAAACTTGAGATCTTGACACTTGAGTTCACACTATTAACTGCTAAGCTTGTTTCCAATTTTTTTTCCAAAGGATGCAAGTGACAGTTGATTTATTATGGATGGATGCTTATTGCGGCTGAATTTTGAAATGGGATAGATGGATTTTTTTGGGGTTTTTGAATGTTTTTGGTATTTTGAATGTTTTGAGGCTATTTTTGGTATTTTCAAGATGTTTTACAAATGTTTTGATTTTCAAATTTTCCAATGTTTTTGGTTTTTCCAATAGTTTGACCAATAATCTAACCTAAAGACCTATCTGAGGGGCCTCGAGGGTTGATCAAAGATTAGCCTTTCCTACATTAAACATTTAGAAACCATGTAGTTCGACATACATAGACTTGTTTATTGATGAAAAATGAACAAACGGATTGCCAGTTTATTGTGATAGACTCCTAAAGGACCGACCTAATGTGTCTCGAGGGCACATCAATTATGGCCTTGCCTATGCTCATGCTTAGAGACCCGTAGTTTGACATGATGACTCTATTTTTGAATTTTGGACTTTTTGAACTATTTTTGGATTTTTTATGTGATTTGGATGGTTTTGGATTTTTTCATGGATTTTATGATTTTTTTTGGATTTTTTGATTTTAGGAAGATCTCAAGAATATACATGAATCCGATCCAAATGTAGGTATGAGAACATGCTCCCCAGTGTGATGTGATAGACTACTACAATATAGGCAAGGAAAACTAACCTTAGGAATGTGCCAAGTAGTTCTAGGGTGAAACATAATAAAAACACATGATCAAGCTATGATGCAAAGACAAATGGGTGAATGGAAGGATCAATGGAATGTGATTGGTGATGTGGAACTAGTCAAAGAATCCATGGTGGATGTAAAGTTCTTTATAAACACAAGGTGCCTGTTTGCCAGGTTTTCACTGAGGTACTTGCCCAAAGCGCCATTGAAGTGGTTTTTACTAGAGGATGATTTTTTATCTTTACTGTTGTAAATCCTTTTTCTGATTTTTTGGATTTTTTTTTTTTTTATTTTTTTTGTATTTTTTGGATTTATACCTTGCAAGTTTAGGCATAATTTTTTTTGAGATGGGAGCTATTTATAGGCTCCCACAGAGGTTCCCCTTCGGGTGTGGATAACTGATATGCTCCTGATTTGTAGCTTGTCATGATGATGAAAGGTCCTAACCAGTTGGGTTCAAAATTTTCCTTACTATCTAGATTCAACACATTTTTCTAATTTTATTTCATCACAAGCTCACTGAGTTGAAATGACCAATTTTGGATCTTCTTGTTGTAGCTCCTCCTTAGATAGTTTTGGTAGACTTGTAGGTGGTTTAGAGAATCCATGCACTAATCATCCAATAGTTTCAGCTCATTTAATCATGATACCCAATATTCTTCATTTGTGATGAGATTTTTCAATGATATTATTAGGGATGGAAGCTCAATCTCGATAGGGAGGATGGCTTCTAATCTATAGAATAGGGAGAATGGGATTGCACCTTTTGGTGTGTAGATACTTGTTTGGTAGGCCCATAATTCGGGGTTCAACTGCAAGTTCCAGTCACGGCCATCTTCACTGATTGTCTTTTTGAGGATTTTTAGGATATTTTTATTCATAGCGTCAACTTGATCATTACCTCAGGGGTAGTATGGAGTAGAAAAGCGATGTTGGATATTGAACTTTTGGCATAGGTCACAAAAAAATTAGTTTTTGAAAGTTGTCCCATTATCTGAGATAATGGCTTGTGGGACATCGTAATATAAAATGAGGTAATTCAAGATGAACTTAGAAATCTTCTTTCCTATGATATAGGTCATGGGAATGGTCTCTACCCACTTCATGAAGTATTTCATAGCAGTGATAATGAACTTATGTCCATTAGATGAGATGGGGGTGATTTTTCCAATGAGATTATGCCCCCACTGCAAGAAGGGCCAAGGTGTTACAATCAGGTGAAACTCTTAAGCTGGTGCATGGATGAGGTCCCCATGTTGTTGAAATTTCAAGCACCTTTTGACATACTCATGAGATTCCTTTTATATTGTTAGCTAGTAGTACCCCATTCTCAACAACTTCTTGGCCAAGGTCATACCACTTGAATGCGAACCAAAAATACCATCGTATACCTTAGTTAAAGTAGTCAAAGCTTCCTCAACATTTAGGCAGCATAAAAGGATTCCTTCAATACTACTATGGTACAAGGTGTCACCTAAGATAACAAAGAGGGATGAATTTTTGATAAAGGATATTTTAAGGTTTGGAGTGATATCAGTAGGGAGGACTCCTATTCTTACTCTAGTACCTTGAAATTTGGTACGAGAAGCTGCTCTACTAGGACCAATGATTTCATGCACAAATTCAGACTCTGGTACCTTGAAAGCTGGTATGAAAAGTTTATCTACCAAGAATTCATGTTTAAGGACATTATGTGGGATATCCAACAGTGATCCGATAATTGCCATGATGTCTACTGCTCTATTGTTTTCCCTTGGTATTTTCTCAAACATGATATCAATGAAGAATTCCTTGAGGTATTCCACTAGTTTCTTGTATGGGTTCAGCTTGTTGTCCTTTGTCTGGTACTCATTTTTGACCTGGTTGATGATTAGTTGTGAGTCTCCATAGACTTTAAGTGTCATGATTTTCCATTGTACTACAATTTTGAGTCTAATCACAAGGGCTTCATATTCGGCAATGTTGTTAGTGTAAGGGAAAGATAACCTGTAGGATTTAGGAATATAATCCCCTTGTGGTGTGATGAATAAAACACCTACTCGTGATCCATGTTGTATATATGACCCATCAAAATAAAATTTTCAATGATCTGCGACATTGAGGTTGAAAAGAGACTCATCTAGGAATTTTGATATAAGTGGGTTTTCTGAATAGATGGCTGCTTCCGCTAATTGATCTATATTTACTTGTCCCTTGATATATTTTATTTTCACATATTCAATTTCATATTTTGAGAGGATCATGACCCACTTAGCCATCCACCTTGTAAGTGTTTCCTTGGAAAGTGAGTACTTGAGGGGATCTATTTTGGCAATGAGTTTAATTTGATGGGCTAACATGTAGTGCCTGAATTTATGTGAGGAAAACACTACTGCTAGGCAAGCCATTTCAATGAATGTATAATTTAACTCGTGCCCTACCACAGTTAAGATGATATACTATATGGCTCTTTCCTTCCCTGTCTCATCATGTTGTGCTAATATATCCCCAAGTGTTGTTTCTATTGTTGATATGTACAAGACCAGTGGCTTATTCCAGATCAGTGGCATGAGTATTGGTGGTGTTAGCAAGTATTCTTTGATTTTTTTCAATGCTTGATTACACTTTTCATTCCACTTGTATGCCACCCCCTCCTGGAGTAGATGTGAATAGGGGACAACCTTTCTACCAACTGCGCTATGAATCTAGAAATGGATTGGATTCTTCCTTGTAAATCCATTAACTATTTCAATGTCCTTGGCACCTCCATTTCAAGAATTTATTTGACTTTGGATGGGTCTATCTTGATCCCTCTCATTTATACTATATACCCCAAAATGTTTCTATATTTTACACTGAAGATACCTTATATTCCTCCAATCTATCAAAGATGGAGCTTAGTGTCGCTATGTGATCTTGTCGCTTTCTTGACTTGGCCAATATGTCATCCACATAGTCTTCTACAAACTTGTGGATCATGTCGTGAAAAATGAGAGTCATGCCCCTTTGATAGGTGGCTCTAGCATTCTTCAACCTAGATGAAATCATGTTCCAATAGTGTGTACCTCATGGATAGGTAAAGGTTGTTTTATGCTGATCATCTTTTGCTATCATTATCTAATTGTACCCTAAAAACCCATCCATTAATGAAAAAATTGCATGTCTGACTATTTGATCGAAAATCATGTCAATGTTTGGAAGAGGAAAATGATCCTTAGGGCATGCCTTGTTTAGGTCCCTAAAGTCAGTATAGATCTAGATGCCCCTAGTGGGTTTAGTGACTGGTACCAAGTTTGAGACCCATTCAGGATAATCAATGGGTCTTATGAAGTCAACATCTAGGAGTTTTTGCAACTCAAGTTTGACTAACAATACGATCTATGGATGCATCTTCCTTAGTTTCTGCTTCACTGGCTTTTCCTCTGGATATAGTGCAAGATGATGAACCATGATCTCTAGATTGAGTCTTGGAAGTTCAGTGTAGCCCCATGCAAATTTTACCTTTCTTTCTCTCAAAAATGCAGCTAGAAGTTCTCATTCTTTAGTCAAGGGTGATTCTACATAGAAGGCTATGTGTGGCATATATTCCATTCCCAAGTTGACAGTGTTACACTTCTCTTCCAATACTACTGATTTCTCCTGACAAATAGAACTAAGGGGAAGATTGAATCCCTCATCCTTTGGTGCCTTAGAGAGGTTTTCACCATCAAATACATCCTTTGTTTTTAATATTTTTGGGTCAGAAAGTGCCACAATGTGGTTTTCACTTAAAGACCTAGAGATCACATTTAAATTTTCACTTTTACTACTCAGGGATTCAATCATTTCCTTATAGTATGCATGTGTGACTAGCTCAATGTCAAATCTCATTTTATGGTCTCCATCAGGTATATTATCCCTGAGTCCCATGAATTCTGAGAGAGCCTCATCATTTTCTAATGTGTCCAAAACCGGTGGTCCTCATTGGTCATAGTCTATTATCTAGGGATAAACTAGCTTTAATTCATGGGTTTGGTTTTTTGAATCAAAAGATACAGTGGAAATCATGAACATGGAAGAGTCCTCAAATAGCATGGGTAGGTCACTGAGGATATCCTTGTCACACACATCATTTATATCGAGCGTATAGTTGTCTAAGGGTAGACCTGTGGATACTGGTAACTGAGGAGGAGATTTGACTACTTTAACAAGGGTACCTCGACCACATATGGTTATCTTTGGAGGGGTACATCCAAGGACAAGATTCTTTATGCTCTTTTAAAAAATGATGTGTTCTAATAGGCCATTGCCATTTTTCCTGAGTTTCTTGTTCTTGTTATAGCCCATGCCAAGCATTAACTATAGCCCTTTGTTATCATCATCTATTGGAAGACCCAGTATAGGTATTTTGTCTTGATATAGCAAGCTTGATACGTCCTTTTCATCTACCATTTCTTAGATTAGGTCCCCCCAACTTCTTAATCTAAAAGGGTTTTCTTTGAATTTTTGAGATACTATGTCGACTGGTTGTGGTTGTCCATGGGACCTAGGAGATTGAGGTAACTCTCTTATTACGAGGGAATTCTTCATCTTGTAGTCTCCACATCAGTTATCTTGGATAATGATTTGAATATTAGAAATTTTGAGAATGGAGGGCGTCTTTGTCTTAGAAATGGAGGCTAGGGTGGATGGGTCTACATATGGAGTTGTAGGGCCTTTGTCATTCTTGGGAACTTGTGGGATTTTGTAATATTTGGCTTCCAAGTTCTTGCAATAAGCAAATGGCTCTGGGTCACCATGAACTGTGATCTCTTGTTTTTCATAGGGGAATTAAACACATTGGTGGTATTTGGATGCAACAATGTGCATCCCATGTAGCCATGGGTGCCATAGGAGAATGTTATAAGGGAGGTCAAGATCAAGGACCTAGAAAGTAATCTCCATGATGGTTGGTCCTACTTGGATAGGAAGTTGAATGGTGCCTTGAGTCACTCTTTCTTGATCATCATAAGCCCAGATTGTGATGCATTTTCCATTTTGAATCATATCTTCAGAGAATCCTAGATTCTTTCTTAGCTTGAGAGAGCAAATGTTCAAACCCACACCTCCACCCACCAAGACTCTTTTGACTTTATTTTTATGTACTACGACTTCGAGATGGAGCACATGATTATGGGATGGGT
Organism: Sequoiadendron giganteum; assembly: GCA_007115665.2. Taxonomy (NCBI): domain Eukaryota; kingdom Viridiplantae; phylum Streptophyta; class Pinopsida; order Cupressales; family Cupressaceae; genus Sequoiadendron; species Sequoiadendron giganteum. The sequence goes on along the minus strand of CM021104.1, from coordinate 305,340,908 downwards.
GGGTTGGAAGATCATGTTCAAAGAACATAAGGAGATGTGGGGTGGTGATATGTTCGACCATAGCCTAGAACTGGTTTGCATCAAGATCTGTGGGTATGAAATATGCAGCTAGTGCCTTTTCTAGAATTTCCCTATATGTAAGTGATATTTTCAACAACTCCATAATGGAGATTTGGGTGGGGGTCTTCTTCAGCTGTTCTAAGTCATTGTAACCATTGCCAACTGAATTTGAGTTTGCAGGGGGTGCTTTATCTTGCATGGATGGTCTAGGGATGGTGATTTTGCCACCTTGTGTGGTGAATCCAAACTTAGCTTTGGACCCTATGATATTGAAAACATCTACCCACTCATCTAAAGATACGACAACATGGTCATAAACATGGTTGACATGTCATGATTTTTTCATTTCCCATTATCGTTTGATTTATTGTGATCCGACATTGGATTCGTGTATATTTTGAGGTCCTGATTCCTAGTTAGTTGCTCAACGGTGATATTCTTGTCATCAATTAGATCTTGGATCAGATTTTTTAGGTGCATGCAGCTAGCTGCCATGTATCCCTTTATCTTTTGAAAATAGCAAAGGTGCTTCTTGTTATACCACAATGGTTTAACTTGAGGCTCATGGTAATTTTCAATGATTGGGAGTGTGATGATGTTGGCTTGAATGAGTTATTGCATGATAGATTCGAATGTTCCCCGAGTGGTGTATACTTCCACTTAGGGGAATATCTATTTCTTGTGGATTGTCTGCCTTGATCATTGATGTTGTTGACTATTTGTGGGTTGGTTTGTTGTTGAGATGTGCTAGGTCATGTGGTGTTTTGGGTATTGTTCTGAGCTTGTTGGCATGTTTATTGTTGTGTGTTTGGCTTTGGAGCACTAATTACAACCTTGGTTTCAACAACACCATCATTGGTAACATTTTTAATTTTCACCCATGCTTGAGGTTTTTCATTGTAGCTTGTTGATGGATGATTATCTTGATAAGTGGGTGTCACCCTTTGTGAAATGAGGGTTCTTTCGATGTTAAGAGATTTGAGGATGAGTTGATCATAGGTGGTGATGCAATGCATTTTGAGATGGAAGGCTAAGATCTCTTCAAGATCTGAGATGATGGTTCTGACTTGTTGTTCTTTTGGCATAGCCCATTTTCTCCTATTGGCCTTGGATCTCCATCATTGTAAGAAGGATGTGAATGTCTCTCCCTTGTTTTTATTAAGGTTGGACAGCTCTTCCAAGCTTACATCCATGTCCATGTTAAATGAATAATTTTGTATGAATGCATCCACAATTTCTTGGAACTGTTTTTATTCTGGGAGGAAGATGAGAGAACCATTCCATGGTTGGGCTAGCCACACTTCTAGAGAAGAGCCTCATTAGATAAGATTCATCATAGGAAACTTCCATGTAGTGTACATGGAATTCCCTGATGTGATCTTTAGGATTTTTTATTCCATTGTACTTGTCAAATTTTTATATCTCAAAGCCTAGTGGGAATGGCATCATCACAATGCTTTTGTCGAAGGGATAAGGGAAAAAATTCCCTTGCATTTTTTTGGTTTTCCTAGATTCTATGTCCAACACCTCTTGTGAGAGCTTTTTGATTTTAGTAGAGAAATCGCTTTGTAGATTAGGTGGTGGAATGAACATGTTTTGGGTTGGTGTAATGGCATGAATGATGGGTGGGATGACTTGCAGACTTGGTGGTGTGTTTGTGAGAGATTGTTGTGCAAATAATTATTTTTGATATGCTTGTAGTTGTTGTTGTGCCAATAATTCTTGTTGTTAGCCTTGTTTGTGTTGTTGCAGCAACAATGATTTTTGTTGAGCTGCTTGTTGTTGTGCTTGGTATTGCTGCAAAGCTTGTTGGTAAGCATGTTTTTGTAATAGGGATTTTTCTTGAGCTTGTTGTGCTTGATATTGAGTTTGGGCCTAGACTTGGGCTTGTGCGGCTTGCATAGCATGTGCGACTTGTTGGGCTTGTTGTTGTAACAATGCTTGATCTTGCGCTTGGGTAGCCTGTTGGGTTTGTTGTGCGGCTTGTTGTGCTTGTTCTTGTTGTTTGGATTTTTGTGCAACTTTTGTGGCTTGTTGGGCTTGGAATTTTTGGAGTGCCTTTTGATAGGCTTGTTGGGCTGCTTGTAAAGTGATGCTATATTGGTTTTCCATGTTTGGATTTGGTGGTGGAGGTGGAGGATTCAGAATGGTGTGGGATGGTGTGATGAGGTTTTGTTGAGGAGATTTTTGAGGTGTTTGAGTGATGACCATGGGTTGTATGGTGGAGGGTATGCTTGATGTGCTAGTTCCTTGAGAGACCATATTTTAGAGAATCTGAGGTGTTTTAGATGGTGTAATTTTTGATTGGGATGTTTGGAGTGGTACCACCTGGTGTTATGATATTAGTGGCATACTTGGAGGATTTGGTATGTTTATTTTATTCATGATTGGAGGATTGTTTTGACTTAATTGATTTTGGATGGGTATATTGGATAAAGGGGGTTGTCCTAAACCTTGGATTGATGTGGATGTTGATGTTAGCGGGGGAAGTGGTGTGAGGATAGATGGTATGTTTCCTTGAGAAAGTGATGATGAAGTATCAAAGATTCCCCCTTGTCCTTGTGATACAATGGGGAGAGAGACTTGTGCCCCAAGATGGTATGTCGGTGTTGCAATGAAGGTAGATGCATTGTTGGTATCATGGAAAATGAGTGGAACGTACGAATGTTTTGGGTCTTGAGGGACGGTATTTGGTAGGTTTAAGATGGTGTTTGAGTCCAAGTTTTGGTTATTTAAAAGGGGATGTGTTTGAAGAGCATGAATCAATGAACTCCCCTTGGTGGTTATGATTTGACTTGAAGCATGAGATGATATCAGTTGCGGAATGGGTTGAATTATGTTTTGGAAGGATGGTGTGAATGATACTAGTGGCATAGTACCAAGAGGTGGTTTCATGATAATGCTTACATCATAATCAGAAGGGAGTTTAGCCCCTTCTTTTACTAATGCTAGCATGTATTGTGAAGGATTGGGTCTCATCATTATATTGAAAATCTTGTGGTTTCCAAGATTTTGGACTATCTCCATGATTTCGTCTTGAGTCATTCCTAGGGGATTTTTGGTGATATCCTCCACTTGGAAACATCCCTCTTTAGGATATTGTGGTTGTTGAGGAGGATTGAGTGGGGGCTTGTTAGATCTGATGGGGTTAAATTCAAGTGTGGTTTGACTCAAGTCACTTCAAGTGGATGTCTCTTTGTTTTTCTCCATGTTTTTCTTGTGTTTAGATCTAGTTTGGACCATAAAATAAGGATCAACTTTCAGGAATATAGAATGAAAGCCTCTAATTCCTTAGGTTGGTCTAAACTTTAGGTACAAAGAATAAAATCTAATTTTTTTTAAGGATCAACTAATAGTGATGGGATAAATGAAAGATGGATGGTGTGAATGATTGAACTCTTAAGAACCTTGGAGGAACACTAGACTTTAGGAATTTTGAATTTTGGATTTTGGATAATGAACTCATAAAACCAAAGATGGATTTTATCTTGGAATAAAAAATTTCCATAGGGTGATAATTTAACTAAGTGTATGAAGAAGGATTCATCCACACACACTTAGCCAAACAAGATGATTTTTTATTTTGATTTGAAGGATTACCAAGAGTCTAGCATGAATGAATTTTTCCAAGATTCTAAGAGTTGTTTGTGAGATGGGATTTTGATTATTGATTAGGGAATGGATGAGAGTTTTGATTTTGATCCTAGATCAAGCCTAGAGAGACTTATTTTTATAAGACCTTGGTATTGAAGAACATGATATACTTTATATGTGAGAAACTCAAAACATTGAAAAAGACTTGGATTTTGATAATAATAGAATGAGTACAAATTGGGATTGTCCTTTGAAGCACGTTTGTAAAAGTTATAGACCAATCTCTATCTAAATTTGTAAATTCTTGAAAGACATTTATTAAGAGCTTTTGGACCAAGGTGCTTACGATGATTTGATTTGGGAATTTTGACTTTTTGAGAAATCATAAGGTCAATCACATGTGAGGTTCAATTGTCTTTTATCTTGGTTAGATTTGATTCTTTTTACCACATCCACACTTTCTTGTTTAGATTTTCAAACTAAATGTATATGTCTCAATTTATTTTCATCCCACAAGGTCCATTATGTGGAAATCAAGAGAATCAAGGAAATAGTTCCCTATGTTGACTTTGGAGGGAACAAATTGACATGTGGGTTTGAATGTTTAGAAGCATTCAAGGGATAAGAACCCCTAGGGACAAGCAGTAACATGTGGAATTTTTCAAGGGTATTTGTTCTTCCCAAAGGGTTTAAAATTTTGATGATTTTTTGACTGTTTATTTTCCAATATTTTAGATCCAAGCAAAGTGTTTTGATTCTAAAACAATGCACAACCCTAGGATAGAAAAGACAGTATTTGTTAGATTCCCAATTGGATTTCTCTAGTTGCACTTATTCAAAGTGGATGATTAGAAGCTTGAACACACTAGCTCTTGTCCATGACACTCACTTCTACAGTTCTACCAAGCTTTGATTTCTCATGAATCTCCCATGAAAAAATCTTCATCTCTACTAAGAACCGCAAGTATGTGGGATGACTTCAGAGGTCGGACCTCTTGACAATAACAAATAGTTAGGGATTTTGGATTCTAGACAAATTGGTTCACAATTAAGGCACCCATTCAGAAGGTGATATGAGAGGCAAGATCAAACCATGTAAAGAGTATCACCTGCTTGTCGATAGGTGCTCCTGTAATGCTGAGATTTCCTCAACATTCAAATTTATATAATGGTTGGGAGTAGCTTGGCATTTAACTCATCACTGGTTTGAGTCGTTCCTTTGGGTGAGTACTTTTTCCCACCAAGACATTCTCTCTAAAGGTTAACAATAGTGAAGAAGTGCATTTGTAGTATGACCACCTAATGCATTTAGGAGGAAGCACGCACAATGCCTTTTCTTCACACTCGCATGATTTGTCCAATTTTAAAAACCAAATTTTGAAATGTGGAGGCAATATTTTAGACAACCTAATGCCACGAAAATTCTTTTGATTCTCAAGATCATCGTGAAGAATGAGAGAAGTGTATATGCATTCGAATGACATGAGTTTTTAAAGAATATTACAAAAAAAAACAAAGACATGTTTGCTTTAAATCCTCAAAGGCAATAATGAATTCTTTTTAGAGCACCAAATTTGAGTGTGAAGTTGATTTTTTAATTTTAATCCAAAATCAAATCTAGTGAGATTCTAATGCTCTTTTTAAAGCACAAATGAAATGTATTGGACTCCTAAAATGAAAGATAGCAAGATTTCCAAATATTGGGTTACAGGTGTCCCCAAAGTGTTAAAAAACACTTGTTACAATCATGAAATAGTGTCATAAGAATCCTTATCCTTATTTCATCTTCTTCTTTATCACCTCACCTACAAAAGTTGGTCAGCCTAAAAAAATAGAGCCACAAAATAGGTCAAAGGTCAAAAAAGATCAAAACATAAGGCACATGCTAAAATAAATTTAAGAACTGATTTTTACCCAGACCTAACGTCACTTTCCATAGATGTATCTCTATTTATAAGTTTCAACATCGCTCTACTAAAGCCAACATCGCTCTGTGCAAAAATAGAGACCACTTTTGTGTCATAATATGCACCAACGTCGCTCTTTGGAGTTTGACCAATTTTCCCTTAGGAAAATCACTACAATGTTTCCCTTTGGATACAAAGGCAATGTCGCTGTATAGTGATGCTAAACTGATTGCATCATTGTTTTTATTTTCAGTGTTGTGTCCTAGGAAACATAAAAGAGAAAAAATGACAGAAATGACCAAAAAAATGTGTTAATTTTGAGATTTATGCCCTCCTTCTAGCACCAAAATATGAATTCTCTTCCTAGACCTACTCAAACATGAACAAGCAAGTGATCATTAGTTAATAAACAAGTAGGAATTAAGCATTCCCTATGAAATTCATTTAAACATAAGAACATGGAAAAAAAAGTAGAATAGGGTATGTGTAGGATCATGATGGGCCAAAAAGTGGCGATATGTAAGTGATATGATGGCCCATGTGGCTGACGAATTTTTTTTACCCAAAATTGATGAAACAAAAAGGGTTTTTAAAGGACATTCTCAGATTTCCACCAATATAAATTATTCTTTACTTTGAATTTAATAAATAATTATTATTCATTTTCTATTTGAATTACGACTAAAGTCCTGATTGATAGGCTAATTGAAAAAAATCTACAGCTTTCAAATGGTATCACATTTTTTGAATTTGAAACATGCATCAAATTCTATGCTTCACATACTATAGGATTAGAAAAAAATGAATTTCATGAATTTTTGACCAAGTTAAGGTGGTTAGACATACGAGTTTTTATATTTTTTAAAAGTTGTAATAAAAAATTCATAATTAATAATTTACTTGGAAAAAACATACAAAAAAATATGCATCACATTGAGACATGAGTCCTCTACTTATATCTAAAATATTATAAAAAAATATTATCATTTTATTGTGTTAAGGGTGGTCAAACAGACACCTACTTCTTACTTTTTCCATAAAATTTAAGTACTACTAGATTGAAATTTCAAATTTTCACCAAATAGAGTTTTAAAAAAAAAAAACCTAGTATTTTAGAAACTACATTAAATTTTCTACAAATTCTATTCTTACATATTTTTCAAATAATATAGATAACTTATTCAATTTTTTACATCAAGTTTCCTAACTCTGATTTTTTTGAATTTTATTGCACTTAAGGGCCTATTTTTTCCATGATGGTCCTGCACATACCCAATATCAAATAAACTACTAATGAAATACTATTCTAAATGCTCAAATCAGCATCCCATAGGGGGATTAGTGCTTCTTGGATGTGGAAAGAAGCCTTTTCCCAATCCCTTGATAAAATTGATGATGAATGTGTGATGAAAAAAGTATGAAATTGACTATAATCTAGCTAAATTGCTTGAAAATGATGAAAACTATGGAATGAAATGCCTATAGTGATAATTCTCTTAGTTATGGATCCATATTGTGAAAATAATGCCTCTATTTATAGAAGCCAAGGATTGAAGAGTGAAGAATGGGGAGAATGTGGGATTAAAAATTGGACCAATAGCATGGTTCCACTTGTCAACAAGCTAATGAATCTTGGAGGATATGTGCTCACACATACGTGAGAACATCTTGGGAGATGGGATGTGTAAGAAGAATGAATGCAAAGGTGGCTTGTGTAAGAGAATGTGTAAGAGCTATTTAATGCCAAGGTGGCTTGTGAAGAGGAGGTGTAAGAGCTATTAAAAGCCAAAGTGGCTTGTGTGTAAGAACTCTTTAATGCCAAGGTGGCTCAAGAAAGAGGACAAAAATCCTTTGGGAGGGAAAAGTCAGGTGGGTGGAATATTCTAAGAATATTCCATTTTGAAATCTTTAAAATAAGGTAATTATTAAATCCAATAAATTGATTTACATTTGTAATGTGGTTAGTTGACCAAGGTTGACTTACCCTAGGGTGGAGTTAAAAGCTAGAGGAATGGGGTATTAGTGTTAGGAGCTAATTAATCTAGGATTAATTAGTCTTAGGCGAAATTAGTTGTTTTATGACATTTAATTTAAATCTTTGAGTTTATTTAAATCAAATGAGAGGATGTTGGAACATTAGGATTTTAATTAAATAAAATAAATCTAATTTTAGGAGGAAATCCAATGAATTGAATAAAGATTATTCAATTAAATTGTTAGTGTGGAAATGATTAAGGAAGAATTAGTGTTAGTTAATTAGAATCAAGTGCATGATATTGATCAAGATATTTTGAGTGTCTACAAATTAAAACCTTAAATTTAATTACTAGAACTAACACATAAATTGATTAAGTGATTAACCATAAAATTCCAATGCACAAACACAATAACACTAGATTTACATGGAAAGTCTAATGAGGGAAAAACCACGGTGAGGATTAACTCACACTATAGAGAATATCAAAACCAATTACAAAAAGGCTCACTACCTGCAATAGGGCTCACTGCCTAGAATAGGGCTCACTGTCTAGAATAAGGACTCACTATATGGACTCATCATCCACAGGGCTACAACCCAAATCGCTCACTACCATAGAGATACAAAAAAGACAAAGAAGACTTGCTACAGAGAGACAACAATCCAAATCTAACAAAGGATTCCACCACAATCACTAATCCAATTGCATGAATGACAAAGTTTTCCTTCTGCTCACTACATCTCAAAACTCAAGGTTAAGCTTTGCATTGATCAAACACATACATAAATCACACACTTTCAGAATAGTATCAAATTCATGTTTTCTCTTTCACTTATTTTCCTTCTTTCCTTATGTACACTTTTCATTTCTAGCAAATTTTATATTTATACCATCTCCAACTTTGAAAAGATACAAAGTCGGCCATCCAAATTCAAATTCAAATTAGGTTGATGCCAAACATCCTAGGGTGGAATTAGAATGAGGGAAACCCAAACACATGCTTCATCGAAACCCATAATAGATCCAACATGCTTCATCAACTTTGAAGATAGTACTTGACACATGGTCAACCAAACCAATATAAAACATATAGATCAATTAAGCTTGATACTTCCAAATGCTAAAACCATCTTCAGTAGAACTAGGGAAACACAACTCTAGAACCATAAAATGAAATCTAGACCAACAAAAATTCTCGCGGACCTTAGCCATAATAGAAAAAAAATAATTCACAAGTACCAGACCAACATCCTCAATAGATGACAACCTGTAACCTTATTTTTATACAATTTTATCAATATCCTCAACATATACAATCAACACGAACTAGTAGATAACCAGCTGACCGGTTGACATCAATGAAAAACTTTTCATTCCTCTTTCCAATTTTGCAACATTCAAATCATAAAGAACCAATGTTAAGCTAGATGAGAGTATAGATGGGGATGTGTAAACCTATTTAGTTCCTCCTAGCTCTAGCATAATAGTTTCTTAACAAGAGGTCATGATTATGATAAAGTATTACAACCCATTTCTTGCCGAACTTTGAATTACGATGTTTATGCTTGCAATGACGAGATGTAGATCTTACCTTATGGATTTTGATTGTGTGATAGATAATTCAAGGAAGTTAAGTATTGTGAAAAATACCAAGGTTTTGAATCCAAAAGAATGCATATAATTTTGGACTATACCTTGAAGTGTGTCTGTAAAATTTTTCTACCAACTTGTCTCTATTTTTATGAAGTGCTAAAAGGTTTTTCTTGAGAGATTTTGGTTTAATATGTCTAGGTTTAAAATGATGACCGATAGACCTTATTCTAGGGATTTTGATTTTGCATGAGATCATTAAAGAAGAAGAAGATATTTATTTCGACATAGAGGGTGATAATATAGGCCTTCTAGCCAAAATATCAGCTCTTCATTCTTCTTTATCTAAGATGCTTGCAAAAATTCTTCACTGATTGGATGTTTCCTTCATTTCGAAAGTGAAGCTTCTCAAACTGGTAATGATATCAGTTTGTTTTCCCTAATGAGGTCAAATTTCAGTTGAATGATAGCACCTGTAAGGTCAGATTGTTGATTGGGAGTGACTGGTCTCTAAATAGCCATGTGGGATTCAATTGTGTCAATTTTATCTTTCTTAAGTGAGTTGATTTTATAAGCACTTGTCTTGATTATGTTTTCAAACTAAATTTTTATGTCAAAAACATCATAACTTTCATAGTGTCTATTTCATGAAAATCATGGGATTAGAGCCATAATTTCCTATGTTATCTTTGGAAAATATGGATTGAGATTAAGTTAAGATATTTAGAAGTCTCTAAGGATAGAAATCCTTAGGACAAGTAGTAATATCAAGACTAATTCAAGAGGTATCCATATTTAAGCCAAAGTGTTTTAAGTTTTGAGGAAGATAGTGAATGTTTTTTTTGGTAATGTTTTGGAACCAAGCAATGTATCAAACTGACTCACAATCATTTAAAATCATAGGTTTGAAATGGCTATAATTGGTGAGTCCCCACTTGGATTTCTCCAAACACTAAAATATGTGAACAGATAGAGATTTGGCGACACTAGCTCCCCCTTTCTTGGCACACACTTCTCGAGACCACCAAATCTCAAAATCCCTAAAATCGAGAGATCAAAAGGATTTTTTTGTTTCTACAATTAAATAGTAAGAATGTGGGGAAACTTTAGAACGATCATTCTTACATCAAAAATTATTAAGGATCTTGGATTCTAATCAAAGGTTCGTAATAAGGGCTTCCAATTTAGGGGATACAATGATAATCTTCATCAAGAGTTCTCCCAACCCTTAGAACAAGGGATTTACACATCATAAATATGTAGGGGGAGAGATATCATGTACTGCATCCCATTGATCTCAATTTTCATTGCAACCACACATTTATATAGCGGTTTGGAAGAACTTGTCTTTAGTTCATTAACGCTTGGGTCATTCCCTCCTTTTGAATTAGGGAGGTAGGAACTCTAAATTTAAACAATATTAAGGAAGTAAGTTTGTAGTTTGATCATCTCCACTCGTATGAAAAAAGAGAGAACACATGCCACACCTTTTTCTCACACTTGCAAAGGGGTTTAGTTTTAATCCAAATTAAAAGATGTAGGTGATTTTGAAAAGTGTTAAGGAATGTTTCTATTTCTCAAGGTTTCCAAATGGCAGGATATAATTGCATACACATCCAATAACAATGTTGTAAATCTCAAAGCATAGCAAATAGTTGTAAATTTTAATCCCTAAGTTAAGATGACTTCATTTTATTGCACCAAACAAAATATGAAGTTGTCTTGTTCAATTTTAAACCCTAAAAAAATGATGAGATGAGGCTTCAATTTTAATCTCATTTGAGTGTTCTTTTTAAGACCCAATTGAAATTTAGTGAGGTCTTAAAGAAGAAAGTAGAAAGCATAAAAATTTAGGTTATAATTGCCTCAAAGTGTTAAAAGCTTCTTATAATAATAGAATTTCAAGATGAGAAAGCTTTCTTCACTTTAGCTCCATGTCATTCAACCTCCAAAACCCTATTAGTCTAACAACTAGAACAATGCTAGAAGTGCGTTAGTGATCTGATGAATTGAGAAAGTTAAAGCACATGTCAAAAAAATGATCATAAAAATTCTTACCTTGGTTGGGCGTTGCTGCACATGATAGCATCATGATTTGAAATCTGGGTGTCGCTCTGGTGAATTTTGGCATCACTTTATTGAAAAAATTGAGAGCATAATAGCATCACAATTTTGATGAGAGTCGCTCTAATGGATTTGGGGTGTCACCATTTGAAGTCTTTGATACCTCTATATTAAATTAGTGTCACCAGATTTAAATCAATGCTAGTGCATCTAAACAACATCATTGTTTCAAATTGAGATAGTGTCACTATATGGCGACCCTCTGCAAAGTGAGTCATTATATTTTTATTTGGGCTTCGTTGTATCCTGCAGCAAAGCAAACATACGAAATTTGAGCTAAAAATTGATTAAATTAAATTAGTTTTCCCTCCTCTGAGCATCAGAATGTGAGACAAGGATTTTCAGGGTGGGTCGATTATGCTTGATCCATGATAAATCAAAGCATAATTTATCTAGTAAACTTCAATATAAAACAAGATCATTCAAATTGAAAGTTTAAACTAAGAATTTATTGAAAATAAAAACTACAAACTATGAAAGTAAGTAAATGCCTACTCTAACCTATTTGAAACTTATCCCATTTTTGAATTGGTGTCATGTTGACATGGAACAATGTCCCTTTCCCAATCCTATGATTAGTGAGCCTATTTCAATCAATTATATGGAAGATAATCAATGAAACCATTATGATAAATGGATGAAAACCTTATTTATGCTAAATTAAACATGATGCAAGCTATATTAACATGATTTTATGCTAAAATTGATCTAACTATGCAATTTCTAAGCTAATTTAAGTTACTTCTAAGCTAAAAGAAGGAAACCCTAATGTATAAACAAGCTAAGATGGATGCATGGAAGCCATGAATGGATGTATTAAGATATTATGCAACTAAAATGAACTAAAACAAGCTAAAAGTGAGTAAATTGAGAATGTGAATGAAATTGGATTCAACAACATAAGTTTTCAATTGAAAGATCAATACATTTGTCTCCAAATAGTGTTCTATTTATATGAAAGAAAATGAGAAATGGGGGGTTGAGATTGAAAATATTAATCAACGATCAAGGATGAAATATTAATGAGGTGACTTGGTCAAGACGTTAAAGGTTTAGCTTATTCAAAAAGCTAAGTGAGATGATTGGAGGAGAGAGAATATTCTTTGGAATATTCTCATGCATGAGGATATAGATATTTTTCGAATTAAAATAAATTTCTAATTATGCAAAAAATGGAGATAAAGAATATTCCATGGGAATATTCCCTTTTAGAGGAAAAATACTTTAATTGATAATTAAATAAGGTTTAATCATGCAATTAGGGAGTTGAAGAATTAAAGTGATATTCATTATGGGGGAGAGATGAAATGACATTTAATTAAATAACTTAGGGTTATTTAATTAAATAAGAAGACTTAGGAAATTAAATTAAATATTTTAGTTTATTTAATTTAATGAGATGAAATGTTAGCATGAAGGGGGAGTGAATTGACCCAACTTGATGAATTAGGTTAATGGACCAAAATGATGCAATTAATTAATTAGCTAGGCTAATTCAATTAATCAAGTGAAAAGAGGATACGCTTCAAGAGGAAATGATGTTAGTATACCTGTTTCGAGTGTATGATATCATTCAAGACATTTTTTAGTGTCTAAAAGTATAGTATAGGTCTGGCCTTAGAAGATGTAATGTATAAAGGATATGTCTCTCCCAATTACAAATATAAGAGGTAAGTGTTGAATATTGATGACTTGGACTGGTGACTTGGATGCTGATCTAGATTTTGATCCATCTTTTCCCTCCTTTTGGGCACCTTTTGTCACTTTTTTTAAAAGAATAAATATGTTGCAATGGTTTGGACATTACTCATTTCAACAAATTTCCTTTTGGAAGGTGTGGGAGTCTCCACCGATTAAAAGGGGACCTTTTTCTAAATGATGAATATTCTTTTGGTTTGTTGTAACTATTCCTTATGGAATATTGGTGTAGTTTGTCAAATGAAAATGTGACATGTGTACCTTATGACATAAATCTTGTTTGGCTCCCTTATTTCTATAAAAGGGAATTCAGGGCCATTTGTATAGGTCCCTTTTTGAATTCTAGATCTGAAAATACAATTTGAGAACATAGAGAAAATACATTTTGAGTCTATTTTTTAGGTTTGAGTTGAGCAAGTAGATTTTGTAGATTGTGTGGTTTACAAGCATGTCTAAATCAAATATTCAAATCTTTTGAGTCTATTGTCTCTCCATCTGTAACATTCTATGTGAATTATTAATGAAAATTTGATCAAAGATCATTTCATTGGTTTTCATTGTTGTTTTGTAGTGAAATATGTTTTAATTTTGGCTTTGGTTTAATGAATGAGTTAAAATACCTTGATTAAAGCATGAATTCATATGGATGTTTAGTTGATCTGATAATTAGTCATAAAGTCTAAGTATATTATATCTGAATTGTAATGCAATTTCACAAAGATCATGAATGTTTGGAATTAAAATCGCCTTGTAGTTCAGTTTATTGTGTTTTGACTCCCTACCCTGAGATAAGAAACTAATCTAAATGTGTTAAGTGCATTTCCTATGGTTTTGGTCCTTCAATTTGAGAACAAAATTTATAAACAAAATTTTAATCGATCTACCTTTGTTGAGGTTGGTGTTGTGGATTCTCAGCTTTGGATGTTTGATCTTTCAAAGGAATTTCTAGTTTCTTTAAACGTTTCATTTGTTTAGCATTTAAATGAGAATGTATCTATTTATTATGCAATGTGTGGTATAATTGTGTAAAAAAAAATATGAGATACATATTTTGGGATCACCCTCCTAAGTTTTTCAAAGCTCGAAATGATGGAGGGAAGCATCTTAGCTTCCTCTCATTAGTTGGCCAATCATCTCCTAAGCATTCAAGAATTGTATTTCAAAAATTCATGGATGCTTGGTGAGATCTACTCGGTTCTTTAAAAACCACCAAAAAATTGGTGACTCTACTAGGGATATGTTTGATAAATATTTTTCTCTAGAGTTCCTTGTCTATGATCACTATGATTTATAGTTATTTTTCTCCATAGATTCGGTCTATTGGAATTTTTTATTAGTCATTGTTCAAATCTGCTCCAAATTTCTTGCCATTTTTGTGTTTAAAAGTTATTGCTCAAAGTTCAACCCAAATTTCTTCATATTTATTAAAGCATGTCTGATTCTATAAGGATCTTACAAAATTTCTGCATAAATTGTAACACAATTGCTATAAATTTTTCCCAATCAATTTGGGTGGCAACTCTAAAATCTCTACACCATTGTGTGCCAATACTTGAAGATATCAAAGAAGTAAAGAGGAAGAATAGAAGAAATTTCAAAAGGTTGTCAAAATCAAAGAATACTCAAGCACAAATGTGAGGAACTCATCGCAATATGAAGAAGCATCTAGAGAAATGATTGGCAGCGGAATTGCAAAAGAACACTCATGGAAAATGGAAAGCAAAGGATATGGGATCGGGTAAGTCTACTCCTCATCCAACTCCCGAAAATGAAATTCATTATAGTTCTAGCTTTGAAGATGAAAGAAACTTGTTATATTTAAGTGATAATACTTCTCCTTAAAGAGGGGAAGTTATAATGAAAAACGTTGTAAGTGAGCAACGTGCAAATAGAGATTTCACTACTAGACAGAGATGAGAGTGGGAAAGGATACAAAAATATAATATAAATGCTAGTCATGCTAGGTTTGTAGGGTGTTTGGGCTCAACATCTAATATAAATACTCCTCTTTATCATGACTTTTTGACTAGGTTTGATGAGTATGTCCATGAAAATATTCTTTCCCATGTTGAAATTGTAGTGATATCTAATGCTAATATCACCTTGCCAAAAGAGGATGGAATCTTCAATGATATGCAACAACTTAGAAGAGAAGAATTAGCACTATATGACTCATGATATGCAAAAAATTAGAAGAAAATCATTAGCCATAAGAAAGAATAAGGAGACATTTGGTTGAGAGAGACATGTTAAGAAGAAAGGTTGATAAAATGAGGGAAATAGAACAATTAGCAGTTCAATCTACCCAAACATCTGGTCCTACAATGGAAGAAAATGTATGCAGGGACCCTATAACTACCTTAGCCAACATTTTATTTGCAATTTCATGGACTAGTCTTGCTATGAAAGCTTCTCTTGTAGTTGATCCTATCGCTAGTAATAAAACTGCTAATCTTGTCCCAAGTAATACTAAGGAAGTTCCCCAGAAAGATGATAAGGTAAATAAACTTGTCATAGGTATAAAGATAAATGAGGGAGGTTCCTCTCATAAGGACATACCAAATAATAATATTTTTTCATTGGATAAAAGGTTAGCAAAATAAAATGAGGAATTATAGAAAAGAGTGAATGAGATGGACCTGTTTGCTATGAACACTGAGATGAAGAAGAAACTAGGTTTCTTAGAATCCACCATAAAGGATTTTGTTCGTAAAATCCAAATTCCTCATCCCCATGCCTCATCTTCATATCCGCATTTGAATGAAAATCCTTCATCTAATAAAAAACCATTTCACTTCATCTTCACAACCAAAAAATAGGGACAGGACAACTCAACAGTATGATCAATATGATCCCCAACCAAGAGTATTTGATATTGAAAAGACTAAAGGAAATTATGATAGAAGAAGGAAACATGACAATCAGAATGAGAAAGAGGGACCCTTTGTAAGAAGATAATTGCATACTGATAGATCCAAGAAATTATGCTTTGATACAATCCTAATATACCCAAATCTTGTTCCTGATAATGCAAGAAAATATTTGCCAAAGTTCACTGGTAATAATGCCCTCTATGGTGAAGATCATCTGAAAGATTTTTCAGAGTTTTGTGGAATATTTTGAGCTTTGGGATGATTTTTCAATGAAGTGCTTTATGCAATCATTTACTGAAGATGCTAGAGATTGGTACAGAAGCTAGCCTAATGGAAGCATTGATTCAAAAGATGATTTCTATAAAAAAATTAGAGAGAAAAATGGGGACCAAACTGATCCTAGGTTTAGGCTAAATGATTTTCATAATATCACAAAGGGATATAATGAAATGGTGACTGAATTTAATGCAAGTTTTTAGAAGGCTATGAATAGAGTCCCTACTTATTTAAGGCCTAATGAAAATGCATGCCTAGTGGTATATTGTAATGCATATGATTCAAAGATGTGTTACTTACTCAGAGACAAGAACCCATAGAATATGAGAGAATCTTATAAAATGGAAGTATACATAAAGAACACAAGGAGAGAATCGGCTAAGGTATGGATAATAGATGACCCTAAATGCTTAAAGAATCCAAGAGATCATAATGAAAAAGTTGGTAAAGTTGCAGCTCCCATTAAGAAGCTGGATCAAATTGTTAGTTTGTTGCAAGAAGTGGCAAAAAATAAAAAATCTTAGTTCCAAAGGAATGAAAGGCCACCAAGATTGTAGGATTACCCTTATCTTACTAACTAGAACAATGAAAAGTTAGTTCAAAATAATTAGAAAAAATTTCAAGCTCAAGGCACACCTAACCCATTGCAAAAGCATTCCACAAATGTTACTAAATATTTTCCATGGTGTGTAGTGTGTCAATTTCATCATTCACCATAGCAATGTGTTGTTGCAAGGTCTGTAGAGGATTCACAAGATGATGAAGCAAGTTTTGATTCCCTTCAAGATCAAGATGAAATAGTAAACATGTTCATGAATAAGTCAAACCTTGCTTGCAATGATTTTTATTCTAATGATGAGCCTTGTAGAATTGATGTGGATGTGCAAAGGTAGGAAGTGAGTGTATACCATCAACAAGTATTCTTAGATGAAGAGAGAGATAATGACTAAAAAATTTACAATATTGAACCAAATGATATCTTCCCTAGGAGGCCATCAAATGAAGAAATCCAAATTTTGGCAATTGCATTGGCTACTTAGGCAAGGAGTAATTATGATCTAATAAATAGAGTTGTGAATTATAATCAAGGTAACCTTGATGGCATTTTCATCAAATAAAATAATATAGGTAACAAAGGAACCGAGATAGAAACTAAGAAAGAGGAGACAAAACCCAAAGAAAGTAAAGGAGCCATAATTTGGGCTAAAAAGACTGATAATGTCAAGACAGATAAGGAATTTATTTCCCAAGCTATGAATGCTAAATATCAAAAGTCGATTATTGAAAATGTTGAAAAACAAGATGATAAGGTAATATCCATGGAAATAATAATTCTTGAATTACCAAAGTATGCTCCTATAGATATGTTTCAATTATTGTCTCGGGTTAAGGTTATGGTCCCATTATTGAAGATGTTGAGGATTGATGGACACAAAAACAAGGAAGTTGATCTCATTAATGGTATAGCACAGGCCTCTAGTGATAAGATGGTGATTGATCCACCCAAAGTCAGCAAAGGTCAACAAAAGAGTGATGAAGTGGAAGGATAAAATAGTGAAAAACCTCAAATATATTTGGGAACCATGATTACTACAAGCCCAAGTCAGGTTAACCCATTTTTTCTAAGCTTGATTATTGATGGGAAGTTGCTAAAAAATTGCATGATTGATTCGCAGGCCTCAAACAATGTGATGCTAGTAGAAATCATGAAGGAAATGGGTTTGAAGGTTTATATCACTTATGGTAAGTGTTATGCCATTGATTCAAGGGAATTTCCTATTATAGGAGTAATCAATAAAGTCCCATACAAGCTTGCAACATTCGTATATAAGGAATTATATGAGTGTCATAGTAGTTGACATCCCACCAAGCTATGGAATATTGTTGTCAATATAATGGAGTGCATCTATGGGTGGTAGCATGCAATGTGATTTATCATATGCTACCTTTTATATTGATGAAAAGTATTTCAAAATTATTAGAGAATCAAGAACTTTCCATATGATTGGGCCACTAGAAGAACTAGTGAGAATTCACTTTGTAGATATTGGTTTGGAAAAATTTCGGGTTGAAGAATTGAAAAAAGAGGAAGAGGTTAAGCCTACACCACTTGAAAAAGAGGTATTGGATTCATCACAATTAGATGCTCTTTGAACCATGTACTTTTATGGAGCTTGTTCCAAGGATGGCTTGAGTACAAGAGTTATCCTCATTTCCCCACAAGGTAAAGAATTCAAATACTCTTTCTTGTTGAAATTTTCCTATACAAATAATGTGGCCGAATATGAGGCCTTGTTACTTGATCTAAATATAGCTTCAAAATATGCTATTAAAATGCTAAAATTACTGGGTGACTCTGAGTTGACAATATCCCAAGTTAGGTCTAAATTCATTTCCAAAAATAAAAGACTAAGCAATATAGGAATGTTGTTTGGGATACCATTGAAGCTTTTGATGCTTTTAATATTGATTGGCTAGAAAGGGGAAATAATGTAAGAGAAGATTTGTTAGAAAATATTACTATTAGATTGGATGATGTCACTTTTGATGGAATTTCAAAAATAGAGGTGAAAACCCGGCCTACAGTGCCTGATAATATTTGCAACTGGAAAGTATTTCATGATGATAATGATATTCTAAAATTTTTACACTATATTGATCAGTATGAAAGCCAGGGAATTGATTTTGGTGCATTGGTGGTGGAATTTGATGGTAAAGAAACAATGTTTGGGAATGAAGTAATCTAGTTTAAAACCAACAAGATTCCCAAAGGATTGGTTGCATTAGAAATGAGTCTTCTATGGACCTAATAAAAAAATGTTAAGTAGACATCTTCCCACAAGGAAGATTTAGAAATAAATCTTGGGATTGAGAATTCTCCCAAGAAGGTACACATAGGAAAGAAAATGAAGCCACATATTAGAACCATGTTGATTTCCTTGTTAAGAAAGTATAGACATGTGTTTTCTTGGTCATATGATGACCTGCAAGCTTATAGGGAAGATCTTTTTCAGTATGAGATACTTTTGAAACCTGATGCAAAACCTTTTAGGCAGAAGAAGAGACCAATAAATCCTACACTACAACCTAAAATTCAAGAGGAACTCAATTTTTTAGGGATGCTAGAATCATCAATCCTATAGGACATTCTTCATGGGTTTCTAACCTAGTTCTAGTTAGGAAAAATAATGGTGACCTAAGGCTCTGTGTGGATTTTAGAAACTTGAATGTCGCATCCTTGAAAGATAATTTCCCATTACCTACTATGGAGGCCATGTTATAGAAGGTAACATGATTTGATTTGTTGTCAATGATGGATGGTTTCTTAGGCTATAACTAGGTCATGGTAAAAGAACCTGAACAATTTAAAACTGCATTCACTATACCATGGGGAACCTATGTGTATGCGAGAATTCCATTTAGTCTAATCAATGTTTGTGCAACATTTTAGAGAACCATGGATGCAGAATTTACTAATTTTATTTATCTATTCCTAGCTATATACCAAAATGACTTGACTACACACAACAAGAAGGAAAAGATCATTGTTCACATTTGGAGAAGATATTTGTTAGAGCTCTAGAATATGGGATTTCCTTAAATCCTAAGAAATGCTTTTTTGGGGTTAAAGAAGGTAAGATTTTAGGACACATTGTCTCCAAATAAGGGATCAAGATTGATCTCGAACGTGTGGTAGAAATAGATAAAATCCCACAACCTAAAAAAGGGATCCGATCAATTTTTAGGAAAATTAATTTTGTGAGAAGATTTGTCACTAAATTTTCTGAGATTGTTAGGCCCATCTCCAAAATGTTAAGGAAGGGTGAGAAGATATTAGGGACTAAAAAACCATCTAAGGCCTTTCAAGGTATAAAATGAGCCATCAAGGAGGCTGTTGTTCTCAAATCTCCTGATTATGCAAAGTTGTTTCAACTATTTACTTTTGCTTCATTTCATACTGTAGTAGGAGTATTACTACATAAAAGAAATGAAGGATTTGATCAACCTATCTCTTTCTTCAGAAAGTCTTTGTAGGTAGTTGAGCTTAAATATGAGATGAAAGAAAAGCAAGCCTACGCATTGGTTAAGGCTGAAAAAAAATTTAGAACATATTTGATCGGAACAATTATGGTAGCATATGTTTCAAGTGTTGTAGTCAAAGATATTTTTACCTAGCAAAATACCACAAGACAAAGATGTTGATGGATCAGCATGATCTAAGAGTTTAATATTGATATTTAGATTAAAAAATTTGTGAGATGCCAAGGTCTGGCTAAGTTGATGGCTGAGATGAACATAGAAGCAAACCAGATAAATCAAGATAAACATATAAATTTTGCACCTCTCTATGACATGAAAACCTATGGATGGTACATAATAATTGTGGAATATTTTGATGATGTTTTTACGCACTTCACAACATAGGTAATACGTAGGTGCATTGCCTCTCTTGAAATACAATCTTCCAAAATCAAATTGGAGAACATTATCCCAAGGTCTCTCGGGTGTCAGACCATGATGATGCCTGGGATAAATCAGTTGTTTAATGTGATTTTGCTGGAAGCACAAGGCATTCTTACGTGGTTTGAAGCTATGGGGAATTGCATCAATGAATGGGTTTATTCGAATACAGAATTACTACATCTCTTGCTGTGGGTTCAAACGGCAATCTTGGACTCCATTGTTTCATTGGATTTGGCTTTACAATGTGCAACGAACCTTAACACAAATTGTTTCTAAAAAAAGGAAAAAGGGGCGAGGAAGAAGGAGGGTTCTTGGACCTGCAACTACCGATGAATAGTGATCATGGAGGTCCCTACCATGGACAATCTCCTTAAAAAAAATTTCACTTAATCTGAGTTCTCACAATATCATGAAATCTATGCTATCTTCTAAGGACTACAAATATTCATCATTCATTCACCATGGAAATGTGAATAAAGATAAAGTTTAATGAGCAGCAATGAAATTGAAGTCCAGGCTAACTTTACACAATCATCTACCAACAACAAATGACCAAAAATATGGATAGGGAAAGCATACACACAATAGCAATCTTCACAACCAAAGATATCATATAAAATCTACCAAACCTAACTAAGGGAACTAAAGCATAAAAGTAACTTGAAGAAAAGTTTTAACTAAAAGGAGAAGAATCATGAAACATGTAGAGAAACCCAGAAATACACCAGGAAATGACTATATTTTCTATTATAATTTATGTAGCATGCCTTTACAACAACTCAACTCTCTTAAAATGAGAGGAGGAGAGCCCTATTTATAGTTTTCAAAAAGCAAAACGAGTGGCCAAGATTGGATTCTATTGTATGCCCAAGATTCACCTTACATTAGGGTTTCACCTACCCCCAAATATATTTCATTTATAAGACACATTCTTGTCTTTTCCCTATTTTGTCATCTAGTGACAACACTGTAGCAATTTTGTCCTTTAGTAATTTTCCCCCTACTGTAGCTATTCTTTAAGGAATTCTTCATCAATGACAGGGTTTCCTTCGCGCTTCTTCAACGTGACATACTCAATAAAGCTCAAGATTAGTGGCTAGAACTTGTCCAACTCCATGATGTCGGATTGCAAGATCTAATAACTCCATTCCTGGGAATTGCTGCCAAGCTTCTTCTAGT
Source organism: Sequoiadendron giganteum (assembly GCA_007115665.2). Classification (NCBI taxonomy): domain Eukaryota; kingdom Viridiplantae; phylum Streptophyta; class Pinopsida; order Cupressales; family Cupressaceae; genus Sequoiadendron; species Sequoiadendron giganteum. The sequence goes on along the minus strand of CM021104.1, from coordinate 305,319,164 downwards.
CATCATCATATTTAGCAGCACTATCTCTGAAGAGTTCTGACTGTGCAAAGAGTCGGGCAGCAAAGCACATGAATTTAGTGGTGACCTCAGCTGACATTCCATCTTCCATGATCTTTAGGAAGTGGAGCTTTAAACTCTCAGGATTGATCTTGATCGCAGGCAGCTTATACCCCGTCATTAACTTGAGGTACCGAGTGCATTCTTCTCTTGTCTCCTTGGCCCATTCGATATCTAGAACTATCCACTCCGATATATTCTCTAGCCTCCTCTTTCGGTGATCAAAATCTCGCCTCTAGGTATCCACTAGCCAGTGATCATCATCCTTGAAAGCAAGGTCCTTTTTCCAAACCTCACTCGGCAAAGCAAGTATGGCCTCAATTTTTGGGTAGGTCACCTCGTACTTCCTTGGGAACTCCTCATAGATCCACCTTGTGACATCGAGAGTTCACTAAACTTCCAGGAACTTATTTGCTGTCCGAACAGCCAAGTTGATACCTATATTCCCCATGTCCAAGACCTGCCAGAACCAGTTTTTTGTAGTCTTGTCCAAGTTCCTTCTGTTCTCCAATTTTTTGATTTGCTTGTGGGACAAGAGTTGAGGCAGGGCTGATGACATTATGGGTTTTTCATCTAGGGATGACCACTGCTGAATATAGGCTATCAGATCAGCCACTTATGTCTTGAGTTCTTCCTTGGAGACCTTATCCTCTTGGATAAGGTGCACCATTGTAGCGATGGACTCCTAGAGGTGATCAACCTTTTTCTCCCTCGTGGCCACTCCCAAGTCAATGGTGGAGACATTATAAGTTATCCCCTGCTCTCCAACCATTGGTGTAGCTACTTGCACTGCCCTAGATCTGAAGGCATCCATAGTTACCTTCGATCTGATCTTTGGTTTCTTCTCTTTCCTGGTGCTTATTTGCACTCTGGCCATAATGGCTTCCAGCCTTGCCTTAGGATCCTTCAGGGTGGGAGTTTTTTGTTTCAATTTCCTTTCTAGCTAGTCGGGCATTTGAGACTCTTCTCGGGGTGGTTCACCCTAATTTATGCTGTCCTCCCTCTCAAGTTCAACGACTCGGATGACAAGATCCTTCTTCTTAGTTTCTATATCTCCCTTCTCCTCATCAGAGTCCTACTCAAGTGATATATACTTAGGGGGAGACTTGATGCATAGCTACTCGTCAAAGGGATCCTTCCTTTCAGTATCCCCTTCCCCCTCATCCTAGCCCTGTTCATGCTCCTCAGGCTTCCCTTCTGGTTCCTCTTCATGGAGGAATTCCTCCTCATCATGCTCCAGGGTTTGGTCATGCCCCTCAGTTGGAGATTTTCTACCTTCAGTCTCTAGAGCAGTAGTTTCTTCTTCATGTGTAAGCCGATCCTCGGCCTCTTTATCTTCAATTTCCTTGAGCTGCTTGCTCCACTTTGCATTAAGCTCGAGGTTATTTGATTCTCTGATCAATTCAGCATCTAGCTCTTTGTTGTTCTCACTGGAGGACTCATAGGCTACCTCATCAATTTCCAAGTGTTCGAATAATGGGTGCTCATGGTACTCAAATTCTTCATCCTTCGGCCTCGTTGTAGCCTCTAGCTATCGTCACTCAAGTTCATCAGATATTTACATTATCGCCTTCATTCTTGGTGGTTCGGAAGGTCGAGGGAGAGCAGGAGCATGGGCCATAGCCTGAGCTATTGTGGCCTGCACTACGGGATTGGTGAGCATCCCTGAAAGCTCAGATGAGACATTCTGCATGTATTTTACAAAGGACTCCGAGAGGCTGAGGGCAGGCACTTCGGCAGCAAAAATAAAGGGAAGGGAAGGAGACATAGAGGAAGAGGAGATTGGAGAGGTCATGGCAGAGGAAGAATCCACATAAATGATTTGCATGTTTGGAGAGGTGGAAGTAAGATGAACAGAGATGTCCACCGTAGGCAGGGAAGAAGCGAAAATGGCAAGCGAAGCATGCGAGACGGGGGCAGTAGCAACAACAAGAATCATAGTGGAGGGAAACCTTGGGGGGTTAGATTCTTCTCCCTCCCCTCTTTGGATTAGGCCTTTGGGTATTACAGTTGTCTCCATAGCCCCAGTAGTTCTCGTTTTCTTCTTGGAAGGCTCACCCTCTGATGCCTTGCGGGCATAAACGTTTGGTTTGGGCAGCTGCCCACTGGCTTCTTTTCTCTTCTTGGCTTTAACCGATGGTGGGGTTTTGGATGTTTTCCCAATTGTAGTAGTAGCTACCCCTCCATCAGAGCCACTTGGTTCACTCTCTAGTCCCTTAAATGTTAAGGAAATTTCTTGTTGTTTCAAACGAGACACCTGCTGGTCGATCCATGCCCTTGTTCTGATCTCGATGGGTTTAGTGAGTATGTCAAGGTTGTCAAGTTCTTGTTAATTCTAGTCAATTGCAGGTAGTGGAAAATTGGTGATGACATCATACCCTAGATCAACCACTGTATCCTCATTCTCCTCAAGCTAGTCAGCAGTCGGGCACAAATTTATTCTTAGCACATAAGCTACAGTCATGCGCATGTAGTGCCGGACCCACACTTCAAGATCGTCTTTACAATTGGCCCAAAAATCTTCTATGTTGTGGAGGTGGGAATATTCACATCCCAGTGCCTTCCTAATATGTCCATATAGGTCCATCCGAGGACGTGTTGTATATTACCGAAAGTGATACTCGACCAACTCCCTTTCCGAATACCCAGCACACTAGGAGGTATGAATCTTGTACATCCCTAGGCCGAGCCCAATGAGGTAGGGTGTGCCTGCCAAATGCTTGCTACTCAAGATGTTATGAATTTTCCTCAATTTCCAACAGAGCTCCAAGAGTATAATCCGGTCATTGGGGTGCCGAGGCAGTTTGTTTGGTCTTTCTATAAATCCCTGGGCACGGATATATGTGAAATTCAGAAATTGAATGTACAAGAAGGCATATTGCCTAAGGAGGGCTCTGGCACTATGTGAAACTCTTCTCTGAAAGTCACCTCCTAGGGACCAAATGATGTGGGTGATGAATGCATCATTTACCTTGCAATAATCCTTCTTGAAATTGTGGAACTATAATTGAGGGTATCTATCATAGGGCTTGAGCTCTATCCCTGATGCCTGACTGGGTGTTGCAGTTAATCCCACATAGTGTCATCGGTTGGTGAGGGAATACACCAAGTATGAGGTCATGAAGAACTTGGAGGTCCTTTTCATGGTTGTAAACTGCTCATGGAAGGAGTCACTGATTATCGCCCCCTAGTAGAAGGTTGCGTTACCATGAAGAATTTTCTCTACAAAATAGAACATCCATTCCTAGAAGAAGGTCGTAGTAGGAAGGCCCATTACCCAACTTAGCAAGGTCACGAGGTCGTGGTAATCCTCGAAGAAGTCACTGTGAAAGAGCTCCTAAGGGAGCTTACCGACACTGCCCCACTTGTCCTTCAACCAATATTGATTGATTAGCTTCTTACACCACAGTGGATCCTGCTCCCATAGTTCTTTGCATTCATCTATGGTGGGGTCTCCTTTCCCTTAAAGGTAGGGATGTGGAAAGTTGTCATTACGCTCGATGGGGACATGTCCACAAGGATATTCCCATCCCGGTCCACTATGGTTTGGGTCTCAGATTGATATGCCTTTGCGCATGCTATAACCAACTTCGGGGCCACCAAGGCCGGTGGGAAGCCTACAGCCCTGGAAATTCTGCTGCTCCTTATTAATCTTGCATTCTTTGCCTTGGGGTTCACCCCAACCCTTTGTGGAAATTCATCAACATTGACCTGACTAATGTTGGTATCTGTGACATCTCTCTAGAGAGTGGTGACTTTGGATTGTTAGGGCACCCCTTGAAACTTGTACTTCATTAATTCTTTGTCCTCCTTAACCCAGGGTGTCTTGGCAATCCCCTTCCCCTTTTCCTTGGAGGCACCAGAAGTTTCTACACGAGGTTCCATAAATCCTGCACAAAAGACACGAATTAGCAATATTAAACATGAAAAAATGGCCTGAAAAAATTCCCTGCATATCAATATTAGATCTGCAATCATTATTTATATTCAACAATCTCATAACATTTGTTATTTCATTATTAGAAAGTAAGGCAGGCAATTAGGGTTCCGAGGGTCGGAGTTCCCTTGGCAGAATGTTGTTTGGAAGGGAAAATCAAGCATGGAACTCCCCAAGGTGTTTCCCAGTATTAGATTTGAGTATTTGAAGGTTGATATGAAGGAAGACCTAATTTTAGCAAGTGGGTCAAGATCCATTTTTGATTTGGAGGTCATTTGATCCTTTAATTTGGAGTTTGGGCATCATCTGCAGGACTGTCGTTAGAAATGGCGCAGAGGACATGGAATTCCAAGCACCGAAATTTGGATCTCGAAATGTCGTCGCCAAGAAGTCGCTACAAGTTAGGCAGTTGAAATGGAGAAATATGGGAGGTAGTCCAAGAGGGGAAATCTGGAAGGCAATTTCCAGAAGCAAAATCTTAGGAGTTCTGGGAGCCTTTCGGCAAACAGGTGGTTGGGCTCCGAAAATCGAGAAGCTATCTTGAATTTGCTGTGTAGAGTGCCGCCAATGGAACAAAATTTTGGAAGCGAAATTCTGGGGGTCAGGATCTGAATGACGCTTAGACCTCAAATTTTTGCTTGGATTTTGGCTTCGGCAAAAAGCGGACTGGCGTCTAGGAATCGGAAAGACATCCTGGGATGGCCATGTAAAATGGTGAAATCAACACGGAATTCCAGGAACAGAATTCCAAGGATCAAATCCAAGTGTAACATAGAATTTTGATCTTTGACTAGTCTTCAACTTTTTCCAAGTCTTCACATGGACTTCATGTGTCTGGGGTTTGAGGGCCGGGAAGGCGCTCAGGCGAGGCCATTCAGAATGGCGAGGATGCAATGGAATCCCGCGAGGAGAAATCTGGAGGCTAGGGTCCAAGGTGAGTTCAGCCGTATGAAATTTATGAGGTTTTCTTTCGAGTTCACAGAGGGTCGTAGGAAAGCCTAGGCCTAAGAGACGTTGGTGACTATTCTGAAGAATGGTTGCGAAAAGGTTAAGTTCTAGTTTCAAATATGATGGGTCAATCGATTGAATTTTCACCTTTTAACTTGTGGGATTTTTGGGGAGGTCATATTCCTACCATATTTTAGCATTGTTTTTCATTTTGCATTTTCTCAAGGCTGGGAATTTCACAAAATAAAGGACAAGGGGCATGGGTGGCGGGTGTACCTCAAGATCTCAAAGATGATTGTTGTTGGCCGTGTGGAAGATGTTGGGAAAAGAATTCAGGCCGTGGGGCTAAAAACGTTGGACAACTCGGGGCTCTCCAAAATTTGCTATCACTTAGTCAGTTGATAATGATAGTCAGAAAATCCAAATTTATAGCCCTATTCGCCATTAATGCAACATTTAATTCCTTGGTACAATGACGGGGAAGTTGGTAGGTTCAAATTCGTAGACGGCAGTGGGAGGACCAGAGTCCGGTGGTCGGGAAGATGCCCCACCATGGTTGCAAGAAACGACAAAGCACTAGTGGAATTTTGGAAAGGAAAATCCGACATCTAGGGTTTGAGCTCCGGAAAGATGTCGGACGTCGGGCACTGAGACAACAAACCCAAAACGGAAACCTGAAAAGAGAAGCCTGGGGGTCAGGGCCTGAAAGGAGCCACGGACATCAAAAAGGGCATTCTGACAAGGAAAACCCGAATTGACCTTGGATTTAGCATTTTTCAAAGGGGTCAAGTTTGGTCAAACTTAGCATATGACTTTGAAGGGTGAGTTGACCTGTTTAGGGCACAAAATTGAGCATGCAAAATGAGGCGAATTAAAAAGGGCCTAACAATCAAAAGAGGGAAGAGAGGGTCCCCATTTTAAATAGGGTGTGTGTGCAACAGGCACAACAAATGGCGACTTTGCTAGGAGAATGCTCCTGGTGTTCTAGAGATAAATATTCATTCCAAACCCATGATCTCTACTTTCGCAGGCCAAAGCTGACTTTCAAAGCTGAACTAGGAACAGTTTGAGGATGGCGGGATTGAATCAAACTACAACATCATCACAGAGGTGTGTGCATGGTGATTTCATTTACTTTTCCTTGGAGAGAGCACGATCAACCACTGGTTGGGGGAGATAAGCTACGTAGTTCATCTAACCCCAAAAGTAACCTGAACATTGTTTTGCTGCCAGTCAGGCGTCCATAGCCCCGATGGAGTTATTGCTGCAACCTCAAGAACATAACTCTACTACCAGCTAGACATCCATAGCCCCGGTAGAGATATTTGCACACCCATACAGTTGTTATTTTAACTTTGTTCATTCTTTTATTTGATATTCCCTTTTAGCACTTTTCTTTTCTTTCATTCAACTGCATAAGTGATGAAGCTCACAATGGGCTTGAGAATCGCAGTGGCCACTGGAGTAGACTTTAGATTTTTCACTTATCCCCTCTTCCCAGTAGTCATCATACCATTCTTTCAAAACATTTAAAATGTGTTTTGTGTGTTCCATGACAAACGCAGGGGATTCAAGCAGACAACCATCCTAGGTTAGTTCAAAGTTCGAAAGTTGAAAATCAACGCTTAGGAGCTTTCAGAGGTTAGTAATAGGGAATGAAGGCTTATCTGAAGAATGGGACAAGAATGGGCAGCAGGGCCCACCATTTTTTGGGCCAAGCATGACCACCATAGTAGAATAGGGAGGCCCTTCCCAAAATCAAGACAAAATAGCCGGGACAGTGAGCAAAACAAAGGACAAAGCAAGAAACCTATCCTAACCTATATACAGGTATTTACACAAACAACTCCCAAGGGATCAAGCCTAGAAGTAATGCTTAAGGTGCTGCCTATTGATAGGCAATGAGACGTCTTCACTTGTGAGAGTCTTTAGGTAGAAGGCATTATCTCCCAGGATTTCAACAATCTGAAAGGGTCCAAACCAAAGCTTGTCAAATTTATTGTGTCCCCCTTTCTTTTCATGGGCCTTGTCCTAGTAAAGGACTATATCAGAAATGTAGAAGGCCTTCACTTTGGCTCGACGATCAAACCATCTCTTCACTACGGCCTGATGTTTGGAAAAAGTTTCTATTGCGCGGTCTCGTACTTCTTCAAGGTGCAGCAGCTCGGTGAGGCGAGCTTCTCTGCGGTCTCCTCCTTCATAATAATCATTGACAAACTAGAGGGTACGGATTTTCAAATGTATGGGAAAGATGGGCTCTAAGCCATAGACTAGATGGTATGGGGAATCCCTGAGGGAAACCTTCTGATGGGTGCGATCTGCCCATAAGGCGAAACGAAGTTGGGTGTGCCAATCCTTGGGATTCCTATCTATCAGCTTCTTGATTACCGTGATCAAGTTCTTGTTGGTAGACTCAGCAAGGCCATTGCCTTGAGGGTAATAATTGGATGAGAATTTGAGGGCGATGCCATAGTCAAAGGGCCCAACTTGTGAATTTTAATGAGGCAAACGCACGACCATTATCGCATATTAGAGCATATGGGAAATCAAAATGATTCAAAATGAAATTTTCTAAGAAATTGGTTATGACTTCAATTATGCATTGCCTACAAGTTATTATTTATGTCCATCTAGTGTAGTACTTAGAAGCAGTTAGGATGTACCTATGTCCTATAGATGATGGAGGGATTATCGAGCCAATGAGGTCAAGACCCCATTGCGCGAAAGGTCTTACCTCTAGAACAGGTTGCAATGGGACAACAACATTCCTTTCTCTGGCAGCAGCAGTTTGGCATACATGATAGGTACAAACATGACCATGGGCATCCTTAAATATGGTGGGCCAATAATACCCAACTCTCAATATATGGTGTGTAGTGGATAGACCTGAACCATGGCCAGTCCCGAACTTATCATGAAATTCTTTAAGAACATGATCGACTTCCTCTTTTCCCAGGCATCTCAAATAGATACCTTCATGATTTTTCTTGTACAATATAGAGCCTTGTAACATATAGCTATTGCTTTTAAGTCTAAGGGCTCACCTTTGGACTGCTTGTAGATGAGGCGGACATTTATGATTTAGTAGGTAGTACACTATGTCATCATACCATTCTCATAAGGAGACATCCTCCAACTGGTACTATTGTACCATGAGTTCAGATCTAGCATCAATAACGACCTCTGCCATTGTTTGGGTGAGTGTTTGTCCTCTTACCAGCTTCATCAATTGGATTTCCATGTCATACTCCTGCAACAATGTGATCCACTTTTCCCTTCGCTCCCCTAACTCATTCTGCATGAGTAATGTCTTCATTGTGGGGTCGGGAACTATAACATACACTTTGTTGCATAGGATATAGTGCCTGAACTTCTTGACTCCCTTAACAAGGGCATAAGCCTATTTTTCAACATTATCATAGCATAGTTCAACATCCTTCAGGGGGGTGCTCATGAAGGTGATCGAATGCTCACTCCTCTCATCATCCTTTTGTGTCAAGATGCTGGCGCAGGAATGACCTAAAGCAAATGAGTAAATGTAGAAGCACTTTAGGTAGTTGGGGTTGACTAGCACAGGGGCATTAGCAATTGCTTTTTTGATTTCCTTGAAAGCCTATTTTGCTTCGGGTGTCCAATCGACCTTAGCGTCTTGTTTTAGCATGGCATTGAGTAGTTTTGACTATTTCCACAAAGCTTGTAATGAACTTGCGGACGAAGTTGATCTCTCTGGAAAAGGACTTTAATTCCTTCTTGCTGCTTGACAACTGGATTTTCATAATGGATTGGATATGTTCAGGGTCAATAGAGATTCCCCACTCTGACAAGACATGTCCAAGGAGCTTCCCCTCAGTGACCCCAAAGATGCACTTCCTTGGGTTAAGGGAAACTTCAAATGCACGACATCTTTTGAAGACCTTGCATAAGTCAGCAACGTGATTACCCCACTATTTTGAGAATATCATTAAATCATCCATGTAAATGATGATGCACTTGTCGATCAGGTCTTCGAATGCGATATCCATGGCATGCTGGAAGGTGGCACCAGCGTTGATCCGAATGACATTCTTTTGTATGTGAAAGTTTCCCACTTGGTGGTGAATGTTGTCTTGTGTCGATCTTCATACTGCACCATAACCTAGTTATATCCCAAATATCCATCTAGGAAGGACATCATCTCAGAGCCGTTTATGACTTGTCACACCTGGTCCAATGAGGGTACAGGATAGTTGTCCTTCTCTAAGGCCCAGTTCAGATTGCGAAAGTCCACACACAATCTGATTTCCCCATTTTCTACATGACAAGAACCAAATTTGCTACCCATGTGGAGTGTCTGATCGGAAAGATGATCCTAGCCGACAACAACTTTTTTACTTCCTTGTATATGATTGGTTCTAGTAAAGCGTTGACAGGGCATTGCCGTTGCCGAAATGGCTTCATATCTAGCCTGAGAGGGATAGTGTGCATGATAATCGACATGTCATATATCTTGAGATCATCATAACTCCAAGCGATGACATCATGATACTTCTGTAGTGCCTTGATAATCCCTTTTATTTCTTCATGGGCACACACTTTACCTATGAACATGTTCTTGGCATTTCCAGCCATCCCTAGATTGCAAGTGTCACATTGGTCGCTGATGGTATCCTTTTTAGCTTGCTGATCTTGGTTCCTGATTTGATCAAGGTCAAAGATTCACTCTAATTGAACCATTCCCTTGGGGATGGTGTTGGTTTTCAAGTTGATAATCCCTTCTATATCCAGGTCCACCTCTTGGGGTTCGACATCATCGATTATCTGCGTAGCAAACACATCTGAACTGGTGATAAAATCCAGAATATGCTTGTCATCGTTAAATACCTAGAAATTAGCTACATTGTCTGGTACTGACGGGACAGAGGTGAGCTCCACCATGAATCTTCTAAGGCCTGATAAGGACAATGATTGCAATGTGCTTGTTGCCTGTGCCAGGGCATTTGTAGTATGATTCTGAGTGCGTGGAATCAATTGAAGGTTGAATGCATCTAGCCCTTCTAGTAAATCCCATACGCGATGCCAATAATTAGTGAGTCTTTGATCATAGTAGGAATACTATTTCCTGACCTTTTTTACCACTAACTTTGAATCTCCATACACTTGGAGCATTTTGGCACCTTTCCTTAATACCATTAAGAGGCCCAAGACCAAGGCTTTGTACTCTGCTACATTATTAGTACAATAAAACTAAAGCCTATGAGCAACAAAGTATGACCTACCTTTGGGACTGATCAGCTCAAAACCTACCCTAGCTTCGTGATTGGATTTAGATCTATCAAAGTGCAATTTCTAGAAGCCAAGAGAATCCTTAGACGTAGCACCAGTAGCTTTGAATTCTACCTTCAATGGAGCTTTCATTTCAATGACCATTTTAGGGGGTGCAAGGATGGGATACATTTGTTCATGCAATGCTGAACTAGTTTTCTCCGTCGGAGTGGCCTACCTTTAAACATGTTCAATTGCTACTTGACACAAGCAACATTCAAATTCTGAGTGAGCAACACTATGTACCCTACACCAGTTAGGGAGCAAGAGCTCTCAGAAGTTCATTCGAGTTCCCAAGCTAAGTTGGTCTTGAACACATTTTTCCAGGAAGTCCTAAAAATCATTGAGTAGTCCCCGAGTGTCATTCTCTCCTAGTTCTTCATCATCAGACACGATGAGCACTTTAGTGCTCTGAGAAACATTGGTGAAATTAGCAGACGGGCTGCATAGTATGAGGAAGACCTCGCTTGTTCCTTCGTCTTCAGGGTATTCTTGTTCATTCTGATATGACATTAGGGAATAATTCCCTAGGCTTGTTTTAGCATATAACACCTTGTTCATGTTGTTGTATTCCATGATCATAAACCTCATCTGTGGCTCTCGATCGATCCTAATCTGATTTGGCATTCCTTTCCATGGCAGCCACATGTACGAGTAATCAGTCACAGCATATCCATTCAATGCCCTCATGAAATCCCTTCCTAGGATTATACCGTAGGTATCCAGGATATCGACCACCTGTATGTCAATGGTATGTTGTATCCGGGGATCAGCAACAACCTGCATAGGTATTCTATTGATTTCCCCCACTATGTTGATTTTGGTTTTGTCAAGTTGTGTTACCTTTTGCTGGGAGGGAGCTAGAGTTATTTAGAGTGCTTTACATATGCTCAAAGGTATAACATTGGACGATACGCCCGAATCAAGCAAGCAGTTGTTGAGGTTCTTCCCAAACACGCAGATGGTGGTAAGGAAGGGAGGAGTTTCGAATTTCCCTTGAAACAATCTTCTGGAAACATCCACCTAAGCGACCTAGCCCTTATATTTCTCATTGCCTTTGCCTTGGATTTGTATTTGATTACTGGCCCCCTGTCAGACTATTTGTTTGGTTGCTACCCTGCTGGCAGGTCAGCCTTACTGTTTAAAATCTGTCTGACAACTTGTTTGTTTCGTTGATCGCTAAAAGAAACCTTTTTCACCGAAGCTTCATGAGCTAATCCTAGTGGTGGAGTCCCATTTATCATCCTGAAAAAGGTGGTCCTCATAGCAGGAACCTTCAGAAGTTTGAATGCCGACACGCTCAACTTTACCCTTTTAAACTCTTCAACAATATACTCCCCCATCTATTCGATTTCTTGATTGTAGGACCCATTTTGGGAGGAGGTGGTGGCTTGGCTTTGGCTGTCACCTTGCTGCTCATTTCTACTAAGGTACCGCAAGGGGGTGTGGGGAAAACCTGAGTTATTATTTGCATTCGAATCAAGAGGGGTGCTAAAATTGTTCGGCAGAGTGGAGGTCGTGAAAGGACCTCCAGCATGACCACCAGCTTGTCTATTTCTTAGGTTGTAAGGGGTGGTCCATTGGCGAAACATTTGGACTTCATCCTCCCTAGGCTCTTCTTCATCATCCTTTGGACCATTATCTACTAAATCAAAAAGCTAAGCTAAAGGACTTTCAGAACTTAACTCTTTCGCTATATCATTGTGGTTTGAATCAGCATCCTCCAGTTCAGGTGTGTTGCATTTTTCCCTAGGGAAAGGAGCCTAGTTCAACACCACTACTGAGGTGTCATACGAATCAGATGAGACAGTGTCCCTACATCCCGAATTGCCGACTGCGTTTTGAACTTCTACTTGGAAAATCTTAGCGACAGTTTGGAATTCCAGATAATCTAGTTCGAAGTGGTGGCTCATTTTGTGAATACGACACCAACCAGACAACACAGCCTCTGCCAAGTACACTCCACTTGCGGAGTTTTCATTGCTGTTGTTGTTGGGTTGGTCAAGAGGCATGGGAATGCCACCATTGTTGGGATGCGTATTCCATGTCCGATTTTGCCTTTAGAAGGGTCTTCTGTCGAAGTTCTAGCCTAAACTCTGATATCTATCATAGTTCTGCCCCGATGATGTGTTGGCATCGTGGTTGTCCCGACCTTCTCGTTGATCTCTACTTTCCCTATTAAGGTTGGTCTGGATACTCTTTTGCGACGCCTGCAACTAGTTGTTCTGATTCTTTAGGTGTGTTATTTCAGTTCACATCTTCTTGATCATTTATGTGAGCTCGTTGATTCTATCCTTTTCAGCATTGTTCGGTTGTGGTGCGACATTCTAGAGGAACATGGGTTGTGCCACCGGTTGATTTTTATGAGCGAGTGGGAATTCTACTACCTGAAGGTATGCACACACCTGGGATTATTGAGGATGCGACTATTTCTAGTAAGGGCAGCAAGTAGTGAGGTACTAGATATTCCTGGTTCATCGGCTGCCCTAGATGCAGAACCATAGGTAGTTGTGGCACTAGGTTCACCAAAGGTGTTTGATGTTGTAAGGCTTGTGTGAGTCCCTGTATTTGTGTCAGATGTGCCATTTTCCCAAGAGAAGGTAGTGGACCAGATATATTCTCCCCCAAATCTATGCTGGCAATAATAGCTTCAGCGTATGCATCGACCAACCGAGCGGGTGGTGGTCTAATTCTTTTTACCAATGCTGAAGTGAGGTTTTCCAACGTTGCATAGTAAATAGCTAGGACAACAACATCATTGAAAACATATGGGGCTTGTAGCCGGGTATATGCTCTGTGGAAACGGTCATTGAACGAGCTGATTGGTTCATTGATTTCCCTTTGAACCAACATGAAGTGTCAATATGAATCAGTGGGGTTGATAGGGGTCTTGAACTTCTACAGAAATGCACTCTTCAGAAGATCCCATCTGTTGATAGTTTCGGCTAGCAGGTTGACGTACCAATAGAAGGCCTCCTCCCCTAATGGATAAGGAAAGAGCCTGCAAACTACATCTTCATATATGATTTGCATAGTGTTCAGGGCAATTTCAAAGATCTTGACATGCTCCTCAGCTATTCTTTATGGATCCCGAGAGTTGAACTTTGTGCATAAATTCTCAAGATTCTTTGGCATATCATGGTAGAGGTTGAAAGCAAGAGGGGATGGGTTATTACCCAGCCACACCATTGGGAAAGGTGGTGGAGGTGGTTGTGCCAGATTGGTCTATAACTGTCATGCGGTGGTAGCAAGCGGTAGGACAATAGCAGGGCTAGTGACTGTGCTTGGCTAAATGGCAACGTTCAGCCCAGATGGAGTGGTAACCTAGAAGGCTGTATGGATCAGATGAATGAAAGATGTTGTTGACCTTTGTGAAGGTGGACGAGATGGGTACGAAATAGCAGCGAGCTGCTCCAACGAATTGGTGATGGATAGTTCCCCTCATTTAGCTCTTTTAGCTTAGACAGGGGGCTGTAATTTCTGCAACTCTCCCTTGTTTGGTGTAGACATCAAGATTCAGTGGAATCTTTCAGGGGAGAACAACCCAATTCGATCTAGCTTTACCTTTTGTCTTCCCTCATTCTAGCACTAGTTTTGTTGATGGTGTTTTTATGCACTTCACAACACAAGTAATATGTAGGTGCATTACCTCTCTTGAAAGACAATCTTCCACAATCAAATTGTAGAACACTATCCCAAGGTCTCTCGGGTGTCAGGTCATGACAATGCTTGGGATAAATCAGTTAATTGGTGTGATTTTGCTAGAATCACAAGGCAGTCTTACGTGGTTTGAAGCTATGGGGAATTGGGTCAATGAATGGGTTTATTCAAATATGGAATTACTGCATCTCTTGTTGTGGGTTCAAACAACAATCTTGGACTCCATTGTTTCATCAGATTTGGCTTTACAATGTGCAACAAACCTTAACATAAGTTGTTTATAAAAAAAAGGAAAAAGGGGCGAGGAAGAAGGAGGGTTCTTGGACCTGCAACTATCGATGAACAGTGATCATGGAGGTCCCTGCTGTGGATAGTTTCCTTAAAAATAAATTCACTTAATCTAAGTTCTCACAATATCATGAAATCTATGCTATCTTCTAAGGACTACAGATATTCATCATTCATTTGCCATGGAAATTTGAATAAAGATAAAGTTTAATCAGCAAAAATGAAATTGAAGTCCAGAATAACTTTACATAGTCATCTATCAGCAGCAAATGACCAAAACTATGGACAGGGAAAGCATACACACAACAACAATCTTCACAATCAAAGATATCATATCAAATCTACCAAAGCTAACTAAGGGAACTAAAATAGAAAAGTAACTTGAAGCAAAGTTTTAACTAAAAGGAGAAGAATCATGAAACATGTAGAGAAATCAGAAATACACTAGGAAATGAATGTATTTTCTATTATAATTTGTATAGCATGCCTTTACAACAACTCAACTCTCTTAAAATAAGAGGAGGAGAGCCCTATTTATAGTTTTCAAAAAGAAAAATGAGTGGCTAAGATTGGATTCTATTGTATGCCCAAGATTCACTTTACATTAGGGTTTTACCTACTTCCAAATATATTTCATTTATAAGACACATTATTTTCTTTTCCCTATTTCATCATCTAGTGATAGCACTATAGCAATTTTGTCGTTTAGCAATTTTCCCCCTGCTAGCTATTCTTTAAGGAATTCTTCATCGATGACAGGGTTGCCTTCATGCTTCTTCAACATGACATACTCCATAAAGCTCAAGATTAGTGGCTGGAACTTGTCCAACTCCATGATGTCGAACCACAAGATCTGATAACTCCATTCCTCAGAATTGTTGTCAAGCTTCTTCCAGTCATCATCATATTTAGCAGCATTATCTCTAAAGAGTTTTGACTGTGCAAAGGCTTAGACAGCGAAGCACATGAATTTAGTGGTGACCTCAGCTGACATCCCATCTTCCATGATCTTTAGAAAGTGGGGCTTTAAACTCTTAGGAAGCTCATACCCCATCATTAACTTGAGGTACCAAGCACATTCTTCTCTTGTCTCCTTGGCCCATTCGATATCCACAACTATATGCTCCAAGATCTGCTCTAGCCTCCTCTTCCGATGATCGAAATATCACCTCCAGGTATCCACTAGCCAATGATCATCATCCTTGAAAGCAAGGTCCTTTTCCTAGCCCTCGCTCGGCAAAGCAAGTATGGCCTTAATTTTTGGGTAGGCCGCCTCGTACTTCCTTGGAAACTCCTCACAGATCCGCGTTGTGTCATCAAGAGTTCTTTGAACTTCAAGGAACCTATTTAATGTCTGGACAACCAAGTTGATACCTATATTTCCCATGTCTAAGACCTAACGGAACCAGTTTCCCGTAGTCTTGTCCAAGTTCCTTCTCTCCTCCAATTTTCTGATTTTCTTGTGGGACAAGAGTTGAGGCGGGGCCAATGACATCATGGGTTGTTCATTCGGGAATGACCACTATTGAATATAGATTGTCAGATCAGCCACTTGTGCCTTGAGTTCTTCCTTGGAGACCTTATCTTGCTGGATAAGGTGCACCACCATAGCGATGGACTCCTTTAGGTGATCAACCTTTTTCTCCCTCATGGCCACTCCCAAGTCGATGGTGGAGATGTTATAAGTTATCCCCTACTCTCCAACTATTGGTGTAGCTACTTGCATCGCACTAGATCCAGAGGCATACATAGTTACCTTCGATATGATATTTGGTTTCTTCTCTTTCTTGGTGCTTATTTGTGCTCTAGCAATAATGGCTTCCAGCCTTGCCTTAGGATCCTTCAGGGTGGGAGTTTTTTGTTTCAACTACCTTTCTAGCCAATCGGGCATTTGAGAGTCTTATCAGGGTGGTTCACCCTGAGTTCGGTTATCCTCCCTCTCAGGTTCAATGGCTCGGATGACAAGAGCCTTCTTCTCAGTTTCTGTATCTCCCTTCTCCTCATCGAAGTCCTGATCAAGTGATATATACTTAAGGGGAGACTTAGTGTGTAGCTGCTCATCAAAGGGATCCTTCCTTTCAGTATCCCCTTCCCCCTCATCCTAGCCCTATTGGTGCTCCTTGGGCTTCCCTTCTGGTTCCTCTTCATGGAGGGATTCCTTCTCATCATTCTCCAGGGTTTGGTCATGCCCCTCAATTGGAGATTTGCTGCCTTCGATCTCTAGAGCAGTAGTTTCTTCTTCACATGTAAGCTGATCCTCGACCTCTTTATCTTCAATTTCTTTGAGCTGCTTGCTCCACTTTGCATTAAGCTCAAGATCATTTGATTCTCTAATCAATTCAGCATCTAGCTCTTTGCTTTTCTCACTGGATGACTCATAGGCTACCTCATCAATTTCTAGGCATTCGAACAGCAGGTGCTCATGGTACTCAAATTCTATGTCCTCTGGCCTCGTTGCAACCTCTAGCTATCATTGCTCAAGTTCATTAGATATTTGCATTGTCACCTCCATTCATGGTGGTTCAAAAGGTGGAGGGAGATCAGAAGCTGGGGCCATAGCATGAGCTTTTGTAGCCTGCACTATGGGATTGGTGAGCATCCCCAAAAGCTCAGACAGGACATTCTACATGTATTTTACAAAGGACTCTAGGAGAATGAGGGTAGGCATTGTGGTAGTGGAAACAGAGGGAAGGGAAGGAGACATAGAGGAAGAGGAGATTGGCAAGGTCATGGCAGAGGAATAATCCATGGGAATGATTTGCATGATTAGAGAGGTAGAAGTAAGATGAACAGAGATGTCCACCGTAGGTGGGGAAGAAGCGGAAATGGCAAGTGAAGCATGTGAAATGGGGGCAGCAACAACAATGATAGTAATCACAGTGGAGGGAGACCTTGGGGGGTTAGATTCTTCTCCATCCCCTCTTTGGAGTGGGCCTTTGGGTATTATAGTTATCTTCGTAGCCCCAATATTTTTCCTTTTCTTCTTGGAAGGCTCACCCTCCGATGCCTTGCAGGCATAAAATTTTGGTCTAGGTAGCTGCCAACTAGCTTCTCTTCTCTTCTTGGCTTTGATAGATGGTGGGGTTTTGGATGTTTCCCCAATTGTAGTGGTAGCTACCACTCCATCAAAGCCACTTGGTTCATTCTCTAGTCCCTTAAATGTTAAGGTGATTCCTTGCTATTTCAAATGAGCCACCTGCTGGTCAATCCATGCCCTTGTTTTGATCTCGATGGGTTTAGTGAGTATGTCAAGGTTGTCAAGTTCTTGTTCATTCCAGTCAATTGTAGGCAATGACAAATTGGTGATGGCATCATACCCCGAATCAACCACTGTATCCTCATCCTCCTCAAGCTGGTTAGGAACTACGCACAAATTTATTCTTCGCACATAAGCGGTAGTCATGTGCATGTAGTACTACACCCGCACTTTGAGATCATCTTTACAATTGGCCCATAAATCTTCTATGTTGTGGAGGTGGGCATATTCACATCTCAATGCCTTCCTCATATGTCCATATGGGTCCATTTGAGGCTACACTGTATATTGTTGGAAGTGATACTCAGCCAACTCCCTTTCCAAATACCCCACACACTGGGAGGTATGAATCTTGTACATCCCTAGGCCGAGCCCAATGGGGTAGGGTGTGCCTGCCAAATGCTTGCTACTCAAGATGTTATGAATGTGCCTTAGTTGCCAGGTGAGCTCCAAGAGTATAATCTGGTCATTGGGGTATCGAGGCAGTTTGTTTGGTCTTTTTGTAAATCCCTGGACATGAATGTATGTGAACTTCAGAAATTGAATGTACAAGAAGGCATATTGCCTAAGGAGGGTTCTGGTGCTATGTGAAACTCTTCTCTGAAAGTCACCTCCTAGGGACCAAATGATGTGGGTGATGAATGCATCATTTACCCTGCAATAATCCTTCTTGAAATTGCAGAACTATAGTTGAGGATACCTATCATAGGGCTTGAGCTCTATCCCTGATGCCTGATTGGGTGCCGCAGTTAATCCCATATAGTGTTGTCGGTCGGCGAGGGAATACACCAAGTATGAGGTCTTGAAGAAATTGGAGGTCCTTTTCATGGTTGTAAATTGCTTGTGGAAGGAGTCATTGATTATCTCCCCCCAGTAGAAGGTTGTGTTATCATAGAGAATTTTCTTTACAAAATAGAACATCCATTCCTGGAAGAAGGCCATAGTAGGAAGGCCCATTACCCAACTTAGCAAGGTCACGAGGTCATGGTAATCCTTGAAGAGGTCACCGCGAAAGAGCTCCTGAGGGAGCTTACCGGCACTGCCCCACTTGGCCTTCAACCAACATTGATTGATTAGCTTCTTACACTGCAGTGGATCCTGCTCCATAGTTCTTTGCATTCGTCTATGGTGGGGGTCTCCATTCCCTTAAAGGTAGGGATGTGGAAAGTTGTTGTTATGCCTGATGAGGACATGTTGGCAAGGATATTCCCATCTCGGTCCACTATGGTTTGGGTCTCAAATTGATATGCCTCTACACATGCCATCACCAACTCTAGGGCCACCAAGGCCGATGGGAAGCCTGCAGCCTTGGCAATTCTGCTACTCCTTATTAATCTTGCATTCTTTGCCTTGGGGTTCACCTCGACCCTTTGCGTAAATTCATCAACATGGACCTGACCGATGTTGGTATCTATGACATCTCTCCAAAGAGTGGTGACTTTGGATTGTAGGGGCACCCCTTGAAACTTGTACTTCATTAAGTCCTTGTCCTCCTTACCTCGGGGTATCTTGGCAATCCCCTTCCTCTTTTCCTTGGAGGCAATAGAAGTTTTTGCATGGGGCTCCATAAATCCTGCACAAAAGACGTGAATTAGCAACGTTAAACATGACAAAACGGCCTAAAAAAAGTCCCTGCACATCAAGATTAGCTTTGCAATCATTATTTATATTCAACAATCTCATAACATTTGTTATTTCATTATTAGAAAGTAAGGCAGGCAATTCGGGTTCCTAGGACCGTAGTTCCCTTGGCAGAATGTTGTTTGGAAGGGTAAATCAATCATGGAACTCCCCAAGGCATTTCCTAGTATTAGATTTGAGTATTTGAAGGTTGATATGAAGGAAGACCTAATTTTAGCAAGTGGGTCGAGATCCAATTTTGATTTGGAGGTATTTTGATCCTTCATTTGGGAGATCGGGCATCATCTATAGGACAGCCATTGGAAATGGTGCAGAGGACATGAAATTTCGGGCGATGGAATCCAGATCTTGGAATGCCCTCACCAGGAAGTCGCTACAGGTCAGGCATTTGAAATGGTGAAATGTGGGAGGCATTCTAGGAGGGGATATCCAGAAGGCAATCCCTAGAAGAAAAATCTTAGGAGTTCTAGGAGCGTTTCCACAAATAGGTGGTCGGGCTCCGAATGTGTTGTGTAGAGCGGCGCCAATGGAACAGAATTCTGGAAGTAGAATTCTGGGGGTTGGGATCCAAGTGAGGCTTAGACTTCAAATGTTTGCTAGGATTTTGGCTTTGGCAAAAAGTGGACCGAGGTCCGAGACTCAGAAAGACGTCCCAGGATGGCTGTGTAAAATGATGAAATCAACAAGGAATTCCAAGGATCGAATCCAAGTGTAACACGAAATTTTGATCTTTGACTTTTTCCAAGTCTTCTCATAGACTTCGCATGTCCGAGGTCCAGGTGCTAAGAAGGCGCTCAGGCAAGGTCGTTTAGAACGGCAAGCATGCAACGAAATCCCAAGAGGAGAAATCCGAAGGCCGGGGTCCGAGGTGAGTTCAGCCACATGAATTTTTTGAAGTTTCCTTTTGAGTTTACGGACGGCCGCGGGAAATCCTGGCCCGGGAGACATTGGTGACTGTTCTGAAGAACAACCGTGGAAAGGTTAAATTCTAGTTTGAAATATGAGGGGTCAATCCATCGAATTTTCACCTTTTAACTTGTGGGTTTTTTGGGGAGGGCATATTCCTACCATATTTTAGCCTTGTTTTGCATTTTACATTTTCTTAAGGATGGGAATTTCACAAAATAGAGGATAAGGCGTGTGGGTGGAGGGTTTACCTCAAGATCCTAAAGATGATTGTTGTTGGTTGCGCGAAGGTCACCGGGAAAAAAATTTAGACCATGGGGCTAAAAATGTTGGACACCTCGGGGCTCTCCAAAATTCACTATCACTCGGTCGGTTGACAATGATAGTCAGAAAATATGAATTTATAGCCCTATTCACCATGAATGCAGCATTTAATTCCTTGGTATGGTGACAGGGAAGCTAGAAGGTTCAAATTCGCAGAGGGCAGTGGGAGGACCAGAGTCCGGCGGCTGAGAAAATGCCCTGCCATGGCCGCGAGAAATGGCAAAGCACCAGCGGAATTTTGGAAAGGAAAATCCGGCATCCGGGGTCCGAGGTCCGAAAAGACGTTAGACACCGGGTGCTGAAACAACAAACCCAGAATGGAAACCCGAAAAGAGAAGCCCGGGGGTCTGAGCTCAAAAGGATCCACAGACGTCAGAAAGGGCATTTTGATAAGGAAAACCTGAATTGACCTTCGATTTAGCATTTTTCAAAGGGTTCGATTTTGGTCAAACTTAGCATATGACTTTCAAGGGTGGGTTGACCTATTTAGGGCACAAAATTGGGCATGCAGAATGAGGTGAAGCAAAAAGGGCTCAACAATCAAAAGAGGGAAGAGAGGGTTCCCGTTCCGAATGGGGATTGTGTGCAATAGGCACAATAGAATACTTGCAACCTATGCAATGCACTAAAGGAATGCCTAATAGTGAGAGAAATTTAAAGTTGCAATCTATTAAATACATCATTATTGATAATAAACTCTAGTGGGGAAGCGAAGAGGGTGTATTGCTAATATACATGGATGGAGATCAAGCAGAAGAACTTCTCATTGAAATGCACAATGGAGCATGTGGAGGACACTACGTGGAAAATATCGCTACTTATACAATACTGAGAGTGGGATTTTGGTGGCCAACTATGTTCAAGGATGCTCATATATTTTTTAAGAAGTGTGATGCTTGCCAAAGATTCATTAGCAAATTGAACTTCTTAGGTAATCTACCTCTTAGACAAATCTCAGTTTAGGCTCTTTTCAACAATGGGGCATTAATTTTATTAGTGAAATGTTAGAGAAGTCAAGTGGGGGACATTCCTGGATCCTTGTTACCACAAATTATTTTACAAAGTGGGTAGAAGCAATTTCCACAAGGAAAGCAACAAGTAAAGTTGTGATTGATTTTTTGATGACTAACATATTGATTATATTTTGAGTCCTAGAAAGGATTATCTCTAACAATTCCATGTGTTTTAGATTAGTGAAATTTATTGGCTTTTTCAATAAGCATGGTATATGTGTATCCTATTCATCTCCCTATCATCCTCAAGCGAATGGATAATTAGAATCCAATTTTTTTTTTTGGATGAAGATCATCAAACAAATGATTGAGAAGAATAAAAAGGATTGGGATTCAAAATTGAAGCTTACATTATGGGTTGATAAGACTACTATTAAGAAGGTCATTGGGTAATCCTCATTTAACCTTGTGTATGGTGTAGAAGCAAGGATACCCCACAACAACTTGTTAAAAATGTACAAGTTTATTCAAGAATATGATACAAACATTTGTGATGAGATGCAACACATAATGGAATATTTAATTGAGCTTGATGAAATGAGAAGAGAAGCTAATAAGATAAATGAAAAGTTACAGCTTCAAGTTAAGAATCTATATGATAAGAAGGCCATTGAAAGAAAATCTGAAGTTGGATGTATGGTCTTGACATTGAATGCAAGGATGGAAGGCAAAGGAAAACATGGGAAATTTGATCCTCTATGGCTTGGCCCATATTTGATTGCAAATACACATGGAGAGGGGTCATAATTTTTACAATCCTTGATAGGTGAAATACTAGAGTTGCCAGTACATGCACAGTCCTTGAAACCCTATTTCTCTTGAAATAAGTTGTTTTTTGTGTACACTGTATAGTCCTATAATTAATGTATATAAGTTTGGTGTGTTTCCTTTTGGTTGCATCTTCTTTCCCTATACTAGCAAGCTCCTAGGTTATTTGTCTCTTTGTGTTGGTCTAATTCACCATGAGATCTGAATTCTCACCATAATCGACAGGAATATGCATCCTCGAGCAAGAGACACTAGTAGAGCTAAAATTTTGAAACAAATTGAGTTGGTTCATTGCCTTGTTATGTTTTATTACCTCTGTACCCAAGGGTAGGTTTTAGGGTTTTGGTTCTAAAGCCCTTACATCAATTTTCAAAATTCTTAAAACCTTGGGTGTTCTAATCCTTTCTTGACATGTTACACCTAGTTACCAATTACCCGAGTTATCATTTTTGCCATCACAAACATATTTTTACTGGACCCTTGGCCTAGGTATCTTGATTAGTGAATACGTTTCCATTGTTTTAATACTTCCTATGGTCGTGAAAAATATTTCATGATTAAAATGAATTGTGTCTTAAGTCATTAATTCCCAAGGGTCTAAGTCTCGTCAACCTAGTCAAGTCCCCTTCATTAAAACTAACATTTGTGCATGTGCAAATTGCCAACCATCAAATCTGGAGATTAAATTCTAGTCGCTCCTCACCAACCCCTCAAGATTAAAATACTAGTTTCTAAAAAGCAATGGGACTAGTGTGCTAGTGACATGTGTACTATTGTAGGTGTGGGGCCTAGTCTCCACTATCATGCCCAATGGTTTAAGCTTTCAAATAAATGGTTGAGATGTACTATTGAGATTCAATCTTAGTTGTTCCTTGTTAACCCCATAGGAATAAAATAATTCTTTCTAAAATGCAGTGGGGTCAGCGGGTTGTTGACATGTGTCCAAATAAAAGAGATGGGGCACAATCCCCACTAACATGTCTAGTGCTATGAAATTGGAAGCGACAGTCGATATCTCTTATTGAGATTAAATCTTAGTCATTCCTCGTTGACTTCATAAGATTAAAATAATGCTTTATAAAAAGTAGTATGGTCAATGAGTTGTCGCTATGTGGATTCTCTCGTCATTTGGTAGAAAGAAGGTGGGGCCCATAGAGTGAGTGATTTGGAATCCAGCTAGTAGAATTTCATCAATCGATGCACTCATGAATGATAGTGATGGAAATTAAAATTTGATTAACTTGATCTAAGTTGTATAACATGTCATATCAAAATGAGATCAACAACTGTTACTAAAAATAAAATATGTGAGAATGAGATTCATTGTTCTTCATGTGAGCGAGTTGTAATGGTAGAAAATACATCTAGAGCTACTCAATCTCAACCTAAATACACATAAAAGATTGGTTTTTCACACAATTGAAGATTGCAAGCAAATTTGGAGCCCCTAGGATATTGAGAAGATCATTTTAGAGTTCCACGTTTTCAAAATTAGGGTTTCCTATGAGAAAAAAAGTTGTAAGTTAAACAAAAAAAATTCTCTATGTTGTGTTCAAAACTATTTTGGATTAGGGAAAATATTCAACGTGTCTTCCAATCAAATTGGTCCACGTGCCTTTTAATTTCCTTTTTGTGGTTTGAATTTTCTTTG
The DNA here is from genome assembly GCA_007115665.2 of Sequoiadendron giganteum. NCBI lineage: Eukaryota > Viridiplantae > Streptophyta > Pinopsida > Cupressales > Cupressaceae > Sequoiadendron > Sequoiadendron giganteum. Next base: position 305,295,414 of record CM021104.1, on the reverse strand, counting down.
AAGACTCAAAAAAATTTCAAACACATTAAAATTGCACCTTTGATTCATGCCCTAGGTTTTTAATATCTTTGTGTCAAAACATTAGATCAGTTTGAACCCACCTTGTTACCAACAACTTCCAAATCTCAAGTTTCTAGTTTAGGAACCACACCACGACCTCTTGCCCAAGATATTATTGATCAATTGAAACCCTCAACCTGTAAAAGGGCAGAGGGAGTAGCTCTATTTTATGGCCCTAAGATTAAAGAGGGGTAGTGGACAAACAATGCAGTGTCAAGGATACCAATGTGTCATACACAGGGTGGAAATTGTTCCAAAATTAGTCTGGAAATAGAAATTTTGGACTTCCCGTCTACAACCCTTGGAGATTGGATTTTGGAAAATTAGTGGTGCCAAATGTATACCTGGGTGTATATTTTTTAAAGGAAATTATTGTGAGGTATGACCCTATTTTAGGAGTGATTAGGGAAAATGATGGTGTTGAGATGGTTAAGATAACTAGAGAGGAGATTGTAGAGGTTTTCAACCTAATGGAGCTTTTAATTTTTTCCCATTGTAGGTATGTTTTGTCCTCAACTCTGAGTGGTTGGGTCATGGGTTTTATTTTCGAGCGTTGAGTTGTTATTGATGGTGGTCGGTAACTTAAGTGGTCTTTTATCCCTTTTTGGTCATGACTTTACCAGCCCCGTTTACCCGTCCTTTCAATCTTTTGCATCATGACTACATTATATTTTCATAGTGTCGGGCTATTGAATTATTTAGATTAAACCTCTAAATAATAATTTTGACCTTGAGGGTCATTTCCCTATCCACCTAGTCAGTCCCTTTCTTTATGAATACTCTTTTCACATGTGTAGATTGTGCAACCATCAGATGAAGTGATTTTAATCTTGACTATTGCTTGTAGACCTTGCAAGGTTTCTGCTAACATCACAAATATGGTGCGAGGCATGCGAGATGCTGCCATCTATCATGTTTGATGGTGGGGACTAGTTTTGCTCGCTCATTGATGATGGAGGCTGATGTCGATAGCTGTTTCCGTATCGACGCATCATGGTCATTCCTCGTTAACCTCATGCAATTAAAACTGTAGTTTCAATAATGCTGCAAGGTGTCTGATTTGGTGACACATGGACTCCGATGTTGTGCGCTGGTAAAAAAGGTTGTGCCCGGTAGGTGAATATCCTCTCTATTTGGTGACTGGAGGGTGGACGTGGCATTTTCAAGCTATTTTCACTAAATATGAGTTGTTCTCCTGGCTAACATTGCATTTGATCAATGACTCGTATTTAAAATAAACTGGTATTGTACTATAGTCATTTTATCTCATGCAAGTGAATAGTAATGGTCGAGTTTGACTCTGCCTACATAATTAAATGCTACAATTTGTGAATTACTATTTTTTGTGTTGTATCTCTACATTGAGGAAGAATTGCTTGGTATCAAGTGAAGCAAGATTTTCTTACGATTTCTCAATTTCACTGCCCTGGATGTTCTGCAAGTGAAACCGTAAGTAGTACGTACGCCATTTCTTGTAAATTCAAAAGATTTTATGGTTGCTTGCTGGGCAATTCATGATCATTTCTTATTTTTCTCTTGAAAAATTATTTGAATAGATTCATTTTTAGAGCTTGTCAAGATAATTGCTAGGGATTTTTGAATATTGAAGAATTTTTTGTTAAGACAATAGGGAGAAAATTGTAATTGCTTGCCACTTGAAAATAAGCAAACCCTAGCTCAAATTATCATTTGTCTAGTATAAATGGCACCCAAGGCCCGAAGTTCTGGTTCTGAAACCACTACTAGATCTTTCTCCCAAGATGTTATTGATTTGTTACTGCCCTCTACTAATGAGAGGCAAGAGGGAAATGATTTTTTCTATGGTCCTTTACTCTTGGAAGGGTTGATAGACAAGCAGTGTGCAATTTGAGATGTTGAGATGCCATACACTGGGTGGCAATTGTTCTCAAACTGGTTCAAGAATAGGAATTTGTCTGCCCCTTTGTGTAATCCGTGGAGGTTGGACTTGGGTAAATTGGTGGTGCCTAATGTTTATATGGATGTAGATTTTTTAAAGGACATTGCTGCTAGATATGACCCTAAGGCCCAAATTGTCAGAACATATGTTGGTGTGCAGATGATTAAGATAACCAGAGAAGAAATTGCAAAGATTTTCAAATTGCATGAATGGAGTCAGGATATGATTCTTGTTGACTTTTAGGTTTTCAGACAACAGTATAGAAATACCAGGGGTTTGTTCAGAACATCCCTTTTGATACCTCATTTGGCTGTCTCAGGAAGAGGAAAAAATTAAAAGAAGGTAGTAATTGGCATGAATGAGCCTGAACCTTTTCCTATGGACTATTTCTCTAGTTATTTCAAGAAGACTGTTTGTGATTTATGTCAAGTTCTGGGAGTCAAATTAAAGAAAACCTTGCCTACCAATATTATGTATATGGCAGTAAATATCCAGCACCCGAGTTTTAATGTAGTATATGATTTTGCCACTTATTTGGCAAAGAAGATGCACACGGGTCTAGTAGCCCTAAAGAAGGGGGAGAATTGGGTTGGATTTAAATGGTATTCCTTATTAATCCACATGTTTCTATATAGGGGTCAGGTTGTGTTTGAAAATGATATGGAATTAAAGAAAAGAAGGAAGGAAACATTGAAATGCCTATCCAATATTGGACTAGGATTCTTGACATGCATGATCATAAGTTTGATTATGTAATTTTCCATAATGTCTTTGGATCTAAATTAAGGAAGGCTCTGGTTCATGACCCCCCAAGGATCCCAAATGAAATTCATGACTTCTTGAGGCCAATGGAGAGAAGGCCTGAATTGAACATAATGCACAATTGGGGAGACATTATCCCCTATCATAATGTCTCCCCAATTATCTAAACCTATCATAATGGTCCACATGTTTCCCTAAAGAAAAGAAGGAAGGAAACATTGAAATGCCTATCCAATATTGGACTAGGATTCTTGACATGCATGATCATAAGTTTGATTATGTAATTTTCCATAAATGGTATTGACTTCTTGAGGCCAATGGAGAGAAGGCCTAAATTGAACATAATGCACAATTGGGGAGACATTATCCCCTATCATAATGTCTCCCCAATCATCTAAACCATTAATAAGGATTAATGGTATTCCTTATTAATCCACATGTTTCTGTATAGGGGTCAGGCTGTGTTTGAAAATGATATGGAATTAAAGAAAAGAAGGAAGGAAACATTGAAATGCCTATCCAATATTGGACTAGGATTCTTGACATGCATGATCATAAGTTTGATTATGTAATTTTCCATAATGTCTTTGGATCTAAATTAAGGAAGGCTCTGGTTCATGACCCCCCAAGGATCCCAAATGAAATTCATGACTTCTTGAGGCCAATGGAGAGAAGGCCTGAATTGAACATAATGCACAATTGGGGAGACATTATCCCCTATCATAATGTCTCCCCAATTATCTAAACCATTAATAAGGATTAATGGTATTCCTTATTAATCCACATGTGGATTATTCCTTATTAATCCACATGTTTCTGTATAGGGGTCAGGCTATGTTGGAAAATGATATGGAATTAAAGAAAAGAAGGAAGGAAACATTGAAATGCCTATCCAATATTGGACTAGGATTCTTGACATGCATGATCATAAGTTTGATTATGTAATTTTCCATAATGTCTTTGGATCTAAATTAAGGAAGGCTTTGGTTCATGACCCCCCAGGGATCCCAAATGAAATTCATGACTTCTTGAGGCCAATGGAGAGAAGGCCTGAATTGAACATAATGCAAAATTGGGGAGACATTATCCCCTATCATAATGTCTCCTCAATTATCCAAACATTATTTCCATCATAATGTTTTCAAGGTTTTTGGCACTAATGTGAATCCAAGGGTTCTGCCAAGGGAGGTGCCCCTTAGAATTGAATTCTTGGAAATCATGAGGAAATTGGGAGGTGCTAAAGAACTACACTTGATAGTTGAACATAAGAAAGGTTCTTTCGTCCCTGAAAATACAACATTTGCTGATTTTTTTATGGCAAAGGGAGGATTGAAGGACTTGCATACATTACTTGGGCCTTATAGGCTAAAGACTATGTGCCCAAAGAATCATGATCCTAATGGTTTTATCTCTGAAATTAAAGCAAAACATCGAACAAGAACCTTTTTCCACAGCTTCTGCTTTCCTGAGGATATCATTAGGAATATTTTTGATTTGGAATTACAAGATGAGAGAAAGGCACTATACATTGCCTATTCTAAAATGGTAAAAAGTAAGCAGGAGAAAATACCTAGTTTCAAGCCCATACCTAATGCTAAAGATGATTTTAGCAGGGAAATGTATGCTATTGATAATTTTGAGAGCTTGGTTGGGGTTTTGAAAGATGAAAGGGTTGTGGAAGAAAGGGGAAAATCACAAACCATTGAGGAGTACCCTAAAGTAAAGTTAGATGAGAGGCCTACTTATTAGGCCCAAAACAAGATAAGGGTTTTTTATAGAAGAAAGGGAAGTAGGGCTAAAGATGATGCTAAAAATATTGCACCATATTCTTCAAGGTAGTCAGTACCAAATATTATTGATTTGGAATCTCCTCGAAGTTTTTCATAAAAAACTTGCCCACCATCACCAAAGAGGCAGAAGGTTGAAAGAGAAAATATGGTTGATTGTGATGGTGATGAGGGTGATGAAATTATTGTAACTCCAAATGAAATGCATCTTGAGATTCCATTAGACCCAGTTGACACTACAACAAGTTTAGGTGCAGTTACTTTGAGGTTAGGAAAAGATGAAATCAAAGGAATAACAAGAAATGATGACTTGAGGATAGAAACCTGCATAGAGTTCATGATGGATGACTCTTTTTATTCAAACTGGTGCTTTTAAATATTTTGTGTGGAGAGAACATACTGCATTATATGCTGAGAAGGTGGCACATGAGAGAAGTCTGCATCCAGAGCTCCTAGAGAAGGTAATTCAAGCTAAGGTCAGGGAACATATGACAGACAAATTCAAAGAAATAACATCAGAGCAGGGTTGGGTATTGGTTCAAAAAATTGGAGTATTTCTACTCCCTGAATGAGATAGCACTGATGTTGTGGTGTTTGAAACAATAAGAAGGGCTAATAAGCCACTTCTTGCTACTGAAGAGGAGGCTACATTGAAACTCAAAGGATCAGCCTTTAGTGAAAAATGGGATGCTTTGGCAATCTGGTCCCTATCCACTAGCTCTAAAAAGCCAATTGTTGTAGAACCCTCTGACTTCAGTGGTTACTTAGTTGTGTGGAGAGTTGCTGACACCCCAGCATTGGAATCTGTTGATATCATTGTGAATGTTGCCAAATTCTCCAGAGAAACTGTTGAAGATTTGACCAAGGACCGAGATACTTCGAGAGTCCAATATAATGACATTATTATTGAATCTAATAAGAGTCAACAAAAGGTAGTAGAGTTAGAAACTGAATTGGCTTTATTGAGGCAAAAATGGATACCATGAGGTCTCAAAAGCAATCTAGTTCTATCCACACTATTTCTGACCCACCAATAGAGTAGTCTCAACCTCCTGCATAGGCACAGTCTTTGGCTATTGTTCCATTTAATATGGGACAAGTTCCTATCGCTATTGAGAGGGATACTAGCCTTAGAGGGGGACTTTATAGGGACAAATAGATTCATCAGTTTGAAGAATATAAGGAGATGGTAAAGAAAATCTAGGATGTAGCAGGGAGAAGCAATTCAGTGATAGTAGACACTATTTTGAAACATTTAAATAGAAGGTTCCAGAGTAAGCTAAACAGTGTTCATGCAAATTATGTCCTAATGTTGCAAGCACTAAAAATGTTTCCAAGGGATAAAGAATTGGCCATCCCATTGCTAAAAAAATGGCGCCCTAGAATGGAGAAGTTGAAATTCATGGCAGTAGGCGCAAAATAGTGTGCTGATAAATATCCTACTATTATAGCAACATATCAATTGGTCAAGGGAATTGTTGAGCAGAAGTTTCAGGGATTTTCCACCCCTATGGATTCCAAGATTAAATTCCTGAAAGATGTGTATGATGTAAAGGACCCGACCCCATTGCCTCATATTTTACATAGTCAAGATGAAGTCAAACCCCTGCAGGTTTGGAAGGAGCAAATCAACAATATAATGATGTCTCAAACACATGAGATATGCAAAATTGCTGAAATTCGCATGCTAGAGAATACATTGGAAAAGTTGTCTTTTGTTATAAGTTTCTTAGAGAAATTTGATAAAAATGCCACATCAATAATGGTAAAGTATGCTCCCTATCAAAACAAGGTTGATCAGGTTGTGGCTTTCCAGTGGCCTTTCGAGGAGGATTTTGAATTATGGAAAAAGGTGTTCACTAATGAACTAGAATTATGAATGTTATAGTCGAGAATTGCAACTTGGTCATGTATAATACAGGTCTGGCCTTAGATATTATATTCTAAAATTGTATTCTCCTTTTGATTCCAAGTATAGGGTGTTGAGGTGAAGTTAATACTATAATAGTTAAACATGCCTTTGATGTATGGGGAGCAGCCTTTGGAGCGATGTTTTCTTTCCTCCTTATCAACTAATGATGTTTTTTGTCTTGTGCTCTCGACTCACATAATAGAATTGTAACTGAATCAGGAGTTAGCAGTCCAATCACAAATGGACATGTGTACTCTCCAACCTAAATCTTCTTGGCTCCCTTGTTTTATAAAATGGAATTATGGGCTGAGATACTGGTCGGTTGAAATATCTAAAATATGAGAAATAAGAGTCTAGTGATACAAAGAGTATGAATTGTAAATCCAGGTTTTAAAGTTTTGAGTTAGATTAGAGAACTTTGTTAATCATGGGGTTTTTGAGCATGTTTGTATGAAACTCATGAATATTTAGAGTTTATTTTCTCTCCTATTGTGTTATGTTACATGGATTATTAATGAAATATCAATCCAAGATGATTTTCATTGATTTTCATTTGTTCTTTACTATGAATTATGTTCAACTATAGCTCTGGTTCAAAGGATTGGTTAAATGCTCCAGTTAATTAGTAAGTTCATGCAATAACACAAATAGGATTGATAAAGAAGTAATAAACTCAGGTATAGATATATGGATTGTAATGCAATTCATAATAGATCATAAATGTTCAAAATTAAATTTACCCTATAGTTCAGTTTTCTCTTTTGACTCTGTGCATTGGGATATGGCACTGGAATTTTGATTACATTTATTCCCACATGTTTTGTGTTATGGTCTCAAGATATTTTACTCAATCATTTCCTATCAAGTTACTTTAAATTGAGTTCATGATTGTCTGTTAATTGGACCTTAGCCTTTTCGAGGAATAGTCAATTTCTTGAAGGATTTCATCCATTAACAATAATTAGGGATTTATTTGTTGCTTACCTGTGTGCAAATGAATTGTTTAAATGTTGTATGTTAAGAGCACATGTTAGGGAATACCCTCCTAGATTTTACATATTCTGAAGTGTAGGAGAATTAGCCTTATTTCTATTCTCATTAAGTTGGCCATACTTTTCTTGGACTTTTATTATTGAATGTGGCAAGTTCAGAGAAGCTTCTACGAAATCCATGTGGGTTGTAGTAAAAAATACCAATAGAATGGAAAATCTACTGGGGAACTAGCGAATGAAAGGTCTCTAGTGCAGAATTAGTTTTGTCATAGTCATTTGTTATAATATACTTGGTTTACATTGTGTGCCTAATTTGTCATATTCAGCATATGCGTCTAGTTTTCCTAAGTTTTGTGTCAGTGTGTTGGGTAATGTTCAAACTCTTGTCTAAAGTCACGAGTGCAAAAGCAAAGTGAAATCACTTCATAATTCCCAATATTTTGGGTGGCGACTATGATATCTCAAACAAAACTATTCATACAAAGTAAAAACAACAATGTGCAAAGGAGAGTCCTCGTACACCAAAGACCATGAAGAAGACAAGAAACTATGCAAAAAAGAACCCGGAGCCAATGCTAGAGCTCAAACTGGGACAAGACAAGAAATGGGAAAAATTAAATGATACCCCAAGTAAATCTATTTCATCTCCTATCGTCTCTTCTCCTACTTTGAATTCCAAAATAAATAGTGCTTTTATTCATGGAGATTGCTCGGAAGTTGTTGTGTCTCAAATGGATCATGGTAGTTTTCCTTTTGAAATGGCTTGAGAAGTTGAAGTTGATATGTCCAAAGAGAAGGAACGATCGGGATTCTAGGAAAAAGACAAGCAGTTCCTAGAAGCTACAACACCTAGTACTATGTATGTTTTTACTGGACAAAATTTCAAACCACGAGGGACCTCTTTGAATGAGGAAATGCCTTTGTTTCAAGATGAAGAACAAGTAGAGCAACCTTACTATACTCCTACTCCAAGTGAGGTAGGAGATATCCTTGAGAATGAAACGGATATAAACAAGGATATACAAACCTTAATTGAAGAAGAAAAGAGGTTGTAGGCAACAAAGGATAATAGGGATAGAATAAGAAGAGATAATCTAGAGAGATTCTAGGCTAAGCAGTCTAAAAGGAATGCCCAAAAAAAGAAAGTTGAAAAGATGAGGGAAGAAGTAGCTAAGAGAAAAACCTTTGAGGAAAAGGTGGCTAAAGCAGCTGCTGATAGGGCTTGAGAAGTCTGTAAAGTAACATTCTCTATTGGAACTTTTTCTACTCCCACGTATACCCCTTCCATATCAGCCACCAAAACTTTAGATCCATTTGTTGGATCTAAGAGGAGAACCTCTGTAGACCATGGGAAAGCTCATGTTGACCAACCTCAAAAAAGTGCTTACAATTTTAAAAATTATAGAAGCCATCTTAATACTAGTGATGAAACAAATAATGAAATTAATCCTAGACCATCGGATTTTTCTCAAAATCCTGAGCTTGTAAGATTACAACTAATAAATTATCAGTTGTAGGCTGATTTAAGAAAAGCTGAAATAGAAGCTCCTAATGCTGAGATGGAAAGAAAGATAGCCTTCTTAAATATATCTATACCCACTCCCCAAGCTTTTGGTTCTAGAAAGAGAGAGAATGAGTCATTGAGCAAGAATTTTGAGAAGAAAATTCCTAAAGGTGGGGGTGGTGGTGGTGAAGGTGGTCATAAAACCTTTAGCTCTTACTCTGAGGATGAAGAGGAAAGCACTGGCAAGGATAAACAACAAGGTAGTGGTGATAAGGGTACACAGAGGGATGATAAGAAAGATATTGAGCAACACAACACCCCCAGAAGTGGACGTGGTGGAGGAGCACCCCAAATTGATAGATACATACAATTGTGTTTTGGCAATATTCGAGGATATCCTAATCCAGTTCTAGATAATGCATGAAAGAATCTCCCAAAATTCACTAGTAATAATGCTTTTAGTGGGGAAGACCATTTTAAATATTTTCAAGGCTTTGTTGAAGACTTTGAAATATGGGATGATGATGTAGCAATGAAATACTTTATGCAGTCACTACTTGAAGATGCTAGGGATTGGTATAGAGGGTTACTTGATGCTAGTATTGACTCTAGGGATGTTTTTGCAGATTTTTTAGGGAACAATACAAGGATCAGACTGACCCTAGATTTAAATTTAATGATTTTAATAATATTACCAAGGGGCATAATGAACTGATTACTGAGTTTAATGCTCATTTCCAAAAGGCTATGACAAGAGTTCCTACATTTTGAGGCCCAATGAGAGTGCATGTTTAGTTCTGTATTGCAATTCTTATGATGCTAAAATGTGTTATTTATTAAGAGATAAAGATCCTCAAAATTTGAGGCAAGCATATAAGATGGCGGTGAACATTGAAAATAATAGAAGAGCTTCTGGTAAAGTAGGGAGAAGGGAAGATCCTAAAACTTTTAAAGGTACCAAGAATCAGACTAAAAGGGTTGCTAAACCTACTGCTGCTGATGAAAAGATAGATCAAGTCCTTACCCTATTGCAGAAACAAGTAAAAAATGACAAGCCTCATTTTCAAAGAAATGATAGGCCTCCCAGGCTACATGATTATCCCTATAATACCAATTGGAATAATGGAAAATCGCTGCAAGGAAATGAGAGAAACAATCAAATTCTGGCTGATCCTTTATAGAAGCATTCTCTGAATGCCACAAAAAATTTACCTTGGTGTGAAGTATGCAGAATTCCTCACTCTTCACAATAGTTTGCAGTAGCACAAAATATGGTAGAATCTCAGGATGATCAGGGAGATGCTCAGCCTCCCCAAGATCAGGATATAATGACAAATATATTATTAGGACCAGCTGATCTGGCCTATGATGATTATACCTCAGATGATGAGACTTGTGGCATGGATGTTGATGTTTAGAGACAACATAATGATGTACACCATCAACAACTATTCCCAAATGAAGGAGACAATGATGAATTCTTTGTGAATGAATTGGAAGTGGATAAAATTGTTTTAAGAAGACCTTCCGATGAAGAAATTGAAAATACACTATTGCCTTAGTTGCAAGGGCAAGGAATAACATAAAATTGAGAAACATAACTTTTCCAGGTGATTTAGGTAAGCCTTGCAACCTGTTCATAAAAGAAAAAGATGTAACTGGAACAATTGTCAATTTGGAGGCTAAGAATGTCATTTCAAAGCCTAAGGAAATAAGGGAGCCCCAGATATGGGCAAAGAAATTTGATACGACCAAGACAAAGAATGAAACTATACCCCAAAAGATCAAGGACAACAAGCAACACTCCTATAATGATGAAATTCTCAAAGAAAAAGAAAAGGTAATTTATGAAATCACAAATTTTCCTGAATTACCAAAGTACACTTCAATAGATATGTTTCAAGTACTTTCACAAGTTAGGGTTATTGTTCCTTTCTTGGAAATGATGCGTATAGATGAACATAAGGATAAGACTGTTGCACTTATTAATAGTATTCCTACAAGTAAAAAAGGTAAAGTGGTTTCTGATCAAGTGAAATCAAAAGAGGATCAAGAAAAGAAAAAAAGTGTGGAAGAAAATATTACAAGGAGTCCCCAAATATACTTATGTACCACTATTACTGCTAATCCCAACCATGTAAATCATTTTTCCTTAATTCTGATTATTGATGGGAAAATGTTGAGAAATTGCATGATCGATTTAGGAGCATCTAACAATGTGATGCTAGTAAAAATAATGCATGCAATGGGATTAAAAATGGATAGTACATATGGTAAATGCTACACAATGGATTCTTGGGAAGTACTTGTTATATGTATTATAAATAATGTTCCATATAGACTAGTAGCATTTCCCGAGAAAGAGCTACATATGAGTGTTAAAATGGTGGATATTCCACCTACTTATGGCATGTTGTTATCCCGGCCTTGGATTGCTTCGATGGGGGGAAGCATACAATGTGATTTGTATTTTGCTACATTTTCTATTGAACAAAAAGATGTTAAAGTAGATAGGGAAAAAAGAGCCCCTCACATGATTGAAAATGTGGAAGAATCACCAAAATCTATTAGAATTAATTTGTGGAAATTGATCTAGAAAAAATTTGAGTTGAGGAAGATAAAATAGAAGAAATTCAATCTGCACCTATTGAAAAGGAAGTATTGAAGATGTCATCAGATGGTGATTTATGGATAATGCATTTTGATGGAGCTTGTTCCAAAGATGGGTCAGGAGCAGGAATTTTCTTTACTTCCCCACAAGGTAAAACATTTAAATATTTTTTCCTGTTGCAATTTTCTTGTATCAATAATGTTGTTGAGTATGAAGCTCTCATACTCGGTCTGAAGATAGCTTCAAAGCATGGTATTAAAGAATTAAAAGTTTTGGGAGATTCTGAGTTAGTTATGTCCCAGATTAGATCTTACTTTGTAGATAAAGATAAAAGACTTAGGCAATATAGAAATGCAGTATGGGATGCTATAGAGGGATTTAGTGCTTTTGGTATAGAATGGATTGAAAGAGGACAAAATGCTAAAGCTGACTTGTTAGCAAATATAGCTATCAAACTGGATGATGTCACTTTTGGTGGCATCTCACAAATAGAAGTATAGACTAGGCCTACAATACCTTATAATATCTATAACTGGCAAGTGTTTGATGATGACACATACATACTAAAATTCTTGCATTGTGTGGATCAGTATGAAAGCCAAGAAATTGGTTTTGGCTCATTTGTAACATAAATTGATGGGAAGGAAACCCTGTTTGGGAATGAAGTGGTTCAGATCAAAACCAACACCATCCCTAGGGGTCTTGTTGCACTTGAAAGAGTTTTTGATGGCCCGGATATGTCAAATACTAAACAAGCATCTACTCATAAAGAGGACCTAGAAGAAATAAACTTAGGAACAAAAGGTGCTCCTAGAAAGGTGTATATTGGAAGGAAAATGAAGCCACATGTCAGAAGCATGCTGATTACCCTGCTTAGGAAATATAGACATGTTTTTTGCTTGGTCCTATGAAGACCTTAAAGCATATAGGGAGGAATTATTCCAACATGAGATCCCATTGAAATGTGATATGAAGCCTTTCAGGCAAAAATAGAGACCGATTAACCCTACCCTACAACCCAAAATGCAGGAAGAACTTGCTAAGCTAAGGGAGGTGGGAATCATCAAGCCAATTAGACACTCATCTTGGGTCTCTAACTTGGTACCTATTAGAAAGAAAAATGGAGATATCAGGTTATGTGTTGATTTTAGAAACTTGAATTTTGCTTCTTTAAAATATAATTACCCATTGCCTAATATGGAGGCTATGTTACAAAAGGTTATAGGATGTGAATTGTTATCTATGATGGATGGATTCTCTAGGTACAACCAAGTAATGGTTAAAGATTTTGAGCAATTCAAGACTTTTTTCACCACACCATGGGGAACATATGTGTATGTAAGAATGCCATTTGGATTAATAAATGTTGGAGCAACTTTTCAAAGGGCTATGGATCTAGCCTTTGCTGATTTCATTGATTTGTTCCTTTCCATTTACCAAGATGATCTTAGTGCCCATATAAAAAGTGAGGAGGATCATTGTCCTCACTTAGAGAATTTTTTATCAGAGCTCTAGAATATGGGATATCTTTAAATCCTAGGAAGTGTGCCTTTGGGGTAAAAGAAGGAAAATTACTGGGACATCTGGTATCAAAATATGGGGTGCGAATTGATCCAGAAAGGGTTACTTCTATTAATAGAATTATGCAGCCAAGAAATGTAAAAGGCATCCAATATTTTTTTGGACAGATAAATTTTCTAAGAAGATTTGTCACAAATTTTGCTAAGATTGTCTGCCCAATATCAAAGACGCTGAAGAAGGGAGAAAAGATAATATGGAAAGGAGAACCATCCAAGGATTTCTAGGCTATCAAATATGCAATTAAGTAGGCCCTTGTCCTCAAGTTGCCAGATTATTCAAAACCATTCCAGTTGTTTACTTTTGCCTCTTTTTGCACTATAGTTGGTGTGTTGTTGTAGAAAAACAATGATGGCTTTGAGAAGCCAATTGCATTCTTCATTAAATCATTGTAGGTTGTAGAATTGAAATATGACATATCTAAATAGTAGGCATATGCCTTGGTAAAGGCAGTTAAGAATTTCAAACCTTATCTAATGGGAGAAACTGTTGTGGCATATGTACCAATGACAATAGTCAAAGATATTTTCAGCCAGCAAGAGACTACAAGAAGAATATGCAAATGGATAAATAGAATCCAAGAGTTTAAAATTGACATACAAATTACCAAGCTTGTAAGAGGTCAATTTCTAGCTAAATTAATGGCTGAGGAAAATCTAGAGGTAAATCAAATAAATCAGATAGAGCAACAAAACATTGCGCCTATTTGTGATATGCAAACTTGTGGTTGGTACAAGAGGATTGTTGAGTATTTATAGATGATGCAATGACCTGAAGCTATGCCTCTTATTGAGAAAATAACTCTCAAACTACAAGCAATTATATATGTCATTATTGAGGGTGAGCTCTGGTGGAGGAACTCTTAAGGTATTATACTCAGATGTGGTGATGGAGACCAAGCTGAAGATTTATTGATAGAAATGCATAAAGGAGCTTGTGGAGGCCATTACATGGCTAAGACAATGGCTCATAAAATTATAAGAGAAGGATACTGGTGGCCTACTGTGTTCAAGGATACCCATAGATATGTTAAAAAATGTGATGTCTATCAGAGGTTTGCTGGAAAGTTAAAGTTTTCTGGTAATCTACCATTAAGACCAGTGTTTGTTTCAGCTCCTTTCAAGCAATGGGGTATTGACTTCATAGGGGAGATATCTAAAAAATCCAATGGAGGAAATGCATGGATATCGGTTGCAACTGATTACTTTACTAAATGGATTGAATCAATCCCAGCCAAAAGGGCCACAAGTAAAGTTGTTGAATTTTTGACTAAAAATATTTTGAGCCATTTTGGGGTACCTGAAAGAATTGTTTTAGACAATGCTATGTGTTTCAGATCTAAAGAGTTTGTTAATTTTTTTGATCAATATGGTATAACTGTTTCATATTCTTCCCCTTATCATCCCCAAGGGAATGGACAGGTAGAGAGAGTTTGATGAAGATCATCAAACACATGATTAAGAAGAACAAAAAGGGCTTGGGATTCAAAATTAAAATTGGCATTGTGGGCTAATAGGACAACTGTCAAGAAGGCAATTGGTCATTCACCTTTTAACCTAGTCTATGGGATGGAAGCACGTATCCCACAAAACAAACTGATAAAGATGTATGAATTTGTCCAAGAATATGATGATGATATATGTGATGAGATGCAACATAGAATGGATGAATTAAGTCAGTTGTATGAAACTAGAAGAGAAGCTCATAAGACAAATGAAAAATTACAACTTTAGGTAAAGCATCTTTATGAAAAAGGGCAGTTGAGAGAAAATTTGATATTGGATCAATGGTGTTGCTCTAGAATGCAAGATCAGAAGATAAGGGAAAGCATGGAAAATTTGATCCCCTTTGGCTAGGCCCGTATATAATTATGGATACACATGGAGAAGACTCATATTTTTTATAGTCACTTGTGGGTGAAGTTCTAGAACTGCCAGTACATGGATAGTTCTTGAAATACCAATTCTATTGAAGTAGCTCTTTTTCCATATACATTGTACAGTCCTGTAAGTAGTGTATATAGGGGTGTTTCTTTCTGTTTTTTGCTTTTTGTCTCCTTGTCTTGTCTGAACAGGTCCTTGGTTTTTGGTTCTCTCTGTATCTGTTCTGCGTAACCATAGATTCTGGAGTCTTGCTATGCCCACAGGGGGTATACATCCCCAGTCGGAGCCACTGGTGGATTGTCCTCGGCTCTGAGAGGCTGGGTCATGGGTTTTATTTTTGAACATTAACTTTTTATTGATGGTGGTCGGTCACTTAAGTGGTCTTTTATCCCTTTTTGGTCATGACTTTACCAGCCCCGTTTACCTGTCCTTTTAGTCTTTTGTGTCATGACTGCATTATATTTTCATAGTGTCGGGCTATTGAGTTATTTTAGACTAAACCTCTAAATAATATTTTCAACCTTGAGGGTCATTTCCCTATCCACCTAGTCAGTCCCTTTCTTTATAAATAACCTTTTCACATGTGCAGATTGCATGGTCATCGGATGAAGTGATTTTAATCTTGATCGTTGCTCACAGACCTCGCAAGGTTTCTACTAATGTCAAAAATATGGTGTGAGGCATGCGAGATGCTACCATCTATCATGTTTGATGGTGGGGACTAGTTTTGTTCACTGACCAATGATGGAGGCTGATGCCAACAGCTATTTATGTACTGACGCATCGTGGTCATTCCTCGCTGACCTCATGTAATTAAAACTACAGTTTCAATAATGTTGCGAGGTGTGCAATTTGGTGATGTGTAGACTATGATGTTGTGTGTTGGTAACAAAAGTGGGGCCCATTCCGTGCTGATATGGTGCCCGATAGGTGAATATCCTATCTGTTTGGTGACTGGAGGGTGGACGTGGCATTTTCAAACTATTTTGACTAAATTTGAGCCATTCCTCTGGCTAACATTATGTTTAATCAATGGCTCATATTTAAAATAAACTGGTATTGTACTATAGTCATTTTATCTTGCGCTAGTGAATAGTAATGGCCGAGTTTGACTTTGCCTGCATAATTAAATGCTAAAATTTGCAACTTACTATTTTCATGTTGTATCTCTACATTGAGGAAGAATTTCTTGGTATCAAATGAAGCAAGTTGTTACAATTTCTCAAATTTTCTGCCCTGGATGTTCTACGAGTGAATTTGTAAGTAGCACATATGCCATTTCGTGTAAATTCAAAAGATTTTATGGTTGCTTGTTGGGAAATTCGTGATTGTTTCATGTCCTCTTTTTTAATAATTGTTTGAATAGATTCATTTTTAGAGCTTTTCTAGATAATTGCTGGGGATTTTTGAATATTGAAGAATTTTCTATTAAGACAATAGGGAGAAAATTGTAATTGCTTGCCACTTGAAAATAAGAAAACCCTAGCTCGAATTATCATTTTTCTAGTATAAATGGCACCCAAGGCCCGAAGTTCTGGTTGTGAAACCACTACCAAGTCTTTCTCCCAAGATGTTATTGATTTGTTACAACCCTCTACTAACAAGAGGCAGGAGGGATAGGTTTTTTTCTATGGGCCTTTACTCTTGGAAGAGTTGACAAACAAGTAGTGTGCAATTCGAGATGCCGAGTTGCCATACACTGGGTGCAAATTGTTCTCCAACTAGTTCGGGAACAAGAATTTTTCTATCCCTTTGTGTAATCCGTTGAGGTTGGACTTGGGTAAATTGGTGGTGCCTAATGTTTATATGAATGTAGATCTTTTAAAGGACATTGCTGCTAGATATGACCCTATGGCCCAAATTGTCAGAACACATGCTGGTGTGCAGATGATTAAGATAACTAGAGAAGAAATTGCAAAGATTTTCAAATTGCATGAATGGAGTCAGGATATGGTTCTTGTCGACTTTGAGGTTTTTAGAAAAGAGTATATAAATACTAGGGGCTTGTTTAGAACATCCCTTTTGATACCTCATTTGGCTATCTCAGGAAGAGGAAAAAATTAGAAGAAGATAGTAATTGGCAGGAATGAGCCTGGACCTTTTCCTATGGACTATTTCTCCAGTTATTTCAAGAAGATTGTTTGTGCTTTATGTCAAATTATGGGAGTCAACTTAAAGAAAACCTTACCTACCAATATTATGTATATGGTAGTAAATCTCCAACACCCGGGTTTTAATGTAGTATATGATTTTGCCACTTATTTGGCAGAGAAGATACACATAGGTCTGGTAGCCCTAAAGGAGGGGAAGAATTAGGTTGGATTTAAATGGTATTCCTTGTTAATCCACAGGTTTCTATATAGGGGTCAGGCTATGTTTGAAAAAGATATGGAATTAAAGAAGAAGGAAGGAAACATTGAAATGCCTGTCCAATATTGGACTAGGATTCTTGACATGAATGATCATAAGTTTGATTATGTAACTTTCCATAATGTCTTTGGATCTAAATTACGGAAGGCTCTGGTTCGTGGCCCCCCAAGGATCCCAAAATAAATTCATGACTTCTTGAGGCCGATGGAGAGAAGTCCTGAATTCAACATAATGCACAATTGGGGAGACATTATCCCCTATCATAATACCACAGTTTTTAGGGTTTTTGGCACTAATGTCAATCCAAGGGTTCTGCCAAGGGAGGTGCCCCTTAGAATTGGATTCTTGGAAATCATGAGGCAATTGGGAGGCACTCAAGAACTACAATTGCTAGCTGAACATAAGAAAGGTTCTATCTTCCCTAAATATACAATATTTGTCGATTTTGTTATGGGAAAGGGAGGATGGAAGGAGTTGCATACATTACTTGGACCTTATAGGCTAAGGACTATGCACCCTAGGAATCATGATCCTAAGGGTTTTATCTCTCAAATGGAAGAAAAACATCAGACATGAACCTTTGTCCACAACTTCTACTTTCCTGAGGACATCATCAGGAATATTTTTGATTTGGAATTACAAGATGAGAGAAAGGCACTATACATTTCCTATTCTAAAATGGTAAAAAGTAAGTAGGAGAAAAAACCTGGTTTCAATCCCATACCTAATGCTAAAGATGAGTTTAGCAGGGCAATGTATGCTATTGATAATTTTGAGAGCTTGGTTGGGGTTTTGAAAGATGAAAGGGTTGTGGAAGAAAGGGGAAAATCACAAACCATGGAGGAGTACCTTGAAGTAAAGTTAGAGGAGAGGTCTACTTATCTCGCCCAAAAGATGATAAGGGTTTTTTCTAGAAGGGAAGTAGGGCTGAAGATGTTGCTAAAAATATTGCACCATATTCTTCAGGGCAGTCAGTACCAAATATTATTGATTTGGAATCTCCTCCAAGTTTTTTAGAACAAGCTTGCCCTCCATCACCAAAGAGGTGGAAGGTTGAAAGAGAAAAGATGGTTGATTGTGATGGTGATTAGGATGATGAAATTATTATAACTCCAGATGAAATGCATCCTGAGATGCCATTAGACCCAGTTGACACTGCAACAAGTTTAGGAGCAGTTACTTTGAGGTTAGGAAAAGATGAAATCAAAGGAATAACAAGCAATGATGACTTGAGGATAGAAGTCTGCATAGAGTTCATGATGGATGACTCTTTTATTCAAACTGGTGCTTTTAAAGATTTTTTGATGAGAGCACATACTACATTATATGCTGAGAAGGTGGCACATGAGAGAAGTCTGCATCTAGAGCTCCCAACAAAGGTAATTCAAGCTAAGGTTAGGGAACAAATGAGAGAGAAATTCAATGAAATAACCCAAGGGCAAGGCCTGACATTGGTTCAAAAAAGTAGAGTATTGCTACTCCATGAATGGGATATCATTGATACTGTGGTGTTGGAAACAATAAGAAGGGCTAATAAGCCACTTCTTGCTACTAAAGATGAGGCTACATTGGCACTCAAACGATCAAACTTTAGTGAGGAATGGGATGCTTTGGCAATCTGGTCCTTATCCACTCGCTCTAAAAAGCCAATTGTTGTAGAACCATCTCACTTCAGTGGTAACTTGGTTATGAGGAGAGTTGCTGACACCCCAACATTGGAAGCTGCTGATATGGTCATGAATGTTGCCAAATTCACTAGAGAAATTTTTGAATATTTGGCCAAGGATCAAGATACTCTGAGAGGCCAATATAATTACATTATTATTGAATATAATAAGAGTCAACAAAAGGTAGCAGAGTTGAAAACTGAATTGGCTTCATTGAGACAACAAATGGATACCATGAGGTCTCAAGAGCAAGCCAGTTCTAGCCACACTATTTCTGAGCCACTAGTAGAGCAGTCTCAACCTCCTGCACAAGCACAGTCTTTGGCTATTGTTCCATATAATATGGGACAAGTTCCTATCGCTATTGAGAGGGCTACTAGCCATGGAGGGGGAATTTCTAGGGAGAAACCGATTCATCAGGTTGAATAATATAAGTAGCTAGTAAAGAAAATTTGGGATGCAGTAGGGAGAAGGAATTCAGTGATAGTAGACACTATTTTGAAACATTTAAATAGAAGGGTCCAAAGTAAGCTAAATGTTCATGCATATTATGTCCTAATGTTGCAAGCACTAAAAATATTTCCAAGGGATAAAGAATTGGCCATGCCATTCATAAAAAAATGGAGCCCTAGAATGGAGAAGTTGAAATTCATGGTAGTAGGGGAAAAACAACATGGTGATAAATATCCTACTATTATAGCAACATATCAATTGGTCAAGGGAATTGTTGAGTAGAAGTTTCAAGGATTTTCCACCCCTATGGAGTCCAAGATTAAATTTATGAAATATGTGTATGATGGAAAGAACCTGACCCCATTGCCTCATATTTTACATAGTCAAGATGAAGTCAAACCCCTATAGGTTTGGAAGCAGAAAATGAACAGTATAATGATGTCTCAAACACATGAGATATGCAAAATTGCTGACATTCGCATGCTAGAGAATACATTGGAAAAGTTGTCTTTTGTTATAAGTTTCCTAGAGAACTTTGATAAAAAGGCCACATTGATAATGGTAAAGTATGCTCCCTATCAAAACAAGGTTGATCAGGTTGTGGCTTTCCAGTGGCCTTTCGAGCAGGAGTTTGAATTATGGAAAAAGGTGTTCACTAATGAATTGGAATTATGAATGTTATAGTTGAGAATTGCAACTTGGTCATGTATAATACAGGTTTGGCCTTAGATATTATATTCTAAAATTGCATTCTCCTTTTGATTCCAAGTACAAGGTGTTGAGGTGGAGTTAATACTATAATAGTTAAGCATGCCTTTGATGTATGGGGAGCAGCCTTTGGAGCGATGTTTTCTTTCCTCCTTATCAACTAATGATGTTTTTTGTCTTATGCTCTTGACTCACATAATAGAATTGTAACTGAATCAAGAGTTAGCGGTCCAATCACAAATGGACATGTGTACGCTCCAACCTAAATCTTGTTGGCTCCCTTGTTTTATAAAATGGAATTCTGGACCAAGAGCATGGTCTGTTGAAATATCCAAAATACGAGAAATAAGAGTCTAGTGATACAGAGAGTATGAATTGTAAATCCAGGTTTTAAAGTTTTGAGTTAGATTGGAGAAATTTTCTTAATCATGGGGTTTTTGAGTATGTTTGTATCAAAATCATGAATATTTAGAATTTATTTTCTCTCCTATTGTGTTATGTTACATGGATTATTAATGAAATATTGTTCCAAGATGATTTTCATTGATTTTAATTTGTTCTTTACTATGAATTATGTTTAACTATAGCTCCGGTTCAAAGGATCGGTTAAATGCTTCAGTTAATTAGTAAGTTGATGCAATATAAAAAATAGGATTCTTAAAGAAGTAATAAACTCACGTATAGATATATGGATTTTAATGCAATTCATAATAGATCATAACTGGTCAAAATTAAATTTACCCTATAGTTCAGTTTTCTCTGTTGACTTCGTGCATTGTGATATGGCACTAGAATTCTGATTACATTTATTCACGTATGTTTTATGTTATGGCCTCAGGATATTTTACTCAATCATTTCCTATCAAGTTACTTTAAATTGAGTTTGTGATTCTTTGTTAATTGGACCTGAGCCTTTTCGAGGAATAGCCAATTTCTTGAAGGATTTCATCCATTAACAATAATTGGGGATCTATTTGTTGCTTACCTATGTGCAAATGAATTGTTTAAATATTGTATGTTAAGAGAACATGTTAGGGAATACCCTCCTAGATTTTATAGAGTCCGAAGTGTAGGATAATTAGCCTTATTGCTATTCTCGTTAAGTTGGCCATACTTTTCCTAGACTTTTATTATTGAATGTGGCAAGTTCATAGAAGCTTCTAGGAAATCCATGTGGGTTGTAGTAAAAAACGCCAACACAACCTACATGAGTGGAATGAGGATATGATTCCTATTCACCTCAAAGCCTTCAGAGAAGATTATAGGAACACAAAGGCTTTGTTCAGATTGACAATATTTCCCAATCACTCTGCAAGTACTAGTTTTGGGAATAATAGGAAGCACATCAATATTGGCGAGAATAAAAAGGAGCCTTTCACCATGAGGTAATTTTCCAACTATTTTCAAAAAAAAAATTCTCCTTCTAACAAAAAAAATGGTGTTGATGCACCATCCACCATGTCAATAGATTTAATTTTTAAGGAAGCACACCTCGAACACCCAACTTATAACATAGTGTAGTATTATGCTACATATGTGGCAGAGAAAATACATAAGGGTTTATCTGCACTAAAGGCAGGAAAATAATTGGTAAGCTTTGGATGGTATTCTCTCCTAATGCACATGTTCCTAATATAAGGGAGACAAGAGCTTTGGTCAGGATATGACATTGAAGAAGGTGGAGGAAAATATTGAGTTTTTCTAGTGTTGGACACAAATTTTGGACAAGGATGACATGAAGTTTGATTATGTGGTCTTCCACAATGTATTTGCCTAAAATATGAGAAGGTTTATAGTTTTCAATCATCCAAGAATCTTGAAAGAAATACATGAATTTTTGAGGCTTATGGAAAGAAGACCTAAGTTGAAATTGACTCACATTGGGGGGATATAATCCCATACCCTAATACAACAATCTTCAGAGTTTATGGCACCAATGTGATGCCATATACATTACCAAGGGATGTGCCATTAAGGATTGGTTTTATTGAAATTATGAGGTAGTTGGGAGGAGAAAAAATGATACACTTTCCTGAAACATTGAGGAAAGGCTCATTCTTCCCTCAATAGACAACATTTGCATACATTGTAATGGAAAAGGGAGGATGGGAGGTTGGGACAACTTCTTGCACCTTAAAATTTGAAGACAATATGCACAAGGAACCATGAACTAGAGGGCTTCATTGCTACCTTGAAGGAAAATAATAGGAGTGGCTCCTTTGTCCACAATTTTTATTACCCTAAAGATGTAATAAATTTTTTTTCGATGTTCAGCCATAGGAGGAAAGGAAAGAAATGTATCTTTATTTCAATAAGATTATTGAAAAGGTTACAAATTCATATCCTAATTATGATCCTCTGCCCAATATTAAGGGTGAATTAAATAATTTTATGTATGTAGTAGATAATTTTGAGTATGTGGTGGGGATTTTGAAGGAATAATGTATAATAACTGATAAAGGTAAAGAAATGGTTGTTGAAGAAGATCCCATGGTATTTTTGGAAGAGATACCCTCCTACTAGCCACCACCAATGGTTAGAGTGTACTCTAGGAAGGAGGCAATAAGTAAGAAAAAAACACTTCTAACCCATTCTACATAAGAGGGTCAAGGGTAGCTTCTCTTGAGACGTCACCACCATCTCCTCCTAGTCTTGCTTCACTTTCTATAATTGATCTTGACTCACCCCCACAAGGTCCTTCTCCATCAGAGAAGCCACCAGTTGAAAGGAAAAGGATTGAGGTGAAAAGGGTAGTTGATTACCCTAAAATAGATGAAGATGAAATTTTGGTCACACCTAAAGAGATGCAACAAGGAATTCCTTCTCCCCTAAGGGTGGTTGCATCAAGTATAGTAGAGAGTAGCCTAATATTGGTAAATTCAGATGTTAGTGGTTTAAGAAATTTTGATGATATGAGCCATGAGGCCTCCAAGGCATTTATTGAAGATGATTCTTTTATACAAACCTAGACATTCAAAGATTTTTTATGGAGAGCCAAAATTCAGGAATATACTAAGAATGTTGCTAAGGAAAGGATCTTGCACCTTGGACTTCTAGAGGAAGTTGTGTAAGAAAATGTGAGGAAGATAATGAGGAAGGAATTCCAGAATATGATAGCTAAAGAGGGTAGTGAACTTGTGGAGAAGAGTGGTGTGTTATTACTGCCTAAATGGGATATTGTAGATGCAATAGTACTAGATACCATAAGGAGAGATAAAAGACCCCTATTCCAAACTGAAGAAGAAGCCAAATTGGCACTACAAGGGTCAACATTTAGTGAGAAGTGGGATGCCTTAGCCATTTGGTGATTATATTTAGGATCAAGGAAGCCAAAAGTTGCAGACTCAGCTAAATTTAAAGGGCAATTGATTATAAGGAGAGTTTATGATACTCCAGCAATGGAAGCAACTAGCATGACAATAAATGTTGCTAAATTCACTAAAGCAATGGTGGAGAGTCTCACTACTGATAAAGACTTATACAAGGGAAAACATAATGAACTTTTTAATGAGTACAATAAGAGTCAACAAATGGTAGATGTGCTAGAAACAGAATTGTCATTACACAAGCAACAATAGAAAAATTAAGGGCTCAAGGTCCATCAATTTTAAGTCACTCTACACCCACTTCTCCAACATCACATCCTCAGTCTCCTCCTCCTCCACCAAAACATTCTTTGGAAATAATGCCATATAACTTGGGTCAGGAACCAATTGTAATTGAGGATCCAAGTACATCAGGTGCAGCTCCATCAAGTGGGCCCACTAAGGAATGGTTATTGTTGCAAACTAAGGCATATAAGAAATTATTTGAATAGGTTCAAGACACAATGTATGAGAATAATTCAAAGATTTTTAATATTGTTCTATAGAATTTAAATAAGAATATTCAAGGTAAACTAAATAGTATTCATGCAAATTATTCTTTAATTTTGTAAGCAATAAATTTCTCTCAAAGAGACAAGGAATTAGCTGCCCCAATCTTGGATAAATAGATTCCCAAGGTTGATAACTTGAAGCTCATGGAATTCGGGGCTGCACATTATAAGGATAAGTATCCAATGGTTGGCCCAACTTATAATTTCTTTAATGAGATGAAAGAGCATAAGTTTCAGGCATATGATGCTCCATTGGAGGTGAAAATAAAGGAGTTAAAAGAAAAATTTGATGAAACATATGTGGTATATCTACCTAACATCCAACAGACATATGATGAGGTAAAACCTCTACAAGCATGGAAGAATCAGTTGGATATAACAATTTCTTCCCAGGAATCATTAATATGTGAGTGTTGATATTGATGTGTTAAAGAACACTCTTGATAATTTATCCTTAACCATCAAATTCCTGGAGGATTTTGATAAGGAATAAAATTCAGTGATGGAAAATTATGATCCCTATAGAAAGAAAATGGATGAACTTATTGGATCTAATTGGCCTTCTGACATAGAGTATGACATGTGGAAGAATATACTCATTGATGAATTGGCGTTGTAAACATAGTGATGGAGAACATATTTACATGGTCAAGTATAGTACAGGTTTGGCCTCAGAAGATGTAATGTATAAAGGATATGTCTCTCCCAAATGAAGACATCATAGGTAAGTGTTGAATATTGATGAATTGGACTGGTGACTTGAATGCAGATCTGGATTTTGATCCACCTTTCCCTCCTTTTGGGTGCTTTTTATTACTTTTAAAAAACTAATAAAGATGTTGCAATGGTTTGGAGACTACTCATTTCAACAAATTTCTTTTTGGAAGGCGTGAGAATCTCGACTGACTAAAAGGGAGCCTTTGTCTAAATGATGAATATTCTTTTGAACTATTGTAACTATTCCTTATGGAATAATCGATATAGATTTTCAAATGAAAATGTGACATGTGTACCTTACGGCTTGAAGCTTGTTTGGATCCCTTGTTTCTATAAAATGAAATTCAAGGCCAATTGTGTGGGTCTCTTTTTGAATTCTAGATCTAAAAATGAAAATTGAGAATAGAAAGAAAATACATTTTGAGTCTATATCTTAGGTTTGAGTTGAGAAAGTATATTTTATAAACTGTGTGCTTTCCAAGCATGTCTGAGTCAAGTATGCAAATATTTTGCATCAATTGTCTCTCCATCTGTAACATTCTATGTGAATTATTAATGAAAATTTGATCAAAGATCCTTTCACTGGTTTTCATTGTTGTTTTGCAATGAAATATATTTTAATTCTAGCTCTAGTTTAATGAATCGGTTAAAATACCTTGATTAAAGCTTGAATTCATATGGATGTTTAGTGGATCTGATAAGTATTCATAGATTCTATGCATATGATATGTGAAGTGTAATGAAATTTCACAAAGATCACAAATGTTTGGAATTAAAATCACCTTGCAATTTAGTTTATTATGTTTTGACTCCCTGTCGTGAGACAAGGCAATGATCTAAAGGTGTTAAGTGCATTTCCTATGGTTTTGGTCCTTCAATTTGAGAAAAAAAATTATAAACAAAATTTGAATCGTTCTACCTTTGTTGAGGTTTGTTTTGTGTGGATTCTCAACTTTAGGTGTTTGATCTTTCAAAGGAATTGCTAGTTTCTTTAAACTTTTCATCTATTTAGTATTTAAATGAGAATGCATCTATTTATTATGTAATGTGGTACAATTGTGTAACAAAATTTTGAGATACACATTGTGGGATCACCCTCTCAGGTTTTGCAGAGCCTGAAGTGCAGGAGGGAAGAATCTTAGCTTCCTCTCATTCATTGGCCAATCATCCCCTAAGTATTTGAGAATTGAATCTAGCAAATTCATAGATGCTTGGTGACATCTACTTGGTTTTGTAAAATCCACAAATAGATTAATTATGTTTATGTAAAAAAGGTTTACTCTTCTAGTAAATATATTATATATAAATTGCTAATATATCATTATTTATTTAATATTTATTATATTTTTACAAGAGTATAAATTATTAGATCTAAAAACTTGTTTTTTTTTCGGATAAGATGCTTAAGGCCTAAAAAATCTACATTAATCTTAAAGATGAAATACATTCTTATATAATCAAAGCATTTGTGCTAGGGGAGAATGTTTATCCCAACTAACTTAAAATTTAACCTGAAATTCAAAACAAAACTAATTGCAGCCATGGCCAATCAAGGGAAGAAAAAGAAACATCTATAAAACTCCCCCCCCCCACCTCCCCAAAATTAATTCTAAAGTAACTGATAAAAATGTATGATGCTCAAACATCTACCCAAACTCCCAACTTCCTAGAAGTATCTTTAAAATCTTGCTATAAAAAAATATTACCATCTATGGAAAAAAATTGTACACATTTGGAAAAAAATAATAGAGTGTATACCTTGCAAATTGAATTGGAATATACATTACCAAATTCCTATATATAATTGATAAAATTTTCAACCCATTCAAAGTCTTGGACAAGCTCAACATGCAACATTTTCTTCAAGAAGCTTACTTCTAATTTCTCCTGCTCTATATGTTGATGCAATGCCTAACCTTTGATATCTAGTATGAAGGGGTAGAAGGTTACTTCCTCACTTAGAACCAGAAGACACTCCAAGACACAAGGCCTAGGTATATAAAGACCAAAGGAGGCAGCATCCATCACAACCTCTTTTCCACCTAAATTTTTAGGTATAAAAAGCTTGCAAGCCATTTCGGTCACCTCTGCCTTTTAAGTATGCAGGTCTAGTAGTGCCACCATGAATCATGAGTAAATGTCTAAATAAACCCTATACCACTCATCTAACAAAAAAATTATTAGCCCAAGATGAGTTTAACCACTCCAATAAACATAAAATCTAGTTCCACCATGATTCGCTTCAATCGGAGCTTTGAGATTGTGCCACAAAAGGCCATGTGTCTGGGGATAATCACTAGGCTAATGGAATTATCCATACCTCCTAACTGAAATATAGAAAGCCCTTATAGAAGGTATGCATGATATGAATTTTATATTTCTTTGTAACTTAGGATGCATTGATTTCTAATTAATAGTCTTACTTGAGAAGGCACCCCAAAGAGTGCAACAATAGATAGTACTAAAAGCTAATCATTTGCATATTTGGTTAGTGATGATGGATTGTGGCCTTCAAATGTGCTCAACCTTAGTCTTGGAAGAGAAAACCACAAAAATAGATGATAGCACGAACACACAATGTTAGTGAATGTGGCTAGTGTCCTTGATTTTTGGAAGGCATCTCTATGCCACAATAATTAGTCATTAATACTTGTCAAATCATGTTTTAAATAAAAGCATGGTATGAAGGGAAAACCACCACCTTTAGTTGATAAAAAATGTCAAAATAATATTTCCTAAAATTTGGAAGGCTTCGTAGCATTTCCAGTGGCATTTTTGAAATAGAGTTCACAACTAGGTCTCATAGTGATCATAGACTCCCATGATCCATTCGAATATTAAAATGAGCCAATTGTGCATTATTTATCTTTCACTGGCCATGAACCTTCTTAATTTTGTGTGTAAGCAACATGTGGTGGTAGAAAATACTAGGTTCATATTAGAAAATTTTAGATCTACTCTTGTGGACCTACGAGTATTAAAATAGCCGATCACATACCTTGGCACAAACTACAAGCTCAAAATTCTCTTGAGCTTACGAACAAATGACACGTGACATTGTTGAGTGTCAAATTTAGTATGTTTTCCTTTCGGAACATCCCTTAGGAGAATGGAATCCAAAAATCATAGTAAAGTCAAGTCAACATAAGATTTAGAACCACTCTTAGGGTCATGCAACACCAATACATGTGACAATAACATGGAAGCATTTGTACAACCTATCACACACCTTTTCCATGGTCTTCAAGCTCAAAATGTTTTTGTGCTTGAACCCATATGACACGTGGAATTGCAGGGTGTCAAGCTTAATATTTTTTCCTTTTGGCACCTCCCTTGGAGGATAATAGTGCAAAAATTATAGTGAATTCAAGCCAATGTAAGGCCTTAGTACACCCCATCTAAGGTCCAAACAAGATGACTTCTTCTTGGCACTTTCAAATGCCAGTTTTAAGGTTATGATTTCAAGACCTCCCTTGGAAGAGGATTGTCCCACAAAGTGCATGATATTTTTCACCCAAGAGATATAAGCCTCTATATTACTAACTCAATAATCAAAGAGCTAGCTTCCATAAAATGGATCAATGTTGCACCTTTTTGCAACCTTTGAACTCCAAAAAGATAGAATGTGCATGTAAAATCCATGTGGCACTAGCAGTAATTGGGCTCAAAGTATATGTACTTTAGGTCCTTCCTTGGGGAGGGAAGCATTATAGTTCTTAGGGAGGTCAAGACATCCATCCCACGGACTAGACATAACAACTTTTGTAAGGCATTAGTAGATGCTATGCTTAAGATTAGGATTTTTGATCCACCCTTAAACAAAAGTCCCGCAGAGCACACGACATCTCGAATAGACTTATACACTTCTTCGGTACTAATTAGAGACCCAACTAATCAATTACCACACCAAAAAGGTATGAAATATAGATGATCCATCATTAACCATGTAGCTAACTTGAGACCCCAAAATCACTTCCTTGACCTTATTTGCAAATAATTTGTGCTTCCTTAACATACATTGCGAATAATTTGGAATTATTATCTATATTCCAATTAATTATTATAAGAAAATAGATTTCATGTCATTCTTATTAAATATAATTTGAAATGTATATATATATTAATATAATAATACACTCATATTTTTCAATGAGATAATCTTTATTTATTTTATAATTTATCTCACAAAATTATGGTGATGAAGGTAGACCATTCTTACTCCTTTTATATTTATTGTCTGATAGGTGGGGGCTAGCAAAAAATTTAAATTCCTACCATTGAAAGGGATCGTAAGTGATATTTCAAAAAAATTATTGCTATGTAAAATTTCATGGATTCATAGAAGAACAATGTTAAAGGATGTCATTTTATTATTCACTCAAGTGTATTGACCAAGTTTTTACACTACATATTATGAAATCATAATTTATTATTATTCATGTTACTTATTTCATAGTGTTAGGATTTAGATGCTTTTTGGTTCTATAGATTTGTCCTAATAATAGCTTTGAGCATACAACCTTCAATATTTTTAATTCTAATTTTATCTTAATTTATATATCTTATGTGGAAGTAAAGATTTGAATAGTCTTATAAATCACATTTTGTATTTTAATAGTAATGTGAAACAAAAATGATAGTACAAAGATAAATTGTTTCAATGAATGGGGATACCAGTGCACTAGCCATATAAATTTTTTAACTTTAATGATAAACTTATCATATTACTTTGGTAAACTTTAGTTTTGTTGTAAAAGTTTCAAATATCAAAAATTGACTTTCTTTCATATGAATAGAAGTATCATTGTATCCTAATTTCAAAAGTTCTCATTTACACATATAACAGCTTTTATTTACATTAAATATATAAGTTTTATACTATAATATGTTTAGCATTAAAATTTTAATTTTAATTTATTTATTACAATATCTAGATTGGGGAGTTAATAAGTATACTTATTAAAAGGGTAAACGAAAAGAATAACCAATGACATGTTTATAATAGTGTAATAAATATCATCTATGTTAGAATAAATGTTTTACTATTTATTTTATGTCTTGATCAATCTTTATGTATGTATACAACATATCCAATTGTAAAAAAATAGATTATGATATTATCCTAATAAATTCAAATGTATTCAATGTGACTTAATGCATCTAATAATATTTGTAATGCAACAAAGAAGATAATTCTATGACTTTTTTTAATTTTAAAGAATAATGCATTTTGACATTCTTGTTACATGATATATCAAAAAACATTACTAGCAACATACATGTGATAGAAATGATAAAAAATATTATAGTGTTAATACAACATACATGTTATAAAAAATGATAAATTAATATTATTCTTAACACTTATTATATCATTATTGAGAATCTTTACAATTATATTTAATACTAATAAATTAAGTTATGTAAAAAATATTTTTCTCTTATAATATCTTCGATTTTTTTTAAATGGTGATGAATGAGTGTCTATATTATTGCTTATATAATTAATTTAAATATATTTTAAAAGAAGTGAATGGAAATAGACACACCTCTAAAGTTTAAATGAGACAATAGTCAAAAAAATAAAAACATAAAATAAAGTTGCTATATGAGGAAAGTTAGAACATAGGGATGAGGAGAATTTAGTCATTCATTGTTCGACCATCCTTATGTTGAATTTTTCAAACCAGCCTCATAGAACCCAGTGAACACCTGCAAGTAAATAACCTGTCACACATAAAATATATCCAGAACAATAAAGGTGCTCTGCAAGCCTCAAGCAAAAATGCATTAAAGAGAATGAATAATTACAAGAGATCAATCCTTAAGAAGGGAGATTAGAACCTAAAAAATGAAACCCTAGTGTGCACACTTAATAATTAATAAATAAATAATTATTAATGTGCCTAAGTTTAGCTTAAGTAAATTTAAAGTGATAAGTGACTTACTTAATTAACCAGTATGTCTAAATTAATTAAGTGAAATAACTTGTTACTCTAACACCCTCCCTTAAGATGAACTTAGGGAGTAGCTAAAACACTAAGGAAAATATGCATGAAAGCAAAGAAGGGTCCCAAAAACAAGGCATGATCAGGTACCCGAATACAGCCAAATCTCTATAAAGCGGAGTAAAGGAGAAAACCTAGTGGGGAAAAATCCTATCGAAAAAGAGATGAAAAGAAAGAAAGATGAAAAAAAGAGAATGAAGAAAGGCCTCACAAGGACCCCCCAAGGATAGCTTCTTTCACCCCAAGCATAGAGTGCAACTGAAGATAGCGTGTCTGTAGGAATGCACTCCAAGATGAGAGAACCATCTTGAATCAATATCCTAATGAAGTGCATGCAGATCTCAATGTGCTTAGTTCAATAATTCTCCACTAGATTGTGGGAAATGTGAATAGCTCTCTGATTGTCACACCAAAGGATGGTGGGACTACCAAGAGGAAACCCAAACTCAGTCATCAATTATCAGAGCCATTAAATCTCTTGAATAGATAACACCATTGCTTGGTACTCAGCCTTTGTAGATGATAATGCAATAGCAGATTGCTTCTTGCAAGACCATTTGATAGGACCAAAACCAAGGCAAAAAATGAAGCCAAAAGTGGACTTCCAATCATTGACATCACCATCCCAATTTGAGTTAGTGAATCCAACAATGTGAGGGTCTTTTGATGTATAGTGAATGCCATAATGTGAAGTTCCCTGAATGTACCTCAAAATATGTTTGGCATCTTGTCAATGCATCTCATGTGGATCATGTGAGAACCTAGAGACAAGGCCAACTACAAAGGAAAGATCAAGACATGAATGGGTCAGGTACAACAAACTTCCAACCAACTTCCTATATAAATTAGATTCTACTAAAAGAGTAGAATAGGTGGTGGACAAAACAACACCTGACTGAAATTATGTGGGGGTTGGCTTGCAATCAAGCATGCCAAATCTCTATAGCATATCAAGAGAATAATTTTGCTGAAATATGGAAATCCCATCTAAAGACTAAATAACCTGTAGACTAAGAAAGTAGTGTAGAAGGCCAAGATCTATCATCTCAAACTGCTCCATCAAAGCTCTTTGAACACTCTGAATCATGGAGGATGAGCTACCTATAATAATGAGATCATAACATATAGCACAAGAATCAAAATATCACCTTCTTGATAATGAATGTACACTGCAAGATCAAAATGATAGCGGGTGAAGTGGGAGGAAAGCAATAAGGAGTCCATATTCTCATACCAAGCCCAAGGGCTTGTTTGAGACCATATAATGAACACTGAAGTCTACAAACCAAAGAAGTGTCCTCAAAAAATCCTTGAGGTTGCTCCATATAGATCTCCTCATGAAGGTCTCCATGCAAAAATGAACTCTTCACATCCATCCAAAAAACTATCCATCCCTATGAAGCTGAGAGTGAAAGTACAAAGTGAACAGAATTCATCTTGGTGATAGGAGCAAATGTCTCAGAGTAGTCAATACCCTCAACCTGAGAAAACTCCTTTGTAACAAGACGTTCCTTATAATTATCAATCAAACCATCAACAACATACTTGGTATGGTACACCCACTTGCACCAAACCAACTTTCTTCCCTTAGGAAGAGAACAAAGATCGCAAGTATGATTCTTCATCAAAGAAGTATACTCCTCATCTATAGCCCTGTCCCATTCAAGGTGACCTATCGCCTTTGAAAAATTCTAAGGATCATCTGAAATGGCATGACTCAAAAGACTAGAACCAATTGTATGCGCCCAAGTGTGATGAGAATTTGAAGGATCTCCTACCAAAGAACCAATTGCCTCAACAGGAAAGTAGACCCATTTACACAAATTTTGAGTATCTAGTGGTGGTGGGAATGGTGGATCATCATCTGCATCATCCTCAAGAGATAATAAATCATCAAGAGATGAAGAGGGAGGAGTAGGTAGTGAGGGAGAAGTTGGTGATGGAGAATCCATTTAAGGATAGTGCACATCAAACTAGACCGCCAAAACAAGACCTCTTTGGAATTAGGATAAAACAACCTATATGCCTTAACATCCTCACAGTAGCAAACAAATATGAGTTTCTGGATTTTCCTCTCCATGGCTTTCTATTGAGCATCAAGAATAAATGCCCAAGCCTCACTACCAAAAACTCAGAATGTAGAAACATCGGGCTTGACATGGGTCCAAGCCTCCTCAGGAGTCATATGTTGTAATTCCTTATGAGGCATCCTATTTTGAATATAATTGGCACAATTGACTGCCTCTTCCTAGAATGAAGAGTCCATAGCTCGTGACTATATCATATAATTGGCCATCTCTTGTAAGGTTATGTTCTTTCGCACAATGACACCATTCTACTAAGGTGTGTAGGGAACTATAAACTGATGTTGCAAACCATGATCAGTGCAAAAATATTTGAAAGCTTGATTAACATACTCCCCCCCATTATTGGTGTGTATCCTCCTAATAGAAAATCTTGATTGCTTCTCCACAAATGTCTTAAAGATCCTAAATGAATTAAAGACATCATAATTTTACTTAAGAAAGTGCACCCATGTATTTATGGAGAAGTCATCAATAAAACTGAGTACATATCGGGCCCCTGAAAAGGAAGGAGTCAAAAAAGACATGAGGTGACTATGTACCAACTCCAAGGGTGCCTTAGAACGTGTGGCTCTACCCATAGGTAAAGAATCCCAGTGATATTTTCCAAGTACACAACCTTGAAAAACACCATCAGTGTAGGAAATCTGAGGGAGCCCAATTACGAGTGCCTGAGTACTCATCTATTGTATATATTTGTAATTGAATTGGCCCAAACACTCATGCCAAAGCCTGCTCACTAAGTCTGCATGTGCTATAAGAAAGGAACCTAAACTATCTGAACTCTTAAAGACATCAAATCTATATAAGTGAGATGTAGAATTAACACTCCCCGTAGCCACAACCAAATCAAGATCATGAAGGTCTTGAATAACCACATCATGTGGTGAGAACTCAACTGTCTTACCAGAGCCATAATGGAAAATCTGATAAATGGAAAGAAGGTTTGTTGAAATGTCAAGAACAACAAGTACATCTTGAAGACAACCATCATCCAATGCAACAATACTTGAACCATTAACTGAAAGGTGTGTTGATTCACCAACTATAATATGTGTAGTGCCACTAGGGGCAAGTGCGGTGACAAACTCATGTGTGTGTGTCATATGGTGAGAAGCACCAAAATCTAGAATCTAAGTGGATCCTAAAGGTAAGGCTCATGAAAAAAGAGTATGACCGTTCCCTATGGGTGAAGAAGGTGCCTAAGGTGAGGTGATATGATGTTGTTGCATGGCATCCTCTAAAGCCTCTAATCATTTCAAACACCTAGAAACAGTGTGACCTTCCTTGCCACAAAATCTGCAAGGATCACTAGATTTATTCTTAGTCTTGGAGGTAGACTCACCAGACTTTAAAGATTTACCCTACTTAGGATGGGATTGTGATTTTGAGTTAGACTTCGGTGGTGGTTTGGAGGAAGTCTCACTACCAACTGAATATGTCTGGAGATTTTGTTTCTACTTCTGCTTCCCCTTAGATGTTTGAGATACTAGTGCTTGCTTCCTAGATCCTAAGAGAGCATCCAACTATGTTATCTTGGCCTTCTCTTATGTCAATCAATCACATAACACCCAAAATAATCAATCAATCAAAATAAGGCATGGAAAATCATGCACCCACGACATCCATGGTAGAATAGAATGTAGAGGAAAAAATCTTAAATGAACCTCAAAGCTTCGAGAGAATCAAGTAAATGCACTTGTCATCTATTTTGTTCTTACCACAACCCTGTAAGAATGACTTCAGTGATTTGAATTTCATCAAGAAATCCTCAATGGTAGGATATGAATCAGGTACTAAGGAATTCAATTCGGCCTCAATCTAAAGTACTCTAAACTGATTAATGGTGCCAAATAGATCATTAAACTTTGTCGGAATAGATGAGAAGTTGTGCAACCCTCTAGATAAAATAGGAGACTATCTAAAAAATGTAAGGATAACAAACCCATGGCCTTGTCCATCATGTTCCTATGTTGTATAACCTCAAACAGATGTGTCAATGGTGGTTGATTCTCATCCAAATAGGACCATAACCCCTTTGACATGAGGAGTCTTATCATATGTCCCTTCCAGGTGTGATAATTGTGGGGTAAGACACTCAATAGAAGATGAGTCTACCATAATGAATGATTTTTGAAATGTGTTTTATGGAAGAGGGTTCTAGTTTTCTGATGTAAGTAATAGAAATCAAGAAAAAAACACCCCCCACAACACAAAAAATTAAACTCCAGTACAATGTTTAAAGCTGAAAAGCAAAAAAAAACAAAATATTCTTCAAACAATATGATGGGACTTTTAAAAAATTGTAAAATTTTGCCTGGTGTGGGCATGACTCTTTACTTTTCATGGCTAGATGTCTAATGTTTGGGGTTCAAGGTTTTGGTCACCCATGTTGAAATTTTTTGGGTCAGATTTTTTGTGTCCTGAAGCTTGGAGTATGTACAGTTAGTTTTACTGTGGGTTTTTTGAAGGAATTAACTAGGAAATCTTTCTAGGTCGGGAATAGTATGAAACAAGCATGCTTTTCTTATGTAATGATGAATATTGAAGCAAATACAAATCTATTGAAAAAATTTCTCTCTTGGTTATATGTCATGGATTGTGAATGAGTTCATCAATGGTTTATTCATTCAACTTCAATGGTATATTTGAATGTGTATTTCGTTTTCTTGCTTTAACTTAATGAGTTAATCAAATGCTTGAAAATGAGTTACAGGTTTATGATAACATGCTCATAATTTATTAAGGATTATTATTTTAAGAAATTGAAAGATCTCATAATGTAAAGCATTATGGTGATAAGTTCATAATGTTTGGGTTACGTTTTATATAACTCAAGCCTGATGGATGAGGCACTGGGTAATTTTTTCAAGATTCTTTTAGAAGTGCAGGACTATGGATCTAAGTGTGGTGATTCAAGATCTGAAAATTTTAAAAAATCAAATCCTATCTTTTTCAAGATACAAATCTTACATTAATCTTATTCACTTTGCTCTAGATAGTTATGATTGTTCTTTGGTTTACCAACACCGAGATAATTGCTATCTAATTGCGTTGGTGGGGAATGTATATGTATGAAGAAGTGTTCTTATAGGCATAAACTATTTTTATGAACACACTTAGGAAAACCCTCCTTGGTTTCACAGAGCCAAAAGTGTAGGATATCTCAGTCTTTTGACTGAATCTCATTAGTTGGCCATTAGCTTCGTAGTTTCTCGAATATAGAGTTTGGCAACCTCTTAGAGCATTATGAAGCCTTAATGGGTAAATTTTAAAACACCAACAAAATGGTGACTCTGCGCTAGGGAAAATTCTAAATATCCAATTGCAGATGGTTATAGAGTCATATCAAATGATTTTCCATTCTGAATCTAGTTCACATAGTGAAAATTGTCAACCCTGGCGGAAGAAGTTGTTGAAGTGAACCTAAAAATCCTAAAATCTGTGGTGTTCCGCTGGGGAAAGACTTGAAAGTTTTGGTTGCAGGTAGTACTGTTATAGATTCATTATAAATAACTGACGTATTACTTCTAACCATAAAGGTTAAATTTGATAGAATGGGTTCTCTTCCTGAGTCATTAGTTGAATGGTGATTTTATTGGGGAGAACTTATGAGAAATTTAAAGAAAAAAGAGAAAAGAAAAACCATAGTAGTTGGAGGCGGTTGTCCAGAATCATTTGTTGAGTGGATCTGAATTTTAAGTTTGGATGGTGATAGGTTATGGATTTGGAAAAATATTGGCAGCAACATGATTTCAAAATATTTGAGGTGTGACTCTATTGTGGACAAAGACCCAGGATGTGACAAGATTTGAAAAGGAATTTTATATTCTTTTGAAATTCAGTCCTTTGTTTGAAGAGGTGGTGACTCTGTCTAAAGAACTAGTTGATATATAAAGGAAAAGTCCCAGATCTATGATATCTATAGTTAGGGAGAGAATATTGACAACTACTAGCAAATTACCAGGTATTCTCATTGAATCTAAACTGATCACTATTCTGATTGTGAGAGGTGTTTGTAACTAGGGATAATAAATGGTTCTACATTAGATGTTCCAGCATCAAGAAAGGAATAGTGACTAGTCTTTCATACTTCTAATAAAACAATATGTAAAATGATTTGAGAAGTATGTTTATGTTTTATTATACCTCTAAAAGGCTCAAGGTATGAGTACTTCTATCAAAATTTTAGAATCATGGCCGAATTAGTAAGTGATGTATTTGATAACCATGTATAAAGTCGATAGTGATTGAATGGGTATAAGAGAATTTAGTATGAGAAGTCAGACACAAATATGCAAAGGGAACAATTTTAATTAAACCCTTTAGGGTATTTTGTAACTCAAAGGTATATGCCTTTTATTTTCAGTAATATCAAAGGCTTTCCTAATCTGATTCCTAAGAAGATTAGGAAATATTTTCCTAAATACACAGGGAAAAGTGTAGAATCCGCCTCTAAGCATCTACATGATTTTATAGATGTAATGGGGGATTATGAAGTTATTCATGAGGATGTTGTTATGAAGTTGTTTGTGCAATCCTTGAGGGGTGATGTCAGGGATTGGTTTTTATATTTACCTGCATATTCTATTAACTCATGGAATCAGTTGGTGATAGTTTTTATTGAACAATTTGGTGAAAGAGTCAATCCCAACATAGTAAGAAAAGGTTTTATGAGAATCCACATACAAAAAGATGAGCTAGTCCCGTATTTTAATCTCAAATTTCAAAAGTTTTAAGAGAGATTCCAAGAGAAATGAGACCAAATGAGGCCAAATGCTTGATTGTATATCTTGGTGCTTTTGAAAAAAGGATGGGTTACTTATTAAGGGATAAGGAACCTACAACCCTGCACTAGGCATATCAAATGGCTATGGAGATTGAGAGAAACATGAAGTACTCAATGATGAAAGGGTATTTGGCCACAAGTGTTGATTACCCTGGCATAACTCATACTTGTAAAATTTCAGAGTTGGTTGCACAGAACATTCATTATGATAAAAGTGTTTTGACAACTGTAATATATCCACCATTATAGTGTGATGATGATGATGAGATTCAAGTTGAAAGACAGTTCAACTTGAGTGGTGATGATCAAATCTCCTTTGTGACAAAATTGTATGAGATGAAGAGACAAGAGGAAGAATCACCATATGATTTTTTCTTGAGATTTTTGGAAGCTTTGAGAAAAATTCCTAAAGGTCTCAGACCTGATGATGTTGAATGCATTGACTTGTTTTGTGAACTTTATGAACTGGGGTTGAGTGCTTTTCTAGAATATTTGAAACCTGCTAACTTAACCCAAGTCCTTAAATGGATAGAGATTGCAGAATAAACCAAGAGTACATTTACACAAAATGAAGATGATGCTTACCCTTTTAAAGAATGTTGGATAATTGCATACAAGCTTGATGGGAAAAGTGATGAAGGATTAAGAGAGACACCCATTGTTTTTCCCTGTCATGATTGTAATGCACATGTCACTGAGATTTTGTTATAGGCTAGTGATTGTGATTTTAGAAGTGATGGTTTCATTATAGAGGATGAAGTGGAGCCTCTCCCTTTACCAAAATTTTATGGTAATACAAAGCCTCATGATCTTATTTTCTTCCAAATGAGGGGAAAATGTTCAAATGATGAATGTTTAGAGTATACTCTAGATGTACTAGCAATAGAACATGTTTTTTGTGTAAATGTTGAGGAATTTGAAGGCAATGGGGTGTGTGTTCAATACGGTGATCAAAATAATAATACTAGAGATAACCAACATATTGATGAATATATTGGTACTATTGATTTTCTTGACCGTGTGTATGAAGCTGAGGTTGAATTTTTGTCACCTTCTATCATTGATATTGCTAGTGAGAATTTTTTAGCTTATAGTGAAGGTGTCATTGATATTGTTGGTGAAAAAATTTCAGCTTGTGCTGAAATTTTCACTTATAAATTAACACATATAGCAGGTGGTGTTGAACACAAGGAGGCCAATACATACTATTGTTTCTCTATTTCCCATGTTGAGGTTGATTTGTTTGAGTCGACTTTTGAGGTTTTTCATTTGGGAATGGATGATGGAATGTAGGAAGAAATATATAGTGAAGAGCCTGAGATGAATGTGTTCACACATTTCCTGGAGAAAGATATAACTCATATTTCCCACCTCTGTGGTATCAAGATGTGTTCCAGGATTTATGAATGCAGGTGCTGGCAACCAAGCTTATGTGGAAAGCACTAGGGTGAAGATTCCCCGAGTCATGTATCTTCCCTTTTGTGCAAAACGGGTCTATGTAACATACACACAGTTTTTTATGACAGTTTTTAGTTTGATGTGCGAACTGATGTTGATGCCAAGATGTGTGATGTCAAAGACCAGATAAATTATGAATTTTTATATTTCTTAGCTCAATTGAATAAGCAGTCAATGAAGCATGGCTAGGTGCAAGGCAAGGTAAAATGTCATTATGGTCATATGTTGCAGTTAATGTTTGGATAGAGGGTGTTGACAAATCAAATGCACAAGAGTATTACAAAAATTTATGATACTTCCAGGCATGTTGATTAATCAAGTAATGTAAAGACATCAAGAGGTAAAATTTGCAGACTTGGTTTACTCCAGGTAGTAGAGAATTTTATTTTTGACAAGGGTAAAATCTGATTCCTCTTGTTTCGGGGCCTAGGGCCACCAAGTTGGATGTAAACAAGTTCCAATTGAAAAACATGGTAAATTATTCGTCAAGGTACTTGTGTGATTCGGTGATCTGGTCTACAAAACTAGAGATTCTAGAATCTTATTATGCCCACAGGGGGCATACATCCCCAATCGGAGCCACTGATGGGACTTTTAAAAAAATTGTAGATTTTTTCCTAGTATGGGCATGACTGGTTACTTTTCCTCATTGGAGGTCTAATGTTTGCGGTTCAAGGTTTTGGTCACCCATGGTGAAATTGTTTGGGTCAGATTTTTTGTGTCCTAAAGCTGAGAGTATGTACATTTAGTTTTACTGTGGGCTTTTTGAAGGAATTAACTAGGAAATCTTTCTATGTCTAGAATAGTATGAAACAAGCATGCTTTTCTTATGTAATGACAGATATTGAAGCAAATAAAAATCTATTCAAATAATTTCTCTCCTGTTTATATGTCATGGATTGTGAATAAGTTCATCAATGGTTTATTCATTCAACTTCAATGGTATATTTGAATGTGTATTTCATTTTCTTGCTTTAACTTAATGAGTAAATCAAATACTTGAAAATGAGT
Organism: Sequoiadendron giganteum; assembly: GCA_007115665.2. Classification (NCBI taxonomy): domain Eukaryota; kingdom Viridiplantae; phylum Streptophyta; class Pinopsida; order Cupressales; family Cupressaceae; genus Sequoiadendron; species Sequoiadendron giganteum. The sequence continues at coordinate 305,255,265 of CM021104.1, read as the reverse complement.
TACAGGTTTGTGATAATATGCTCAGGATTTATTAAGGAGTATTGTTTCAGAAATTGAAAGATCTCATAATGTAAAGCATTATGGTTATAAGTTCATAATGTCTGGGTTACATTTTATATGACTCTCGCCCGATGGATGAGGCAGTGGGTAATTTTTTCAAGATTCTTTTAGAAGTGCAGGACTGTGGATCTAAGTGTGGTGATTCAAGATCTGAACATTAAAAAAAATTAAATCCTATCTCTTTTGAGATACAATTATTACGTTAATCTTATTCTCCTTTCTCTAGATAGTTATTATTGTTCTTTGGTTTTCCAACACCAGGGTAATTGCTATCTAATTGCATTGGTGGGGAATGTATCTATATGAAGAAGTGTTCTTATAGGAATAAACTACTTTTATGAACACACTTAGGAAAACCCTCCTTGGTTTTATAGAGCCAAAAGTGTAGGAGATCTCAGTATTTTGACTGAATCTCGTTAGTTGGCCATTAGCTTTGTAGTTTCTTGAATAAAGAGTTTGGCAACCTCTTAGAGCATTATGAAGCCTTAATGGGTAAATTTTAAAACACCAACAGAATAATTTGTGTACATGCTAAATTTTTTGATGAAATAAACTATAGATATGAAGAGATAACTCAACCACCTTTCCAACGCCTATTTGTTTGCTCAAAATGGAGTCTAGATGCAAAAGTAACGCCCCTAGGAGTGCAAAAACCATCTTTGGACTTTGGCTGGAAAAAAAGACATCAAAATAGAAAGCTAAGAAAATAAAACCTCCATCATTGGATAGTTCCTAGAACCATCTTTCTGACACCTATTCATTTTTTAAAAACGGAGATCATATGCCCATTTTACACCCGATTTTGTGAAAACAACTCCACAAGGGCCAATAGGCCTTCAACAACCCTTAGGGGCTAAAAACAATTGGCCCCTAGTCGCATGCAAGACCAGTGGGCTGGCGGTTGGGGCTAAGGCCAAAGCCCTTGGTCACCAATGTGATTTCCACAGGGTTGAAGAGTTCATCAGGGGCTGGGTGTTTAGCGCTTGATCACCCACGTGACCCTGGGCAGCGGAGGGAAGCCCTCGGGGGTTGCATAGTCGATAGTGATGGTGGTAAGATGGTGTTGCTTGGAGGCCTCTATTCCTGGTGCCCGTCGGGTGGTGTGGCGGTGGCAGTGAGCTTCTAAACTAGAGGTGCAGATTTAAAGCGCTTTTGAGCACTTTTTTATTTTTTATTTTTTGAAAAACGTGCCTCGGATTGTATGCCTTGGGGCCATACGGCCTTGGGGCTAATTTTTTTAAACCGTTTTTGAAAGTTCTCAAAAATTGACCAAATGATAGGTGTTCCTAGGATTTTTGGCCAGTGCGAATGCGATGGTGACCTCTGTTTGGGCCCAAAATGCCTAAAAAAAATTGCTACCCCTAGATCTTGCAAAAAAATTCTAGCTTGAAACCCTTGCATTTAACATTCAGTGTAGTGCAATATCCTTCAAAATACGAATAGGCAGCTACATATTTGAAGCTCTGATACCATGTTGAAGCTGTCAAACCAACCTCACAGAACCTAGTGAACACCTGCAAGCAAATAACCTATCACAGAGAAAAAATATCCGTAACAACAAAGGTGCTTTGCAAGCCTCAAGCAAAAATGCATTAAAAATAATGAATAATTACAAGAGATCAATCCTTAAGAAGGGAGATCAAAATCAAAAAAAAGAAACCCTAGTGTGCACACTTAATAATTAATAATTAATTAATTATTAATTTTCTTAAGTTTAGTTTAAGTAAATTTAAAGTGATAAGTGACTTAATTAATTAACCAATATGATTAAACTAATTAAGTGAAATAACTTATTACTCTTAACACCTTATTCTTTTCTTGTTTTTTCCATATTTGCAGGACTAGAAATAAATAAATACCTAGTTAAAAAAATTGGTTCTAGGAAAATTCACCAACAACAATTCACCTAAAAGTTCAGTGTGGGAAAATTCACCACCATGAAAAAAATCACCTCAAGAAAAATTCACCACTAGCAATTCATCGCATTAAAAGTTTGCGATTAATTTTCTATGATGGTGAATTGCTAGTGGTGAACTTTTCTTGAAGTGAATTTGGTGAATTTTGCAATGGTGAATTGCACGAAAATTTGTTGAAAGAATGATCTAGTATTACCTCTTGTAAACCACCTAGAAGTTTCTCTTACAAATGTTGGAAACATGGAATAACTAAACCACCAACTTTTTATAAATTATAACACATAAAAAATTCAAACAAATACACTGCATTCACTAACTCTTCAACCATTTCTAGAATTGAATTGAATTGTAAATTCTATCCTCTCCCATGCTGAGAGATTTAACTTTTTTAATCAAATATGTCAAATCTATCATCAATCCAAATAAATGTATGTATGATCAGTTTCGTAAATTGGAAAATATTTGTGTAATAGATAACAAAAGTCATAGTATTAATAACTTTATATTTACCCCAAACATAGTTCAGGCTATAGATAATGATCTAGTTCTTTTGAATTTATTTGACTTGGCTGCAGACAAAGTACAAGAGTTGGGGGACCAAATTAAAATGATTTGGCTCATCTTTGCCAAATGCCTTATCATGCACATAGTCTAACATAGGCCCTTCATTACAATTATCTACCTGAAAGTACACAAGATTGAATATTATTAAGGACTTTAAGTCACTGTAATAATTTTGAAATGACTGTGTTAGAATATTTTTATTACAACTACCATTTTTAGTAGATGGGTTAGAAGAAAGTGTTAGATAGAAAATAGACATAATTCCATCATACAGATAAGAATATTAAAACAAAACAATATTTATTATTAATGCCTTTTTTAAAAGAGAGATGTTGGTGCTCTTTCTATTCATACATCCATTAAAATAGAGTATCAAAAGCTAATACATTTTGAAAATAGAGTTCAACTCCAAGAGATGATAGAAGCTTCTCGAATACAAAAGTCTAGATACATAGAAGAAGAATGTAGAATAAGGAAGGTAGAAGAATTAAATGTGGTGGGAGAGTAGTTGAACAATGTGGAAGGGGAGATCATTCAAAGTCTAGCTAGAGAATCACGTCAGCTAACACTCCCCCTTAATATTCATTGCCATATATGTCTGCTATTCCAATTATTTCCTAGAGATGCTAAAAAACATTCTTTGCTAGTGGCTTTGTGAAGATGTCTGCTAGGTGTCCATTGGACCTACAAAAATCAAGATGTATGTCACCATTGTTCATCAATTCTTGAATGAAATGATATATTGTATTAATATGCTTGCTCTGTTTATGAAAGATGTGATTTTTATGAAAGAAATTGTTGAATTATTCTCATCCATACTGCTTGGCAAGCTGATGATGTGGTTACAACATATTCTTCTTCCGCTAATGAGAGTGTCACAATTGGTTGTTTCTTTGATGCCCAAGAGATAGCACCCAATCCTAAATGAAATATATAGCCTGAAGTTCTTTTTCTATCACCCACGATACCTCCCCAATCACTATCTATATATCCAATCAGTTTGTAATCATCTAAAGATGTATACAAAATCCCAAATCTCTTTGTTCCAGCTATATACCTTAAAACTCTTTTTCTAACTTTCCAATGTGATTACTTTGGTTTATTCATGAATCTATTAATGAGACTAACCCAGTATATGATATTTGATCTTGTGGGGGTCAGATACATAAGGCTGCCAACTAATCTTTTGAATAAGGTTGAATCAACACTGAGACTTTTGTCATCCTTACTAAGTTTTAAACCCAATGCAACGAGTGTAGGAGATGGATTCACATTTATCATTTTAAATATCTTCAACAAATTATTAGCACACTTTCTTTGACATAAAAATTTCTTGATCATTTTGACTTACCTTTTTCCCAAGAAAATATCTCATTAGCCCCAAATCAGTCATATTGAATTCTCTTTCCATGGCTACCTTGAATGAGTTAATTGACATGTTACCTATGAATATCAAATCATCTACATACAAAAAACCTATCAAGATTTCTCCTTCATCATTTACTTTGACATACAAATTTGGTTTATTGCCACACTTGCTAAAACTATTGTTCACAAAATAAGAGTCTATTATGTTGTACCAAGCTCTAGGAGCTTGTTTCAATCCATATGGCATCTTTTTTAGTTTGTATACCTTCTGTTCTTCTCCAAAAACTTCATAATTGGGTGGTTATTTAATGTACACTTCTTCTTCTAAAATGCCATTCAAAAATTCTGATTTAATGTCCATTTGGTAAACCTTCCAATTATTTTGAGTTGCTATAGATAAGACCATTCTAATGGTATCCAATCTTGTCATAGGTGAAAAAATTTCATTGTAGTCTATGCCCAACTGTTGTGTGAAGCCTTTATCTAATAGTCTTGCCTTGTGTTTCTCTACTTTTCCATTAACATTATACTTTATCTTGTAGAACCATTTAACTCCATTCACATCCTTTCCTCTAGGAAGCTCTACTAGATCCCAAGTTTGACTCTTTTCTATTGAATAAATTTCTTCATTCATGGCTACAATCCAATTTTCATCTTTAATGGCATCTTCAAAATATATTGGATCAGCCTATGTTAAGAACTCAAAATTAGAGCATAAATCATCATTTTCAGCTTCTTGTATTTCATCATAAATTTCTCTTAGACTATGTTTCTTCTTTGAAGTGTTTATTGACCTTGATCTTAGTGATGCAAGTGTTGGATTAGACGACTCGCTATTATTATTACTTGCTAGAGTAGTTGGATATGGAGTGGTAGGTGCCTTAGAAGGCATTATAGGAACATTTTCTTGTGTAGTAGGATTCACAACTTGAGTTCCATTCTCTTCATTCTCTTGTGGAACACTATCTACAATTATAGTTTTCTTGTCTATGCTGCCATCCCATGCTTCTTCTTCAACAAACTCAACATCATGACTTACTATCACATTCTTTGTGATAGAATTGTATAGCTTATATGCATTGGACTATTCACTATATCCCAAAAATATGCATTTCTCTCCTTTATCATCTAGTTTCTTTCTCAACTCTTGAGGTATCAAGGAGTATGCCACATACAAATACTTTCAAATGTGATATATTATGCTTCCTTTCGCTCCAAGATTATTTTGGTGTTTTATTTATCACTTATTTTGTTGTACATCTATTTAATATGTATACCAAACATGCAATTGCTTCAGCCTAATACTCATTTGGTAGATGTTTTTATTTGATCATACTTCAAGCCATTTCCATAATTGTTCTATTCTTTCTCTTAGCTACTCCATTTTGCTGAGGAGTATACCTTGTTGTAAATTGTTTCCTTATGCCATTTGAAAAAATTCTGAAAAATCATTTGATATGTACTCACCACCTTGATTGGTTCTCAATTTTTTAATATTTTATCCACTTTCTTTCTCACATTTTTCCTTGAACTCCTTAAAAATAGAAAATACATTTTATTTGTATTTCAATATATAAACCCATACTTTTTTTTTTTCTGAAATCATCAATAAATTTCAAGAAATAAAGTATTCCACTTATGAAAGGTTTTTGTATAGGTCCACAAAGGTTTGAATGCACTATCTCAAGTGGATGGTTTTACCTATAAGACTCCCCAATTGGAAATATTTTCCTATGTTTCTTTCCCAACATGCAACTCTCACATGTTGTCTTAGGTGGCTCTATTTGTGGAAATCCATATACCATTATTTTCTTATATAATAGTTTCAATCCTTTGAAGTTTAAATTTCCAAGTCTTAAATTCTATATCCAAGATCTAATTTTACCAAATCATCCATTGTTGCAAACATCTACTTACTCCCACTCATGTGATTACTACAACCACTTTCTAACAACCACACTTATTTGGAACTCTCTTGTGCTACATTACATGTTATCAATATGGTGTTTTGTTTACTAGTGTTGGGTTGGTTTTCATTTGTAAAATGTGCCTTTTTCTTATTTATTTCATATTTCTTTTTCTTATATTTTGATGCAAAATGCCCAAATTTATTGCAATAATGACATTGGATGTTGGATTTATCATACCTTTCTCCTTGATGATGGCTATGAGAGTGATTGCTTCCCCTTCCTCCTATTGATTTAGAATGAGGATGTGGGCTTGATGTTGGTCTTTTATCAAATTGTGTATTTTCTCTTCCTCCTCTTGGTGTAAAACATCCTCTACCTCTATTGTGATTTGGTCTCCCTCTTGTTCTACCAAATGAAATCTAAGTCTTGAATGCATTCTTCAATGTTGATGTCCTTGATCGACTTAATCTTTGCTCATGTTCCAAGAGTGATCCCATTAATTCATCTACTGATAGCTGAGTAAGATCTTTAGATTCCTTAATGGATACTACAACTGAATAAAACATTGTAGGTAAGCTTCTAGGTATTTTCTCTATAAATTTTTGATCTCCAATGGTTTCTCCATAAGATCTAATCTGATTTACTATTGTCATTGCATAAGTGAAGAATGAATCTATTGAATTTGAATCCTTCATTTGCAAGTTTTCAAAATACCTTCTAATAATTTGTAATTTTGTTGTTTTCACCTTGCTTGTGCCTTGCTATGTTGTTTGCAAACTTTCCCATGCCTATTTTGATCTTGTGGTAGCTGTCACTTTTGGAAAAATTGATTCCTCCATTGCCTACTAAATTAAAAAACAATTCTCTAGTATCCTTCTTCTTATTTTCTTTCAAAAAATCCTTCTTAGCTTGTGAAAGATCCTAATATGCTTGTTGGTCTATTGGTTTGGGGAACCCATTTTCAGCCAAGTCCAAAAAAACCTAGGAGAAAAATATTGTTTTCATTTTTATACTCCAAAATTCATAGTTTTTGCCATTAAAGATTAGAATTTGTGGTTGTGAAATACTTCCACTTGTACCTGCCATGATTTTTAAAATTAAAAAGCTTTTCCTCTATATTATTATTCCTTTGTTTCCTCTATCTCTACTAAAAAACTCATAATTTCTCTTGTAGCAATGTTCTTCTTGAAAAACCCTTGAAACTGGTTATTTGATAGCAACTCGATTCCTTCATTGTTAGCTCCAAATCTACTCTTCCTTTGGTGATTTATTTTCTAGTGGTTATTATCTTGAATTTTGTGGCCTCCAATATTTAGAATGGCCAAACCTTTTTACACTAATCTCCTCCTTCAATCAGTAGCTGGGCACTCATTAGCAATCTGCCAAACCAATGAATAGTGATCTCCCTATTTTGGGTGGTGACTTGCAACAACTGTGGTCCACTAATATTTGTGGTACCTTTGACTCTAAAAATAAATAACAATCCTTAAAACCCTAAATTCTTGATTTGATACCAGTTTGTTAGATAGAAAACATGCATAATGCCATCATACAGATAAAAATATTTAAACAGTACAAGATTTATTATTAATGCATTTTTTAAAAGAGAGTTGTCAATGCTCTTTCTATTCATACATCCATCAAAATAGAGTATCAAAAGATAATACATTTTTAAAATAGATTTCATATCGAAGAGACGGGAGAAGCTTCTTCAATACACACACAAAATAGAAAAGTCTAGATGCATAGAAGAAGAATGTAGAAGAAGGAAGGTAGAAGAATTAGATGTAGTGGGAGAGTATTTGAACGATGTGGTAGGGGAGATTATTGAAGTCCAATTGGAGCACCACATCATCCAATGGAAAGGTGGTTATATTGTAAGAATTCATAATGCAAAATAGTTTATAGATAAGTAGGAGGTATTTTCCATAGTGTTTCAAATTGTAATGTTGCTATCAGGATTCAACCATGTATTTTTAGAGTCAAAATCATTGACCTAGGTTTCATGAGTAGTCATTCATAAGAGCCTATCTCTCCATTTATACACAATATCAATTAACAATCTTACCTATATTGCAATTTCTCCGATTTGAAATATTGAGGTTGCCAAAAAGAATTAAAAAAACTTTAGTTAACTTATAACCCACTTAAATAATTTATAGACAAGATCAATTAATAATATTACCTCTCTTACTATTTCTCTGACCTAAAATATTCAACATTCCAAAAAGAATTAAAAAAAAAATAATTAACTTTTAACCACATCTCTTGCCATTTCTCTTATCTAAAATATTCAGGTTCCCAAAATGAATTAAAAGTCAAAATGGAAGACTTGAGTTGCATTCACAAAAGATATTAAAATTAGTCGTTCACAAAATGACAACATGGATTCATGATAGCATAGATCAAGAATTAAAAAAATGATTTTGAGATACTCATTTAAGTGCATCAGAGCTTTGCCTTAAAAAAAACCATTTTAAGCATGAAACATGACATAAACAATTGAAACTTTTTATGTAGACTATTAACTATTGAAAGCATTTGAGAACAAGTGAAATCAAATAGAAAAGAAATATTGTCACATAACACAAAATATGTCATGAGTGGAAAAACCCTCTTGGGGCATAAAAAACCACTAAAAAAATATTTCTTTATTCATATAGAGCACCAACTTTAGGAGCACCAAATCCTTTATACATAATATCAACAACAGTATCCTATCAAGACACTAGAAGTGAAAAAATAATGTAGTTCTAGAATCTCAATAGAAAACTAATGATTTTCAATGAGCATAATGAAGCATGTTGTATGTATATGACAACATCTTCTTTTTGGTTTACAAGAACATATTCAAAACAACCCGTCAAAAATATTTGCAATACATCACAATCTATGTATGGTTATGCCAGAGATTTCACATTCACTTTCTTCCTTTTTAGAATATCGCAGTAACATGTTCCTCTTTCAAATAACCCAGAAAATCAAGATTACAATAACCTTTTTCTTTCTCAAAAACCCACACAAAACCCTTCATAAGAATCTCTTTTAAATAATGCTTCGAAGAGAAGAAAAACTAACTTTTGAAAGAGAACTCAATAACAGTTTTTGAAACTATAGAAAGAATCTCGAGCTAGGGTTTGTGAAGAATAACCCTAGAAGAAAACATTAAACAATAATCATTACAGTTAAATCCCATAGCCTCCTTTTCATTTTTTAAGAATAGAAAACCTCTTAACAAAACTAACAAATTTCTCTGTTTAATTCGAGCTTTAAGAAACGTTAACCAACAGAAGTAATACATATTTATTCAATGAAGAAATAAAAAAATACTAGACAAAGACCATTGAAGCCAATATCAATTGTCCAGTTGAAGGAGCCATTATCACCTTAACTACAAAGCACTTGCTAGTTCATAACCTGCTATCCATTCTTTCAAAGAACTCAGTTAACTTCTCTAGTGTTTGCCAAGAAAGAACAAATTTACAACTGAGAACAAAATATCCTCATGGCTAGGGTTCCAAACCCTTCAAAAAGATATTTCCCTAAATTTATTTCTTTCAATACTATCGAAGACTTTTCCAAAGATAATAATGCTTTGAAGTCCGATGAAATAAAACATAATTATTAACAAGCTATCATAATGATTTTGAGTCTGATGTCAAAGTCTTTTACCATGGATTCTGACACCCATCATTGCCACATCGACTTAAATCAAAACCTTATACCTCACCACACTTTAATTGCTTCCATGTGACTTTATACAAAGTCAAATTCAAATTGAGTGCAAAGCAACCAATGAAATATGATTAATACCATAAGCTCAAAGAAACCCAATGGGATTTATAAACCATGCAACCACTTTAATCACCTTTTGATGTCGATGTCACAAACAATGTGACAAATTAGATATTCCTTGTCAATGCCATTAGACAAAAATAAATGTGCATAATCAACCACATACAATCACATTGAAATGTGATGATGAAAAAAAAAAATGAAATCCTTAGGCACCTAAGAAATGAAAAACAAATTAGACATTGTCACCTGATCAACCTGAACCTGTCAAATATGATATGATCAGATAACCTTCTGAATATAAACTAAAAATAATCCTTCAGATGATCCTGTAGCATGATCAACACTATCAATACAACAAAAACATAAACATCTGCAAATGAATAACTAAAAGTGAACTAGCATTAATCTAAAGACGAATAGTCATGAATATCTTGAAACACGTGTTCACAAAAATAGTCCACAAAGTATCATTTCCAACACCAAGTGATTTTTACATCAAGAACAAACAATAATCACAACTAAAATCCAACATTAACTAGTTTACTAAAATTATTTGATACACAAAAAAATAAATTCTAAAATAATTTTTTTTTTCATGGTCTCTTTTTCCTTTCTACGATGTCTTGTAACACTATACATGATAAGTTAGTATCAATAGCACTCACTTTTTTATTATCTAACCCTAAATAAGGCACTATTCAAATCATCTTCAAGATTTTCAAGATCTTTCAATGAAAGTTAGGTGAGATTCTCCCCCATCAAATACATGTTAATTCACTAATATTTAATATCTATTATAGTATTATGGGTGCATATTGAGTGATTACATTAAATAATAAATAATAAATACCTCAGAGTATTATGAATCTTCTCATTCTCATCAAGTAAACTTGTCAATTGGAAGGAAGTATTCTATACATTTGGTCCATTATGTTAAAATTCAACAACATTAATCTAAATACACAACATTTAGTTTTTTTTCCATCAACCATTGTGATGTACAACATGAGATAAAGTTTAGAATTATTTTTACCAGCTATTGTACATGTAATCTTCCATTTACCATATTTCTATCTTTCTATGATTCACTCAAGTCTCTAAATATTATCAAATGATATGAATCTAATATTAGAAGAAAAAATATCGTTTGAATATAAAAATAGCATAAAATGATTCAATTTAGAAACTCTAATTGAAAATTTAAAATACATATAATATATTATATGCTAGATGGAAATATATATAGAAGAAATATTCTATTAAAAACTCAATGGTTAGAGGATAACAATAGTATAAAAAAGATTCAATTTAAAAACACTAATTTGAAACTAAAAATATATACAATATATGTTGGATAGGAAGAGTAGAAAAATAGATAAAACAAGGAAGAAATAATTAATATTTACTACAAAAATTCTATCTCATTGATTTTATTCAACTTAAACTATATAAAAATGGTTACAAAAGCCTTCATTATAAAAATATCTTGCAAATTGGAAGGTATCAACAAGGAATCTAAAATCCAGAAAATTAAAAGAAAACTAAAGTTTGTTAATGTAGCGAACAAGTTTCACCTGCAAATAACATGTGAACTCTTAATGAAAACCTGAATAGAATTTTATTCCATATTTTTCTCCACCAAAAGCATGCAAATAGTCAAAGTCAACTATAATCTATGTAAACCAGAACTATTGTTTTATTCTTACTTTTCTCCATTATGAACATGTAGATTGGGAGAAATTATATGTTTATTCTAATATTCCTCCTTAATTTCTACCATTGTTTATTTCATCATTTACAATGCCCAAACTTAGTCTTAAATATTCAAATACATCCTTTTCTAATGGATTGGTAAATATATCTGCTAACTAATCTTCAAATCTACAAAAGTTTAGTTGAATTTTACCATCATTCACCAACTCTTTGATAAAGTGATATCTTGTATCAATATGCTTGCTCCTCTTGTGAAAGATATGATTTTTTACAATGAAATTGTTTATTTATTGTCAAAAAATTGTTGGCTCCTCTAAATTTGCAATAGATCGATCAAAAATTTCCTCATCCAAATTGCTTGGTGTGTTGTTGATGTAGCTGCTACATATTCTACTTTAGCTAATGGAAGATTCACTATGGCTTGCTTCTTTGATACTCGTGAGACTACACCTGTCCCACAATGAAAGACATATCTGAAAGTACTCTTCCTATCATCAATGATACCCGAAAAAAATCGCTATCAGTATAACCATTCAAACAAAAATCATTAGTTTTGGAAAACAAGATTATGTATCCTATTGTTCCTACCTCATATCTCAATATCCTCTTTCCAACTTGCCAAAGTGAGTCTTTTAGTGACTCTATAAATATTGAGATTATATTAACCCCATACATGATATTTGGTCTTGTAGTTGTAAGATACATCAAACTTCCAATCAATATTTTGAATATTGTAGACTCAAAATTAGGCCCTTTGTCTTCTTTGATAACTTTAGTGCCAGTTGCAGCTGGTGTAGATGTTATACTACAATTCAACATTCTAAAACTTTTCAATGAATCCTCTGAATATTTTGATTGGCTAATGAAAATTTCTTTATCTGGTTGAGCAACTTCAATACCCAAAAAATACTTCATCAAATCTAAATCTACCATCTCAAATTCTTTCTTCATTGCTAATTTAAATGCATCTACAAAAAAACTTCCTGTGAAAATTAAATCAACAAAATATTAGCACACTATCAAAATCTGACCTTCTTTATTGATCTTTTTGTACAATGTTGGCTCACTCTTGCTTCTACTCAATCCATTTCTTTGCATGTATGAATCAATTTTGTTATACCATGCTCTTGGTTCTTGTTTGAGACCATAGAGTGCCTTCTGAAATTTGTAGACCATGTCTTCGTGTTTATGCAAGTTTCATAACCTGGTGGTTGCTTCACAAACACTTCTTCATCTAGAAAACCATTCAAAAAAGCTGATTTGACATCCATTTGAAATAATTTCCAATTATTTTGTGCATCTATTGTTAGAACCAATCTAACATTATCAAGTCTAGAAACTTGAGAAAATATCTCATTGTAATCAATTCCATAATGTTGTGCAAAACCTTTTGCTATTAATTTTTCCTTGTATTTTTCAATCTCACCTTTTGTATTAAATTTTGTTTTATAAACCCATTTGACTCTAATGCAATGTTTACCTTCAGGTAGATCAATTTCTTCTTCAAAATATATAGGATTATGAGAGAATAAAGAAAAATTTCAGCATAAATCCAAATTGTCTTCTCCTTGATTATAGATCTCTTTCAAACCTCTCACTTTTTTAACTTTATATTTTAACCTCACGAAGGTAAGAGTAGGATTTGATTCATCACTTACTTGTGAATTGGGAGTAGGATGATGTGAATGACTTGATGATTCACCTTGTACAACATTTCGTGGAGTTCTTGTTGGTGTAATTGTTCTTGCTTGTGGATTTGATTGATCACCTTGCATAATTTTTTCTTCAAATTCTTCTTCATTATGTGGTATTGGTGATCCAATTGTTATGGATTTGTTAATTCTTCTGTCCCATTATTCTTCTTCCTTAAATTTGACATCTCTGCTAACAATCACTTTCTTTGAAATGGGATTATATAATTTATATGTTTTTGATTGTTCACTATAACCAATGATAATATTTTTCTCACTTTTATCATCCAATTTTCTTCTCAATTTAGATGGAACTATTGAATATGCAACACATCCAAAAAATCTCAAATGAAATAAAATATGTTTATTATCATTCCATGCTTCTTTTGGAATATTTTCCTTAACACTCTTTGTAGGAATTCTATTCAAAATGTATAAGACACACGCTACCGCTTCTTCCCAAAAATGACTGATTTTTTTTAATATTTTTTACATTTAGATAATGCAAAACAATGTAATTATAAACCCTAGATGAGATGCAAGTTTGAATGCAAATTATGAAACCCTAAATGAGATCTAGTTCAATAAAAATTAATGCAATATCTAACCTAGGATGCAAGGAAAGACTTCAAAAATAGAATACTACAATGTTCAATAAACTAGGTTCACCATAAATAGGGTATCAATGATGAACCCAATTTTAGTTAGGTGTGTGTTTCATTCAATTATGAGGGTTAAAATGCTAAAATAATATTCATAAACTAACCCTAATTATTATAGAAATAAAAAGGAAAGTTTTGAGAGCTTAAAATGATGTGTACCTTATGGAAAACTTAAGGTTTTTAGGCCACATAAGACTCATTCGCCTTTAGTGGTGAATGGGCCCCTATTAGGGTTACAAAAACTAACTTCTACGGTTTATTCCTCTCAGTCTGTACTCCAAGATCCCAAGTTTTCACTACGTCGGGCCTCACTGAGCACTCATTCGCCTTTAGTGGTGAATGGGTCCTTCTAAGGTTTCAGAAAAAAATGACTTCTAGGTTTTGTACTTCAATGTCTACACTCTCAGTTCCTAGGATTTCAACTCTCAAAATTTTGGAATAAATTCTATAGCCTTGTTTTTGTGTTCTTGCACTATGGATGACAACTTTGCAACTCTTCAACTTTGATAATTTTGCTTCAAATTTGTCTCTTCAACCTAAAACCTACAATCACACATTCAAGAGGAGAAATTTTTTGTTTGTTAGGGGATAGAGGTTTGCCTTGGTCAAATCCCTTTTAGGTAATTAAACCAAATGATGAAATAATCAAATAAGGACATCAAACATGAAAGTTGAAAAAATAATCCCTTGGAAGTTTTCTTGGAATGTAAATCTACAAACTAACATGAAGTAGCCATGAAGAATGTAGATCTTGATCTTCATTTAGATATGAAACAATGCTTGTCAAGTAGATCCTCAATGATGCATCAACAATATTAGCTCAACAACATGCTTGAATGCACTATGCCTTTGACATGATGAAATGATCTCGAATTGTTGCAATAAACCCTTGATAATTTTCCTTTGAATGTCTTTGAAATGCTCATGTGAACTCTATAATGCTCTTGTGAATGTTCTCTTGAGTGCTTTTTGAATATCTATGATGAAACTAGGTGAATTAACCCCATATTTATACTAAATCTAGATATTAACCTCAAAATTCAAATAATTCAAGATGACATCAGATCTAGGATTGAAAAACATTATAATCTTGCCACAATTAAATTCAATAATGGGTACCCTATGTGAGGCGGACCCATTCGCCACTGAAGGTGAATGTGTCCTAGCATAACTTTCTAGGAGCATGCTTCGAGGAGATGAAACAACATCAAAAACTCATTTCAAAAATTCCAAGAAAGGGGTTTCCTACATTATGAGGACCCATTTACCACTAAAAATGAATGGGTCCTAGCACAATTTCTATGACTAAGCTTTGAGGAGGTGAAATAGCATTAAAAACCCACCTAAAATATGCCAAGAAAGGGGTGACCAATTTGGAGAGGACTCATTTACCAATAAAGGCAAATGGGTCATAGTAGCATTTTTCAGGACATCAAATTTTCCAAATTAAATTTCATACAATATCATTATTGGGTGTCAGGATATATCCTTCAATAGAGGGCTTGAATTTGAATTAAAGGGCCCATTAAGCTCTAATTAACCACAATTAATTAATGAAACTATAGATAAGTGTGAAAGTGTAATACAACATTTTACAACATCCTAAATAAGGTATATTTAAGTATATTTTATTAAAAAGGGCCTCAGATTCAATGTGAATGTGTACAAAACATTACAACACTAAATCAAGGCATTATTAAGTTAATTTTATATCAATTGTTCCTAAATTAAGCATGAAAAAGGATTAATTTTTTTGATGCTACAACTACAAGCTCTTGATCCTAGATCTTTTTGCTTAACCTTTCTTAGCAGCAGTAGTGACCTTCTATGCTCCAAATCACTAGCATCAACCTTCTTCTTTTACTTATCTTTGGTTGATAGATTGAGCCTATTTTCTAGGTGGCTTGGACCTTTGACTAGCGCTACCCTCTCCTTGTCAACAACATCAACTGAAATTTTTTGATGACATCTTTCTTGGTCACAACTTGCTTAGAAAATTTCAAAACAACTCTTCAAAATTCCTTTACAAATCTCCTAAAATCTCCAAATCTAGTAGCTTTGATGGTTTATCGAGCAACTTATAATATATTACTTTTACACTTACAATGATTTCCTCCTTAACATGGTGTCTCCCCTCAACAATGATGATGAGTTTAAAAAATGATGTGAATTTCTTCACTCCACAATTTGAAACCCTTAATGCAACCTTAAAATTTCTCTAAACTTCTTCTAGCTTGCATCACCCATTGACTAGCACTAGTAGCAATCATTTTGTTTTGATTGGGTGACTATATAAACTAGAAATTATCCTTTGGTAATAGTTGGACATCTCAAAAATTGATCCTTTCTAAACATTGATATTCTTTAATAGCTTCAATGATGTGGTTTACATGATCTCCTTTGATAAATTACACCACCTCTCATAATTGCAGGCTTCTTGACTACAACTAGTCTATTAACTCTTACTTCCTTTGCATGTGGACTTTCTTCTCAGCTACTAGAACAATAATCTTTGATAGATACACACTCGTCCCTGGTGACCTATTCTGGCTCTACCCTATGCTATTTTTTAAATGGTAGATCTTCTTGAACTGGCTTCTTCACCAACAAAACTTGGACTTTTCCCTTTCCATGATCAACATGAATAGTAATATCTTTGCAATATTTATTCCTTCATCTTCTACTAAGCTCTTCAAAATATTCTTCATACCTTCCAATCGGCTCTCAATTTGTCCTTTGCCTCTTTTCCTTGGCAGTGATCTCTTACATTTCAATACAATGATTCTCCTTGGATATACAACAACCTTTAAACAAATCAGAAACTTATCTTCATGCTTGGCTAAGTGAACAATGACAACTTTTTTTCAAACTTCAACTTTTCCCTAAAATTTTCATGATCTTATCCAACTTGGCTTTGATACCACTTTGATGGTGGGTGAAGGAGAAAATATATGTTCTACAAAATGAATGAGATTTATTTTCTAACTAAATCAATTACATCTGCCTCATTATATAGAGGTCTTTGGTCTATTCAAACAATAGATAACAAAAAGTAAACTGAAGTAAAACTAAACTAATCCCTGATCTATTTGTAGAAAGAACAAGAGAATATCTCAATTTAAATCTAGTCTATTTCTAGTTACAACTGCAATCGCTCATGCAAAAAATGCAAAATGAAGTTTATTTCCTAGTTATCTCCACTGCATATATGCAAATGGGAGAAATTACTTCACTTTCTCCAACACTCCCCCTTAATTTAGACCACACATACTTGAAAAAAAATTATTCCAGATTTTGTCTCTCCTTGGTGGTTGTGAAAAAGTCTTTAGACTTACTCAAATGATACCTTCAAACTATCTTCAAGATATATAGATCTTTCCTCAAACTTCTCCCTAATTGCTATGCTAGTCCTTCAAACATTCATTTGATAGCTTCACATGCCTTCAGTACTCTTCCTTTCACGTTTCTCCTTCAACAATTGTGGTTGTTCCTTTCATCGACTCTTCTCTTTGATCTATTTTCAACGATCTTCAAGAAAGCACCTTTGTTGAGGTTTAGAAAATCCTTCAATCTGCATTACAAATTCCTCCTATGATTTCCCTTTCTGTAATAAACAACTACCTCTTTTCTTTGGTAGTCTTTTAAAACTGTCTTTTTTCTTGGTAGGATGCTCTATGATCTCCTCCTATCTCTCTATAATTTCATTTCATCTCAACTACATATGAAACCTTCAGATCTATGGTGATATTCCTTTACAACTTCAACTAGGATGAAAAATGCTTAGATTTTCTATGCAGTGTCTTCATTGCATAGCTACACCTTCAAAATCATGAATTTTGGTAGCTTCTTGATGTTAGAAATTTAAATGCACAAAATGCAAACAAAAAAATATTGTTTTATTTCCCAATCGATCGGGAATACACAAAATCAAAACACAGAAGCACAAGGAGACATGCAAAATTCTTCTTTTCATTTAAAAATTGGAAATGACAATACAAAAAACATAAAACTTAGAAAATAAACTAAGACTATAGATTACAAAATATTGGGAGCATTTCTCAGCCAAACTGTCAAACTTTGGGAGCTCCAGGGAGCTCAATATCAAGACCTACATAGAGCTCAACCTGGACCAACCACTGCTCACTTACAAACATATACATTTGCTGCTATTCAAGAGCTACTAGGAGCTCACACAGTAATTCTTCACACATAGACTGTTGTTGCAAAAGTGAACATTCCTCAACTTCTGACTGATAGAACTTGCTGCCTTCATTCCTTTTGTCTCTCAAAACATTCCCTCTAAAATTCGAAATTACCTACCACCATAAATTGAAAATTCAAAATCAAATGCCATATTTAATTCTAGAGTTTTCAAGAGCTGCAGGGAAGATCCCCAAAATAGAAAGGACTCCTGACGGGTAGGTGAAGACAACAAGGGGTTTGACGGATGAGCAAGAGGATTAGGAGCATTTAATTTCCAACACTCCCCCTTGGTCCCGAGCCTACTAACAAGATAAAATCTAATCCAAATCAACAATGCCCAATCTTCTCCTTAGGCACTCGAAACTGTCCCTCCTCAAAGGCTTGGTGAATATATCTGCTAGCTGCTACTTAGACCTACAAAATTCCATTTTTATTTCACCATTTTCAACCAACTCTCTAATAAAATGATAATTGATCTCAATGTGCTTGCTTCTTCCATGAAACACATGATTTTTCATGAAGGCTATCGATGAAACATTGTCACAAAATATTGTTGTTCCATCCTCTTGTTCTTCTCTCAAATCTGTCAAGATTCTTCTCAGCCAAATAGCCTTACATGTTGTTGCATTTTATGCTATATACTCAACCTATGTTTTTGATAGGGAAACTATAGGTTGCTTCTTGGAAGCCCATGAGATAGCACTTGAACCCAAATGAAACACATAGCCTGAAGTGCTCTTCCTATCATCCAAACTTCCTACCCAATCACTATCTGTGTATCCAATCAACCCAAACTCATTTTGTATTGTGTACAAAATTCCATATCCTTTGGTGTTGTTCACATACCTTGGGATTATTTTACCTGCTTTCAAATGGGTGTCTGTTGGAGTCTCCATAAATATGGAAATAAGACTCACTCCATGCATTATATCCGGTCTAGTTGCAGTCAAGTACATCAAACTTCCAACCAAAATTTTATACATGGTTAGATCCACATTGCTGCTGCAATATTCCTTGCTCAAATTCAGACCTACGACTATTGGTGTTGGTGCAGGCTTGCTCTCAAGAATTCTAAACCTCTTCAAGATCTCATTTGCATATTTTTCTTGAGAGATAAATATACCATCATGCATTTGTTTTACTTCTATGCCTAGAAAATATCTCAAGAGACCTAAATCTATCATTTCAAACTCTCTTTTCATGGCCTCTCTAAAATCAGCAATGAGGAAATCATCATCCCCAATAAACATTAAATCATCAATATACAAGACAAAAATCAAAATATTACCATTTGTTGCCTTGATGTAAAGAGTGGGCTCACCATCAATTTTGCTAAATCCATTTCTCATCAAATATGATTCAATCCTATTGTACCATGCCCATGGAGCTTGATTCAGCCCATAAAGAGCTTTCAGGAGCTTATACACCTTGTGTTCTTGACCTAGAACTTTATATCCAAAAGGTTGCTCCACATAAAATTCCTCTTTTAACACTCCATTTAGGAAGGCAAACTTTATGTCCATTTGAAACACCTTCCATCTGTGTGGGGCTGCAATAGCTATGAATGCCTGCATGGTCTCCATCCTTGCAACAGGGGCATATGTCTTATTATAATCTCTCCCAAACTGTTGTTTGTACCCCTTGACCACCAAATGTGCCTTATGCATCTCTATCCTTCCTCAGCATTGCACTTGGTCTTGTAGACCCATTTCACCCTAATAACTTTCTTGTTCAGAGGAAAATTACTTAACTCCCATGTGTTGTTCCTCTCTATTGTATCTATCTCCTCATCCATGGCCTAACACCATTTCTCCTCTTTCACAACATCCTCAAAATAAATCGGGTCACTATGAGAAAATAATGCAAAATTCATGTTCTCATCAAAATCTTCATCATGCCTTTCATCTTGGTAGATCTCCCTTAGACTCTCGGTCTTCTTTGGCATTAGGGAGGTGAGAGTGGGGTCTGAAATTTCACTACTGTTGTTGCTCTACTGAACAGGTTGGTTTAGGAGCTCTTGGGAGCTCTCAGGAGCTGATCTTCTAGTTGCCTTTGGTTGCTTGCCTTCCTATCTGCTCACTTCAGGAGCTCTCAGGAGGTGTCAAGAGATCTCTAATGCCAAGTCTCTGACTAACTGTGACTGTCTTCCTAATTGTCCTCCAACTTCAGGAGCTATCAGGAGCTGTCGAGAGTTCTCTCTGACATAATTTTGTGATAGTCTATTTAACTGCCTATTTTCTTTAAGAGCTATTAGGAGCTCTCGGGAGCTGATTGTTTATGCTGCTATAGGAACTTACTGATCTTCCTATTCATCTTCTTCATCTTCAGGAACCTTTAGGAGTTGTTGGGAACTCTTAGGAGCTATCAAACCATCCCATGACTCATCCTCTAAGAACTCCACGTCTCTACTAATGATGATTTTCTTGGGGACCAGGTTGTATAGCCTATAGGCTTTGGACTCTTGACTGTAGCCCGTGAAAATGAACTTTTCACCCTTTTCATCCAATTTATTCCTCTTTTATTTTGGAACAAGTGCATATGTCACACATACAAACACTCTTAAGTTCTCAATCATCCACTTCTATTTCGTCCATGCCTCTTGTGGTATTTTTCCACAGACTGCATTTGTTGGACTTCTATTAATCAAATAAGAAGTTCTTGCTACAGCCTCTCCCCAATATTCAGTAGGGAGTCCCTTTTATTTCTTCATGCTCCTTTCCATCTCCACGATGGTCCTATTCTTTCTCTCAACCACTCCATTTTGTTGCGGAGTATAACTAGTTGTTAGCTCCTTCTTGATGTCGTTTTGTCTACAAAAATTCACAAAATGATTGGAGGTATACTCTCCTCCTCAATCTGACCTTAGGACCTTGATGAAATGTCCAATTTCCTTTTCATCCTGGGCCTTAAACAACAAAATATTATCAAATGCTTTAGACTTATGCTGCAAAAATAAACCCATGTCTTATGGCTGAAATCATCAATGAAGGTCATAAAAAATTGGCTTTTACCAATAGATTTGATTTGCATAGGGCCTACCAAATCCATATGCACTAGCTCCAATGGTTCTCTTGCCCTTGTAGATTTTCTTGATTGAAAGGGTTGCCTATACCACTTTCCCAAAATGCAAGCCTCACACCTAACATTAGGATCTACTATTCTTGGCAAACCATCAACCATATTGTTCTTGGATAAAAGACTTAAACCAGCAAATCCTAAGTTTCCATACCTGAGATGCCATAGCTTGGAGGAGTCTTGAATGGTGTTAGTAAGGGCTACTGAATGTACTATTGTATATTTTCCATTCATGAGAGGTGCAACAATAGACTGAGATGAGAAACACGTCTCAATATTCAAAGGAAATATTTGGTTCTTTGTCATTTGAACTACTTCAAACACTTTCATCCTCTCATTCTTGTCATAAATGATGCATTGGCCCTTCTCCATCAACACTTTTTATCCATTTTGGACCATCTGTCCAACACTCATGAGGTTATACTTTCACCCAAGGGTAAAAAATACATTTTGTACCTCCTTCTCTTCACCTTGCTTGGTGTGGATCATAATAGATCCTTTTCCCTTGACTATAACTACTCCATTGTTCCCCATTCTAATCTCAAACTTTACATATTTATCAATGAAAGAAAAAAAAATTTCATTACCATTCATGTGGTTGCTGCAACCGCTGTCCAAATACCAGACTTCGAGGTTTCCTTCTTCACCAATGTTGCACATGATGAAAGCTGTGGACTTATTTCCTTCAGCCACATTTGTATTTTTTCTTAGTTGATTATGGTGCTTTTTCCAGCACTCACTAGCATAATGACCAAATTTATGATAGTAGTAGCACTCAACATTGCTCTTGTCATTTCTCAGATTCGAACTAATGTTCTTCATGCCTCTTTGGGAGCTAGTCTATGAGCTTCTCACTCCTTGGCTTATTGCTCATCCTGATATTTCTCCTCTAGCATTTCCTTGTTCGGATGTCATGAACTCTTCGGGAGCTATTTCTACCTCTCCCACTGCCTCTTTCATTCGACTAAGCTTTAAAAGCTTTATTTTGGGAAGAAGTAGCAGACCTATTTAGGCGCTTCTCATGGGTTTGAAGAGAACCCATTAACTCATCCACCATCAAAGTAGAGAGGTCATTTGCCTCTTTGATAGAAATGATGAGTGCATCATACCTCGTGGCTAGACATTTGAGGAGTTTTTCAACAATCTTCTACTCCTCCATCATTTCTCCATTCATTCTCAATTGGTTTAATAAATTCGAGAACCTTGTGTGAAATTCTGAAATAGACTCACTATCCTTCATTTCAATGGTCTTGAAATTTCTTCAAAGTATCTGGAGCTTCACCGATCTGAATTTTTCAATCCCTTTATAACCGGTTTGAAGGATTTCCCAAACTTCCTTTGCATACTCAGCTACTACTATCTTAGAAAAAATGGCCTCTATCAAGGCTACTTCTATCAAACTCAATACCTTAGCATCTTTCTTTATTTTCTATTTCAACTGAGTCTTCTAGTTATTTGTGAGAGCTCCAAATGCAGTTGGATCAATAACATCCACAAACCCATTTATCAAAAAATCCCATAAATCATTGGTGACCATAATGGTCTTCATCTTCTTTTCCCATACATCATAGTTTTTTTCATTAAAGGATGGTGGCTACTACCAACTCTTACCTTCATCTCTAGCCATGTCTCCTATAGAAAAAACTCAATACCCAGAAAAAAAAAATGCCCTAACTCACGAAGAAATGGGGCCTATAGCTCTAATACCATGTCAAAAATTTAAATGCGAAAAATTCAAACATAGAACTGTTGTTCTATTTCCCAATCAGCTGGGAATACACAAACTCAAAATGTGAAAGCACAAGGAGACATGCAACATTATTCTTTTCATTTAATAACTGGAAATGACAATACATAAAGAATAAAACTTAGAGAATAAACTAAGACTACGAATTACAAAATGTTGGGAGTGTTGCTCAACCAGATTGTCAAACTTCAAGAGCTCCTAGGAGCTCACTATCAAGAGCTATGCAGAGCTCGACCTAGAGAAATCACTGCTCACTTACAAACAGATACAATTGTTGTTGTTCGGGAGCTACTGGGAGCTCACACATAAATTCTTCACACATAGATTGTTGCTGCAAAACTGAGCATTCCTCAACTTCTGACTGACATAACTTGTTTCTTCCATTCCTTTTGTCTCTCAAAACATTCCCTCTAAAATTCAAAATTACCTACCTCCATAAATTGCAAATTCAAAATAAGCTACCACATTTAATTTTGGAGTTGTCAGGAGCTGTAAGGAAGATCCCCAAAACAAAAAGGACTCCTAACAGGTAGGTGAAGACAATAGGGGGTTTGATGGATGAGCAGGAGGCTCAGGAGCATTAAATTTCCAGCACTTGATATATTTATGGGCCTCCTTTTTGGGATTCTTCTTCAGATCTCCTTCAATTATGAAGCAGTCTTTTCAAACAATGGCTTCCAACAACAGCATGTGTTCTCTTTTTTTACTATTTAGACTTAGAGGAGTGACTAACCAATCACTATGATTTAACAACAATCTTCAGATCTTTTTGCAATTTTCTATTTTCCTTAACGACTTCTAATTAAAACCAATAATTTTACCTTTAAACAAATCAATAGCTTCATTCTTTACTTGTCTAGCAATGATCTTAGAAGCATGTTGATCTTCTTGCAACAACAACTTCAAAACCTACAGATCTATGATGATCCTTTGAGTGGCATGATTTTTTTTATTTATTAAATCTCTTATGGGATTTTCCTTCTAGGGCCCCCTCCTTAGTGACTCCAGCAACAGTGATTAGATTAACCCCCTTAAATTGATGGACTCCTTTCTTTGCACACTATTCTCTCAGATCTTCTACCTAAGTGGGAGCTTGATTAAGGTGATGGATATTGCTTGTCACAAATTTTTTCTATGATCTTCCTTATGGGTGGGTCAACATCCAATTTTTAATAGTGACTTCTCTTCTTGGTAGTGATTTCAAACACTTCAATGTTGAGGCAATCTCCTTTGAACAATACTATCTTCTTCTAATGTTATGAGCTCTTGATCCTAGATCATGTGGCTTACTCTTCCATAATAGAATCAATGACCTTCTATGCTCCAAATTGTTGGCATCAACCTTCTTCTTTTATTGATCTTTAGCTGATAGATTGAGCCTATGTTTTAGGTGGCTTGGACCTTTGACTAGTTCTAATCTCTCTTTGCCAACAACATCAACAAATTTTTTTATGACATCTTTCTTGGATAATTTCAGAATACCTCTTCAAAATTCATTTGCAAATCTCCCAAAACCTACAAATTTTGTGGCTTTGATGGTTTACTGAATGGCTTACAATATCTTACTTTTACACTTACAATGATTTCCTCCTTAACATGGTGTCTCCCCTAAACAATGATCGCGACTTTAAACTATGATGTGCATTTCTTCAAATCACAACTTGAAACCCTCAATGCAACCTTAAAATTTCTCTAAACTTCTTCTAGCTTACTTCACCCATTGACTGGCAACAACATAGATCATTTTTTTTTTACTGGGTGACTATATAAATTGCAAATTCTCGTTTGGAAATGGTTGGGCATCTCAAAAATTGATCCTCTTTGAACATTGATCTTCTTGAATGACTTCAATGTTGTGGTTTACATGATCTCCATTGATAAAATTCAATGCCTCTTGTAACTATGGGCTCCTTGACTATGACTATGCTATCGGCTCTTACTTCCTTTATCTATGGACTTTCTTCTATGGTATTAGAACAACAATCCTTGACAGCTACACACTTGTCCTTAATGACCTCTTCCGACTTTTTCATGTGCTTATTTTCAATGGTTGGAGTTCTTCTTCTTGAAGTGGCTTCTTCACCAGCAAAACTTGGACTTTCCCTTTTCATGACAAACATGAACAACAATTTCTTTGTGATCTTTATGTCTTCAGCTTCAACTAAGCTCTTCAAAATATTCTTCATACCTTGCAATCATCTCTCAAATTTTCCTCTTCCTCTTTTCCTTGGAAATGATCTCTTACATGCCAACACAGTGATTCTCTTTGGATCTGCAACAACCTTTAAATAAATTAGAAACATATCTCCGTGCTTGGTTGAGTGAACAATGAAAAATATTTTTCAAACTTCAACTCTATCCTAATCTTTTCATGATCTTCTCCAACTTTGATCTGATACCACTTTGATGTTGGACATATGAGACAATATATGTGTTATAGTAGGAATGAATTTAATTGTCTAAATAAATCAATTGCATTTGCCTCATTATGGGTGCTGCCACAATAGTGGTTTACACTTTCTGGGAGATCCTCATTTTTGCTAAAATCATATATTTTTAGAAAATATAATGATTTAAGCCTTGGAAAGTTCCATTTAAAGGATTCCAATTGAAGAGGGTTTGATAAAACCATATTAGACCAATCCCCCTTGGATAGAATCCTGCTAGTTTTAAACCATACTTATAACGAAGTCTCCTTTACACCTATCAAAATACTAATAAAAAACCACTTTTGATTTACCTTTTGCGGGATCAAATGAATTCATTTAAAATTTAATTTTTGTAATTATGTAGTCCTTATTATAAGCTTCCAAAAAAGTATAATTTTAATTAAATTAAATTAAATTATTATATTTATTTTTTATTTCTTGTGAACGTACGTTTTTCACTAAAAATCAAGCTCTTTGTTCTGCACGTGGAAAAATAGTAGATTATCAAAATAAAATTTTGAAAAATATGTTTAGGCTGGGTATTGATGTCCTTGATCCATTAAAAAAAAATTGAATTTTGATACATACATAAAAAGTTATGTTGTATACAGTCCACCTATGTCTAAATTGTAATTGGTTTGACTTCGAAACTTGATTAAGGAAAAAATATTCAATAAAACACTATGAAACCAAATGAACTAGTTAGATATCGTAGTTACAAATCTAAATTCTAAAAAATTATAATTTTATCCTTCATACAAAAAAATTTATGTTGTATATGGTGAGCATCACTCTTTAAAAATGTTGTTTACTGATAAAAACTAGTTTTTCAAGGAGATGAAAAAAAAAGTGCAATCTGATTCCAAATTTTTTGAAAATTTTATTTAGAATCTATAGAAAAAACTTCACAAATCACTATTTTGGATCATCTTCAAATTCCTCATGGTTTAGCTGCTATAGGAGCCTGAAACTGAAGATTTAGTTAAAAAAAAATAGTTCAGTTTCGAGTTTGCCCAAAAATTCTAAACCAGTATTGTGGGATCACCCTTATATAGAGGTCTTTGGTTTATTCAAACAAAAGTAAACTGAAGTAAAATAAACTAATCCCTGATCTATTCACAGATAGAACAACAAAATATCTTAACTAAACTCTAATATATTTTTAGTTACAACTACAACTGCTCATGCAAAAAATGCAAACTAAAGTTTATTTCCTAGTTATCTCCACTGCATACATGCAAATGAGAGAAATTAATTTGCTTTTCCCAACAAGTTTTATGGTTAGATTTTTGTAAGGTAAGAAATTTTGATTTTGTTTCATATAATAAACATTTGTTAAATATTAATGATCAAGTGAATTATTAGGAGAGAGTTTTGTAGATTAAATAGTTCATTTATGAATGTTGAAAATCTAATTCATAGAACTAGTATTCAATGATACATGAATATTGATTATTGTAACTAATTTGCAACATGCTTCCTAGAGAAGAGAGTAGTGACATGGTAGTGAAGGAGGCGGCACAAACCCTAACCAAAGCTTGAAGCAGTGGTAGTGTAAATGTTATCTCTAGCGATGGCGAGGGAGCTAAGGATGACAGTGAGGAAGATGGAGGCATGGGGACAAGGTTCCTAGTGGTTGTGTTTGGTGGTGCTTCACAATTCTATGAGATTTCATTTCCCTATTCTAACATTGCTCCTAGTAATGATGTGGTATTGAACGATGGTTTTGTGGATTGGGATCTTAGGGGATCGTTTTTGGCAACTCGGGTGTTGTTTTTTGAGGATGAGGAGAATGAAACCCTTCTGGATCTCCTTTTTGAAGCTTTTCATAAACCTATACCTTCTCTGTAGGGATCTCTGCTACTTGATGAGGTAGAGGATTCAATCTTGGCCATGCGGTTAGAGGCTCAACATGTTGCTCAAGCCACTAAGCCTTCTTTACTTGTTGTGTGCAAGAAGAGTGAATTTGGGAGCTCTCTGAAAAAGGGGTTTTCTTCTACCTCCTTCAAAGATTTCTCCCTCTGTTGTTGATAATTTATTTGTTATTGTGTCTCCTCCTATAGTGTACCTTCTAAGGGGATGGATCTAGCTTTAGATTCAAGCCTTCTTCTGATTTTGTGTAGCCTACATGTGGGTAGGTAGTTTCTTCCCCCATCATTTTTGTTTCTCATGTGTGCTTGGACTAAGCCACTATTGATCTACAACATGCTCTTATTGGTAGATTTATTGGGAGAAGGCCTAATATTGATATCATTCATATTTGGGCTTCAAATTGCTGGTCTATTTCTTGCTTACAAACTATGAAGGCTCTTTTGAGTGGTTTCCTCATGTTCTCTTCAAATACTAGTGAAGATTTCTCTCAGGTTCTTTTGGGTGGCCCTTAGTTTTTTGGTAAGGCTTTCCTTTTCCTTAAACGCTCAATGGCTGAGTTTAATGCTTTTAAGATAAATTTTTTCCCTATTTGGGTTTGTCTCCCTGAGTTCCCTTTGGAATTTTGAGATGAAGATATTTTTCAGGGTATTGCTAATTCTTTTGGTTAGCTGATTACCATTGATAATTCTACAAGAAATAGAACAAGTTTTTTGTATGCTAGATTTAGGGTTTGTGTTGAGATTGGTCAGAAGTTTCCCAACACTGTCAACCTATGCTTGAGGCTTGGGGATTGGAATTAGACTTTACATTGCAATTTTTTGCAATAGTTCCACCTCCACAATGATGGACCCTTCTCCTCACTATGCCATGTTCTCCATGATAAGGTGCATCCCAATGCTCTGATTTGTATCCCCTCGGTTGAGACTCCCTCAGCCTCTCCTTTGAGGGATTTATTGAATTTTGGGTATAAACCACCTTCATGGCCTTAATTTGGGTTTTTTTCATCTCAAGTGTGTTTTGGGCTAGTCTTTTGTTGTTGCAGTTCCTTTTCTCTACATTTGTTTTGTAACTAGTTCCTTGCTTTGATCAAAATATTTGGTTGTTGATGGTCCTTTCCTACATCACTCCTCGTGAGGCTTGCTTTTATAGTGGTCTCACCTTTTATGAGAATCCTCTCTTTTGCCTCGATGTCTTCTTTGTAATAGGCACTAGCCCTTCTAGTCTTAACATAATCAAAACATGGTTGAAAATATAATCAACAATGACTATTTAAAATTAGAAGTGAATTTTATGTAGATAATAAATATCATAAATATTTACTATAATATCTAAATTATTCTATTTATTTAAATAATAAACTATTTATAATTTTATAAATATATATTAATTAATAATATATATAAAAAATGTTGAAAGTTATCATTACTTAACATTGTTCTTCTTAAATTTTAAATATAAAATATTTTTGAAAACTTTTTTGATCTTATACATTCTTTTCAAAAATTATTAACTCTATTGTTTTAGTTTTCAATGTATTATACTATTTTACTTTAGATTTAAAAATATTTTATTAAAGAGTAGGAAAAACACTTCATATTACATAACAATTTCAAAAAAAAATTACTATTTTTACTATCCTATATTTTATTTTGTTTTATTTTTTATAAAAGTATAATAAATATTTATATATTTATGTATAAGTTATTATTTTATTGATGGAATAATAAAACCTACTTCTAAAAATAGTCAAACTATAAATATTAATTCTTAAATAATCTTAAAGAAAAATAAAACAACTCTTAAGTAAATAGAAAAAGTTCTTCAAATAAAAAAAAAGTTATGAAGGTGAATAAATTAGTCTTTATCCCATTCTTATTTAAACATAAAGTTAGCCTTCACCAAAACATCAAATTAAATTTGCTGAGCTTTTATTGACATAGACTCACATACTCATTTCTTTCACGGTTTAGCGCGTAATTATAAAATTATAAATAGTTTATTGATTATGTAAAAGTAAAAATAAAAAAAAAGTGTTTGATAGTAGATCACTAGTACATATTGAACCACAAGGTTTTAGATCCAAATGGAATCAGTGTCACATAGTGGGTGAGTATTTGATGTTTTTAGTATGATTGGTATTATTGGAGTTGAGTTTCATGGTTAGATTTTCTAAGGTAGTCGAATTTGATTTTGTTTCTTATAAAAAATATTCCCTGAATATTAATGACCAAGTGATTTGTTAAGAAAGAGTTTTTGTAATACCCCTCCATTTTGTTTCTTGTTCAAGTTGCATTATGCTATGTTTGGTTGCAGTTACTTTGATACTGGATACATTTTGTTATGATGTTTTGACTATTACTATTGAACGACAACTATTATTGTAGGATGTAGTTATCTGATTATTGTTTCACATGTATTATGGATTAATGATGTTGTAGAGTTAACATGAGATGTTATTATGAGACTATTGGAATTACGATGGAAGCGTCAGTTTCGATGAGTGTATTGGTGAAGAGGACGGTTTCACATCACTCGCTTGCGAGCGCCCTACAAATCCGTAATTCCTTCTTCACGGTGTGTATTATATGCGCGATATATTGTATGATGTTGTTTACTTGGTTGCAGGATTGCAGGTACATGACATCGACTCCACCTGGCTTCACAGGTTTGAGCGTGTCGATCCAACGGTTAAGTTGAACGGAAAATAGTAGCTAGCTAACATGTGTCAAGTCTACGCCCTAGCCTTAGTGTGTCGTCAGTTGTGTGTGTCGAGTCATTGTCTGTCTTGCTTGGATGTTATTTAATTCTGAAGAATTTTTTATTTGGAAATAAATATTTAGAATAATTGTATTTAAATCATGTTGATGGTTATTTAATTTAAATAATGCAATGTGGATAAAAGTTTATATTTAAATTAATTAATTATATTTAAATTATTTAATTAATTAAATTTAATCCAAGGGGGTTGAGTTTAGTTATTAAATAATTAAATTAATTAATTAAACGTGATGCAAGAGAATGAAAGGAAATAAAAGAATTAGAATTAATTTTGGAATTTAATTTCAACGTGTGGGAATTAAATTAGAAATTGTAATTAAATGTTTATTTGAGAAATTGGTTGCAACTTTAGAAATTAATTTATTATTTGAAATTGCATTTTAAATTGAAAGTGGGTTTTCCAAAAGTGAAATTGAAATTGAAATTGAAATTAGAATTGAAATTGAAATTGAAATATCTAATTTGCATGTAATGTGAATTAGGGTTGTAAAAATTGAAATTGAAATATCCAATTTGCATGTAATGTGAATTAGGGTTGTATTAGGTATTTTTGATTTATAAAGAATACATATTTTAATTTTAGGGCAAGAGAAAGTTTTTTTAAAAAAATCATTTTTACAGCAGGGAAGAAATTTTGAAAAATTTGCACAAGGGTTTGAAGAAAGTTTGATTGTAGAATTGATTGAAGGAAAGATTGTTTGCATTTGTTGGATTTTGGATTGGATTCATTGGAACATTAAAGAAAGTCAAGAAATCCTTGGAGGAGGCTTGCATCAGAAATTCATCTCTTCCTGTAGCTTCTTATACCAGGTTTTCCACTTTGTGTTTTATTATTCATTATTGTTTTTTTTTTAAATAGTAGTGATTAAATATTTGTTTGTTAAATCTATTTTAGAAAATAAATTTGATATTAGAAGAAAAGAATTAAACAAATTTACAGCCTTTGCTTGTAAAAATTCTTGAGTGAAAATTGTGAAAACCTTAGTTGAATTTAAATTATTTGGGGAGATCTATTTTGTTGTTATTGAAATCAAACATAGAGATTGAACAATGCATTTAGAATAATTTTAGAAAATAAAACCCTCTGTTTGTTATTAAAAATCGGATTTTAAAATCTGTAGTATAGTTATATTTTCATGGTAAAATGGTCTGGTTGCGTCGCCTATAACTCCACTTGCACAAACTAGGTTGTCAGAAAATTTAAAGGGTTTTTGAATTTTTGAATTTTCTTATCCCTGTTAAAAAATCGCAAATACCCAGATCGTAATTTTTGAGTTATGCTTGAAACATGAGACTGATGTTAAGTTATTTTCCCATGGCTGCTTGCAAATAAAATAATAATAAATTGATATTTATAAATATTAATATTTTATGTATTGTTATTATAATACTAAAATATTATTTAATAATATTTTATATTATAATTTATAATATTAAAGTATTATATTTATTTATATCATTTTAAGTAAAATTTGTATATTAGATTAGTGGAATTATTATTTTATCTTATTTTATTCTGTTGTTTACCAATTGGTTATTATTAGTGTTCTAAAAGAAATGATTAGTATGTGTAGGAAATGTATAGAGAAAGATTCTTTTTTTAATAGAAGTAATTATTTGATTTAAAAAGAAATATTTATTTTGTTAATATGATTGAAAAAAATATATTGAAATGTATATATATATCCATGAGTATTTTCAATCAGTATTTACTTTGTTTTATTTAAGTGCGTGTAATTTAGCTTTGCATGAAGAGTTTAAAAGATATTTAAATATATTGATGAATTATAGAAATATTTATATTTAAATGTTTGTTTTAATTAATAAGATTTAATTAGAAACAATATGAAGGCGTGGTCAAATAGATAAGCCAAAAGATATTTTTATACATTGATGAAATTGCATGTTTTTAAATGGATAGTTGAAGAGACATAGACTCCGGATAGAAAATTGAAAAGATTGTTTGCAATAGTGTTAGGTTGCATTAAAAGTAAATTAAGAAGTTGTTTTATTGATGAGACAATCAATTATGTTATTTATTAATTTCTATTTAGATTAATTGAATCATTGTGATTGGATTATGAAAGAGATATGGATTTAGTATATCCAAAAGTAGTATCTTCCTCATGATTATCTTAAAGGATTTAATTCTCTGTATTCAGTAAAGGGAAGTAAGTTTAATTGTTTAGATTTCCAATAATGAAAAGGGAAATAGGGGTTATGATTATTTTAGATGATCTAGTTATCGTGTCTTTGACTTTGTCAACACTACCTATTGAATGAGTATGGATTTAGGAAATCCAAATATTAGATTTGATTAATGACTTGAATGCTTTTGTTGTTATGTCGTCAAGTTGCATTGTTGGTTTTGGGATTTAGTGTTAGTCTTAAATTATAAGTCTTCCAGAAGAACTTAGATGATAAGGGTTGTTGAATCTTTATGCCATCCAGTTGTTTTCCCTTGGGTAGTGCATGGCGTCTTTTCAGTTTTACCCGGTTTTCACGAACAGGGATGTTTGCACCTCCTTGGTTTAGAAGCGGATTATGGGATCCGTGTCTCCTTGTATGGAGTGACCTTGTGATGTGGTTTCATCTTGTTGCCTCCTGTGAAAAGAGTGGACTATGTGTTTGTTGCCTCCAAGATGTATGAAGTGAGTTCTATTATTTGTATCCTCCTTGTGTTGGAGTGGATTATGATGCCTAGTTGGTATGCACTTGTGGTTCCCTTGGTGGATTATTTGGGTGTGTATTGTTGAATAGAAGAGTGACTTCTGTTAGGCGCCAGAGCCCAAAGAGGTAAACTGGATAACCTTCAGGAGTGATTTAAACAAGTGATAATTAAAATAATGTACCTAAAGGATTAGGACTAACTCCTCACTAATCAAGATAATTTAATCCTCACTCATAGACACAAGGGCTTGTTTAGACTTGGGATGAGTGAGAAGGCCTGGAATGGCAAGATCAACTATCTTGTCCTTGCAAGAGGTAGTTGACTCCGCATGAGTGAGTATGAGTGCCGAGATTCGGTTGAGGCCACCAGGATTACTTGTGCCGGAGCCTATGAAGAATGCCCAAAGGAGATCTCATGACAAACCTTGCGATGACACTCTATCTAGGACAACTGTTGTTAATTGTTTTATATGTATGGTTCTGTCAACATACTTGATCTACTTTATGTCTGGAAGCAATGTGACCTATGTCAGTGATGTTTGATTTGCACTTGTGTTGTACTTGAGTTGAACTGGATTTGTACTTATGGATGACATTTATTTGGTTATGTCAGTTTGAGTTAGTATGAGTTTGCCTTTGGTTAGAGGTAGTAGAATCTTTGTCCATGTTACTTTGTTACTATCTCTTAGCATGGGGGGTGGGCCTTCAGGTACCACATTGGTAGGGTGGAACATGCACCAAAACCGTTGGGTCCCCATGTGTCTTCAGTACTTGGTGGCGAGACATCCAAATAGACAGCTCACGGTTCTTGTTGTAATTTCTTGTATTGTAATATTTTAACTTATATAAGTTATTTTATCTCTCTTATGTTTATAAGGTGGAATTTTGTAATTGTAACCTTATGTACTATTGCCTCATTCTGGGAATGAGTGATGTAACTATTGGATTAAGATAATGTTTATGAAATTGATTCTTGGTTGATTATCTTATTATGTTATGTGGTATTCTTATGATGTATGATGTTATTTCATAAGTTATAATGCTACGGTTATATGTAATATGTATGTGTGGGTTTTAATAATCCTAACCTTGTAGCCTTAGAGGTTGTTGTTAACTAGTAAGTGAACGTGTATGTTAAATGCACTTTATAAAAAAAAATTGGTTCGCTTATGATGTTAATTGCAACTTCCTTTTAAGGTTACTTGGCGGGGCATTACAGTTTTGGAGATTGAATAGTTGATTTATGAATGCTGAAAATATAATTTATAAAATTATTCAAAGATACATGAATATTGATTATTATAATTACTTTTAAACATGGTTGAAAATATAATCAATAATAATTAATTAAAATTAGAGGACAATTTTATTTGGGTAGCACAGATCATAAATATTTACTACAATAACTAAAACATTATATTTATTTAAATAATTGTGAAATTATAAATATTTTATTGGTTACATAAAACTAAAAATAAAACTAAAAAAAATAAAATAAAAATTTGGTTGCTTTATATTATGTACATTCAATTTTTGAAAAGTGTTTGATATTAGATGCAAGTACATATTGGACCACAAGGTGGTTAGATCTGAATGAAACAAGTGTCACATAGTGGGTGGGTATTTTTTAGTTTGATTAGTATTATTGGAGTTAAGTTTGATGGTTAGATTTTCATAAGGTAGTCAAATTTGATTTTGTTTCTTATAATAAATATTTGTGAAATATTAATGACCAAGTAATTTTTTAAAGATAAAGTTTTGTAGATTGAATAGTTGATTTATGAATGCTAAACATAGGTGGGTCTATTTGTGTACATTTATTATAGTGCACCACAAGTCTCTAAATTAGTGCATAACTCAAAAAAAAAATTGTAATGTAACAACAAACTCCGATTTGTTTATATTTAATTTTAGAAGGTATTTTTGGTCCTTTTTTTGAGAATTTTATATCTATAATGCCCAATAGACACATAAAGTTTGTTTATCTTGACATAGTGAGGGTTTTATGTTTGGTGTATTAATTCATAAATCTAAGTGATCTAGCATTTATTGGACTTTAATTTTTTATGCACCAAAGTTTCACAATTTCATATAAAAAAATTTATTCTCATGTCCAAGGGACCTATAGTAGGTGGACCTAATTATTTTTTTATTTTTTTTAACTATAAATTATTTTATCTAAGGTCTCATGTTTTTTTATTTTTCACGTCTAAAGGTTCAAAATACCTAATCTTTTCTT
Organism: Sequoiadendron giganteum; assembly: GCA_007115665.2. NCBI lineage: Eukaryota > Viridiplantae > Streptophyta > Pinopsida > Cupressales > Cupressaceae > Sequoiadendron > Sequoiadendron giganteum. The sequence goes on along the minus strand of CM021104.1, from coordinate 305,220,570 downwards.
TAATGGAGTTTATAGAAAGGGGTTTGATGTCAATAATTAATTTTATTCTTTTATTAGTTTTGGGTTTGGATGAGTAAATGGTTATACCATGACAAGTTTTAATTATCAAAGTAGTAAGCAATTTTTTGAGGATTTTGTGGATGTATGATTACTTAAATGAATATTTTATTATTATTTTGAAGGACTAATGTGTATGATAAAAATACATTAATATGTTCAAAGACATGTTCATTGTAGATAGATGGATCAATGTGATAGATGATTGATTTATATTTCAATGACGATTATTGTGGCTGGATGTTGATATTGTATGTGTTATATCTCATTTAGCTTTATACATTCAAATCGAAAATGGAGAATTAATTAAGTTAGTGTTTGATTCATGGTATTGTACTACTTATTAAAATTTATACGAGCACAAAATTTGTATTTTACTAATTATATTTATGTAAAAAAAGTTTACTCTTTTAATAACTATATTATATATAATGTGATAATATATCATTATAAATTTAATATTTATTACATTTTAACAAGAGTACAAATTATAAAAAGAAGTGACTATTTTTCCTTAATATAGATGTTTGTGAGGAGAGTTCTTGCCCTATTTACTATGACAAGGGCCACTTTTTGTGTTAGATCTCAATATTTATTCATGCTAGGTTAGAAATGTTTTTTATGGTAGAATTTTGGATTGGGTCAATATTTTAAGTTAAAATAACTGCAAGAATTCCTATAAATTTTCAAGAATGTTTGACAACAATTTTTTTAATGTTATAAAAACATGAATTCTATTTTAAGCACATCATCTTTTATTTTAGATTCCAATTGATTTTTATTTTTAAAAAAAATGTCATGTCATTCTTATTAAATATAATTTGAAATATCTTTTTATTTTATTTTATTTTTATATATTTTGTATCATAATACACTCATATTTGTTAATAAGATAATGTTTATTTATTTTGTAATTTTAAATTTGGCTCAGAAAATTATGGTGACAAAGGTAACCCATTCTTACTCCTTTATGGTCCGATAGAAGGGGTTAGCAAAAAAAACTTAAAGTCCTCCTACCATTGAAAGGGATAGTTTGTGATATTGCCCAAAAATTATTGCTATGTAAAATGTCATGGATTCATAGAGGAACAATGTTAAAGGATGCCATTTTATGAGATCATCTTCAAGTTTTTCCAAATTCTTCAATGGAAGTTGGGTGAGATTCTCCCCCATCAAATACTTGTTAATTCACTAATATTTAATATCTATTATAATATTCTGGGTGCATATTGAATGATTACATTAAATAATAAATACCTCACAACAGTATGAAGCTTCTCATTTTCATCAAGTAAACTTGTCAATTGGAAAAATTATTATGTCAAAATTTAACAACATTAATCTGAATACAAAAGCATTTAGTATTTTTTTGGGTTTTTTTTTCAACATGAACTAAATTTTAGAATTATTTTTACAGGATGTTGTACATGGAATCTTCTTTTTATCATATTGTATCTTTCTATAATTTGCTCAATGTGAATATTATCAAATCATTTGAATCTAAAATTAACATAAAAACAAAATTGTTTGAATGTAAAAATAACATAAAAATGATTCAATTTAGAAACCTTAATTTAAAATTTAAAATACATAATCTATTACTGTTAGATGGAAATATATATACAAGAAATATTCTATTAAAAACATACCACTAATATATTATTGTTAGAGGCTCATTAAAAGATTGAGGGTGTGTAAATAGTTTTCTATCGCTGGCACATAAAATAGAAAGCTCTCGAGGTTTCTTGATAAGGCCGGCTCTCCTTTTACAGAAGGTGATTTGTCTTTTTGTTGGATTGTCGATTCTCTTAATCTCAATTTTTACTCTTCCCCTTTTGTTGCTCTAAAGAACACACGTATACAGATATTGCTAAATGCAATAGAAGCAGCAATGGCTTTGTAGAGCTTCGAATAGATATTCTCATAAATGGAGGGAAGGTGCAGAGAAATGCACAAATAGAGCCAATGTTATTATCAGCGAGTACAATGAACACTTTAGGACTCTCCACCTTATGGCTGCTTTATACTGTGTCCATTCAATTTTTGGAAAAGTGTTTGATATTAGGTCGGAATGAAACAAGTGTTATATAGTGGGCGATTATTTGATTTTTTTTTACTATGATTGATATTATTGGAGTTGAGTTTGATGGTTAGATTTTTTTAAAGTAGTTTAATTTTCTTTTGTTTTCTATAATAGATATTTGTCAAATATTAAAGATCAAGTGATTTGTTAAGAGAGGGTATTCTATATTGAATAGTTGATTTATGAATGTTGAAAATCTAATTCATAGAACTAATCAAAGATGCATGAATATTGATTATTGTAATTAATTTGCAACATAGTTGAAAATATAATTAATAGTAACTAGTTTAAATTAGAAGTGAATTTTATTTGTGCAATAAAGATGATAAATATTTACTATAATATCTAAAATATTATATTTATTTAAATAATTGTAAAATTATAAATAATTTATTGGTTATGTAAAAGTAAAAATAAAACTAAAAACAAATAAAAAAATAAAAATGACTACTTTATATTGTGTCCATTCAATTTTTGAAAAGTGTTTAATAGGAGATCACAAGTACATAGTGGACCACAAGGTGTTTAGATCCAAAGAAACAAGTGTCACATAGTGGTCATGCATTTGATTTTTTTAGTATGATTGCTATTATTGGAGTTGAGCTTGATGGTTAGATCTTCATAATGTAGATAATATTGCTTCTGGATTCGATTGTGTCATAAGTTTTTAGTATCAACGTTTCAAATCACACTCTTTCTTTATAGTCAATTTTTATTATTATTTTCCTTTTCTTTATTATTGTCCTTGATTTGTGTGAAACCTTCCCTCCTCCCGCTTCCTTTTTATTGAGTCTAAATATGCAATTATCCACTTTCTCCTCTTGCTCTCTTTCATCCTGATGATTCATAGAGTGTGATTCGAAACGTTGATACTAAAAATTTATGACACAATCGAATCCATAAGCAATATTATCTACAATATGGATTGTGGAAACTTATTTCATAATGTAGTCGAATTTGATTTCATTTCTTATAATAAAAAATTGTTGAATATTAATGACCACATGATTTTTTAAGATAGAGTTTTGTAGATTGAATAGTTATGCTTAAAATATAATTCATAAAATTATTTGAAGATAAATGAATATTGATTACTATAATTACTTTGTAACATTGTTGAAAATATAATCAATAATAACTAATTAAAAATAGAAGGAAATTTTATTTGGGTAGTAAAGATCATAAATATTTACTATAATATCTAAAATATTATATTTATTTAAATAATTATAAAATTATAAATAGTTTATTGGTTATGTAAAAGTAAAAATAGAACTTACAAAATAAAAATATTGAAGTGGATAACCAAGGAAGAATTGAAGTATTCCACATGATATGAACAATATTTAGAATGGAATTGAAAATTTATAAAAAATTAAAAAACAATATTGACAATATAAAAGGACTCAATATAATACATGATTTTTTTTAAAAAAAATCTTATGATGCATGGTACTCTCCACCATGAATTAAACCAAGCATGAAATAGAAAACCACCACAATATTATTAAAGATCATACACACTAGTTAAAACTTTTCATAGAATAAACCAAGTTTTCCACAAAAGAAATAAATATTATAAACAATAATCTACCAAAAGGAATGAACTCAAGTTATAAACACTTCAAGGCTATGTTAAATTTTCAAATTAAACTAGATAAACTGCCTCTCTTTTTTTGGCAAGGAACACAATAGACAAGGTCAAGTGAATATCTTCAATAAATTTAAAATACAACTCAAAAGATATAATAAAATAAAGATTCCAAAGGAATTTTTTGTGCAAATCTCCAATAAACATTATAATGTGTTTAACTCAATAAACATAATGACATAGAGCCTACAAAAGAGAAATTTAAGTTCAAATCCATAGCCTAGAGAATAATAAAGCATTGAAATCGATTAGAATACTACATTCAGCCCAATAAAGATAAATCAATTAAGTTTTTAAAGTGGATTTTTAGATACATGTTGGTGTGAATAGGAGCATTACCTAACTAGTTCCACTATTAGGTCATTTTCACATCTTATCACTTAAGTTTACTTAGATTACATATAGGATACTTCTCATTTTATGTTTTATATCATAATATTAAGACACTTTTCATAAGCTTATGTTGTCCTATGTCTCAACTTGAACTATATAACCACGGGTCTCTCTTACATTGTATATTAATTCTATTTGCATTCTTTGATAACAATATTGTTTATTCTTGTTATATTGATCTTCTAAGTGTCTTTTTTTTTCATTAGACCTCTATATATCTTGGGCAATTTTCTTCATATTCAAATCTTACATGATATGAGAGCAAGTTGAGCGCCTTTGGTTAGTATTTTAGAAAATATTCCATGCAAATCTTGTATGAAGCATTGAGTATGCTCTTCTCTTATATCCTCGGATGACTTAGAGAATTAAAAAAGTATGATTTAAAAATAATATATTCTTAGGGGTTCATATTATGAAATTTTATTGTCAGTAAAGTTTGAAATATTAGTCGAGAAAATATGAAGTCAATATTGGATTCAAAGTGCCTTAAAAATTCAAATTTTCTTTTTGTTTCATCTTAGTTGAACATTGGAGGTCAAATCTACAATTGTTTGAAGTTGGGAGTGGGTTGTTAGACCCAAAAGGTAGCAATAGTTTTGAAGCATTTTGGGTCAAATTTGATCTTGTCATGTCACACTTAGAAGACCTAAGAACCTATAGATCGATTATCTAATCATTGAATTTGGACAAAGTTGCCCTCTAAGGAAAAAATAATTCTTCTAGACAATATGACCCCTTGCATAGTATGGTACATTTTTTATTAATTTTTTTTATAGATGTAGTGTAGAAAAATGTATCTCTTTAGATTTTCAAACTTGTTTGGGTCCTCTCTCCTAAAATTTTGCATCCACAACCATAACTAAATGCATTTTTTTGAGGATAATCCCGACACTTAACAAATGGAAAATCATAATTGAATGTTTTTGGTTATGTTTTCTAGATCTAGGGATCCTGGACTCATATGCCTCTTTGGGTATATGGGTCCCACCTATGTCTCAGGGCCTGATTTTAAATGTTACATTGAACACAACACTTCTTGAAATACGTGTCCCAAGTTTAAGCAACCGAGATTCATACACACAACCTAGCATATGAGTCTTGGTTTTACCTAGACCTATTTTAATTCAAATCCTTGACAAGATTTTATTATCCTAGGTTTAATGTCGGCTTGTAGTATTCTAATTTAAAGAAATTTGGCATAAACAAGTATAATACAAGGTTTTTTTACATAATTTCATCTAACAATTTAAGAAATTTTCATGACAACAAGTCTATGAGAGATCAAGAGTATTCAAGAGTAAATCATCAAGAATTTGGAGCTACATTCAAGATTCAAGCATCATGTCAAAATCTTCATGCATCATGTGTGTTTGTGAGCTAATATTTGTGATGTAGATTCCATGATTCAAGCAATCATTCAAGTCAAGCATTCAATAATTCAATCAAGAGTGAAGATCCACATCCATTGAAGCCATGTCACACAAGTTTATAACCTTCATTTCAAGGGTTTGGTGAGTTGCAACATTGCATTTTTTCATTCACCATTCCTTCATGTTATTCTATTTCATTTCACAGTTTAATTACCAAAACGGTGTTTGACCAAGGAAAACCCCTATTCCCTAATAAAACAATTCATTTTTCTCTTTTGATGTGTGTTTTCAGATCTAGGTGAATTGAATCTTGAAGATCCTTTGAAGAAAAAGTTGCAAAAGTTATCAAGAAGTTGTCATCTTCACAAAAAGTCACCTATAGACCAGAACCCAGACTTTCAGACCTGAAGATTAGAAAAGACAGAAGCTGCAGAAGATCACTAGAGGCCAGGGATAACTTTAAGAACCCCCCCCCTCAGTGAAGGTGTAAAATCTTGGTGAATATTTCCTTTTATTTAAAAAAATTATTAATTTTTTTGGAAGATCTATGCACATTATTAAAAAGAAATTTAAAATCCTAGTGAATCTTAATGAATAATTGGTAAAAATAATAATCACAGTGGCGAATCCTAGTGAATATTCACTAAAAATATTAATTAAAATGGAAAATCTCTCCTTTAAAAATTTGCATAGTTGGTCAGCGTAGTTCCCCCATATTTTTATTTTTTTTTGTAATATTGAAGTAGGGGCCCAAGGGCGGTAGCCACCAGCGGGGTCAAGGGGTAGCGCCCCTTGTGGGGGTCAAAGGGGCAGAGCCCCCTTGTGGGGGTTGAGGGGTTAATTCTGCCTCACAGGGTCCAGGGACAACAGCCCCTCGCCACCAAGCATAAATTCACTATCGAAAATGCATTGGAGCACACACGGATTAAGTTTTTTTTTTAAATTTCACTTTAAAAGTAAGACTAAATGAAAAGTGTAAATGTTACCATCGATTAGATTTTTAATCGGATGGTTGCAGGTTGATTCCATGACCTAATACACATGTGCCTTTTAAAAGTCTTGTTGAGGCCCAAAATTTGTTTTGGGCCACATGATCAAATTTAATCATGTGGCCCAAAAAACATTTCGAGCCTCAACAAGCCTTTTAAAAGGCACGCGTGTAGTAGGCCACATAATCAACCTACAACCATCTAATTAAAAAGCTAATCGATGATTTGATGGAAATAAATAAAAGCCCCATTCAAGGCTAAAATATCCTTGAAATTAATAGGTAATTTATTATTATGGCAATATTTCCCCAAAATTAATGGTAGGAATATAGTATTACTGGCGAATATAATTAATTTTTTTAATTATAGTATAAACTACTAGCGAATTAGTTCCAATGATGCATCATTTAAAATATAATACATAGGCAAATTAATCGAGATGAAATTAATTTTTTGTAAAAACCTGGTGATTCAACATCCTTTTTAGCTTGTACTATTCACCATTTCTGGAGGTCCCAATTTCAATTATTCGCTAATTAGCTAAGATTCACCACTAAATTTTTCCCTACTAGAGGCTACAAAATATCATTCAAACCCTACTAACAGGACTAAATCACCCACTTGGGCATATGAGTCTCAGTATAGCCTTTTTGCCTCCTTTCTATAGATCCTGATCATTCACCAAAAGGTTCCAGATTCCGCCCAGAATCGTGTAGCAGGATTAACGCACCCTACTTGTATCAGTCCCAATGTGCTTCAAATAGTAGAATTTCCAAGGTTTATAGACCTTGTTTTGACCTCTTCACTTCTCTAGGTACTTTTCTATTTCATTTTATTTATTAATTTGATTTCATGGTTTCAAGTTTCTAAGGTTTTATGCATAAGTGTTTGCATTTTCTCCTTTGAAACTTCATTTAATGGTGAACCCCCATATAATTACAATAGGAATTCCATATCCCTTTGCTCAATCAAGTCATTTGGTTGAGGAATCTAGGCTCCTAATGAACTAAAGTGCGAAATAGGTCCCAAAGTTCCATCTCCTAAAAGGTAGACACATATTTCCCTTGTGTTTATTTTGGTGAACCCAACCTTTGGACCCTTTGAATTATTGATTTGGAGAAAATTGTAGTCCTAGATCTAGAGTGCATTAACTTTGCATTATATTTTCATTAGTTGGATTACATTAGGATTTCTAAATCTTGCATTAGTGAAAAGTGGATATATGTTGCATTTTTTCCATTTTACATCATTCAATTTCATTGGAAATCTCTAATTTCAAGAAAACATTGACCATACAACCTAGAAACCTTAAGATCAACTCAGAATTTGTTGAATCTGGTTTAAAAACCCTAATATAGGACTCATTCACCCATTTGGGCGATTTAGTCCCTATATAGGTCTTTTTTTCTAGTTTTTTGGGTATTTTGTGCTGTCTGTTTTTCACTGTTTTAATTTTCCAAAAACCCTAAGTGGGACTCATACACCCATTTGGGCATATTAGTCCCTGATCAGGTCTGAATCTCAATTTAACATTAAAATCTTGTTTTTTGTGCTTCTAATTGCTATCTTTAGATTACTATTTCAGTTTGTAGAATTACTATAATTAGCAATCTTTTCAAAATTGCATTCATTTCAAGTGCATTTGTAAACATAATAATTGGAATTAAAGTATATCATTTATCTTTTGTTCATTACATTTATCTTGCATTCATTAATTTTCCTTTGCATGAGCCTTACAAATTTGTGTCATATTGTTAATACTATAGTGATACATAGTTCCAGACTCATGTCATCCTACAATAACACACTCGTCATGGATCTTGGGTTATCTAGCCCTTTCACTCATAGTGTTGACACTAGTTCACTAGGTATGGACCATACCATTGACAAATCTTTACCTTCAAGTAGTATGACAAGTGTTGAAACAATGGTTACTGGTGGACCCCTCAAGAAAACCTAATCCAAATCCATGAAGAATTGGAACACCTACAACACTAGTGAGTATTGAAAACATTTCCAATAGTGATATTCCTACCATAGGGTAACTGCAAGAAGTTGGGTCCACATTCAAGGGAAGTGTCATTTTTAAGCTCTAAAATAGGTATTCGTTCATTTTTAGAATAAGTACTCATTTTAAAATGGGTACTCATTCCAAAAGGTTTGAAACTCATAATACATGTTTTTTATTTGGATTTAGGCTTAGAAAATGCATGGTAACCCAATACTTAGCCATGAAATTGCAAGTACAAGGTCATGGAAATTTTAAATGGAAAAAAATTTGGCAATATAGTTGATGAACTTTTTTTCAAAATTATTTTATGAAATTAAAACCCATTACAGAACACAATGCCTAGTTTCCAAATATATAATTTTTATTAATATTGGATTAAATTTATTATTTTTTAATTAATTTCTAAGAAAACTAGTCCATAAACTTTAAATATCAAGCTTTTTTAATTTTTTAATAACTCTTTTTTGGTTAAGCTTCTTGTGAAAAAAATTATATGGCATCAATCTTCAGACACTTCTCTACACAATGAAAAAAAAAAAAGTTTAGTTCCAATTATGATGTCCGTACACGTTGATGTTTATAAACAACAATTAAGACCAATAAAAATTCAATAAAAAAAAAATATTCACAAAAAAAATTAAAAAAAATATTCCTCATCAATATTCATTTTGTTAGCTCTCTTTCCACAAAAGGAATTAGCAAAATAGTTTTATTTGGGTCAAAAGTGGTGTCCGTACCCATGCATGGTATGGTAAAAAAAGAGGGACTTTAAAAAAATGGTTTTTATAAATCCCTATCAAAATTTAATTTCTATCATCTAGGTATTTTAATAAGTTACATATTTGGAAACTGGATTCAAAATGAAAACTTTCATATTACTGGATTTTTTAAATATTAATTGTGTAAGTGCCTCAAATTTTCAGTTCAAGTGTGAAAAATTCTGAAAAACAGCAAAAACACTTCCACTTTTTGAACTTTTTGTGGACCCAACTTCTTGCATCATCCCCATAGATAACGTACATCAAATGATTGAAAGTGAAAAAGGAATCAAGATTACATGTAACCTAGCTCATATTTTTGGAAAAAATCTTACCTCAATGACTAGTTGTGCTCAAACTTCAAAAAATTATCAAATTCAAGGAGGAACCCAAATTCCTCCTCCTACAACCATTGCCTCTATTCCCACTTACACCAACCCTCAATTTACCACAATGATGAAACCTACTCGTAATGTCATTCCTACCTTGGGTATTTCCACTAGCAATGATTGTACCTTTGTGGCATTTCACGTTATATCTCCTACAACTTGACCTCCAATAAGTGTTCAATTTACTTTCCCCTCAAACACATATACACCCCCACCATAATCACCTCCATCCCAAAACACAACCAATGATGTCATCCTTAACCAACTCTTACAAAATGTTTCATCCCTTTAATGACAAATTTCCACCATAAATCAAAATCAAAATTTCCAACCTTCATACTATGTTAGAAGCAATCCCTTATCCTTGGAGATACTAAGAATGCCAATACCATAAGGTATAGAGATTCCTAGGTTTGAGAAATATGGAGGGATAGGAGATCCTTCTATCCATGTTTCTTCTTACACCACCTTATGCAATGATTTTGTCCTTGAAGATAAGCTCTTGTCTAAGCTTTTCCCTAGGTCCTTGAAAGACACCGCTTTAGAATGGTTTGCCTCATTACCAAATAACTCAATTCATTCATTAAATGAAATTTTTGAGGCTTTTATCAACCATTTCCAAGTGCACATGAATCCTAGGATGACATTAGCTGATTTAATGAGATGTAAGAAAATGGATGATGAAAAGGCTATTGATTTCATTTCATTCTACCAATTGCTTTATTCTAAAATTGACATAAAAAATTCCCGACTCACCTTCAATGAATGTTCATTGAGAAATTGCAAACTAAGATACAAGATAAGGTTAGCATTATGAAATTTCCTTCCTTCATACAGTTGTGTACTACCCTTCGTGATTATCAAAACTTGGTTAATAGTCATGAAAAAAAACCCACTGCTATCCATCCTAAAAAGTCTGAATCTGTAAATCAAAACAATTACTAACCTTTAAGGAAACAAAATAAAGGATTTCTTCAACTAAATCCCCCTCAACCAACCCAACATGTTGATATCCAAGTGGCTGCTATAAAGAAGATAAATCATTTTAGATTTTGGGATCAAAGTAGACAATTTACTCCCTTACCCCGTACCCTCCATAACACCATGTTACAACTTGTAGAAAATAACTAGATTTCCTTACCTCTCATTAAAGCTCTTCATCCTAATAAGCCATTACCTCCAAACTTTAGATCAAATTCCTATTGTCATTTTCACCATCATAATGGACATGATATGGAATATTGTAAGCATCTTAAACACATGTTGCAAGACCTCATTGATTCCAATCATATTCAAATTGGTGGTGTCAGTGATTGAGGTAGTAAGTTTGTTGCCCCTCCCAACAAAAATCTACAAATCTTTACGAAACCCATGCCAAATTATAACATTTAATTTTTCAAAGATAATAAAACTAAGAATGGTGTGATGAATGTTGACACAGATGATGACAACATGGATACTGATGAATAAAGTCTTATGGATAATATGGTTGGATTGATCAAAATTCAACCTTGTAAGGGACAAACTAAAATACCTCTTGGCATTGCTTTCTCATCAAAAGATATAATCAGAAAGGCACCTGATGGTCCTCTTTACATAGTCGACTGAATCAATGACAAGCCAACTAATGGGTTAATTGATACCATGTGTGGAGAGAATGTGATCACTAAATAATTCTTACTTGTGTATGAAATCTATCAGGATACATATGATAAATTGAAAGCATGGATAAAAACGCATAATGGTTGTACTTTCCCTATGATAGGTTCGATGATACTTCCTTTAAAATTTGGACCAAAACAATTAAATGTATTATTCTCCATCATCCCAATGTTGGATCAATTTTGTGTATAGCTTGGTTATCCATGGCTACGGTCCATGGAAGTTGTCCTGTCAGTTGTACATAAATGTCTAAATTTTCCCTTTGACAATGAGATTTTTATTGTGCATCATAGTGGTTTCAATCCTTTGTCTTCCTGTGGGAAATTTTCATTGGATTTCTTATGGCCTAAGCCTATTGAACCTATTAAACCTCATGAAGATTTATTTTTCAAATCCTACCAAAATTTTAAGGAAAAATGTATAGCAAAATTATCCCTTTGAAACATGCATCCATGATTGAACCAAAAGACTTTCCAAGTAACCAAGACCAACCCAAGATAGATCCTTTGCACCTATCTCCTACAAATAACCAAGAGACAACTAAAATAATCCTGTTGTGCCTCCTAAGATAAAACAAATTTACAAGGCTAAAGAGAAAGTGGTTGAACAACCTCTCATGGTTCCTTTTGTTCCTCCTCTAATGGAAGAAAATAAACCTATGGTTGATAAACCTAATTGTACACAAAAAAAACTTGAAAATTGTACCAAAAGAAATAAAAAATGCTAGAGAGCATAGGCATTGGCATCACACAATTTCTCAAAAGATAAACAAAGAAAATAACAAAAAAAATCAACATCCAAACTCTAGTGAAGCAATACACAATGAGTCTCCCTCTTCGCCACTACAAAAATATAATATATCGCAACAAAAACATGGACTAGTACCTTCTTTAGACATTACCATTCTACCTCCCATTAGGGTATGTGCAGGATCATCATGGAAAAACCAAGCCCTTAAGTGGCGATGAAAGTTTAGAAAATCAGAGTTAGGCAACTTGAAGTAAAAATTTGAATAAGTTATTTATATTATTTCAAAAATATGTAAGAATATAATATGTAGAAAATTGAATTTAGTTTCTAAAATACTAGGTTTATTTAAAAAAAAAAAAACTATTTGGTGAAAACTTTATATTTCAATGCAGTAGTACTTAAATTTCAGGGAGAAGTAGGTGTCTGTCTGACCACCCTAACTATAATAAAATGATAATATTTTTTTATAAGATTTTAGATATAAGTAGATGACTCATGTCTCAATGTGATGCATATTTTTTGTCATTTTTTTCCAAGTAAATAATTAATTATGATTTTTTTATTATGACTTTTAAAAAATATAAAAAACTCGTATGTCTGACCACCTTAACTTGGTCAAAAATTCATGAATTTTTTATTTATTTTTAATCTTATAGTATGCGAAGCATGTTTCAGATTCAAAAAATGTGATACCATTTGAAAGTTATAGATGTTTTTAAATCATCCTATCAATTAGGAATTTAGTTGTAATTCAAATAGAAAATGAATAATAATTATTTATCAAATTCAAAGTAAAGCATAATTTATATTGGTGGAAAGCTGAGAATCTCGTTTAAAAACCCTTTTCATTTAATCAATTTTAGGTAAAAAAAAAAGTCGTCAGACACATGGGCCATCATATCACTTACATATCACCACTTTTTGGCCCATCATGATCCTGCACATACGCATTATGATTAAATTGGACGATGATGATGAGATTGCTAAAATTGATGAGGAAGTGCATAATGAACTGAATTTATTATTTTTCTCTTCCATGAGCTTAGATGATAACAACCACGATGATCCTCCTAAACAAAGTGACTCGCCAAATTTTGAACTTGGTGATGCTCCTAGTATCACACTTGTCATTGTCCCTTTGGCTAGTTGTTCACCTTCCGCATACGATGAACAAGATTGGGATATGGATGACCTGCAATAAGTTGACTCACATGTTCCTTACTAGTCTTGTCTTTGTTTTCTTTTTCATGTTATGTGTGTGATTGCATGTGCATAATGTGATCTCCCATACCATTTTGTTTGATGTATCTCTTTTTCAATGATATTCCTCTATTTGTATCTACATACTTGTATATATTGTGAACCTTTATCTTTTATTTGTCTTGTGTTTTTCTTTCGAGGATGATGCAAGGCGTTGAGACATTTAGGTCTCTTCCATGTTTACCCAAAATATTTTCTTTGTTTTCACTCTCTTTGTGTCATTCTTCTCATTCCATGAGTATTTGGGGAATGATGACGTTTTCAAGCTCTATAACAACACTGTAGCAAAGACATATTGACCCCAAATCTATGGATCCCTTATGTGATCTTGGGATTTCATTTTGGGGGTAACCCATTTTGATGACGTAGCTTCATTTTGGAACATATGTATGGAATAGGGATTTCCAAATAAGCTCTCATGTCCTCTTTATTGTTAGCATTTATGATTTTCTAATTTAAAGTAATTGCTCATAGCACTATGTAGCAATTTATGTAAAGTGGGGGCAAACATTGGCATTATTCTTTTGTATTTTAATTACAACTCATGTTTCATTGTGTGTTCTTCTTACTTCATGTGATTTTTCTTTCTCTTGGTGATGACATTAGGCATGATTTCCTTCAAGAGCATGATATCTAGATTAGAATATTATATTCCTCTTAGTGTAAATGTAAAGCGAAGTACACTCCTTAAGTTGTGAATCTTTTAGTCTTCTACTAGTCCTCTCTTGGAGACATTAGGCATGATGTTCCCTAGGTTGAGACCTTACATGAACTAAGGAAAACCCCTTTGAATGTCCCTTACACTATTTTTCATTTAAAATAACTATTATATGGCCACCTTGCATAACACACTTTACTTGCCTATGGAGCCATCTTGTTTGTTCATGGGTGTTAGCATACAAAGTTTTGCTTGCCTCATAAAAACTGTTGATCATGTTGTGCGGAACCTTATCAAAGATATCGGGAGGTATAAATTTGGTATGGTTAGTATGTATGGTAGATGACCACTAACATGACTTTCTCATAGCCACTTGCTTGTGTCAGCACATACCGGTCGCATCTATATGTGTCTCACCTTTTTGGGGGCTCACCTAGTGGATACTGGATTCCACTATCCCATGTGAGTGTGTGTTTTTTTTCATAGTGGACATCGTGTTCCACTTGTAAAAAAATTTGGACAAAAAATTAAGGCTTGATCCACATCATGTTGGACAAACAATCGAGGCTTGATCCACCCTCTTTTTCCTTTTCTTTCTTCTTTATGTCTTTCACAATTTATTTTTGTATCTTGTTGTTGCTTCATACATCATTCACATGTGTTCATTTGTGCCTATGTTGGTTTGGCATAGGATCTTGATCCTAGGGCCTTGATCATCCCTCTTGATCATTTTCATCCTATCTCAGTAGAATTGGTACACTTGGACCCCTCTTGATGCAGATTTGTCTACTTTGGTGTGAGTTTGATGCAAGGTCATCCTCTAACTAAAGTGGGGGCTAAATTTAGTGTAGAAAAATGTATACCCTTATATTTTCACACTTTTTTGGGTCCTCCCTCTTAAAATTTATTTCATTTATGCCTTCATTGGTCCTATTTTCCATCTACAAGCCTAAATAAATGCATTTTTTTAGGATAGTCCTGACACTTAACAAATGGAAAATCATAATTTAATGCTTTTGGTTACATGTTCCAGATCTAGGGACTTGAGACTCATAAGCCCCTTTGGGCATATGGGTCCCACCTAGGTCTCAGGGCTTGGTTTTAAATGTTACATTTAACACAACACTTATTGAAATTTTTGTCCCAGGTTGAAGCTACTAGGACTCATACACCCAACCTGGAATATGCATCTTGCTTTACCCTAGACCTATTTTAATTCAAATTCTTGGTGGGATTTTACTATCCTAGATCTGATGTCAGCTTCTAGTGTTGTAATTGTGGAGAATTTTTGTCTTTGAACAATTTTTGTTTCTGACCGTTGCTTCCTTTCCTCTTCAAGATGAATCTGCACCCAAAGGATGAAGGATATTCTCGCATAAAGACAGGGTGATCCCACAATACTGGTTTACAATTTTTTACCAAACTGGACATTGAACTGAATTTTTTTAACTAAATATTCACTTTCGGGCACCTATACCTGCTAAACCATGAGGAATTTGAAGATGGTGCAAACTAGTGATTTGTGACATTTTGTCTGTAGATTCTAAATATATTTTTTCTAAATTTTTTTGAATCAAATTTCATTTTTTTTTTTCATCTCCTTTGAATACTAGTTTTTATCAGTAAACATTATTTTTAAAGAGTGATTCCAACCATAAACAACATAATTCTTTTTCTATGAAGGATAAATTTTTTTTTTTTTTGAATTTAGCTTTGTAACTATGATATCTAACAAGTTCATTTGGTTTCATAGTTTTTAATTGAATATTTTTTTCTTAATCAAGTTTTGAAGTCAAACCAATTATAATTTAGACATAGGCAGACCATAAACAACATAACTTTTTTTGTATGTATTGAAATTCTTGTTTTTTTACTGGATCAAAGACATCAATACCCAAACCAAACTTTATTTTAGAATTTTTTTTTGATAATCTACTATTTTTCCACATGTGCACAACAAAGAGCTTGATTTTCATTGAAAAACCTACATTCATAAGAAATAAAAAATAAATATAACAATCAAATTAAATATATTCAAAATTATATTTTGTGGGAAGCTTAGAATAAGGACTACATACTTACAAAAAGTAAACTTTAAATGAATTCATTTGATCCGCCAAAAGGTAAATCAAAAGTGGTTTTTTATCGACATTTTGATAGGTGTAAAGGAGACTCCATTATAGGTATTGTTTAAAACTAGTGGGGTTCTATCCAAGGGGGTTTGATCAAACCCTCATCAATTGGAATCCTTTAAATGGAACTTTTCAAGGATGATATCATTATATTTTCTAAAATATGTGATTTGAGCAAAAAATAGGATGTCCCAAAAAGTGTAAACCACTACTGTGGGATCACCCTGCGCAATGCACCATGTGGTGCCTGTGAGGATTTATATATATCATTTCATTTTGTGCTTGAGCCAAACCATGTGTCAGCTTGGTAGGGATTTTCTTGAAAACCATTCTCATAAAATATAAAAAAATTTCCCCGCTTGCCACGTCATCCATTTCATTGGGTGGTTTGTATCAACTACGGATGTATTTTTCTTTTAGGTGAGGTTTGTCGAACAATGGGATAGGGTCTTTGCTTTCGGGAATGGACTTTTGGGATTTAGTCATTACTCACCATGGTTGATTAGATTGTGCTTATATTATCTAGAATATGATATTCTTATGATAGTATATCTTTGAAAAGTATTTTAAACCATTAATAAGTTAGTTGAGACTCTATGAGCGAAGATTGTTGCGATCTAATCAAGCTCTAAGATCAGATTGTGAGCTATTAGATTCAGGCATCTGATAGCTTCTTCTTCTCGATCATTTACAACAATGTCTTCTTCCTTGGCTATAATAAGGATTGGCAATAGTAAATAAAGGAGTTTGAGAGCTTCTTCAAAAAATATTTTCGGAGAATATAGATATTGTTTTAGGGAGTTATATTTTCTAAGAAATAGGAAGGATTTTACATAATACTATTTATTCCTTGTGGCATGTTGTATTTGTTCAAACTATCATAGGATTGACATCTGACCTCTATTACTAGTTAATACATCATAAGAATTTGATCTATTTAAGAGAAATTTTAGGGATTGTGCATTTCATGGCCTTTGTCAATTTTTGTTTCCATATTTCATTATGTTGAGAACATTGTGTTAAAGTTTTACGTTGATATTCTAGATAATTATTTTACATATTGACTATCTTCTATGTTCTATGCTATCTTTTAGAAATTGGATCATGTCTTTCATACTCTTTCATTTTCTGTAAGGGATATGCCATTATTCATATTATGATGTAAAGGATGAAAGATTTTGTAAAAATATGAGTATTCATGTTGATCTTTAGGGTTTTCTTATCTTTGATTGGACCTTAATGGATGTTTTCCATAGGGAGATTTGAAAGACTACATTGTGCTTTCTCTAGCCTTTGTTGCTCATTCTCTTCCCAACAATGAAGGGTCTATAGTATTTTGTTTCTATCTTATTATTTATAAGAAATAGTTAAGGTTTGAAATGTTGTAAAAGATTTGGCGCATTGCCATCTTTATGTTTTATTTGCATTTCCCTCTATCCCCTTTTGCCCAAAGAAAAAGAAGAGTCAACTTTCTTTAAAAATCCTAGAGGTCATTTAGTGAGGCACAATTTGGTCCCCCACTTGTTGAATTTCTTATAAGGTTGTTTGGAGAGGCACAAACTTTAATGATCGATAGTAATATTGAGAAATTTGGCATAAAAAAGTATAAATATAAGGTTATTTCACTTTATTTCATCTAAAAATATAAGAGATTTTCATGAGAGAAAGTCTATGAGATCAAGAGTATTCAAGAGAAAATCATCAATCATTTGGAGCTACATTCAAGATTCAAGCATCATGTCAAAATCTTCATGCATCATGTGTGTTTGTGAGCTAATTTTTTTGGTGTAGGTTTCATGATTCAAGCAAGCATTCAAGAATTCAATCAAGAGTCAAGATCCACATCCATTGAAGCCATCTCACACAAATTTTCAACCTTCATTTCAAGGCTTTGGTGAGTTGAATTGTTGCATTTTTTCATTCATCATTCCTTCATGTTATTCTATTTCATTTCAAGATTTAATTACCAAAATGGGGTTTGACCAAGGCAAGCCCCTATTCCCTAACAAAACAACATTTTTCTCTTTCGATGTGTGCTTTTATATATAGGTGAATTGAAGCTTGAAGATACTTTGAAGAAAAAATTGCAAAAGTTGTCAAGAAATTGTCATATTCACATAAACTCACCTACAAACAAGAATTTAGACTTTCAAACCTGAAGATGAGACAAGACAAAAGTTACAACAGATCATTAGAGGCTACAAAATATTATTCAAACCCTAGTAATGGGACTAAATCACCCACCTAGTTCTATGAGTCCCTATATAGCCTTTTTCCACCTTTCTGTAGACCCTAATCAATCACCAGAAGATTCCACATTCTATCCAGAATCCTATAGTAGGACTAAATCGCCCAGTTTCGTGTATCAGTCCCAATGTGCTTCAAACAAAATAATTTCTAGGGTTTAAAAACCTTATTTTGACCTCTTCACTTCTCTAGGTACTTTTCTATTGCATTATATTTATTAATCTGATTTCATGGTTTCAAGTTTCTAGGGTTTTGTGCATAAGTGTTTCATTTTCTCCTTTGAAATTTCATTTAATGGTGAACCCCCATACAATTACAATAGGAATACCCTATCCCCTTCCTCAAAAAGTCACTTGGTTGATGAATCTAGGTTCCTAATGAACTAAAGTATGAAATAGGTCTCAAAGTTCCATCTCCTAAAAGGTGGACACCTATTTCCCTTGTGTTCAATAGATAATTTTTGTATAAAAATCATTTTTTAATTTAAATTTCTACTAAAAAAATTAAAAGGGTACCTAATAGAAACCCTATGTGGGGTTCTACTAGGCCCCGTACAAGGGTGTGGACCCCTTACAAAGTCCACAAGCCTCATAGGGTCTCAAACCTTTATAGGGTCATGAGCACTATATAAAGGGCTCAACCCCCTTAAGTGGGGTGTAGGGTGTTGCCCCATGTGGGCCCCAACTTATATTTTTTAATTAAAAAATACAAAAACAATTTGAAATAAAATAAAAATCAGCTACCCCAATATCTATACCATATTCTAGATTTAGCCCATGTTCTAGATTTGACAATGTTTTTAGACTAGTTGGCAACATTCCACATTTTTTTGTCAAATCCAAATTTGGTGGCAATTCTATCAAAATTAGTAGTGATTTCATGCTAATGTCAACAAGTGGCTTTTGAGTTTTTTCCTCCCTCTTCACTATGAGTTTCTATTTTGGAGTTCAACTTTGGAAACTAATATCTTAGGATCACAACCTTCTTTTTCATAGATTTTTTATTTGGGCCAATTTTTTGCACTCTACGTGCTAGTGCAAATGGTTTCTAATTTTGGTGCACCAATTTGTTTAAACTTCTATTTTACAAAAGTTTTACTAAATCATTCTCACTTTGAGAACTTCTAGAGCTCTGATTAGACTCATATAAACTTTTTGTAAGGTACAATTATTTTTAAAAGTGCATAATTTTTCATTTACTTCATAATGGTGCTTCATTTTGTAGTCATTATAATAAAAATATGTACCTTTATCTTTATTTTGGAAATTATAATGCATTGATATCAAAGTCCACTTAAATTTTCATTGGAAGTGATAATTGTAATCACACTAAGTATAAAGTGTCAAGTTATGTCTATTTTTTGAGGGGGTGGTGTTTGATGTTCTACATTTCCTTTTTCTAGAGTAGTCTATTTCATGAATACTTTGAGGAGAATATGATGATTATATTAAATCATCCTTCAATTATTGATTTGAAAATAGGGTACTATATGTCTTAGTAGGATTTATGATTAAGAATTTCAAATGGCTTATCCTCTTTCCTTGATTCTATAAAGAAATTCCTCAATCACCAAATGATTTGGAGAAGACAAAGTGGTATCTTAAGAAATATCATATTGTTGGAAACTATGAGTCTTAATGGAAATTCCAACACAAGGATTATTGTATTAGATTTTAATGCCTCTATTTCTTCTTTGATTAAAATTTTGGAGATGTATAAGGATCTAGATGATCCTCCATTCCCAAATGATCCTCACTTTGATTACATAGTTTCCTTAGATGATTATTATAATATTACATATGATGAAGATACCTTACAAGTATTAAATTATTAGAAAATAACTAACATAAAAGCAGTTGGCTACTTTCAATATGGGGGCTTTCAAAGCTCCTGGACCTGATGGTTTTCCACCTACCTTCTTTAAGATCTTTTGGGATATTTTTGGTGAGGACCTTGTCTTGGCTACCCGTGATTTCTTCAAATCTAGTAGGATTCTCAAACAACTAAACCACACTTTCATTGCTTTAATCCCCAAGATTGTTGATCCTCAATCTATGACCAATTTTCAGCCCATTATCCTCTGCAATACCTTTTACAAAATCCTTTCAAAAATCTTGGTGAACCAAATCAAACCCCTCCTTGACAAGCTCATCAGTCCCACTCAAAAAGATTTTGTGCTTGGTCGTCATATCCTTGATGCAACTTTTTCCACCCATTAACTAATCCACTTTATGGACAGATGCAACTATGTGGCGATGGCCCTTAAATTAGATATATCAAAATCCTATGATAAGGTTATTTGGGACTTCATCCCGAAAGTGTTAATCAAGTTTGCTTTTGATCAATTCATGGTCAAACTCATAATGGAATGTGTTACAATGGTCAAGTACTATGTTCTGGTTAATGGGCCCCCCTTTGGGTTTTTCTTTGTTGGTAGAGGGATCAAACAGGGTGATCCCATCTCACCCTATTTATTTATCATGATTATGGATGTGTTGAGCATAAACTTTGCTAGTCTGTTGTCGATTGGTTTTATAAAGGGAATCAAAGTTTCATATTCTTTAGATCTAATTGCGATACAACAATTTGTGGATGATACCTTCCTATTTGGGAAAGCCTTTGCGATAGAAGCTAGGAATTGGAAAAATTGTCTTAACAACTATGTTGCTTGCTCTGGACATTGCATTAACTACAAAAAAAAGTATGATTTACTTCTTTAACAACACTCCTAACCTGCAATCTAGGGTGAATATTGTGTTGGGTTGTATGAGTGGGGATCTTCCTTCAGTTTACCTTGGTCTCCCCCTCATTGTCAAGGAGGTCACTCCTGACTTTTGGAACTTAGTTCTTGAAAGAATCCAGAGGAAACCGGTTGGGTGAAAAGGCTCCATCCTTAGCCATGCTGGTAAAATTCAATTCCTTTCTACTGCTCTTCAAGGTATACCAATTTAATTTCTTTCTATATTCAAGATTCCTAGGTATATAGCTAAGAATTTTGAAAAAATTCAAAGAAACTTCCTCTGGTCTAGGACAAAGGACAAGAAGAAATTTTCCCTCATAAAATGGGAAAAAATCTATTAGCCTAAAAATTATGGTGGTCTTTGGATCAAGATTGTCTCCCACACTAACAAGGCCTTGATGGCCAAGGTGAGCTGGGACCATCTAAGGAACACAAATGATTGGTGTAAAATCATGAATGCTAAATATCTTCAAAATAAACCTTTGGTTAGCTGGCTATTTGAGGTTCATCCCTAGGGTTCTTTGGCCCGGAGGAGAATTTGCATCATGCAGGGTCTCCTCAGGAGTGGGATAAAATGGAAGATTTGTAATGGTAATAAGATCAAATTCTAGGAAGACCCCTTGTTACTTCACACCCCTCTAGAAACTTTTTAATTTAGGAATCTCAAGAGGCTGGATCATAGGTTCTTTGGTGTCCACATTGAAGGGACTATGTTCTTGGGCCTCCTGGGGCTAGGAAGTCGAATGATTTGGTCCTTTGCTGCCCTTTTTCTTTTGACCTATGTCTCCTAACTAAGTCTTTGTAGGATTTAATATCTCTTACTAGAATTCCCTCATCCTTCTTGGGGGATGAATTCTATTGGACTTATGATAAGAAGGGCGATATGTCTGTCAAATCAGCTTACAATCTACTGAAAAACCAAGGTGTTGCCATTGCCCTTTGGAAGAAGGTCTGGAACTGACAGATGATCTTGAAAGTCAACTTCTTTTGGTGGACCACCTATCACAATAGAATTCTTACTCAGAACAATTTGAGGAAAAGGGGATTTCATATCCCCAACAAATGTTTCTTATGCAAATGTAGTGATGAATCTATTGACCACTTGTTGTTACACCACCCATTTTTTGTTTAAGTGTGGGGTATGGCTATTGAAAGATTGAGCATACAATGGACCATGTGTAAGGATATTAAATCCTTTATTTGGAGCTGGTTCGGTCCATACATTCACCCCTTTTATGGAGAAATTTGGAACCAGGTCCCTCCCATTATTTTTTGGTTCTTATGGAAAGAGAGAAACAACAGGATCTTTAGGAATATTCAGAGGTGTCCTAAGGAGGTCTTCAATATAGGTACTTGGCTTATAGAGGAAAAAATATCCCTCTTCAATGGGAAAACTTTGGATAAGGGATCCACTGAGAGTGAAATTAAAATGGCCAAGGCTTGGCATCAAAATTTGGATGCAAGATCCTATGACAACTCCAAATCCCTGGCTAGGAGTAGCACTATTTGGGAGCCTCCAGATAGAGGTTGGTGTAAACTCAACTTTGATGGGCCTGCTAAAGGAAACTCGGGAAAAGGTAGTATAGGAGGTGTGATCAGAGATTCTAGAGGTGATCTTGTGGCTGGTTATGATGGGGAAATTGGTTTCCAATCTTCTATGATTGTGAAAGCCCGTGCGCTGCTCAAGGGCCTACAATTTTTTGTTTATTTGGGGATAGAGAACCTTCACATTGAAGGTGACTGTAAATCCATCATTGATTATGTTAACTTTGGTAGATTACTTGGGTGGATTATGAAGGATATTCTATTGGACATAAGGATCTTTATGTCTAAGTTAAGATTAAGGAATATTACCCACATTTATTGGGAGGGCAATCAAGTGGCTAATGCCTTAGCCAACTTTGGCACCTTTTAGAATTTCTCTAAGTGTTGGCTCAATTTGAGGAGCTTACCACCAAGAATTCAAGACCTAGTCTTGAAAGAAAAAAACCCTTACTTGATATGATGATTACCAAATATGTGATTCTAGGGGACTTATGGGAAGTCCACATGCTTTTACTTTGGGCTAGGTGGATGGGTATGAAAGCTGAGGTGGCCTACAATTGGTAGGATTTAAATTTTGAGGCTAATACCATGTTTGATAAAGATGGCATTATAAGGAAGTATGGTGGGTACTTCATGATTAAGACTTGATAGGGTCGTACCTTACGTGATCTCCTTTTGTGGATTGTGTTAAACTATCATATCTTCTTTAATTTCATTGATTTACAATTTGATGAGATGACTCATTATGAGGGAAAGCTCTTTTTTTCATTTTCCCTTTCTGCTATTTTATCTCTACGTCTCAAACCTGAATTCCTTGTTATTACTAAATTTGGCCCCATGGCCATCCTGCCTAGCTTTTTGTGTTTGGACAGCGTGGCCCTGATAAACCTTGCTTTTCCATCATGTCCTACTTACCTAGCTGCAATTGCTTGAAGATTCCCATTTATGATACCACCAAGATTGAGTTAAGAAATTTTCCTCTTCAGGCATGTGTCCTGCACATTTCCTTGATTAACCAGTGATGCATTATTCGGCTAAATATCCATTATGTGTGGGAAACCCTTTTCCTAACCATTATTTCTAACCTTTTGATTTTATAGGTTCTCTAGTTTCTTTTGCAGAGAGGCATTAGTGGTGGTGATCATGTACGAATGAATCCCGACAACTGCAGTGAATTCCACAAAAATCTGCTAGTGTGGCATATTTATGTCGAAGGTGGCTTGGCTCCCCTAATGGAGAGTCTTGTGGGTCACAAACCTAATTTGTCTGCACATTTTACCAACTCTTGGAAGGACTGAAGAGTGAATTTGGGCGAGATTTATTTTGAGGTGAATGAAGATTTGATTGTGAAGGTGACGGGGTTGCAGAGTAATGGTAAAAAGTATTTGAAACATACCAAGACCATGGATAATGACAACATCAATGTGTTTTTTGTGGGGAATGAGAAGTCGGTCTGTAACTAGTCGAATTTTGAGTGAGAGGCCCTTCTGCAACCATGGGACCAAGTCTGCCTTGCCCTCATGAAGCAACTAAATCTTGAAGGTAGATACAAAACCTACTTTTTCTACCATTTCCCTCTTTTAAATCACCTTAGGCATAAAGTTTTGTTAAGCTTTCCCTTCTTCCTGCTTATGAATTTAGAAAAATCTGTGGAAAAATGCATAGAATCTGCTAGCCTTAACCCTGATGATACCCTTCCTTTGCCACTTCACCAAGGTCTCATTGTGATACTCTATCATTTCTATCTTGCTTTATGCCCACCTAAGCCCATATCTGCTATTCGTGTGGAGTAAATCGAACCATTTTTTGTTACAAACATTTCCCTGATCGAGTCTAAAGGTCCCATTCATAAATCCCATCCGGGTGCTGCTGATACTCCAAAGCCCAAGCCTACCACCAAAAAAATCAAGGGGAATGCGGGAAATGCCTAGATGAGTGTTGCGGCCAGTCTGTGAGCTCAAGGTGACCCCAGCCTAAACTGCTTACAAATCCACCCCGAAGAAGAAAGGAAAAGATGACAGGAAGGGTTTAATGGAGCCTCTGATGAAAGATAGCAGAGGGAAAATTGTTGTGGGGAAGGATTCTAAGGGTGACACGATGGTGGAGGTGACAGTTGTGACTGGAGGTGAGGCCATCATCCGAAGGTCTGGAAGATTGGCCATGAATAACAAAAAAAGGCAAGTGGATTTGGACTCAGAGGAGGAGTGATCAGACAACAAATATTACAAGGGTGATGAGATGTTAGAGGAGGAGGAGGTGTATGCGAAAGGGCCCCACACCATTTCTAATAACAATAAAGAGAAGAAAGAGAACTCGGCTTCCTAGTCTCTGCACCCGCTAGATGTGGAGCATACTGAGAATGTGAAGGTTGTTAATGATGGGGAGGAGTTCCATGTGCTAAAGGAGAGAATGGAAAATTGGATAAGAGATTCAATGGCTTGACCCGCTTCATTGTTAAGCTGGTCCACTTTGTCACAAACACTTTGTGAGCGGTAATAAAAGATGAGTTGGACAAGAAGAATGTTGATGATGATCAAGAATGGGTTAGGGATGATGTTGTGGACCTCCTATCAAAGAATTGGGATAATTTCAGTCAGGTGTTTATTTGTCTGTGTTTTGGCTATTTGTTGTTAATCCATGGTCTGTGTTTTGTTTTTTGGCTAGTTTCTATGTTTTTTGGACTTGATATTTTTGGCCCTTGTGGCTTGTTGTGTTAGGGGTACATCAGCCTGTAAATGTTGCTTACTTTATCAAAAACATAAAAGGGTCATCAAATATTTTATGTTTACTTGAAATTAAAAACTAAATATAATAATCAAATTAAATATATTTAAAATTATACTTGTTGGAAAGATTATTTTCATTTCTATGATCTTTACAATTATCTTGTCAAGTTGATTTCATTTGAAGGTCCAACCAAAGGTTTTAAATTGAAATTTCTAAGGAAAATTTGAGACATACAATGTGATAGGCCATCCAAGGAATTTTTTTAAAATTTTATTTGAATAAAGGTAGCTTCAAACAAAGGTGGGTCCTTTATTTGAAGGTTCCTTCATTCAAATATCCTTTTAGTTACCAATATTTTAATCATATTGAAAGACTTTCAAATGAGGGTAATAGACTATTTTTTAATAATAAAATAATTCTTTCATT
This sequence comes from Sequoiadendron giganteum, assembly GCA_007115665.2. NCBI lineage: Eukaryota > Viridiplantae > Streptophyta > Pinopsida > Cupressales > Cupressaceae > Sequoiadendron > Sequoiadendron giganteum. The sequence goes on along the minus strand of CM021104.1, from coordinate 305,194,722 downwards.
CAAACATTCCTTTTATTTGGAGAAATTATGTTATTGTTTCCAACTCAATAAAATGACGACTTCAAAATAAAGAAATCTTTGAATGAGAAAATTATCATTTAAACATGTTTTTAGCAAAATATTTGAACAATGGTGCCTTTGTTTGAAGAATTTTCTTCAAAAAAATGCGTTCTCTACTTTTCACCCCATCCAAATTGAATAACATAATTCCCTAAGTTTGGGACTCACTATTGTGGGTTTATCAAATTATCTTCTTATCTAAATTCTAAAAAAATAATGCAATGACTCATTATAGATTTTTACAATATTTAAAATAGTAGATAAAAATAACTAAACCAAAATTTTCACTTGTCATGCATTTAGCATGCAATTCTTAGGTTGCAATTTTGAAAAAGAAATAAAAAATAGAGTAATAGAGCCTAGTTAGATTAGTGTATTAGTTTCCTTTCTTGAATCTGTTTCTTGTCTTTGTGTATGTAATAAACAATGTAGTTGAGATATTGGTGAGTGTGGTTGTGCTCTATAAGTAAATCATCTATAATTTGAAAGTCTATATAATATATCCCTTACATTTTCTTCTATCAAAGAAATTTTGTGATTTTACATATTTTCTTATTTTATGATCAAAATATCACGATAATTAGCTTGTTTTCTTTCATCTGGAATCAAAGCCATTCATCTAAGTGAGAGATCTTGAATTCCTTTGATTGTTATTAGAAGATATAAATTTTATGTTGGGTTATGTAAAATATCTATACTTATAGTAATAGTAAATAACTATCTTATTGATGAAGGGTACTCCCCTTAATATCTAAAACTCACAACAACAATAGAGAATTGCAATAATAATATGCAAGAAGGAAGCAATTTTTTTCTATTATCACTGAAATGAAAATTCATTACAACATTACAATCGCCATCACATGGGAATTTTGATTACATAAATCTATAAATCTACAAATCAGAGCTACAATCCACTCTGCTTTGCCCTCTCTCTGTAACCCCCATTCACATCATTTTTTTGGAAGGTGTAACCACCCTAGAATCTTCTGGAAATTGTAACTTCCTCAAGAAGATATTTTGAAATTTAATTAATTTTAGTAGTACAACTTTGCGAGGTCATAAATTTTGATCTGGCCATCGGATTTTCAATTATAATACCTTTTTGGAAAGCTCTTGAGAAGGTGCATCTGGAGCCTCTAAGTGCCTCAAAATTGACTTCAAATATTTTGACAGGATTTTTGAAAATTGAAAATTTAATATCTCTCAAATGACAAGTGATATTGAAGTGTTTTCTTTACCATTGGCTTTAATTTACCATTCTACAGGTATGTGTAAGATTTTATGCCCAATCATGCATAAATGAAAACTTACAAAGAGTATTAAACCTACCAAATTTAGCCCTTATTCAAAAGAGAAAACATTTTTTTGGGTGATGCAAGATTGTTCTTACACCCTAGATGCTCCTACATCACTTAAATTTATTTGCACCATCAAATTTTGGGTTTTCATCCTATAAAAAATGAAAAGGAGAAACAACAATAGAGGGGCATAATTATGTTAGTGATGTTGCACTTCTATCTCACATCCATGTAAAAACCTAGAATAGTGGAATTGTGTGGTGGTCAGGATTGAAACATGTTAAAGTAGAAAAAAATGAGCTATGAAAAATAGAGGTGTTGATTCATCCAAAATAGACAACTTTAGAAATATTACCTCCATCAAATATTACAGTGTGAAGAGGTATATACAACATGGAAAGAAAAGGCTTCCTATGAATTTTTTCTTTAATTTTACTTCAACATGAACATTTATGTTCTTCTAAAGCTTCATTTTTTAAGAGTTTTAACATTACATTTTAAGACCATGTGAAAGCCACATGTTTCCATGTTTCTAAAATTTTGATGTCTTAGCTTTGTAAAATTCCTTTCATTTATTTTAAAAATAAATTGGGCTTGTAATTTATTTTTTTGGAAGTGATATTCAATTTAGGCATTAGAATTCACTTTAGAGGAGTTATATGCTCCAAAATTTGAATGTAATCAATTGTATTCTTGGTTGAAGCTAATGCTTATTTATCAAAATAAAATACTATAAATATTTTTTTGTGTGATTCCTATTTGAAGGGAGGGAGAGAGCATCTATCTATAAAGATCTCTCAAAGAAAAGTGTTGAACTATTGGGTCATTGTACACATTTCTTTATAAAAAATATTAGAAGAAATAGAATGTTTCGTAAGCCAATTTCCATCCTTGAAGGAGAAAATTTTACATATTGGTGTAGTGGGATACAAAAAGTACTCGAATCTAAATATTTGTGGAAAATTGTACAAGGATATGCATAACTAGAAAATTTAAATGCATTTAATGCATTAATTGATAAACAAAAAAGGGAGTATAAAGAAAATGTAACAAAAGTTAATGAAGTCTTGTTTCTAATTAAAGGTGCATCTAATCAAGAACTCTTTTTTTTATGACAACAGGTGCTATTCATTCTAAGAAAGCATGAAAAATACTCAATTATACATATTATGGTGCACAAACTGCAAAATTGTAGAAAATGGGGATTTTTTTAAAATGTAAAGATGATTGTGTTTTTAGAATAAGTGAACTAATTAGAAAGTAAACTAATACACCAATGAGACATTAGATTGAAAGAAACTAATTAAGAAGATAAAACAAACTCTAAATAATAGAAACTCCTTCAAATTCGTCCCATCGTCCTCTATCTCCAAGGATTTTGATTAAAGTTACTAGCTCTCAGTTGTGTAAGCAACAACTTGTTGAAATGATGACTTAGGAGAATGAGATTGATTGAAAATGCATGTATATTGCTAATGATTTAAGCTTATGAAATTGAACTTGAAATGCTAAAATGCTATGATATTGCTAAAATGTTGATTATGCTGATTCAAATGCAACTATAGTAACTATGCATGAAATCTAGGATGAAATCTACTTACGAGAAGGTTGTATTTATAGATTTTCGGAGGCAAGAATCTAGCTGGTGAAGATCAATGGTTGAAATTCAAACCTGTTAAGATGAACAGTGAAAGAGTAAAAAGTTGAGAGAAAGGTTGAAGATTGAGAGGAAAGTGGAAGAATTTTTTCAACCCACAAAACCATCCTCATTCAAAAATGGAGACAAACATGGCATTTATGAAAATTGGTTGAAAGTTGAGGATAATTGCTAATTAAATAAATAAATTTATTTAATTTCTTGTGACAATGAATTTAGAAGCTTCCACAATTAAATAATTAATATTTAATTATGTGTAAGAAGTGAAAAAGATGAGTAATTAAATATTTTATGATATTTAATTAAGTGGGGTGAAAAAGATATTAAATATATAATATTTAAATGTGAAATGAAGGATGAATATTCCATTGTTCGAATTTAAATGTTCAAACTTTAGCAATAAAATGATAATCAAATAAATAAATTATGAAATTTATTTAATTTAATTAAAAGGAAAATAACAATAATTAAACAAACTTATTTATTTAATTAAGCTAGAAGAATCGGAAAAATGAACAATATAAATAAATAATTAAATTTATTTATATGTAGATGACTTTAGAATATTAATTAAATAATTCATATTTAATTAATTAACAGGTTTGAATAACCGTGACCACTTTTAGATGTGTACATTTTGCCCCTCTTTGAAGTGATGTGTTTTACACATTGCTTCAAAGAATTTTGCCCCAGAATTTAGAAATTACCGATGCTATATTTCCCCTCTAGAGATAAATTGCGTGATGATGAGGATGATTCAAAAGAATTTAATTGATTTTTAGAGAGAAATTGGCAATTTAACTCTTGAAATAGCACTTTGTATAGTAAAAATAAGAATAATTTCCCACTTTTACCCCCTTAAAAGGTGGAAAAGGTGAAAATTCATTGTCATTTGAATAGTAACTTGCAGTAATTTTTAGAGCTCTGAGAGATAAAAACAAGATGCCGATCCCTTATGAACGCCATAGGTTTGAGCGAGCCCACCGGTATTAGAGACCAACTGCATATGGACCTCCGGTAAGTTGACTTGACCCTTCGTGCAAAATTTTTTTGAATGATTTTCATGCATTTTTTAATTTTTAATTTTATTTTTTTCATTCTGCTTTAGCGCATGCGAGCCATAGTTCGGCGCATCCATGAGATAGAGTCGTGCATTCAAAGTTGCGCATATATGTAGAATAGTTACGCATAGATGAAATAGCGCATAGGATAGATTAGGTAGCGCATCTAGGAAATTTTCTCATGTAGAATGCTAGATTTATGCATAGGCTAGTTTAGCACATTGATGAGATAGAGTAGTGCATTTGCATGATAGAATCACGCATAGGTGATTTAGCACATAGACTGAATACAATCGCGCATAGATGGAGTCATGCATTGATTGAATGTTTTAGCACATCCATGGATTAAAGTCATGCATACATGGTTTAACGCATTGATTGACTGTTTTAGTGCATCCATGAATTTTTGCCGAATTTTGATCTTTGAAGAAAAACTGATATGTACTTGATGATTTTTGCTAGATTAGACAACTAAATATATGTTGTTGAATAACATCGAGAATAGATTAGCTTGATTTGATAGATTTTTCTTTGTGTTTGAAGAACAAATAGTATTTGATTGATAAATTTTCTTTCCAGCTTGAAAGACAAATGATAGATGATAGATTTGCTTTCTCAATTGAAAGACAAATGATAGATGATAGATTTTCTTTCGTGATTGAAAAACAAATAGGATTTGATTTGATTGAGCTGATTTCCCATTTGATTTTGATTGATGAACTTGCTTGATGTAATGATTTGATTACATATTCCCTGTTGATTGATTTGCATGATTGCTTGTAATGTTATAAAGGAGGAATTTAACCTCCTCCAGATTAGAGAGAGATTTCCTCGCACGTGGGAGATGATTCCTTGATGTCCTAGGCAGATCTAGAGGTTATATACCAGTGTGGGTTGAGTCCACTATTGAGGATCTTGTGGTATAGGATCAATAGGGCAATGTTGACTACGCTAGCTGAGAGGTGGCATAGTGAGCATAACACCTTTCATTTGCCCAAAGGAGAGATTACCGTGACTCCAGAGGATGTATATAGGATTCTGGGTATTCCTATAGTTGGTGACTTTGTGATATATGATCACAAGGAGATTGGAGGGATTGATGCATTGAGATGAGTCTTCCAAGATCCTCATGCCGGCAGGTATGAGATTGCCTATAAGGATATGGTGGAGAGATATGCCCCACTACCTTCGGTGTTAGCAGGATCCATTGGTGGTTTCCTTTGTCTTGATCGTAGGTCAAAGGGACTATCAGTTGGTTGGGGTAGGATTCAGGAGAACATGCTTCTCCATCGGACTAGACATGCATGGGGATCATGCATGTTTTCCCATCTATATTATGATCTTCATCAGGTCGTATACTTAGATGAGAAGAGTCTCTCTTGTGGAGTTACTCTATTACAGATATTTTCATGGGAGCATTTTTGCATCACTCACCCCATTGTTCAGAGAGATCACCCACTTGGTTTCCCATACATTTATGCCTACACAGGTCCCCTTATCCAGCCGATGCTGGACAAGTTAGATTACTAGTGATGCATGCTAGATGATTTGGATATAGTCATTTGGAGACCATATTTGGATTGTGATCCATGGGAGGTGGATGATATAGAGCTTCCCTACTGCACAAGATCCAAGTATTTGATTGGGTGTACCCCATTTATCATTGATTGGTTCCTGGGAATGAGGGTCTTGAGATAGTACATATTGGTATAGATGATGCCACAGGGTGTGGCACACTATGCCAGGTGCCGAGAGGATGTGCCAGAGTGGGGTCCATTTGTGATGATTGAGGCTACCAGAGTAGAGTACCTAGATCTGCAACTAGATCATTAGGCTATACATCCAGAGGTTACATATGCAGGGATGATAGACGAGTATGCAACATACTTTAATACACATCTCTTTCCAAGATTTACTAGTCCAGAGGATCCTACTCCATTATTGGGAGGACTAGCGATACAACGGGCATGATGGAAGCCACAGGCATAGGCATTGGTAGGGAAGCCATAGGGTCAGGCACAAGTACTAGCAAAGGCAGGGGCACAGGAAAGGAAGGTTGAGGATATAGGTGGAGTAGCTATGGATGTGGATGAGGAGGATGAGGAGATGGAGGAGGAGGAATCAAATGGCTCTGAGGATAGTGGTGATGATGGGGATGATGAAGGTGGTGGGAGTGGAGGCCAGAGGTTTTTCTTCGATATACCTTTTAGTACAATGTCATGGACATCGAAAGTAGTGGATCAATCAAGTACTTCGGCTCCATGAATTACTATCAGGGCTCCTACACAAGGATAGATGGATGCCTTGCAGGAAGAGGTTCAGACTCTTCAGAGTCAATTGGCATAGGTACAGGTGATGATCAGCCAGCTACGAGAACAGGTTCCACATCCACCACCTCCTGACCCACAGATAGCTTAGCTTACGACAGAGAAAGATAGCTTCTGGGAGAGATGCATATAGGCCAAGTGGGTAGCTGAGAGACTGCTTAGATCAGTCGAGAGCACCTTTATCGGAGAGGTTGTAACAAAGCGATTGGAGACTGCTCGGGAGGCTGAGTATTATAGGATGAGATACTTTAAGGCAGTGCCACCCAAGAGGAGGATTTCCTTCACATAGTTAGGTACTCAGTCTCAAACCCATTCACGTAGCCATACTAGGAGTGCTACCAAGAGTGTGGGTCAGCTAGTCAGATGAGAGCTCAGAGCTTCTGGGAGCAAAGATCCAGTGAGACCTATTGCCTTAGGGGACAGTAGCATCCATGTGCCACAGCCAAATGCCCCTTAATGATGAGTTTTTTGACACATTTATTCATTGTATTTGATATATCTTGTTGAAACATTTGATATCCTTGTACCTCTGGACATTTTTTTTTATGATATTTATGATATACAGTGGTGATTCGATTATGCATGTGTTATGGATTCATGTATGCATTTTATTTCTATATGCTATGATGTTTATGATGGTGATGCAAATGATGATGCTTTTATTTTATGTATGATGATGCAATGATGATATGATGATGTAATATGATGAAATGATTAATGATGTAATATGATTTTATGATGCAAATTAAATGATTTTCTTTTATGATGTATGTAAGATGTAATGATGTAATGATTATAATGAGATGAGAAGTCCTAAAAATGATATGATGTAAACTAATACGAATGATCAATATGAATGAAAAGTTATGATTTGAATGGGATAATGTGATGAGATATAAATGAAATGAATATTTAATGAATGATATGCACATGATATGAAAATGGATATATAAACTAAAATGAATAATGATCATAATAATGATATGAATTGGTGAATAATGATGATAATGATAATGATGAATGAATAATAATGAAATGATACATAATGGAATAATAATGTAATAATACCTAATGATACAACGTAATTGAAACTGATAACCTAAATGATGATATGAAAATGGATGCAATCTTTGTATCAATGTAGATTTATGTAAGATGATGTAATATGAGATGAATATTCAATGCATAATATGATGAAAATGTATAATATTTAAATATGGATAATGATCATGATAAACTGAATGAGATTGAATAATGATAATGATAATGATAATGAAATGATATGATGTAAAAATGGAAAGTAATGCAAATATAATGATAATGATAACTTAAATGAATAGTCATGATGAAATGATATGTAACGAATGACAATGCAATGAGATGCCACACATCTCCAAATGTACTCAATTGTTGTTTGAAAATATATTTGAAAATTTGTCCAACCTTCAAAAATCTACTTAAACAGCCTCCAAAATGCAATTCTAAATGAATTATGTAGTCCTAAAAAGCAGTAATGAATCATTCTCCTATTTGTCATTCCATGCCGCACTTGATTTTCATCATCGATCCTTTTGATATGTTGAAAGTTAGTACAAGCATCAAAGGGTATGTTAGCACCAATGATGACCTAAGTACTACTTTCATGATGTTTGATATAGCAAGTTAATACAAGCATCGAGGTATAATTGAACCAAGATGACCTAAGTATTGTTTGCATAAACAGACAAAAGTTAACCATTTTCTTATGCAAATTCCGAAATTTCATCAATTATACAATGTAGAGCATGTCCCATGAAAAATTTGCACAATACTAGTGATTAGCTTATAGACACAAACAAAGAAAACTCATACTCCTTCCTTGTGGTTCTAATTCAGTACATCATTGAACCACTCCAAAGATATGATATCATTAAATGTCAAAACAACAAATCAACTTATGCTTTAAGTTTGTCATTCATTTTATTTATATTAAGATCATCCAGTTTGTTTTAGTTATATGTCAAAATAGTCGTGTAGACTTAGTTTAATTGGACAAATTTGTTGTTTCCTGATATTTCGATTCTTGACACATGTTTCCAATTGTCTGCTAGAAAGATCCAAGAAGCAAATTTCCCCCCTAGTGACCCTATACTCTAACTTCTGCTAGACACAACAACTACTAAGGATAACCCTAATCATCAAGTCATGATGAGATCCTTGTCGATTCAAGGAGATGTTGTGATGCATGATGCAAATGCGATGGCTAGACATATATGCAATGCCGATGAAAGATGGATATGCAGAATGTATCCTAATAGATGAGAGATCCAAATAAAATCATAAACAATGCTTGTTTGCCAGGTTTTCACCATTTTTTTTATAGCACTTTTTCTTGATTTTATGAACTTTTATTGTTACCAAGACACCTGTTTTCCAGATTTTCATTAAGGCAATGATTTTTTTCTCTTTTGATTTTTTTGTATTTTTTGATTTGTCTTTTTTTTTTGTATTTTTTCAGGACTTTTTATATTGTTTTTGATATTTTTCAGGACTTTTTATATTGTTTTTGATATTTTTTAGGCATAAAACTTCTTTAGATGAATTTTGTTGGTCAGATCTTCAAACAAGTCCCCTTCTGATGTTGACAACTAATATGCCCCAGATCCATATGCAACAATGATAATGAACATACCCAACCAATTAGGTTCAAACTTGCCTTTCTTTTCTCGATCCTACTGATTACGAGGGTTTTCTTTTAGAACCAAGTCACCAACTTGAAAATTTTGTGGATTGACTCTATGATTGTAGCTGCAGGATATAACTTGTTGATATCCCTTCAAATGATTGACTGCAGTTTGACGTCGTTCGTCAAGCAGTTCCATCTCTTGCAACCTTGATACTTTGTAGTCTTCATCATTAATTATCCCTTTTAGTGATACTCGAAGTGAGGGAATCTCAACTTCTAGTGGTAGAATAGCTTTGGCTCCATAGACCCAAGCATAGGGAGTAGCATCTGTTGGTATGCAAATACTTGTTTTGTATGCCCATAATGTTGGATTTAATTGGACATGCCAATCACGACCTGCCTCATTCATTGTTTTCTTTAAAATTTTTAGAATTGTTTTGTTTGAAGGTTCAGTTTGACCATTCCCTTGTGGATAGTAAGGTGTAGAGAACCTATGTTGGATGCAAAATATTTCACATAGTTCATCAACATCCTGATTTTTAAAAGGTCTTCCATTATTCGTGATAATGGAGTTGGGAATACCATATCGACAGATGATATAGTTCAAAATGAAAGAAGAGACTTGTTTACCAGTAACAGTTGTCAGGGGAACAACTTCAATCCACTTAGTAAAATACTCAGTGGTTGTGATGATGAATTTGTGTCCATTTGAAGATGACGGGTCTATCTTGCCAACTAGGTCCAATCCCCACTGAGCGAAAGGCCATGTTGTGGTGAAGGGTTGTAATTCTTGAGCAGGAGCATGAATGAGATTCCCATGGATCTAACATTTTGCACATTTCTTCACAAAGATGAATGATTCCTTCTCCATGGTCGGCTAGTAATAACCCAATCTAACAAGTTTCTTTGATAAGGTTATTCCACTCGAGTGTGTCCAACAAATGCCACCATGTACCTCTTGTAAAGCCTTTTCTGATTCATCAAGTTTGAGACATCTAAGGAGGGTACCATTCAGACCATGCTGGTATAAGACATCAGCAATTAAGGTATAACAGGAGGATTGATAGATGAAATTTCTTTTCTAGTTTCTAGATAGATCTAAAGGTAAAATAGTATCCTTTAGGTAAGTGTAAATTTTTCCATACAAGGGAGAATCATAACTGTTTAAATGGAAAATGATTTGAGTTTATGAATTGTCATAAGCGGGAGAAAAAAAAATTCCACTATGAAATCATACCTTGTTTGGTTCTCTGACAACTGGAGTAGAGGTGCGATTGTAGCCATAGCATCCACTACTTTATTATTAGTACGTGGAATTTGTATGAACTTGATATCAACAAATTATTTCTTGAAATCGTCCACCATCCTTTTGTAAGGTATCAACTTGTCATCCTTAGTGTGATATTCATCATTGATTTGATTTATAACAAGTTGTGAATCACCAAAAACTTGAAGTTCTATGATTTTCCAATCCACTGCAATTCTCATGCCAATTAATAGTGCCTCATACTCAGCTATGTTATTTGTGCAAGGGAACATTAGCCGATAGGATTTTGGAATTGTATGTCCTTGAGGTGTAATAAAAATAATCCCTACTCCTAAACCATGTTGAGTGTAGGAACCATCAAATTAGAGTGCCCATGCCTTCTTGATAACTGTTGTGAATACATCAACATTAGGAAAAGCAATGTGTATTGGGTGTTCTACTAGCATTGGTGCTTCTGCTAACTGATCTACAATTACCTATCCCTTTATAGCTTTCTGATCCACACAATTAATGTCAAATTCACTCAGGATCATGACCCATTTAGCCAACCTTCCGGTTAAGGTTGCCTTACTTAAAAGATATTTGAGTGGATCAATCTTAGCCACAAGATTTATTGTATGTGCTAGCATATAATGTCGTAACTTTTGAGAAGTGAACACTACTGCTAAACAAGCTTTTTAAATGAAGATTTAATTTAGCTCATGACTTGTCAAATTTTGACTGATGTAATAGATTGCTTGCTCCTTTCCTGAGTTGTCTTCCTATGCCAATAATTCTCCTAGGGACACTTCCATGGCAGAAATATACAATATGAGTGATGCACCTTGCACTAGTGGAATCAATACTGGTGGATTCATTAGATACTTCTTTATCTGATCAAACATTGCTTCACATTTGTCTTCCCATTTAAATGGAACATTCTTGTGTAAGAGATGAGTAAATGGTAAAATTGTATCTACCAGTTGGGCAATAAATCTTCAGATGGATTGTAACTGTCCCTGCAAAGAGCGTAGTTGACTAATGTTCCTTGGTGGTGGCATATCAAGAATTTCTTGTACCTTAGCTGGATCCACCTCAATTCCCTTTTCTGATACAATATAAACTAACAGCTTTCCAGATTTTACTCCAAAGACACATTTCTTTGGATTAAGTCTCACTTTGAATTGTTCCATTCTTTTGAAAATTTTAGATAAGATAGCTATGTGTCCTTCCCTGGTGTTAGATTTGGCGAGGAGATCATCGACGTAATCCTCCATGAATGTATGCATCATATCATGAAAAATCATTTTCATTTCACATTGGTATGTATCTCCAGTATTCTTCAACCCAAATGGCATTACGTTCCAGCAATAGGTACCCCAAGGGTATGTGAACGTTGTTTTATCCCGATCATCTGGTGCAATCTTTATTTGGTTGTATCCTGAAAATCCATTTATTAATGAGTACATCGCATGGCCAACTGTCAAATCAATAATCATATCTATGTTTGGTAGAGGGAAATCATCTTTAGGACATGCCTTGTTCAAATCTCTGAAATCTGTACAAATTCTAATCCTTCCGTCTGGCTTTGAAACAGGTATGATATTGGAGATCCATTCCACATAGTCGATAGACCGAATGAATCCAACATCTCAAAGCTTGTTTAACTCTTCTTTAACCAATAATGCAACATGTGGATGCATTTTTTTGAGTTTCTCCTTCACAGGTTTTTCCCTCAGCATAATAGATAGATGATGCATGATGAGAACTAGATCCAATCTAGGCATATCCGTGTAGGACCATGTGAAACTAATTTGATTGTTATTGAGAAATTTTGTGAATCTTGGTATTTCCTCTTCTGTTAGAGATGCAGCAAGTTGCAAGACTTTGGATTGTTCTATAGTACCTATATTGAGTGCCTCTGTTGGTTCTATTAGAATAGAAGACCTTTCTTGGTAATGTTCTAGGAGAGTGTCAAGTTTCCCATCCTCTAGTTCCTTTGAAAGTTTTTCACTATTGGATATGCTTTTTATTTTTCTCTTTTCTTGATCTAATACTGCCTTTGTTAGGTTTTCACCATTAGATCTTTCTTTTATGTTATTTATTTCATAGCTGAAAAACTTGGCACTTTCCTATCAAAAACTCTAATCTTGTGATTCCCTGGTTGAACTTGTTTCCAGTTGGGATGAACAAAGAAATTTTATGATGGTTTTGTCACTGGGAAAAGTTGGGATATCAATTAGTGCAATTTGTTCCCAATAGATGAGTTGAGGATGGACCAAAGGAAATGGATCGTTAGGATGAGTAAGGTCACTAGCCATAAGGGTCATGATGCTATTATTAACGTCATTATAAGAGAGGTCTAGGATAGTATCCTCCTATAGATGATCTGTCTCACTTTGAATCAAATCGGTTTCACTTGAGTCATGATTGCTTTGTAGAACATAATCAAGTGAAGGCCTTGAGCTTTCCCCTTGTAAGAATGCAGGTGTGAATTTGTGTATGACATCCACCCTTTTGTCTGTCAAGAATGTATCATCAGAGACGTCATCCCATTCGTATTCATTGGAGTCAATGTCAAAACTATTTGCTTGAATTATTAGAATTGTTTCAACTAACTCCTCTTTAGACATTCTTTGTACTACTTCTTCCTTTGCATCTTCACCATATCCTAACCTAGTCTTATCCTTTGGGTGCATTGTTTTCAGTTGGATAGGTTCAACAATACCCTCTTTTCTTTTACCTATAGGGCCATTTCCTTCATAACCCATTTGCTACATGATTGCATATCCTTTTCCATATTTTTTTGTGGGTAACGTGACATGTTGTACTAATTCTTCTTCATCTTTATAGAGCCAATCAAGGATAGCTCTATCTTCTATTTCATTTTCTTTGATAAATACTCCATTAAACTTGGTGATGGGAACTAAAGTTGAAGCTAAAGTTGTTGTAGCCTGTTGTATATATGTTGATGGTTGTCCATGGGATCTTGGAGATATGGGTAGATTAGAGAGAGATAAAGAATATTCTCCCACCCCATTATCTGTCAATTTTAGCTTAGCACCAAAATTACTTATCATTTCTCTTGCTTGTTCATTATATTTAGAGGTAGAAATGGCCAAAGCCTCTCTATTATGTGGGATGAGTGTGTCCTGAGTTACTCTTAGGTTAGAGCAAGTTTGATTGCTAATGTGATCAGTAGGTATTGTTACTTCATGTCCATCATATGGAAACTTCAAGCATTAATGATAAGTAGATGGAACAACTTGCATGTCATGGATCCATGGATGACCCAAGAGTATGTTATAAGATAGATCCCGATCTAGAACCTGACAAAAGGTATTCTTCACAACAAGTCCCACTTTGATTGGTAGCATGATGAGGCCTTTAGAAGCTCTTTCCTCATCGTCGTATGCCTTGATTGTAATCTTCCTTCGTGGATCTATAGATTCTTCAGAATATCCTAAAGCAAGGACCAATTTTAAAGTACAAATGTTTAATCTGGCTCCCCCATCTATTAGGACATGTCTAATTCGGGCTTTGTGAACCATAACCTCTAGGTAGAGTGATGAATTATGCGGATAAGTCATGGACAAGTCATCCTTCTTAGTAAAGGATAAACATGTGGATGAGGAAAAGTGTCCCACCATGTCTTGAAATTTATTGATATCTAGATCAGGAGAGATAGTTGTATCAACAAGTGCCTTTTCCAGAATGTCCTTATGCGCAGGTGATAATTTTAAGAGCTCCAAGATAGAAATTTGGGCTGATTTTTTTCGTAGTTGATCAACCAAATTGTATTGACTTGGAGGGGGAATTGTTGCTTTAGATGAGCTTCCTTTTACAATGATTTTGGCTTGTCCCCTTTTCATAGCGTTGACCTCTCGATATTCCTGCTTACCTTTGATTCGGATAGCATTGATTTGTTGATCGTCAGTATACGTATGATTGATAATGGTGTCATGGACATAATTAACATTATTGCCCTTATCACCTGAAGATTCCCCTTTTTGATAATTAGGGAGAGGATCCTTGAATACCTGATGGTTATCATTGGCATTATGGCCTTCAACCGTGATGGTACAGTTATCAGTCAAATCCTGAACAATATTCTTTAACCCTTGGAAATTATTTGTCTTATGAACTTTACACCTATGATAATCGCAAAAGTGTGAGTCATTCCACGATGGTGGTTTAACTCGAGGCTCATAATATTTTTGTGGTGGCAATGTAATAGTGTTTTGATTCAATAGTTCTTTGAGATTGGATTCCAAAGATTGGCCCAAGGGAGTAAAACTCTGTCAATTCAAAAAATATGAAGATTTGGGCACATTTGAATTTAGATTATTGCAAAAATTATTTCCACGATTATTAGTCACATTCCCTTGATTGGAAACATTACCTTGGGTACTAGAATTTCCAGCATTATTTCTATGTTGGACACCTAATACATTAAGAACGGTAGGCTTCACATTCATGTTGTTAGCATCTAATACCCCATTATTCACAACATTTTTATTTCGAGTCCAAAATCATGACTTGTCATTGTTATTATTATTGTTGTTTTTGTTGTACGAATTTGAACCCTCTTTATCAATTTTCAGAACTCCACGCTTGACCAAGGCACCTTCAATAGTAATCATGTTTTCAATCAATTCTTCAAATGATTGAGGATGGTGAAGGTTTAGTCTGTAACTCATCTCCTGATTCAGACTATCGATAAAGATATTCATCTTTTCTGTTTCAGGAACAGGACGAGAGTATCTAGCAAAAACCCTTCTCCACCTTTGTAAAAAAGTGGTGAAAGATTCCCCTACCTTTTGTTTCACCTTAAAAAGATCAAGCATGGTTATCTGGTGTTGGATGTTGTAGGAGTATTGCGATATAAATTTATTTATCAACTTTTCAAATGTTCTGATGGGGGGAGTGATCTTTGAAAGCCACTCCATGGATTGTCCACCCAGACTTCATGGAAATGATCGCATTAAGTAGGTATCTTCATGAGCAAATTCTAAGCTCATATTTTGGAAATCCCTCACATGCTCAATGGGGTTAGTTTTCCCATTATACCTATCAAATTTAGAGGTTTCACAATGTTTTGGAAAATGAATCATTTGAAGACTCCTTTCAAATGGATAAGGACATATATCATCCAAAACATACTTCTTTGTTGTACCCCCTTGGATTTCATTTATTTTCCCTTGTAATGCTTTTAACTATTGAGTGAGGGCATTAAAATCATTAAGAGGGGCTTCAAGATTTTATTTAATCCCTTTTGTGTCAAAATTGGCAGGTAACTTAGCTCCTTGATTAGCTAATGAAAGGAAATATCTTTCCTTGTTTCATTCTAAAATCCTTTCCATAAGAGTATTGAATTGGGGATCTTGCTCTGCTTCTTGGAGCTTTTCTTCCGTTATCTCTTCAGTATTTTGAATTATGAAAGGGATTCTCTTCCCTGTCACTATTATCATCCATTTTGTTTACTATACTTTCTCTTTCATCTATTTCTATGTGCTTTCGAGATCTTGTGACAACAGGCATAAGCTTTGCCAAATTTCTACTAACTTTTGATCAAAGGAATGAAATAGTGCAACTTTGATGGATATGAAAGTCAGGTTAGAATGAAGATTCTATGACTTAAGAGATTTCTAATCTTTAGCTCGTGATTCCCTGATTGAAAGGATGAAAATCTTGTTTGTGGGAATTAAACCAAAGATCAAAAATAAAGATGATTTTGCACTTTGTGAGGTTTGATCGTAGCTTTGTAAAATGAAGGATTTGTGATAAATGCCTAATGTGCTTGAGGTCTCTATTGCAAAAATTGATTAGGATGAGTAGAATATACAATTGTAGTTTGGGGAATGTAAGAGGAACAAATATGTTGACTGTGATTATGCCTTTGAGAAAGGACTCTTCTTTCAAAGAAAGCTCACGAGTATAATGGTTCTACAGCATAATCATCAGTGAAACCTCTAACAAAGTCATGATATCAATGAATAAAGGTCCTATGTTCAAGCAAGACCTTTCGAATTTGGTATAAAAATTTCCTCTTTTTCAATAACTTCTTATAACTAGGAGATTTATTTGGCTTTCTAATCTTCATCTCTAGGGACTTTTTGACAAAAGTTGTAGACTTCCAAACCTTGAGCATAGAAGAAGACTAGACTGGGATGAACAACTTTTGAATGTCAAAAATTTACCTAGGCTCAGAACACAGATGTGCCAAAACAAAGCACAGATGCGCTAAAATAGAGCACAAATGCATCGAAACAGAGCACAGATGTGCTGAAACAGAGCACAGATGTGTTGAAACAAAGCACAAATGTGCTGAAATAGAGCACAGATGCACTGAAACAAAGCACACATGCGCTGAAACAAAGCACAAATGCGCTGAAACAGAGCATAGATGCATCGAAAAAAACTAGGGATGCGCTAAACTTACCAATTATTTTTCTCAGACATACAAGTTTTTTGACAGTTTGATTTTTTGGATGATCTTAATCTAATTTAAATGTGAAAAACATGACATATAGTAGCAAACAGTTGTTAATCCTAAAATCTAAACAAAGAGTGTATGTTCTTGAGATTTTCATAGGTATTGAACAAGATAAGCAATTCAAACAGAATCACTTTTAGTTTGTCAAATGTTTGGATACTGACACGGCTAGCTTTCTACACTATGGTTCATAGTAAAGGTTTTCGTTTGGTGTGGAAATAGATAAACTCCCTCAAGAGACCTCCCAATCTTTAGAAAAAATATTTTGGGGATGGTTATCTTTCTCACTTCCGTTGAATATGGGTTTCCCCAAAATTCACTTTTGATTAGAGTGGGTTGCAAAACCTGGCTTTGGTTGTTCCCACTTAGGTCATTCCCGTAGGGTGAGTAATTTTTCCCACTATGACAGGCCTTTTAAAGGTTGTAATAAAGCATGAATTTCATAAAATGAAATAGGTAAGTCTGGTGTTCTGATCACCTAGTAAAGGGGAGCGCATATACCTATTACCCAACAATCACAACAAACAAGTAGTTGAGTTTTAAATCCAAATGACAGTTTTCTATGCTAAGTGAAGATTTTTCTTCACAACAAACATTGGATTCATTTTAACCAGTATAAAATAAAGTTTGGTGACTATCCTAGGATTGGTAAATTCCAGATTTAAGTGTTTATCCTAGGATTGCTTCATTTTACTTTAAAACCAAATTGAAAAATCATGTCCGCGGATGGCGTCATAATCATAATTTAATTTTTTACAACCACTATATGTGCTAAAACAGGTTGTCTATGTGACAAAACAATCATCAAATGTGCTAAATGATCAAACAAGGATGCGTGAAAACAGGTCGTCTATGCGCTAGAATAGTCCACAAACATGCTAAATGATCAAACAGGGATGGGTGAAAATAGGTCATCTATGCGCTAGAATAGTCCATGGATGCGCTAAAATAATCCATGGATGCACTGAAACCATCAGGGGATGCACTAAACAGAGGCTCGTATGCACTAAAACGCAACTCCAGTCCATCACCTGTCATAAAATTTTGCAATAAAAGATTAAAAATGGGGGGATGCCTCACAGTGGGCGGCAAAAATGTGTTGTTAGAATAAGTGAACTCATTAGAAAGTAAACTAACACATCAAAGAGGCATTAGATTGAAAGAAACTAATTAAAAAAAATAAAACAAACTCTAAATAATAGTAGCTCCTTCAAATTCATCCCATCGTCCTCTATCTCCAAGGATTTTGATTAAAGTTATTGGCTCTTAGTTGTGTAAGCAACAACTTGTTGAAATGACGACTTAGGAGATGAGATTGAATGAAAATGCATGTGTATTGCTAATGATTTAAGCTTATGAAATTGAACTTGAAATGCTAAAATGCTGATTATGCTAATACAAATGCAACTATAGTAACTACGCATGAAATGTAGGATGAAATCTACTTACAATAAGGCTATATTTATAGATTTTTGGAGGCAAGAATCTAGTTGGTGGAGATCAATGGTTGAAATTCAAACCTATTAAGATGAATGGTAAAAGATTAAGAAGTTGAGAGAAAGGTGGAAGGTTGAGAGGAAAGTGGAAGAATGTTTTCAACCCACAAAACCATCCTCATTCAAAAATGGAGACAAACATGGCATTTATGAAAATTGGTTGAAAGTTGAGGATAATTGCTAATTAAATAGATAAATTTATTTAATTTCTTATGACAATGAATTTAGAAGCTTCCACAATTAAATAATTAATATTTAATTATGTGTAAGAAGTGAAAAAGATGAGTAATTAAATATTTTATGATATTTAATTAAGTGGGGTGAAAAAGATATTAAATATATATTATTTAAATGTGAAATGAAGGATGAATATTCCATTGTTCGAATTTAAATGTTCAAACTTTAGAAATAAAATGATAATCAAATAAAAAAATTATGTAATTTATTTAATTTAATTAAGAGGAAAATAACAATAATTAAATAAACTTATTTATTTAATTAAGCTAGAAGAATTGAAAAAAATGAACAATATAAATAAATAATTAAATTTATTTATATGTAGATGACTTTAGAATATTAATTAAATAATTCATATTTAATTAATTAACAGGTTTGAATAACCGTGACTATTTTTAGATGTGTACAATGATTACTAGTAAATTTATGAATGATTTTACAACAAAGGTAGAAGTCTAGTAAATCAAATGAAAGATTTAGTGAAGATGTGGATGACAAGCAATTTGTCAAGAAATTTTAAGGATTTCAATTCCCAAATTTGTTGTGTGGTATCTATGGCTAGAGATTCATTTCAAGTTATTTATAATGATCATTATGAGGGTGAATAATAACAATGATTTCCATCAAGCTTATTGTATTAGTTGTTTATCTTCTTACTCAATTCTCAAATTTGCTGACATGGTATCTTATTGTTAGAGATTTACTTTAAATTCCTTCTAATGATCATTATGAAGGAGAATAAAAACAATGATTCCCATTGAACTTATTGTATTAGTTGCTTTTATTGACTTTGTAGTTTATCTTCTTATATGTAGTAAATAATATAATTGAAATGTTAACGAATACGTTGGATACTATAATTTTCATTTATAATTTAAAGGTCTATATTGTTGAATATTTTATGATGAGCAGATCATAGTTACCTTAAAAAAGTACATGATGATAAACATCAGTCTTATGAAATATTAACTTAGCTTATAAATCACATTTTGACCTGATGTAAAAAAAACTGAGTGAGGACAAAAAGTACTGGTAAGGAAAGCTATTTATATCTGGACTGCATATGCTAAGAATATCAGTGTCAAAAAGAAATATGGCATAACCTTTATTCAACTTTTGCAGAGTATTTTCATCTAGTGTGTTACCATTTATCTGTACTATAGATGCCACTCTTAAATTGGTGGCGTGTGGCAAGCAGATCACGCACAAAGTTCCAAAGTATATTACCCTTAAAAAGAATAAGGTAGTGTCATTTCATATAGCATATATGAGGTGGCAGTTTTTTATTATCTATCAAATGCGGTTATAGTGTATTGAAAATTGATAGAATTATTTTATTAAAAGAATTGAAGAATACATGTTAATGATTATGGTATAATTGTTTGAGTATAAAATTTTGAATAAAGGCTATTGAATCAAAGTGAAATAATAATTAAAAGTTTTATTATCAATTGTTGAAGAAACATTATTTGTATAGGGTAAAATTAGTAGAAAAGAGCATCTAATTTCTTTTAAAGTATAAAATCATTTAAAATATATAGTACTATCTATCATATATAATTTATGAGGAGGCATTATTTGTATTATCTATCAAGATAAAGTCATAGACTATAATGAAAATTGATAGAACTATTTTTTTTTTAGGTAAAAGGCTGAGCCTATAGATTATATTATATATAAAAAGTAATTACATATGAAAGTCAGAGATAAAAAAATCTGACACATGTACAACAAATTGCTATAGTTAAGTACAAATTGGAGAAAATCCAGGCATGTTACAATACAAGGTTAATTCTTTGTGGAATGCCTATAGATATAAGGTGCATTTTTCACCAAAAGTTGCATTATCATTCTTTGAAGAAGCATTTTTTATAGGGTTCAATGGATGGAAAAAAAATAGCAAGGACATTGCAGTCTACAACACTTTTAAAATAATAAATATAGTAGTGTCATATCAAACAACATATATGAGGAGGCATCATTTTTATTATTGTGGCATGCAGCTATAGAGTGTGGAAAAAATTGATAGAATTATTTAATTAATTTTTTTAAGAAATCAAAATTGATAGAATTATTTAATTAATTTTTTTAAGAAATCGTGTGGACTTGACGTACACTATTCTATAGAAGTTACAATATTAATCACTAGAGGCTTCATTTATATAGGGTATAAAAATTGGAAAAAGGAATCTACAAAACAATGTAAATTAATGTCAATGAGTTGGTCAATAGAAAGGTGGTCTCCTACACACTTGAAAAATCATGACATGAAATATATTAAAGTATAGAAGAAATGAATTGCCTAAATTCAAGCGCAAAATTAGTAACAATAAGGTGGAGAAAATAAAATCCTTCCAAGATTGATAATCATATACATGTGGAACAAAATCAAGTCAAGCTCTATATTGAATGATTCTCTTCTTCCCTTTACTCAATGCCATCTCCCTTTCTTTGATAGTTTCTCTCCATATAGAAACACCTTCATACCTCATGCATTTAGGGGGAATTATTTTTATTTTATTGCCTCAACATATATTTTTTCTTTGAATCTTATATCCCTTCCTTTTAATGTAGGATTAAAATCTCATCTTCCTGGATCTATAATCTCCTCTAGATCTAGTCCTAAGATTCACCATAGCATTGATATTTTATACAAATACTGAAAGTTTTCCCTTATGTAATTTGAACTTTTGAATATCCTTATCTATTTATCAAGTAATCCCTAATCTTGTATGAATTAAGATTCCCTCGCTTCTCTACTTCCAGGGTCCTGCCACAATAGTGGTTTACACTTTCTGGGAGATCTTGACTTTTGTTGAAATTACATATTTTTAGAAAATATAATGATTTAAGCCTTGAAAAGTTCCATTTAAAGGATTCCAATTGAAGAGGGTTTGATCAAACCACATTAGACCAAACCCCCTTGGATAGAACCCCGCTAGTTTTAAACCATACCTATAACAGAGTCTCCTTTACACCTATCAAAATGCTGATAAAAAACCACTTTTGATTTACCTTTTGGAGAATCAAATGAATTCATATAAAATTTATTTTTTGTAAGTATGTATTCCTTATTATAAGCTCCCAAAAAATTATAATTTTAATTTAGTTTAATTTGATTATTATATTTATTTTTTATTTCTTGTGAATATGGTTTTTCACTCAAAATCAAGCTCTATGTTCTGAACATGTGGAAAAATAGTAGATTATCAAAATAAAAATATGAAAAATATATTTAGGCTGGGTATTGATGTCCTTGATCTATTAAAAAAAATAAAAAATTGATACATACAGAAAAAATTTATGTTGTATACAATTCGCCTATGTTTGAATTGTAATTGGTTTGACTTCAAAACTTGATTAAGGAGAAAACATTTAATAAAACACTATGAAACCAAATGAATTGGTTAGATATCATAGTTACAAATCTAAATTCAAAAAATTTATGTTGTATACAATGAGCATCACTCTTTAAAAATGTTGTTTATTGATAAAAACTAGTTTTCGAAGGAGATAAAAAAAAAGTGCAATTTGATTCCAAAAAAATTAAAAAATATATATTTAGAATCTATAGAGAAAACTTCACAAATGACTAGTTTGCATCATCTTCAAATTCCTCACAGTTTAGCTGCTATAGGAGCCCGAAAGTGAAGATTTAGGTTAAAAAAATCAGTTAAGTGTCCAATTTGCCCAAAAATTGTAAACCAGTATTGTGGGATCACCCTCCATCAAGAAGATTTTTCTAGAGCGAGAGATGAGATGACAATAGAATGATTTGTATCCTTCAAGGAAGAAACATACAAAATATTCACAATGGATCCATAGAAGATCCAAAAAATATACCTTGATTTATTTCAATTTTTTTTGTCACATCCTTGCAAACTTTATATTTTATTTTGTACTAAACAGTAGATATCCCAATGTAATTTTGAGTAAGGAAAAAACCATAATATTTGATCTATAATTGTATTGAGTGGTTTTGATTATTTATTTGGATTCAATGGTGAGTATCCTAGAGCTAGACATAAGAAGTAGTATCCTTTAAGGGAAAATACACAAAATATTAACAAAAACTATAACTTCCTTTAATTAAATTACTTTTTGTCACATCCAATAATTTTTATTAAATACTTGATGTCAAGGCATAATATGGACTAAGGTGGAAACACTAATTTTTGAACTATAATCATAATTCATTTTTCTGAATGTTTATAATATGGATTAAAAAAAATTGGTACATTTTTCACCAAAATCTACATTATCAATCATTGAAGAGGAATTTTTCTATAGGGTTTCATGGATGGAAAAAACATCAAGGAAGTTACAATCTACAATTTTTTTATTAAAAAATAGAGTATTTCCATATATATAAAAAATATAGGAGGTACTATTTTTATTATTTATCTACATGCAACTATAGAGTATGATAAAATAGAGTATGATAAAAATTGTTAGAATAATTTAATCAAAATTTTGAAGAAATCATGTGGACCTAACATGCATTATTCTCCAAAATTAATATTATCAATCACTAGAGACACCATTTATATAGGGTGTAATAGATGAAAAATTATGTCTATTAAATAATGTAAATAGATGTCAATGAGTGGGTCCAATAGAAATGCATTGTCCTACCCACTTGAAAAATCCTCACATGAAATCATGGTGAGGTATAGAAGAAAATAATTACCTAAATTCAAGTGAGTAATTACCATAAATTAACTAATGAATAAGATGGATAAGAAAAGGTGGGACCGCACGTCACGGAGGGAGAAAATAGTAGTTTCCCATTTTTCAAAACCTGTTTTTCCAGAGGGCCCCCCTGGCCATCCTCAGGTTTCCCGCCCACCTCATTCCATGGCTCCTAGTTCTTCTTGGGGTTCTCATGTTCCTCTCTTTGAGGTCTATGAAAATCCTAGGTCTTTCTGCCCGAATAATGCCAGTTTCCTTCCTCACAAAAATGTCTTTAGAAAAGTCAGGCCTCATTCTAGGGTTTCAAATTTTGCTCCTCGGCTACATTCGATTGTTGGTCCCTCTCGGTTCAGGTATGTTGGTCTTCTTGCTAATTCTTTTGGTGTCTTCAAAAAGGGCTCTCCTGGTTTTGTTTTCAGAAATGGGAAGTGGGTGCCGGATGTTTTTGTTAGTTACGGGAAGTGGTTTCCGGTTTCTCGTTGGAAGAAATTTTTCATGAGGGATCCACAACCTACCTTTGATATCTATAAATCATCCTCTCCTTCTCTCTTAGCTCATTTGTGGGCTGATGTTGTGGCTATTCATTCTTCTATCTCTTCCCCTATTTCTCCCTCCATCCCTGCTCCTGCTACATTTCCCAATTCCATTCCCATTCCTTGTTTTAACTCCTCCGCTTCCAACCCTCTCACTTTTCCTAACAACATTTCTCTTCCAATGCAGAAAGGTTTACCGAAACGGCTAGACTCTAAGTCGTTGGCACCTCCTTTGGCTGTGTCTGGTAGTGCCAGTAAACTTGGTCGTGCTTTTCACCCACTGGTTCAACTTGCTCATGTTAACTCTGTTAATGATCAATCTATTAATTCTTGGAATTTAAAGGGGAAATATTTGAAGAATTGCCCCTCTCGGGTCAAGGTCACGTTGCCTCATGCCATGCTCGATCCGCGAATTTCAGATCTAAAGGATGTAGCTTTGTTTGGTAAGTTTTGAAAATTTCTTCCACTTCTTGATAATCTGCAATCATGGGTTTTTAATACTTGGGTTGGTTTCCAACAAAGTTTTATATTTAGATAAAGGAGAAGGATATTTGTGGTTATTTTTTCTGATAAAGATTCAAGAAATGTTGTTTTTCACAAAAAAACTTGGATGATGGAAGGCTGGCCCTTTTACAACATTATGGACTCCGAATTTTAACCCTAATCGGGTCAAGCAACATTTTATTCCTTTTTGGGTTCAACTTCAGGGTTTACCTTTGGAATATAGAGAATAGGGTATTATCGAAATTCTTTGTAATAAGCTGGGTATTTTTATGAACCAAGATATGGATTTTTTCTCAAATCCCTCTTTACCAGTTAGGTTTTCAGTTTTATTGGATGTAAAAAAAAAATTGCCTTCAATTGTTCAAATTAAAATAGTTCATGGTTCTTGGGATCATGCAGTTGTTGTGGAAGACCCTAAGCTTGTCTGATGTTCATGTCATTTTCCTCTTCATCCATTTAAGAAATGTCGATCTCATGATGGTGGGTTCCCTAGCTGTAATTCAAATCCAGTAAATTTAGTAGCCTCGGCAGTTCCATCTGTTGTTTCACCTTCATTCAAAAATTCTTGGAACTCTAATTTTTTTTTCCTTGGGAATATTTTTGAACTTTGCTTCAGATGGTTTTCCTTTGCTCACTCAAAATTTGTTGGTGTTCCTAATTAATCTTTCCATTCGGGTTTTGGTCCGCTTTTGGAAAAATCTCACATTGTTTCTTTAAATAATGAGGTAGCTTTAACGCCTTAGGTCTCTATCGCAAATAAAGCTTCTTTCTCAAGATGTGTTTTTAGCAAGAAAAAATCCAGCCACTCTCTTTTCAAGCAGGTTGTTATTCCTGGTGCCAATATCTAGGGTTTTTCATTACATTCTCCAATAAAGATCTTTCTTCATTCTTTAAATTTTCTTTCTCCTGAATTAAGCTTCAATTGTCTTCTTCAAGCTCACCAATGTGCTTTGATGTTAACTTTGGGTGTGACAAATAATTGTGATAGCAATCTTGCCATTTTTTATCAGAGTGAAGTTGATAGTCTTCAACCATCTTCATCTTTAGTAAACCAAGATCTTAATCATGATGTGTTGCCATCAGAAGAAGATCTGGTGAATTTTGTGGATCAGTCTCTAATCTCCGTAGGTGAGAAATTTATTGATGATATTGCTTCAAAAGTATTTGGTGATGAGCCCCTTAAGGAGGTTTATTTTTCTATTTCTTAGTCAAAATTCTCCCCTCCTAATAATACAAAATCTCCTGCAAAGAGGAAGGAAATCTTTAGCCGTGAAGCTTGAAGAAGAAATTTCAAAGGGAATTCAATCGACCCTAGATGCCAGTCTAGGTAATTCTTTAAAAAAAAAAATGCCAAGGAGAGCTTGCTACTCTCCCAATTTACAATGAAACTTATCTCCTGGAATGTCAGAGGATTAAATGCCTTTGACAAAAAGTCCCAAGTGAAGCAAAAATTGGATGTTTCAGGGGCTGACATTATAGTTTTACAAGAAACAAAAACCTCTGAAGAGTCTTTTTTATTAATTAAAAAAAAATGGCATGTTTGGGGAGCATCTCATTCACCCTCTCAAGGTGCTTTGAGAGGTCTAATAACTCTCTCGAACACAAATTCAATTAGTATTTCTAATATCTCATTCCATCAGAATTGGTAGTTAATTTTTTTTACTCATTTTGACCTTTCATTTTGGTTCCTGAATGTTTATGGTCCAACTAGCTCTTCAGATAAAAAATTACTGTGGAATTTACTAAAGTCAAAACTTGATGTGATAGTTCAAGATAAATGTTATCTTGCGGGTGATTTTAATGCAATTTCCAATGATATGGAAAAAAGAGGAGGAATAAGCCCTCCCAAAGTTGTAATGTCTAATTTTGCATCATTCATTCAAGATAATGCTTTGAGGGATGTAGTACCTATAAATGGTTTGTTCACTTGGACCAATAGAAGGAAAAATTTCTTGCAAATTGTAGAGAGATTAGATAGATTCTTAATTTATTCAAATTGGATCGGTTCGAAGCATTCCTTTTCTTCAAAAATTTTACCCTTGGTAGCCTCTAATCATTTTGCCATTTCCCTGATTATCTCTGGTAATAATTTCAAATCAAAGTGTCATTCATCTTTTAAATTTGAGTCTATGTGGCTTAGACATCCAGATCTAATCAATTGTGTAAAACAATGGTGGCATTCAACTCCTTTTGTGCATGGGTAAAAAATGTTCCAATTAAGCAAAAAATTGGATTATGTCAAGAAGAATCTTAAATCTTGGAACCAATTAATTTTCAAAAATGATTTTTCTCAAAAAGATCTGGTGTATAAAAAACTAGTTGACATCAATGAGAAAATCATTTTAAATGGGCTGGATAATAACACATTTGAGGAACAAATTTTTTTGCAACTTGAATGGAAAGAATTGTTATCTCATGAAGAAGAATATTGGAGGTAGAAATCTAGGGAATTGTGTTTGAAAGATGGTGATAAAAATACCAATTTTTTTCATCATTCAGCACAGGCCAAAAAATCAAAATCAAAATCTTTGCAATTCAAGATAGTGTATCAGGTGTTATCCTTGTTAATGAAAAAGATATTCAGGAAGAAGCAGTCAATTTCTTCTCTAAACTGTTATCAAATCCTGATAACAAAAATGTAAATTTATCTACTGAAAGAGAAGAACTTTTGTAGCATATTTCATCTTTGGTCTCTTTGGAAGACAATTTGAGATTGCTTACCCCTTTCTCTCATAAAGAAATTAAAGAGGTTGTTTTTTCAATGTCTCTAGATAAGGCCCCAGGTCTAGATGGTTTCACATCCATTTTTTACCAAAAATATTGGGAATTTATTGGGTTCAATATCTTAAGTGCCTTGGAAGAGTCAAGAAAATCTGGTGGAATGCTAAAAATGTTCAATGTCACTAATATAGCCATCATACCAAAAATATTAGCTCCTAAATCTTTTTTCAGATTTTAGGCCTATTTCGCTTTGCAATACAATTTATAAAATCTTCACAAAAGCTATTTATCTTCACCTCCATCCTCTCATTTCCTCAATTATTTCAGAGGAGCAAGGTGATTTTGTTCTAGGCAGAGAAACCCCAAAGGGTGCAATAGTGGCTCATGAAACTTTGCATACTATAGCTTCAAATAAATTGTCAGCCATGATAATTAAACTAGACATGCAAAAAGAATATGATAGAGTTGATTGGTGCTTTCTGAAACAAGTGCTTTTGAAGTTCAATTTCTCCCCTAAATGGTGTAAATGGATAATGGCTTGCATTCCTGGTGCAAGGTTTTTTGTGTTACTAAATTTCTCTTCTGTAGGTTTTTTCAATTCATCTCAAGGTGTTCACCAAGGGGATCCTTTATCACCATTCTTATTTATCATCTCGGTTGAAGCTTTGATTAGATCGTTTAAAATTGAAAATCTTCAAGGGAAGATTAAAGGTGTTGTCTTTCCAAATGCTAATATATATGTAACTCACTCCTTATTTGCTAATGATACACTTCTTTTTGGTAAAGCTGATTTGGTAGAAGCAAAAGCATAAAAACTCTCTTGGATAATTACACAAGAGTGTCAGGCCAAAAGGTAAATGAAGATAATTCAAAGATTTATTTGTTTAACACTAAAGCCTCAACTGAAAAATCTATTGTCAAGATTTTTGGTTTCAACCAAGATCAGTTGCCTAGTAAATATCTAGGAATTCCTTTCTTTTCAGGCTAGAATAGGGTTTATTATTGGATCAAAATTATTCAAACTATCCAATCAAATTTTCTCTCATGGAAAGGAAGATGGCTCTCCCTAGTAGGAAAAATTCTTCTGGTCAAGTCAGTGCTTTCGCCCATTCCAAATTACTTTATGTTAGTTTTGAAAGCACCCAAGTCTATATTAGTTCAAATCCAAAAACTAATCAGAAAATTCTTGTGGTCTTGTAATGTGGATACTAAAAAGAAGATACCTCTAATTTATTTGGAGGCTATGTGTATGAATAAGCTAAATGGAGGTGCAGGTCTTCATAACCTTAATGATAGAAATCTGGCCTTAGGGGCCAAAATAGCTTGGCGTTTGTTTTCAAATCCTTCATTAAAATGGTGTAGTATAATGCAAAATAAATATCTAGATATCCAAAATTCATCAAGAATCTTTACTGTCTCAAATCCTCCTACAAGTTCTGCAATGTAGAATTTTCTCTTGTCCTACAAAAAGATAATCCTTCCTAATTTATCTTGGGAAATTAATGATGGCAAGCATGCACATTTTTGGAATGACTCTTGGAATGGGTTTAAGAAATTAAATTGTTATAATTTGAACACTTAAATTGCTTTCCTGTCTCAAAAATTTGGTACATATGTTCATCAATATTTTGACAATGTTGAGTCTTTATCAGGAAAAATCAATTGGAAGGATTTTTCTAAGGAACCAATTTATAAAAATCATAAGGTTATCATTTCCTCTATCTTGAAGGATAGAATAGTCTATGTTTCATCTTGCTCAAATAGATTAATCTGGACAAAATCACATAAAGGTTGTTACTCAGTCAAAGAAGGGTATCTCTCCATCTCAAAATATAATTCTCAATTTCAAACTTAGAGAGCTTATATTTTTTGTTGGAATTCCAAATTTTTACCTAAAGCATGTTATTTTGCTTGGTTAGCAATTCAGAACAAAATCCTAACAAGTGATAAATTATCAAGATTAAAAATCTTTGTTCCTTTCAAATGTGTCCTATGTGACTTAGACTTAGAGGATGCCAGTCACCTATTTATTTCTTGTTCAGTTGCACAAAGTTTTTGGCATTTTGTATTATCAAGGTTAAAGGTACAGTTACCTCTTCCAAACACTATATGGGATTTATTTTCTAGCTAGCACAAAATGTATCAGTCTTCCTTTTATGCTTGCATATGGGAAGTGATTCCTGCTTCAGTATTATGGTTTATCTAGTGGGAAAGAAATAAATGTATTTTTAGGAAGGAAAAATAGGGTGTTGATCATATTTTGTCTTCTTTGGAAATCTCAATTTCAAAAATAGTAAATGCCTATGTAACCAAAAACAAGAACACTGGTTCATCTTTCTTGGATTGGGATTCCAAAAGTCTTTCAAATTGGCCTCTTTTGACTCTCCCCTTCAAAGGTAATATTCACAACGTCTCAAATAAAGTTGATAGATCTAAGATTTTATGGCTAACTCCACCTTTGGGAATCTTCAAATTAAATTTTGATGGCGCTTCAAGTGGTAACCCAGGAATTTCAGGGGCTAGGATAGTAATGAGAGATTATAAAGGTTTAGTTTTATTTGCTAAATCCACCAAATTAATAAATGGTACAAAAAATGAAACCGAAGCACAAGCTTTACTAAATGGTTTGAGAATGGCCCTATATTTTAAAATCTCAAGTTTAGAGATCGAAGGGGACTCCCTTATTCTGATCAATGCCTGCAGGGAAGGAAATTCCCATAATTGGAAATTAGCTTATATTGTAAAGCAAATTCTGAAAATTTTGGAAAATATGTTGCATTACAATTTATTGCATATTTATAGAGAAGGAAATATGGTGATAGATTATTTAGCCAATTTGGGATGTGACCAAATTGAAAAAGAAGTGACTCATATTGTTCAAATTGGAAAAGTTGATTTTGAGTTGGAAAAATTAATTTCAAAAGAGGAATTTTGTCTTTGAGAAAAATTGTATTCAAGTGGATTAATAAATTATAGTTGGAATTGTCAACTATGGATGTGCTAGTTCACAATTTTTTATTCAACTTTCAACTATCATATTTATTGTTGATAATTTCTTCCAAATTTTATCAATCTTCAACTAGTCTTTCGGCATTCAAGTTATAATCAATATAAGAAGATGGCATTGATTTATTGTGACTCCTATCAATCTTGCGAGTCACTATCATTGTGTAAGTGTGATTCAAAAAAGTACAAAGATGAGATCATAAGGCAAGCTTGGGTTGTTGTGAGTATGATTATATGTTATGAAGGTGTACAATTTAAAATATCTGCTAACAAGCTTTGATAGAGTTTGTATATATTGTGACTTTTCTAAATCATTTTCTAGGTATAGGTATTTAAAATTTAACATATATTTAATGTTGGCATGATCAGGGTGTCAAGCAGTATGAAGTTAGAATCACATTACAAAAATTTGGTGATTTTCTCGTACTAGGTGGGGAGGTATCGTTGGTACGATGTTTATCATATGTTGTCAAATAAATCTGCTAAATTTATTTAACACATTCGGTACTTTGTGTTAAGTCTCTCAAGGTATTTTGTCATGATAATATGGTAAGCTTTCAAGAATCAAGGCAGTCGTAAGCTTATATATATGGTTAGAATTTCTTTTCAATCTCCATCAAACAAGTTAAGTTGGATTAGTTATCTTTTCTCTAATAAAAGTTTGTCTATTTATCTGGAAAATCAAGGTCAGTCATAGGTAAATAAATGGACTATCTCCCACAGAATTTAAGAATGTGGCTCCTAGTTCAGAGCTAGGAGAGCCCAATTACTGATAAGCTTGATATGCAACATCTTCAAATTGTTTTCAAGTTTCACTGCCCTTGTGATTATAAATGCTTCAAATGCATAATTGGAAGCGATGTTCTTCATCCTAAATCAAGAAGACTAATCTTTCCATCAAATTTTCTTTCCATCTTTTTATCTAATATCATGGATATTTTACAGTGCTTGGATTTAGTTAATGTCATTGCTGATAAAATGGTAAATGCCATATTTCTGGAAAACAAGGCAATTATTTCCACTGCACAAAAATATGTCTTCTCGCATGGAGAAGGTTATGTGGGTGGTATCTTCCCTCCTCACTTTTTACCTCACAACAAAGCAATTGTTAGTTCTTTTGATGCTTTAAAAATATCTTTAGAATTTTTTGACCCTAGTCACTTGAATAAGGCTTTAACAAAATTCTCTCACCATTTGGGGAGGGATATGATTGAAAGTTTTAGGGAGAAATATCATTACATTTCTTTTCTTCTTCATCATAATTGTTATCATGCAGTGTCTCCATTGCAAATAAATTCTAGGTTTGTGCATTCTCCAGCTCATGAAGGATCTAATATTGTGGTACAAACTCAGCCACATGGTGGTAATAATATGAGGCTTGCTATTGCGAGCATTCTAGACATGAACATAGCTATGAAATCTCGACTGGAGGAAGAAGGAAATGAAGAACAAGGTGACAATTTGAATAACTTCATGCAGATGGAGGAGTAAAAGGATATGCAGTAAAGTTTTATTTGCAGGTGTTGCAGATTTTGTAATAGATTGTAAGCATTTAGCCTTGAGATAATGTTATTTGTATCGGATATAATCTACAGGATTATAGTCTTGGATAGATAGATCCTGATATGACTATAAAAAGTCATCTTTGTGTAATTTTAACAACTACATATTGTTATGTTTTTCATATTTTGGGCTACAACCAAAGGTTTTCTCACAGGCGCTTTCCTCCCGGTATGCCCCTTGAGCCAAAAAATGTACATTTTAATAATATCCAATATATAAATATATAGTGGCTAGCCACTTTTATTGATTTTTTTTTTTATCATCAATTACATTGAACAAACTCTTTCCAAGATTTATATTCATATACATGTGGGACAAAATCAAGTTAATATCTCAATTGAATGCATATCTTCTTCCCTTTACTCAGTTTTATCTCCCTTTCTTTGAGAGTCTCTTTCCCTATATAAACACCATCATTCCCCATGTATTTAGGTGGTATTTCTTATATTATTTTCCTTTACATATATTTTTTTAAAGAAGATATACATCTATTCCTCTTTGAGTAGGATTGCTAGCACGTCCTCCCAGATTTATGATCCCCTCTAACCCAAGTCCTAAGATTCACCATAGCATTGTTGTTTTATACAACAAAAATGAGATTTTTATTATTTAATTTGAGATTTGTAATCTCCTTATGATTTTATCAATTAATATCTAATATTGTAGAGCTTAAGGCTCCCTTGCTTCCCCACTTCCATCAAGAGTAGTTTCCTAGAGCTAGAGATGATAAAAAAAAATAGAAAAAACTATCTATTAAGGACAAAATCTATGAAATCTTCACAAATGATCCATAAAAGATTAACTTAATACACAACTTCATTTATTTTTTGTCACATCCCCACAAAATCCATATTATTTCATGCCAAACAAATAATGTCCCAATCTAATTTTGACTAAGGAAAAAACTCTAACATTTGAACTATAATCATACTTGATTTTTTTTAATTCTTATATGGATTTAATGATGAATGATATAGAGTTAATACTTTTAATAATTATTTTCTACATTTGATGATTAATTAAAAGGGTATGTCTAATTGGTTTTCAATTTAGTTTATGATACATGCATGTTATCTTTTGGGCTAATTAGATACTAACAATCTCGTGGTGATAGTATGTGAGAAATTGGAATATTTTTATATGTGCAAAGGTGCAACAATGCAAACTTAACAACTTTGTCTTAAGAATAATCATGATCCTGTGAACTCGAATCCTATTCCTGCACAAACACAACAAACAAACACATAGTTAGGTTCATATACAAGATAAAACAAAGATTCCTCATGAAATCCATTTACTATGCTCAAAATAGGAAAAACAAGAACAAAACATGAAAATATAAATAAATCTTAATTAATCATGCAAACTCTTGATCCCATGGGGGAATTGGTGCCAATTGGTGTGTCGAAATTGGCCCTTTCCCAACTCCTTTGTAAGATTTGTGATAATTGGTGGATGATTGAATCTCCTTGATGAGATTTTGACATAACCTAGCTATGAAACTATGAAAGTGATGGACACTTTATGTGAAATGGACAAAATTAGCTCTCAATGTGAAGAGAGTAACTTTGCTAAAATGGTGGATGAGGATGAAGTTGAGTATAATAAGTTTACTGAAATTGTGGATGATAAAATGAGAGGAAGATTCTCTCATTTATAGATTTCCAAAATGGAAGAGAGAGTGGAATTGAGCAATGTGAGATTATTCAACATCCAATGGCCAAGTGCCACTTGTCAAGATGTGAATAGATGAAGGTTGTGCATATTTTGGTCAATATGCATGATAAATGCTATGAGATTCAAATTTGAAATTTGAATGTGACATGTTGAAGGGAGAAGTAAATGTAGTTAATGTCACTTGGCTCAAGGCCAAGGACATGTAAGAGGCCTTAAATTCCTTGTTGGAAGTACCCATCCCCTTTTGAAGGGATTTTTGAATTAGAAGAATATTCCACAAAAGATGCCCTTTTGAATGGAAATTGATGAATTAATAAATCAAATAAATTGATTTATTGTGCAAGTTGCAAGATCTAGAGGATTGGAGTGATTAGGATTAGCATTAATTGTGATTTGATTAATTAAGAGGGGGATTAGCTGATTTGACAATTTTGACTTAGATTTATGGGCTAATTTAAATCAAGAATTGAGAAGAAAGATTAAATTAAATAAATGATTTGGTTTATTTAACTAAAGGGGATAATGTTAAATTAAATTAAATAGGTTTAATTTATTCAATTTAATAAGAAGACTTTAGAGACTTGATAAAATGAATTATTTAAATGAACAAATATTGATCAATTTAATCAACATAGGAGAACGACCTAATCAAATAAATAATTATTTATCTAATTAAGAGATGAAAAGTGTTGATAAGCTAAGAGGATGATTCAGGAAGAAGCAACATTAGAAATTAGGATCAAGTGCATCGGTATATTTTCCATGTCTACATTTTGCCCCTCTTTCAAGCAATGTATTTGTTGCATTGGTTCAAAGAATAAACTGTTGTGATCAAAGTTCAAAATTTATTGATTTTTTTGAATGCCCCATTGCCCTACTGGAAGGATTATGCTGGTATATTGCCCCCTCGAGAGATCGGACAAGATTTTTGATTTTTTGAATGATCTCGCGAAAAGAGAGGACAAGGTGCTCGACAAGTCCAAAAATACCATAGGATGCCAAAAAATGCGTTAAAATGTCGGAAAAAGATGCAATATGGCCCTTAGTTGGACAAAAACGGGATCAGGGGACCAAAACCCTAGTTGGATGGCCGAATTAGGTCAAAAAACCCTAATTTGTAGGCTTAAATAGACCTTGAGGGGCCACTTTCAATACATTTGCATACTTGGCCTTCAAAATTTTTTTATACTTTGAGTTCTGAGCCCTGATCGAGATGGCATAATGAAAACTTCCCAAGAACGTGTCAGAGAGAGTACTCAAGTACACCACATGTCAGTTGATGTAGGACCCATGGTATGTACCCCCATCCTGAATTTTAATTTCTCATTCTTCATGCATTAAATAGGGTGAAAACCAACTTTAGGTTGAGCGACGCTATATAGCGCTGCACGGCACAATTAGTGATTTAGGGTTTCTATCGCCAAACTTGGTCGCATGTGAAAATAGCATCACGCAGTGCAGTTAGGGATTTAGGTTTGTCAAAGTTCATGATGCGGCACAGTTTAGAACTTTACAAACTGTGTCACATTTGCTATTTCAAATGCAAAAATCTGATGCGAGAGGCATATTTTTTTACGAGACTTGACGCAGTGGTTTCCCTTGCATAGGAGGAGCTTGATATACCTCATTCAAGGGAGCACATATGGTCGGTGCTTCATATATTGTAGGGTATGCATGTGTACCTTTAGGAGAAGCTTGGTATTCTTGGCCTCTGGTTTGTTGCGTACATCCCTCCTGTTCAGATGCACTTAGGTATGACAACAACTTTGGCCGAGCGGTGGCATAGTGAGACTTCTTCCTTCGATCTTCCTACTGATGAGGCTACCATCACTCTCAAGGATGTCTGGCACATTCTCTAATTGTCTATCCATAGAGCCAGAGTGATTTATGATCCAAAGGAGGGTAGGGAGGCTTGCTTTGATGTTATGGGTGTTGATGAGCTCATCCTTTTTGGTGGATAGATTGACTTGGAGTGATACCAGGGTAGAGCGTCCACCTACAGGTTGATTTTTGCAGCTATTATTTATAGTCTTGTGGCACTAGATCTTTAGGACCAATACTTCAGTCCAGGTTGGGGACTAGCATGGGAGCGGATGTGCATCCACTGGGAGTGCTTTTCTCTGGGGCCAGTGATGTTGGCTTCCTTATACAGGGATTTACATGAGTTTGCATACCTAGACAGTTGGGCCCTCGGGGCCAGAGTTACTTTGTTACACATGTGGGCATGGGAGTGGATTCCAGTGCTCCGTCCAAATATCACACGGATCATCCTTGATATTGATGACCATTTCAGTCACACTGGCATAGGTGGGATCGCCTATTGGCGATGGGTTCTTGATGACATAAGAGAGTTCATTTGGAGGCCTTGGATGGACATAGGCCCATGGTATGATGACATAGAGCAGTTTTTATTCACTCGATAGTACAAATGGATGCAGGGCTGAGAGCATGCCATGATAGATCACTACCTTCTAGACAAGGTGGCCCATTAGTTTGGTGAGATCCAAGATAGATCGGATGATTAGTACGTGGCGATCTTTTCCCATAGCAGTAGAGAGATAGCATGGGGCTAGCCCATCCCGATAGCTGAGGCGGTCTCCTCATTCAGACAACTAGTAGCCAGATCGTGGTTGTATGATCAGGGGTAATTAGATGCAGGAGTGAACCAGGTGTACAAAGCTTGGTTTAGGCCTCCTTTGAGATTGACAATTCTTGGTGTGGCACTTCCACAGCGGAGGCCTAGAGGTAGATCAGCC
Source organism: Sequoiadendron giganteum (assembly GCA_007115665.2). NCBI lineage: Eukaryota > Viridiplantae > Streptophyta > Pinopsida > Cupressales > Cupressaceae > Sequoiadendron > Sequoiadendron giganteum. The sequence continues at coordinate 305,158,724 of CM021104.1, read as the reverse complement.
GATCAGGGCAAAGGATAGGGGGGTCGAGGCGATAGAGATGGGGATGGGGATAGAGGAGGAGGTGGACCACATCCTCATCAAATACATCCCATAGATCAGGCACAACAGGAACCTCTACGGGTAGGGATATAGGATGACCAGCCTCAAGATGGGGATAGAGCAATCCCACAATAGCAACCACCAAGGCAAACATATAACAGAGATGCATTGATCCAGCAGTTGCATGGTTAGATTTAGGTATTGACTATGAAGAGGGATCAAACTCAGCCGTAGTTTTTGATGGTCACTACCAAGAGGGATCAAGAGGTTGGTCGGTGGAGGCAGTTGGAGGGTATGATTGCATTATCCTAGGGTTGATCAGTTTCTTTACGAGCCTACACATAGGTAGTCAGAGAGGCCGAGTATTATCGGCAACATTACAGATAGGAAGTGCCAATAGCAGGCCGAGTGCTAGACTACTCTCAACAGAGAGGGATGAGGCCTCCAGAGGATCATGGCGAGAGGCAGTCAGGAGAGGGCAGTAGCCAAAAGGGCTAGCCTTTGATCATAGATAGTTTTCCATTTTTTGATTCATGGGCTCTAATTATTTCCCCTATTGTATCATGTATTTTGATGTACACTTGATCCGTTTTTGTACCATGATAGTATATTTTTTATGATATATATGAGATGGTTCGGTTTATGATATGTCCTATGATGCATGGATGCATTTTTTATTTTCTATGAGATGTTATGAAATGCTTCTATTTTATTCTCATGTGATATGATATATGTTTCTATATATGATGGATGTATTTCTTTTTGTATCTTTTCTATGCATTTTGATGATTACATGGGTGCAATGTATGCTACTGATGATGTATCAATATGCAAATGATAAATTCTATGCAAATGATTAATGATGATGCTAATTATTTCTATTATGTCCTTAATGTTTCATGTATGATGTGAAATGAATGTAATGCAATTATTTATTAAGGTACTTAGAATAAAAAAACTATATTATTCCTCATAACTTAAGACAATAATAATGTGGTATGATCGATATGATATGATATGCACTTATGGTGATGATTTGGTGGATGCAGGGTGTATACATTAGTGATGTTATGATTAAATGTCATGATACCATGTTAGTATGGAATTAAAATAGAAGAGAAAGAGATCCCACAAGTTATTAGAATGATGGTGATTCGCTTATGAGGAGTCAAGATTTTCAAAGGGCCAATTTAGTTATGTTTGATAACACACATAGATACGATTCATCAAGGTATAAAACTAGGATGGCATTGTACCTAGTGTGATGGACTTTGACTTGACAATCAAATAGGAGTATTCCTATTCACACTTAGCATATATAACCTCATTCAAGATGTAGTTTAGACATTCTTAATATCTCAAACCAAACATAGAAAAGAAAGCCTTCCTATGTTGTCAACAAGATATCCAAAACGTCCTCGCCACAAACCAAACAAAGTGTGCATGACTAAGTTATTTTACAAGAGTAATCCACAAGTGCAACAGATAAAAAAGATAATGATCATTGCTCCATTCCTTTCTCTCTAAAGCTATTTTGTTTAGGCATCATTGAGAGGTCCTTGGAATGAGTGCAAAATAAGATAAGTCAAAAAGACCAGATAAAATAAACAAAAAAGCTAATTTTCTTCATACTACTAGCCAAGACTAAAATACTATGGGTTACCTAATGCTTATGTCCATTATGGGAAGGATACATCCTAGGACATGTTGTGATTAGGGTTTTGATGAGATTGATTGGATGATAAGTTATTGATACTCCGAGTTGATCAACTTGCTTTCTTATTGACCTAGACTTAAGATTTTGACAATTAGGGTGTTCACTTTGGAACCTGCCAGACTTTCTTCCAACTAACTTACCAAAGGATGAAAGCACTGATTGATTTATTATGAGTGATGATAACCGCAGGTGAAAGCGAGATGAGAAGAAAGCACCATTTTGGGTTTTTTCAACTATTTTGAGGCTATTTTTGGGTTTTTGAGATTTATGATGAAGAGACTGACTTAAAGACCTATCTTAGGGGTCTCGAGAGCTGATCCATAGATTATCCTTGCCTACGTTATACATGTAGAGATCACGTAGTTCGAATGACGACAAACTTGACTCAATGATGAGAATGATGGGCAAACGGATGCCTAAGGACTGACCTAGGGTGTCTCGGGGGATGATCAAAGATTAACCTTTCCTACATTCAAGCTCAGAGATGACATAGTTTGACCAAGTGATAGACTAACAAGACTTAATGATGAATTTTTTGAAGATTTTTGAGATTATTTCTGATGTTTTGAATTTTTGAGAGTTTTATGAATGTTTTGGATTTTTTGATTTTAAGGAAGATTACAAGAATATACATGAATCTGATCCGATGTAGGTGTAGGAACATGCCCCCAACAGAAAGTGATAGACTACTTCGATAAAGGTAGGACAAATTGACCTTGGGATTGTGCCAAGTAGTACTAGGGTGAAGTGTGATACGAACACAACATCAAGCTATGGTATGGATGTGAAAGGATGGATTGATGAAAGAATAATGAAATGTAATGGGATATAATGGATGAGTGAGTCATGCAGATCCTAGTGGATAGAGAGAACTTTATTTGCACTTGGCACCTGTTTGCTAGGTTTTCACCAAGGTACTTGTCCAAAGCGCCACTAAAGTGGTTTTCACTAGAGGATGATTTTTTCTTTACTATTTTCAATCCTTTTTTTTATTTTTTTCTTTGGATTTTTGTATTTTTGTATTTTTTTGTTGTTGCCAAGATGCCTGTTTGCCAAGTTTTCATCGGGGTGACCATTTTTTTCAGGAAATTTTCAATTTTTTTTGTATTTTTTGGTTCTATACCTTGAAATGTTTTTAGGCATAAAACGTTTTGAGATGGGAATTGTTCAAGGGATCCTACAAAGGCTCACCTTCTAGTGTTGATAGTTGATATGCCCCTGATTTATAAATTTTCATGATGATGAAAGGTCCCAACCAGTTGGACTCAAATTTTCCTTTGCTTTCCTGATTTGGTACATTTTTCTGATTCTCTTTCAACACAAGTTCGCCGAATTGGAAGGTGCGTCTCCTAATTTTCTTGTTGTAGCTGCACTTTAGGCAGTTCTGATAGACCTATAGATGGTTGAGGGCATCCATGCACCATTCATCTAATAACTCCAGCTCATTTATCCTTGAAACTCAATATTCCTCATGTGTAATGAGGTTTTGTTGTGATATCCTTAATTATGGGAGCTCGATCTCGATTGGGAGGATGGATTTTGATCCATAGACTAGGGAGAATGGGGTGGCGCATGTTGGCATGCAGATGCTAGTGAGGTAGGCCCATAAGGCGGGATTTAGCTGCAGATGCCAGTCACGACCAAAGTCATTGATTGTTTTCTTCAAGATTTTCAAGATATTTTTGTTAATGGCTTATGCTTGGCCATTGTCCTAGGTATAGTATGGAGTGGAAAAATGATGTTAGATTTTGAACTTTTCGCATAAGTCCCAAACATCTTGGTTTTTGAAATGTGTCCCATTATTAGAGATAATGGATTGGGAGACACAATATTGACAAATGAGATAGTTCAGGATGAACTTGGATATCTTCTTTCTCGATATTTATGTCATGGGAATTGCTTCGACCCACTTTGTGAAGTATTATGTGGTAGTGATGATGAATTTGTGGAAGTTGGATGAGGTGGGTGTGATTTTTCCTATGAGATCGATCCCCCACTGTGAAAAGGGCCAAGGTGTAATGATAGGATAAAGCTCTTGAGTTGACGCATGAATAAGGTCTCCATGTTGCTGGCACTATAAACACTTTCTGACAAAGTCATGTGCCTCTCTTTCCATTGTTGGCCAGCAGTACCTGGTTCTCAGCAGCTTCTTAGCCAAGGTCATACCACTTGAGTGCAGGGAAAAATTTAGTGGCGAATCTTCGCCAATTGGCGAATATTTGAAATCAGGACCTCCAAAAATGGTGAATAATACAAGCTAGAAAGGATGCCGAATTGCCAGATTTTTACAAAAAAATTAAATTGTCTCGATTAATTTGCCAATGCATTATTTTTTAAACGATGCATTATCGGAATGGATTTGCTAGTAGTTTATACTGTAAATACAAATATTACTTATATTCACTAGTATTTTTATATTCTTACAATTATTTTTTGGGAAATATCGCCACTAATAATAGTTTACCTTTTCATTTTAGGGATATTTTAGCCTTGAATAGGTTTGTTATTTATTGCCATCAATCATCTTTTTAATAGAATGGTTGCAAGTGAATTCTATGACTTTATTTGCACGTGCCTTTTTAAAAGGTTTTTGAGGCCCGAAATTTGTTTTGGGCCACATGATTAGATTTGATCATGTGGCCCAAAAAATTTTTTGGGACTCAACAACCTTTTTAAAAGGCATGTGCAAATAAAGTCACGGAATTCACTGAGTCACGAAATTCACTAAGTGCATATAAAATAGTTGTATCGGCAGGACATCCTTAAGTGGCCCACCGATGATAATCACTCACACCGATATTCACTCACGAAATGAACTTGCAGATGTCTAATTTAAAAGCTAATCGATGGTAAAATTTCAAGTTTCATTTAGTCTTAATTTTCAAGTGAGATTTTTTAAAAACACTTCATCTGTGTATGCTCCAATGCAATTTCAATACGGAATTTATGCTTGGTGGTGAGGGGCTCTGCCCCTCTACCCCACCTATATCGTGACAGGAGTGTGCTGGGGCCACTATCCCTAGACCCCGTGAGGGGGAAAACAAGGGGGATTTGTGCCCTTGACCCCCGCAAGGGGCGCTACCTCTTGACCCTACTGGTGGTTGCCGCCCCCGGGCCCCTACTTCAATATTAAGAAAAACAAAAAAAATATGGGAGAACTGCGCTGACCAACTATGCAAATTTTTAAAGGAGATATTTTCCATTGTAATTAATCTTTTTACTGATTATTCACTAGGATTCGCTATTGTGATTATTTTTTTTTACCAATTATTCATTAAGATTCTCCAGGATTTTACAATTTTTTGAATAATGTGCATAAGATTCGCTAGGGAAAATTAATAATTTTTTCAAATTAAAGGAAAGATTCGCCAGGATTTTACACCTTTGTTGAGGGGGGGGTTTCTTAAAGTTATCCTTGCTCGAGTGTGAACCGCAAGTGCCATTATGTACCTCAATCAGAGCAGTGAGGGCCTCCTCAGGATTCAAACAATGTAATAGGGTTCTGTTAATGCTCCTATGATAGAGGGTTTCTCCTAGGATGAGAAAATGTAAGGACCTTTTGACAAAGACTCGTTTAAGGTTTGGGGTTATGCCAGTTGGGAGAAATCCTATTCTTAGGTAGGTATAGATGTCGTGATACTAGGGATCACTAGGACCAATGAGTTCACACACATATTCTGACTCTGGTACCTCAAATGTGGGTACGAGAAGCTGCTCTACCAAGAATTCATGTTTTGAGACATTGCGAGGGATATCTAACAAGGATCCAATTGTTTCCATGGTGTCAACTTCTTTGTCGTTATCCCATGGTATCTGCTCAAAGGTGATATCAATGAATGATTCCTTGAGGCTCTCTACTAACTTCTTGTATGGTGTCAGCTTATCATCCTTAGTTTGGTACTCTCCATTGAATTGGTTGATAATAAGTTGTGAATCCCCATAAATCTTTAGTGCCATGATCCTCCATTGTGCCACAATATTGAGACCTATGGTTAAAGCCTCGCACTCTACAATGTTGTTAGTGCAGGGGAATGCCAATTTGTAGGATCTAGGAATACAATACCCCTATGGGGTGATGAAGAAAACATAGGCTCCTGATCCATGTTGTGTTTATGAGCCATCAAAGTAGAGTTTCCAGTGATCGGCTATGCTGAGATTAAAGATGGATTCATCTGGAAACTCTGATATGAGTGGATTTTCTGAATAGACTGGAGCTTCTGCCAGTTGGCCTGTAATGACTTCTCCTTTGATTGCTTTTTGCTCCACATATTCAATGTCATATTCTAATAATATCGTGACCCACTTATCCATCCTTCCTATGCACATTTCCTTTGATAGTAGATACTTTAGGGGATTGATCTTGGTGATCAGCTTGATCTAATGAGCCAACATGTAGTATCTAAACTTTTGGGCTGGAAACATGACTATCAGGCAAGATTTTTCTATTGGTGTGTAGTTGTGTTCATGCCCTACCATTGTCCTTCTGATCTAATAGATGGCCCTCTTTGTCCCATTTTCATCGTGTTGAGCTAACAAAGCACCGAGAGCTACCATTGTTGTAGAAATATAGAGAATCAGTGATTTTCCTAGGGTAGGTGGCATTAACACTTGTGGCCTGAGTAGATATTCTTTAATTTTACCAAATTCTTGATCATACGTGTCATCCCACTTGTATACTACTACCTTGTGGAGTAGATTTGAATATGTGATTTGTTTATCTGCCAACTGCGCTATGAATCTTCGGATGGATTGGAGTCTGCCTTGTAGGCCTCTGAGGTTTTTTAGTGTCCTAGGTGCTTCCATGTTGAGGATTTTTTTGACCTTGGTGGGATCCACTTGTATTCCCCTCATTGATACTATATATCCCATAAGCTTACCTGATTACACCCCAAAGACACATTTCTTGGGGTTGAGTCTGACCTTGTACTTCTCTAGTCTGTCAAAAATGGCACTTAGGGCTACTATGTGATCTTGTCTTTTCTTTGATTTGGCCAATATATCATCCATGTAATCTTCAACAGTTTTGTGTATCATGTCATGGCTCTTTGATATGTTGCCCCTGCATTTTTTAGCCCAAATGCATCATGTTCCAACAGTATGTGCCCCATGGACATGTAAATGCTATCTTATGTTGGTCATCCTTTGTGATCATTATCTCATTGTACCTTGAGAAGCCATCCATCAGTGATAGCATCTCATGTCCAGTCGTCATTTACACTATCATATTAATGTTTGGTAGTGGAAAATCATCCTTGGGACATGATTTGTTGAGGTCTCTAAAGTCATTGCAGATACAGATGCCCCCATTTGGTTTTGAAATTGGTACAAGATTGGATATCCATTCTGGATAATCAATTAGGCATGTAAAGCTGATGTCCAAGAGTTTCTATAATTCTACCTTGACTAGCAAGGCTATCTGAGGGTGCATTTTTCTTAGTTTTTGTCTTACTGGCTTTGCTCTAGAGTAAACAACCAAATGATGAACCATGACTTCCGAATCGAGACCTGACATGTTGGCATAGGTCCATGTGAAGTTCACCTTTCTTTCAAAAATTCCACCAATAGTTCTTGTTCTTCTGTTAGAAGTGATTCAACATAGAAAGTGATATGTGGTGATGCTTCCATTCCCAGATTGATAGGATTGCATTGTTATGCCAAGACTGCTGATTTCTCCTGATGAATTGTAGTAGGGGGGAGATTGAATCCTTCACCCTTCGGTGCCTTAGAGAGGTTTCACCATTGGATGCGTCCTTTATTTTTACTATTCTTTGGTTAGAGAGCACCACAATGTGGTTTTCACTCAATGACCCTGAGCTTATTCTCATTCTTTTTCTTTTACAACTAAAGGACTCAATCATCTCCCCATAATAGGCCTGGGTGTTCAGTGTGATGTCAAAGCTAGCTTTGTGATCTCTGCATGGAACAGTATCCCTTAGTCCCATGAATTCTGAAAGTTCCTCATCATTTTTGAATGTGTCTAGAACCGGTGGTCCTCATTGGTCATAGTTGATGAGTTGTGGGTAAACTAGGTTTACTTTGTAAGTTTGGCGGTTTGACTCAATGGGTGAGGCACTAATCATCAGTAAGGAGGAATCTTCAAAAAGCATGGGAAGGCCAATTATGGTATCCTCATCATCACTATTGATGCAGACATCAGTTATTTCAAAAGTGAAATTATTTAGGGGCAGACCTATGGATATGGGTTGTTGAAGGGTGACTACCGATAATTGAGGAGGAGACCTGACTTCTCTACTAGGGGTACCTCTACCACGTATGGTTATACTTGGAGGGGTACATCCCAGGCCAAGGTTTCTCATTCCTCTTTCTACAATGATGGGCTCTAGTCATCCATCATTGTTCCTTCCAAGGATTTCATTTCTATTGTAGCCCATACAAAGAATTATTTGTAGTCCTTTACTAGCTTCATCCATGGGTAGAGTGGGTGTGGGTCCTTCATCATGGTATAGCATGCTTGAAATGTCTTCCTCATCCAAATTTTCCCAACTTTGATCCCCCCAAAAATGGAATCTAGAAGGATCTTCCCTAAAAGTGTGGACATGTGTTTCAACTGATTGAGGTTGCCCATGTGACCTAGGAGATTGTGGTAACTCTCCTACAACAAACGTATTTTTCTTCATTCTGTAATCTCCGCACCCGTTGTCCTAGATCATGAGCTTAATGTCGGATATATACAGGATGGAGGATTTCTCTGTCGTTGAAGTGGAGATAAGGTTAGATGGGTCTATATAGGGAGTGGATGGGCCTTCATCTTTTTTTGGTACTTGGGGAATTTTTTAAAACTTGGCTTCCATGTTTTTGCAATAGTAAAATCGCTTCGGATCACCATGTATTGTGACCTCCTCATTTTGGTATAAGAATTTAATGCATTGGTGGTATGTTGAGGAGACCGCCTTCATTCCATGGATCCATGGGCATCCTAGGAGGATGTTGTAGGGAAAGTCAGGGTCAAGGACTTGACATATGGTTTCCATGGTAGCTGGCCCTACTTTGATTGGGATCCTGATGGTGCCTTGAGACATTATTTCTTGGTCATCATATGCTTTCATGGTGATTCCTTTGTTTCTTTCGATGGAGTCCTTAGAGATTTCCAAGTTTTTTATGAGTTTAAGTGAACAAATATTGAGGCTGGTGCCTCCATCCACCAGGATCCTTTTGACTTTCTTCTTGTGAACCAACACTTGAAGGTGAAGTGCACAATTGTGAGATGGCTAGGAAGGGAAATATTGATTGGAGAAGGTGAGGAGATTTGGGGTAACGATGTTACCAACCATAGCCTGAAATTGTTCTATATCAAGGGTAGCAGAGATAGTGGATGCAACTAATGCTTCATCAATAATTTTCCTATGGGCGGTGAAAATTTTCAATTACGCCATGATGGAGATTTGAGCGGGGGTTCTTTTTAGCTGGTCAATGATGCTATAATCATAGGGAATTACTTTTGGATTTGAAATGGGGGTATTAGATGGTTGTGCTTCCCCTACAATAGTAACCTTTCCACCATGTATGGTGACTCCACAATCAGCGTTGGCTCCTTTGACATTAATGACAGTGACCATTTCATCTATGCACACGACAATGTCTTCGTATACCAAGTTTGCACTAGCATACTTTTGCTTCCCCTTGTTGTTCCCTTGGTTATTTCCTTGATTATGATTCAACATTGGATTCATGTATATTTTGAGGTCCTGATTTCTAGTTTGTTGTTCGACATTTATGATCTTGTCCTCAATGAGGACCTAGATGATTTTTTTCAACCTCATGCAATTTGCGGTTGTGTGTCCTTTGATTTTGTGAAAATCACAAAGGAGATTTTCGTTGTACCATGGTGGTTTTGTCATGGGTTCTATGTATTGCTCAAAGTTGGAAATTTTGATAAGGTTTTCCTTTACCAGCTTCTTCATTATGGATTTTATTGGATCCCCAAAGGCTATGAATTTCCACTTGGTAGGATACTTTTTTTAGGGAGGTGGTCCTCCTTGATTGTTCAGATTATTGATTTAATTGTTCGGAACCAATTGTTGTTGTGCCATCGTATTAGTTTGCAAATTATTGCGATTGTAATTCTGTGGCTGGTGATGAGTCTGGATGTTCTACTTAGGGGCATTGATGACCACTTTAGCAACAACCACTCCATCGTTTGTGATATTTTTGTTCCTCGACCATGTTCGAGGTTTATTGTTATAACTGGTGGTCAGGCGGTTATCCTATTGTGTAGGAAATTTTGATGTGCCCCCTCACATAGTAAGTGCTCTTTTGATATTGAGCAACTTTGGGATCAATTGACCATACATTGTGATGCATTGCATTTTTAGGTAGACCACCAAGTTTTCATCTAGATTGGCTATGATTGTGAAAAAGTGTTGCTCTTCTGGCATGGTCCACTTACTCTGATTGGCCTTGGATCACCATCTTTTCAATAAGGATGTGAATAGCTCTCCTTTTCTTTGTTTGAGTGTTGATAGTTCTTCCAGACTAACATCTGCACCCATGTTAAATGCGTAGTTTTTAAGGAATGCTTCCATGATTTCCTAGAATGTTTTGATGCCTATGGGTAGGTGAGAGAACCATTCCATGGTAGGACCAGTCAAAATTTGAGGGAAAAGTTGCATTAGATATGTGTCATCGTATGCAACCTCCATGTTGTGCACTTGAAACTCCCTGACGTGATTTCAGGGTTTATTGTCCCATTATATTTATCAAATTTGGGGATCTCAAATCCCTTTGGGAACGGTACCATTGTAAGACTTTTGTCAAATGGTTAGGGGCACAATTTTTTCAGCATTCTAGTTGTTTTCTTGACTGCAGGTCCAACACTTGCTGCGAGAGAAGTTTGATTTGTGTTGCAACATTATTTTGCGGATCAAGAGGTGGGATGAATGCATTTTGAGGTTTTTTCAGTTTTTGATTGATGACAGGGGTATTGGTGGGGGTTTGCTGCAAACTCTGTTGTGTATTTAAGGCCTACTGATATACATGCATTTGTGCCAACAATGCTTATTGTTGATCTTGTTGTTGTTGTTCCAACAAGCTTGTTGTTGGTCTTGTTGTTGTTGTTCCCATAAAGCTTGTTGTTGGTCTAGCTTTTCTTGCTTCAAAAAATCTTGTTGTTGGTCTAGCTGTTGTTTTGCCAACAAAGCTTGTTGTTGGTCTAGCTGTTGTTGCACCAACAAAGCTTGTTGTTTAGCTTGTTGTTGTGCTTGAAAATCTTGCAGGGCTTGTTGGTATGCTTGTTGATGGATTGTTTATAGTTGTGTGTGGTACTATGCTTGCGCCTTGTGAACCTGGTGATGGGCTTGAGCTTGAGCCTGTGCTTTTTGGGTTGCTTGTGCTTCTTGCGCAACTTGTTGGGCTTGTGTAGCTTGGGTAGCTTTTTGGATGGCTAGTTGTGCTTGCTCTTGCTTAGCAGCCTATTGTGCAGCTTATTGGTTTTGGAGTACCCTTTGGTGAGTGGATTTTTGGACTGCCTGAATCATGGTGATGAATGAATTCATCATATTGGATTTTGGTGGAATGGGTGGTAGATTGCGGATGGTACCGACCATTGTGGTAAGCCGAAGGGTTGTGTTATTGATCGGGGTTTGGGTTGTGGGTGGTGTGATTGAGATATTTGGAGACCAGTGGATGTGTTGACTATTGCGGTGGATTGAATGGTTGTTGTATGTTGGTGTGATACCACTGGTAAAAGAAGGGGGCTTGATATGATGTTTTGATTGCTTTGGTCTTAAAAATTGACGACGGGTAGGGGAGAAGACCCAACCCAAGAGGTGATACGGATGTGAGCGGTAATGGAGGGAAAGATGGTATGTTCCCTTGAAAAAGTGATGATGAGGAGGAGTCAAATATTCCCCCTATTATGAATAAACCACCTTCTCCTTGCAAAATCATGGGGAGAGAATTTTGTATGTTCAGCAGATAGGTTGGTGTTGCATGAAATGAGGATGAGTCTGTATGATTGTGGAGGGTGAGCGGAATGTATGGGTGTAATGGATTTACTAGGACAGAGTTATTTGGTGTGAAGTTGATATTTACCTCTTTGTTGTTTACAAGGCGATGCTTTTATAATTCATGAAACATGGCGCTTCCCTTGTTAACAACTGGTGGGGTTGATGCGATTGTTTATATGATTTAGGGAATTTTTTGAGTGATGTTTTGAAGTGACGTTGGGGGTGTGGTTGCAAGAGGCCTTTCCATATTAGTACTTAACTCAATATCATATTGGAGTTTGGCCCCTTCATTCATTAGTGCATGTATATATAGAGAGGGAATAAGTTTCAACATGGCATTGAAGATTCTATGATTCTGAAGATTCTGAACCATTTCAGTTATTTCCTCTTGCATCATTCCCAAGTCATCGTCGAGGATGTCCTCTATATTTCCTTCCTCGTGAGGGTTTTATGATGGAAGAGAGGAATTGTTTGGAGGATTGTTTGATCCTGCAAGGTTTACTTTAGAGGTCATTTGGCTTAGGTCACTTGAAGTTGATGTTTCCTTGGTGATTTTCATGTTCCTCTTGTGTTGTGATCTTGTTTGAACCATAAAATAGAGATCGTTTGATCTTAATCTCTAGGTCCAAAAGGATAAGAACTAGGAGAGTCTAAGGATCAAAAAAGTGATGATGAAATAAACAGAGCATGGAGGATGTAGATAAGTGAAACTCTTGAAGAAATTTTAGGGGGGGGATGCTAAAATTTTTAGGGCTTGAATTGATTTGATTTTGATAGTTTGACTAGGTGCGTTAAGCCAAACAAGATGATGATGAGCTTGTAAACCCTAGGAAGTTGTGTTATCCTAGAGAAAACTCATACAAGAGAATGAATTTAAGAAGTGTGTTAAGTCAATCAAAGTGATTATGAACTATTAAACCTTAGGAAGCTATGTTATCCTAGCGGTAAATTTGATCAAGAGGATTCATAATTTTACTAGGTGTGTTAAGTCAAACAAGCTGATGCTGATTTTTCATTTAAGTTTAGCATGAAGGATGTTTCAAAGTTCTCAAGAGTTTGTTGGTGAGATGAGATTTGATTTTGATGATGGAGGGGTGGATGAGAGTGATGATTTTGATCCTAGACTTGACCTAGACAAGACTCTTTCTTACAAGACCTTGGTATTGAAGAACATGCCATACTTCTTATGTGAGAAAAGCAAACCTTTCAAAAAGGTCAAGATTATTTTGATAATAGAACTCATACAAAATTTGGTTGTTATTTGAAGCCTTCTTGTAGAATTTGTATACCAATCTTTCTCTAACTTCAAAAATCCTTTCAAGATGCTCCTCATGAGCTTTTATACTAAAATTCTTGAACCTTGGTGTTTGGATTTTGATTTTATGAGAAATGATTTGAGAGAACACATGTGAGGTCCAATTGTCCTTATCTTTGATTAATGAGTTCCTTTTACCTAAAAAAATCTTCTTGATTATGATTTCAAACTAAATTTCTATGTCAATTCATTTTCATTCCACAAGGTCCATTATGTGAAAATCAAGGTTTCAAGCACACAATTCTCTAGGTTGACATTAGTGGAAACAAATGATGATTAAACCCAAGCACTTAGAAACCTCTAAGGATATAATCCCTAGGGAAAGAAAGAGAACTTGGATTCGTCAAAGGATATTTGTTTCCTCCAAAGGGTTTGAAATTTGAAGCTCCTTGTGAATGTTTGTTTTCAAATGTTTTTTGAGGACCAAGCAATGTGTTTTTATTTCAAGAGCATGCACACTCCCTAGGCTGAAAAGACAATATTTGTTGGGTTCCCACTTGGATGAATCTAGTTGCGCATATTCTGTGCAGATGATTAGATGCTTGACCACACTAGCTCCCCCTTATAGTGCACTTGCTTCTTGGATCAATCAAGCATTAGTACCCATGAATCTCCCATGGCATACTTTTCATCTCTACAACAAGACAACATGTATACGAGAGGTGGCTTCAAAGGACATGACCTTTTGCACCAACAAATAGATAGAATTTTGGCCTTTGTTAAGCAAGGGGTTTTAATGCAGGTATTATGTTTGTGGGGGACTATCCAGTATGGTGAGAGACCACTGTTGCCCTTCTCATCAGAATAATCCTCGTGATATTGGCCTTTGTTCCAATATCCTTAGTTATATCCCAGATGGAAGTCACTTGGATTTAGCGTGTTCTCGGTAGGGTTGTTCCTTTGGGTGATTACTTTTTCCCACAAGGCAGGCCTGCTAAAATAAACAAAAGCAAGCTAGCATATCACATAGTTCAATCGACCTTCATTGAAAAATAAAGGGAGAATACTCACAATATACCATGCTCGCACTCGCATGATTGGTTCAATTTTAATCCCAAAATGAAAATGTGGAGGTAATTATTTTACTCAACTTAAGATCACCAAAATATCTTTTGATTCTCAAGATCGCCATGAGGCGTGAGAGAAACGCATACTTCCTTTTGATGATATTATTTTGAATAACTAATTACAAAAAAAAAAAAACACATTTTCATTTTAAGTCCACAAAGCAAAAAGTGAATTCTTTTTAAAGCACCAAATAAAATGTGAAGTTTGTTTTGTTCAATTGTTAAACCTCAACTAAATCTAGTATTTTTTTTCTAAGGTTATTTTTAAGCCTTTTGTTTGCAAACTTTGAAAGGAAATTTGTGTTGTTATTTTTAAAGCCTAGAAGAAAAATAAATTATTGTTCCCTAAGGCCTAAAAGATAACAAATTCCTTTTAAAGGAGATTACAGATCCTCTAAAAGTGTTAAACAACACTATAGTGTTCAAAAACACTTTGTATAGGATGAAAAGGATGTCATAATGAAGCCTTCCATTTTGCTCCCTTCCTTGCTCTTACCTGCAAAATGATTAAAACTAGAAGATGCAAAGACATTAAATAAGTTAGAAGATAAAAAAGCTAGAAATAAAGAAGCACATGTTTAAAAAAAAATTAAATTTAAAATTTTCATGGTCACCCAGCAGCACAGTCAGCAAATGCGATGCAGTTTGGAAATCTCACAGCGTGATATAGCATTGCACCTTGACTGAGTGCGGCATTCTACATAAAACAAAGAGCACAAATGCGGCGTATTTTGAGTATGCGACGTAGTTTGGGATTAAGAGTTCCGCGGTGAGGTTTAAAATTTTGAAATTCCTGAGCGGGAAAATAGTTGCAAATTTTTTTGAACTTAGACTGGTGCAGTATAGCACCGCATCTCTAAGAGTGGTGCAATATGGTGCCGCATGATGGTAAGCAGTGTAGTTTCCTGGAAGCACAAAAAAATGTCAAAAAGTCACAGAATTTTGGAAAAACGTGATGAATTTCTCCAAATCAGCCCTCCTTCTAGTGCCAAAATGTGAACCCCAATCCTATTCCTACACAAACACAACAAACAAACACATAGTTAGGTTCATATGCAATATAAAACAAGGATTCCCCATGAAATCCATTTACTATGCTCAAAATAGGAAAAACAAGAACAAAACATGAAAAGCTAAATAAATCCTAATTAAGCATACAAACTATTGATCCCATGGGGGAATTGGTGCCAATTTGTGTGTCTAAATTGGCCCTTTCCCAACTCCTTGATAATCTTTGTGATAATTGGTGCATGATTGAATGTCCTTGATGATATTTTGACATAACCTAGCTATGAAACTATGAAAGTGATGAACACTTTATGTGAAATGGACAAAATTAGCTCTCAATATGAAAAGAGTAACTTTGCTAAAATGGTGGATGAGGATGAAGTTGAGTATAGTAAGTTTACTCAAATTGTGGATGATAAAATGAGAGGAAGATTCTATCATTTATAGATTTCCAAAATGGAAGAGAGAGTGGAATTGAGCAATGTGGGATTATTCAACATCCAATGGCCAAGTGCCACTTGTCAAGATGTGAATAGATGAAGGTTGTGCACATTTTGGTCAATGTGCATGATAAATGCTATGAGATTCAAATTTGAAATTTGAATGTGAAATGTTGGAGGGAGAAGTAAATGGAGTTAATATCACTTGGCTCAAGGCCAAGGACATGTAAGAGGCCTTAAATTCCTTGTTGGAAGTACCTATCCCCTTTTGGAGGGATTTTTGAATTGGAGGAATATTCCACAAAATTTGCCCTTTTGAATGGAAATTGATGAATTAATAAATCAAATAGATTGATTTATTGTGAAAGTTTGAAGATCTAAAGGATTGGAGTGATTAGGATTAGCATTAATTGTGATTTGATTAATTAAGAGGGGGATTAGCTGATTTGACCATTTTGACTTAGATTTATGGGTTATTTTAAATCAAGAATTGAGAAGAAAGATTAAATTAAATAAATGATTTGATTTATTTAAATAAAGGGGATAATGTTAGATTAAATTAAATAAGGTTTAATTTATTCAATTTAATAAGAAGACTTTAGAGACTTGATAAAATAATTATTTTAAATGAACAGAGATATAAGGTTAATTGATTAATTTAATCAATAGAGGAGGATGACCTAATCAAATAAATATAATTATTTATCTAATTAAGAGATGAAAAGTGTTGATAAGATGAGAGTATGATTCAAGAAGAAGTGATATTAGAAATCAGGATCAAGTGTGTCAGTATATTTTCCATGTCTACAAATCCTATTTAACATTAACTTTTTATCCTCATGGTTGAATTATAAGTAGATGGATCATTAAAATCTAAGTAATTCTCTAGATGCAAGTCATGAGTTTGAACCATATCTAGTCACTACACTTTGGAATGATTATTGATTAAACCTCTTACCTCATCATAGATGTTCCATAAGAATTATAAATAGTAGTGTAGACACTAAAAATTGACCACTTTCATTCGGCCTATTTCCCCCTAATTCAACCAATATCATATCCTTTATATTAATTAAATAATACCCTATTTTCTAATTAATATTCATTATCCTTTATCCATTCATCCTAATTTATTTCTTCTATCATCTTTAAATCCTACCCTAAAGTAAATAATTACCTTTAATTATTTACTCCCATCCCTTATCCCTTTTCCTCTAAAGAATTAAATAAATTATCTATTTTTTCATTCAACTCATGTCACATCCTCTATAACCTTTTTCTAACACTGATTACTTTGCATAATTCTAGATTAAGGATGTGCACATTCCTAATCCTTGATTAGGGAGGTGTAACATCCTCCATAATATGAAAGTGGATCATTAATCCTGATTACCCACCTAGTCATTTGTCTAACCCCTCACTTACACAACCTAATCATTGATTAGCTATCCTAACCTACCCCTTGGTTAACTCTCCCCATCTCCAAAGGAATTTTTAATTCCTTGTATCTTCCCATGGTCCTTTTGAGGAATTTTTAATTCCTCTCTCATCCCCCAAGGAATATTAAATTGCTTTTATCCTTTCCATGCACATTAAAAAGGAATTTTTAATTCCTTTGGTCAATATTTTATCTCAACCCTTGATCCTCTTCCCAAAATAAATCTTAGCCATTCATTCATCTCCCCTCTTGCTAATTACTAAAAGACTTAGTCATTTTTTACTCTCAACCACAACCAGCCACATTCTCAACCACATGAATCCAAGCCTTTTACTTTCACACATTACCATCTTGCATCCATAGCCAAATCCATCATCCTTGCATACAAATCAAACCGTTATGCTACCAAAATCATCTTAGAGCACACATATCAAGCCATCAACGAGGGAAAACAACTCCATCAAGCTCATACAAGGTGAAATCAATGTTATTTTCATGTTATTTTTTGAGTTCCATCTTTAATCCCTAATCTCACGTGATGTCTTTGGTTTTTATCCTTATTCTTGAGTTTATTTCATTCATTTTAGATGGGGTAAAAATATTGCGCACATTTTTGGAATGCCTGGTGGGACCCACGTCATGGGTCTTCACTTTTACGTTTGTTGTTGCTTGAATTTTGTAGGTTCGGATTTTACAAGCAGAGGTGAGTCCACTTTGATGTGTGAGCTTTCCTATTACAGAAGCGAATCTACTATCAATAGAGGAAAAAGTGAATTCACCCTTTTGCAAAAAGGGATGAACTTGAAACCAAGGGAAACTTTTCTTGAAGTAGAGGCGAAATTGTGAAGGTCTCTGATAAACAATGAGAATGTTTGAGTTATAGAGGCGAGAGTGAATTTTCCTCTCTTTCTAGATGGGGAATTTTGAAAAACTTAAATAGGCGAATTTTCTCTATACAGGGGAAAATTTGAGGTCTACCCAAAAATTGATTTTTTATTTTATTGTTTCAATTTGATGTTTTTTTTGGGTACTGGTCTGTGAATCTATCTATTTGTGAGTGTTACTTCACTAATGAATTGCACAACTTTTCCTCATTCATCCAAGACTGGTGGTATTAAATTACTAACATATTTTTTGTAGGACAATCGGTTGAAGACCCCTTTTAGTTAGTCTGTCTATTGATTTCCATACTAGCTAGCAACACGTAGAATTAATTAAAGGATGAATTTGCATTGTTTGTTGTGTTTGGTAGTAGCATGTTGATGTATCCACTCTCCTTGCACCTTTAGGTGATCCTGGGTGATGAGAAATCATAGTTTTCTCTAGTCCAATCCAGTCTACCTAGGAGATGCTAGTGCATCTAAGCTCTCCCCTTGCACTACGTGCAAACCTGGGGACCAACTGAAGTGTCTAGTATCTTCTTCCTTTAGTGGGACCTTCTTGGGATTTGATCACCTGGGGGATGATTCCAACCATGTGTTACAGGTAAGGTATATAAAGGGGGGAGAATGAAAGTTGTACCCCAATCCAATCATGTCGTGTCTAGCGAAGCATTGAAGCTAGGGTGATACCTAGATAAGAAATGAAAAGTTGGTTTGAGTTTCTAGTACCTCGTTTGGGCTCTCAACTCACTCTTGTGATGAGCTAGTGTTCATGGTTGTGCCTCACATACCTTGCATATATCGAGGACGCATGAGATTTCCTTTTATAGCCTAGATAGAGACCCATGTTTTAGCTACAACTTGGTGTAGTGTAGGGGATGCATATTGTACCCCAAAGTTACTCATCACATACTCCCTTGGATTGAGATAGGAATCCTCATGGTGGACTACAACATTCCTTGAGTGAGAGTGTGAAGGTGATCGCATGGTGTCTGTTGATGACCTTGAACTACTGGAACATTAGCTATCTGCCTTCACAAGAAAGGGTGCTCTAGAGAACCACCTCGGTATCATGGAGTATTAAGCTTGGGTTGTTCGCTCAAGGTGGTGGGACTACATCAAGTTTGTAAGCCCTTAACACTAATTTTTAGGACTATGATGTCTAGTATGTCTTCATTATGTGATACCAAAGCTTTTATTTTCAATTGAGTTAGTCCAACCTTTCTGCCTATTGATTGTCATGTTTTTTGTCTTTTTCCACAATCAGCCCCTACCCTCAAAGGAAAATTTGCTTCATACAGAGGCAAATTTGCACTGTGGATAGGTGATTTTTCCATGTATAAGGGTGATTCTATGTCTGAGTCAAGTTTAGGTCATCCCTTTAGGCGAATTCGTCTTTAAGAGGCAAATTTTCTTTTGAGTCCCTTCTTAGGCGACCCTGTTTTTTCCTGTTCTCGAAATAGGTGATTTTTCCCATCCTTTAGGTGAGCTTGTGTCAGTCCTCATTTGTAAAATTCCCTTGTTCCATAGGAAAGGATATTTGTCCTCTTCCGGAGAAAACTTGCTATCCACAAGGGCGATCCCATTTTTTTCTCTAAGTCTTCCCATCTGTACATCCCTCTAGATAGGAAAATCTAAAGTCCTCAAGGGTGAATTCATTTTTCTTATGTCTCTATCATCCATACAAGTCAAGTTTTAGGAAAATCCATTTGTCCATTAGGCGATCCCATTTTTAGGGGAGTTCGTTCCCCATCCATACAGTTTAAGAAATAGGCAAATTTTTCATCCTCGTTAGGCGATTTTGAAAATTGATTCTACCCATTATCCTATGGTCTTATGAGGTTTTGGGCAATCCTAGTTTACTTAGAGGCAATTATGTCAGATTTTAGGCGAACTTGCATTGACATAGCCAAATTTGCATCCCAGGTTCACCCATTCCTTGTGCCTCTCTCAGATATAAGTGAATTTGCAAACCGGTTTTTCTTGTTTCTTGTGGGTCCTTTAGAAATAGGCGAATTTGAGTCCCTCAAATAGTTGAGTTTTCTCAACATAGAGGGGAATATTTTTTCCTTGAATAGGCGAAGTTGTGACCTGAAGAGGTGAATTTGAGCTACATAGAGGCGTATGCGCTACCCATACAAAATCTAGAGATTCAAGCCTTCTCATCAAAATTATCCTGCATTTTTCCAAGTCCAAAATGATAATCCAATAATTTCTTCTCTTCTTATTCATCCTCAAACCATCAAATTTTCAAAATAAACTAGGAATTTATTTACCTTGACTTGCTCGGGTCATAACTTTCTACTCGATGCTCAAAATTCAAATCTGTTTACATCGTTGGAAAGGTATCCAAGAGTACTAATTCATTCCCTAAAAAAGGGTTCCTTTGACAACCCATTTTTAGGGATTGACGCAAATTTTAACCTCAAATTCCACTCTGAAGACATGATTTACTACAACATAGAAAAAATCGAATTTTTTTTTTTAAGTTTTGATTTTCAATTTTTCTTAATCCTTTCACTCCTAGACCATTTCAGACAATAATATAAGCTTCAATATAGTCCTAATATGAGCTTCAATCCAATCCTAATAGAAGCTTAAATCAAATCCCAATCTGAGCTTTAGTCCCTCCACATCCAAGATCTTTTGATATCAAAACAAATCTTAAGACCCCTTCTACCATGTTATTCTAATCCATTATATTTATCTTTTTATCATCTATCATTTTATTTTAATCATCTATTCCCATATTTTCAATCCATATCCATCCAATTCAATGTCATGAATCTGTATCCTTCATCAATACCACCAAAAATAGTAGTCAAGGGAAATCCCAATTATGTGGATGATGATAACAAAATTATTGTTAATCAAGATGAGTGTGAAATAGATCCCCTTGATGCTATCATTACTAGAAATTTTTCCCCAACCATCTTAAAAGATCCAATCTCTCATTTAAGCTATTCCATCACATCTTCATCCACATCTAATAACAATCTTTATGCTACCCTTAACAAGGGATATCCAGTATCTTTCCCATCCACATATTCATCATATCCTTCATCTACATCTCTTGTATCCACCATCCCAATGTCCCTACCATAATCCCACATCCACATCTTCCCACCTAAATCCACCATCCCAATATTCCTATCTTAGTCCACCATCCCAATCTTCCCATCCTAATCCAAAATCCACATCCTCCTATCTTAATCCACCCTCCCAATACTCCTACCTTAATCCACCATCCCAATATTCCCAACCTAATCTAGCATCCACATCCTCCATTCCATTATATTTTAATCCTCCACCTACTCCTAGTCCTATATCCAATCCCATTCACTCATCTAATTTCAATCCACTAGTTCCTAATCCTAGTCCTCCACCCATCCATAATCCTTCATCTATTCCCATCACCCCACCTAAACCTACAATTGCTAATGAACTCATTCTATATTTCATCCAAGGACTCATGATAGAGAATACATCTCCAACTCCACATCCTAAATTCGTCGAACCATGGTACCTCACTCCCCCATGTATAGTCACTAGTGATGAGACCCTTCTAATCTATCAAAAATCCCCCTATCCATTCACCCTAAACCTTTCGTCCTTCATCACTCTCCCTCATCTATCTATCCTATCCATTTTCATCCCTCCAATTTCTTCATCCCTTCAATCTTCTTAGGATAATATAGATGTGTTATTCTAAGCATATTTTCATACATCCTCCTCATCATATCATTATCTCTTCAATATTCTTAGGATAATATAGATTTATTATTATAAGCATCTTTTCTTCCATTATTTTCATTCATTTCATCAATCTCGCATCTCAATCCCACCATCATACATTCCATCTAGAACAAATCATATAATCACATCCTTGGTCTTATTCCTAGCCTTGCTACAAGCCTTCATCCAATCATCATCATCATCATCATCATAGTCATCGGGATGTATCTTTCCCTATCATTTTATGTTGTTTTGGTATGTATCCTTCCCTCATCAAAAACACTCTCATCATCATCATCGGGATGTATCCTTCCCTATCCTTTTGTCTTTTTTTAGGATGTATCCTTACCTCATCAACAAAACTCTTATCATCATCAATAAATATTGGCTTGTAGCTTTACCAGGGAAATGCCATATTTTTCCTTAAATCCACTTGTGCTTGCTTTTATCTCTTCATCTTATCATCCTCTCATATCCATAATTTTGCATCACCTCATCCATTTCGAGAGCACACCCATGTTCTCTTGAACCCGCATGTCCTCTCGAGGTGGCATCCTCAATCCCTAATCTTCAACTTCACTCCCATAATCTTTCTTCCTAGTCACTTCTTTTAATGACTAGGGCATCTTTCACAATGTATCTTTCTTCTTCCAGGTGTTGTGTTTTAATCCTCTTTGAAATGATGCTACTTCATAATACCATCTCAAAGAGGGGCATAATGTAGACACTGAAAATTGACAACTTTCATTTGGCCAATTTACCCCTAATTCAACCAATGTCATATCCTCTATATTAATTAAATAATACCCTATTATTTAATTAATATTTGTGAACATAAAATTCCCAAGCTCCCTTTGTGTGATTCTACTTTGCTTAATTACTGACCACACCCTCCCTTTAAAAAAACAATATTGGGCTCCTTTCACAAAGGCTTATGCGAATACCACCACTTGTCAGTCGAGTGCTCCTCACAAGGTTTCCTTCCCTCTCTTTTCAAAAACTTGCGCCATGCTTCCACATGTTAGTATTTTGCAATCTTTAGTGCCTCTTTCCATCACTCTCCTTTCATGCCACATAGCATCAGTCCATGCACATTTCTTGGCAGCCCCATCCTCAACACAGTATGCTTGGAGACCTCCACTTGTCTTCATAGTGCAATTTTTTCATCACTTAAGGGGAAGGATGAATGATGGCCCCAACCTCTTGCCACGTGATCTTCTAAATGATTCATCATGAAGGAGAGTTAAGCAAGAAACAACCTCACACTAGCTGCCATGTTTTATAATTGTCACCATGAGCGGATAGGACGTGTCGACACTCTAGTCTGTTGGGACCACTACCATCATTCGCAGGGGATGCATATGACTCTAGGGTGTCCTTGTTCATGGCTCAAATATTTTCAGTTGCAATGACAATGGGAAATCATTTCTAAATGCATCATTTCTCATGATAGAATGATATTTTTTGTTATTGTCTCACCAACTAGGTTTTCATTATAAATAGTACTTCTTTCGAAGCAGGAGTTCATATTTTTATAGGAAAATTTGGTAAAAGAACCAAGCATTTACTGCTTTTAGATTAATGTAAATATTTGTAGACTATGCCATTGTTCGACCTTTTTATTTTCTTAAAGATTCTTGATAAATTTTTACTGTGCCATTGTGGTGCTAGATGTTTCATTTAGATAACTATAAATTTAATTTTCAATTTTTTTGGTTTAGATCTTGTCTTTGACTCCTCTTTTCAGTAAATTTGCATGAATATTATTTTATGTCATTGGGTGAATCATTTAGGTTTCTATATTTATTTTTTATCATTCTAGAACATAGCAGATTGGTGAATGTGCCCTTAGATCACATCTACAAGATATATCTATCATGCTTTACATCTAAACCTTGGCGCATCGCCCTAGTTAGATCCTTTTATTTTATATTTTCTTCCTTTTCCCATTCAAAACCCCAGTTATAGAAAATTCGACTTCTTTAAAATTTGGAGGTTACTTAGTCTAGCGCAATAGGTCTCCGCTATAACTGAGTTTCCCACAAAGGATTGTTACCTAGTCATTTTTTGGCATCAACATTTTTTTCCATTTCCTGGCACACCAAGTGGGACCACTTAAATATACCAAATCAAAAGGGTGTAAAAGTCTTCGGCCTGTTACTAGGTCATGAACCACAAATAATCTTGGCTTGTTAGTGCCTCCACTAGTAATAGCGCATACCCAAACTCGCCCAATAGAGCTTTCAAATCCCAATCATAATGTTGATCAAAAATGAAAATTATGTGGCTTGGGATGCCGAAAGTCCCCTTGTAGCCCCAGTTGCACCTATCATATGGGCCCCTATCCCGGTCATTGCTCTCAAAGCTATTCCAAATTTTACTAGAGATGGATCGAGAACACCATCTGAACATCTGCAAGATGTAGCAGACATTTGTTTGGTGCATGGAGTTACAAATTAGAACATAGCACTGAGATTCCTTGCTACTTCTTTGCAAGGAAGAGTACTAGATTGGTATCACACTCTATTGGATAATAATATTGGTAATTTGGATAAGCTTAGGGATCCTTTTTATGAAATATTTTCTAATAATGGAAACAAGTCTTCGCTATATCACCAACTATCAACAATCAAGTGGGCCCCATCTGAAGGCATGACCGATTTCAACGCCTAGTTCCATACAACCTGGAAGAGGATCCAAAATACCATCCGACCACCACCTGAGTTAGCATTTATGTTTTACTTAAGGTCCATCAATGCCAAAATCTCCATGATTATCTAGTCACTCGGCGGAACCATATTACTAGATGCATACAACATAGCAGTTAAAGCGAAGAACAACCTAATTGACATCGGGAAGTTGCCACCTCGACCCATTATGTTGATATTCCCTGAAATATCAACTTTTTCTTAGGAGATACCATCTACAAGCACACCTGCGCCACCCCAATATATGTATACATATCTAAATGCACCCCAAAATGTTGGTTCTACATCTAGTGCCTCAAAGGATGAGATGAGTGACATAAGGGAGATGTTACAAAACTTGACAAATGAAGTAACCACTATCAAGCATAACTAGGCTACTCCTTCGAGACCATCCTACCAAGGCTATCAAAGTGGTATACTCCCTTCCAACAAAATCAATATCAAGGAGTTGCACACACGACTCTACCAACTCAGAAATATCACTAAATAGTGTCGGTACCGACTCTGCTAGGGGCTGCTCAAACTAGTACAAGTAGAGAGTTGACCGCAGGGCAGAATAACCTCATTGGAGATTTCAATTCCTAGTGCTATCCCTATGGTGATGCACATATGCCTTTAAATTGTCTATTTAGCAATTTTCAGAAAAATGTTGTGGAGTAGTGCAATTAAGGCGTGGCAACGAATTCAGGATATACATATGCCTCTCCCCAAATGGAGAATGTGGTTCTCACCACACAGATGTAGGGAATTACCTTAGAGAAAGAAAATGACATGGCTCTTGACCATGCCCTCCTCTCATGGATGGAATGGGAGGAAGTAGTGTTCACTTATGAAGCATCTACATCCGCGACCCTGCAAGTACAATTTGACTACAACAATTGATCGAAGAGGAGATTCACAGGAAAACCGGTCACTCTGCAACCTAGAAACATCCTTGACCAACCCCTTGGCCTTTCCACAATCGCTCTGCAACTGTAGTTGTGCAAGGAGATTATCATCACCAAATCTAAGGAGAAAAAGCCTCCAAATATGCCACCCTTCAACGTTGTGGAACAATTGAAGAAATATTTTTCTAATATAACCCTTTGGGATATCTTGGCCATTCTATAGCAGAATCCATTACTACAGAAGGCCCTAAAAAAAGATATGATTGTGAAGTCAATGGGACAAACTCTTGAAAGTGCAACATACTCATCACCTCCAGCCAAAATTCTTGTGAATACTGTAGAGGAATCTCCACCTGAAGCCAAAGAGGAAAAATCAAAACCTAAACCATTTTTCTTGACTCTCATTGTGGAGAAGAAACTATTGCACAACTCCATGATTGACTCTGGTGCCAGTAGTATAGTCATGCCCAAGAAGATAGTTGAAGCTTTAGGGCTTAGCTATGAGCCCTAAAAGAGATGAGTTATGTAGCTAGATGGGAACAAGGTCAAACCTGTAGGCCTCATTAAAGACCTCCCCTTAACTTTGTTTTCCTATCCTAGCATCATAGTGCCACAAGACACCATGATCATTGACTTCCCTCCAATGTTTGACCTTTTCCTCTCTTGGGAATTAACCTGAAATATAGTTAGATACCTTTATTTGGATTGTTTCTGCCAAATTCTTAGAACTAAGAATGAATCTAAAATGAAGATAATATCAGAACCTCCGCATGTAGAACATGTAGCTGATGAAGCCATGATCAACTTTGAAGACACTGATACCTCTGTCACCAAAGAAGAAGCCAGTATTAGCAAGTTTTTGGAACATGAGCAGGCAACCAAAGAAAAAGTTGATAAAAAATAAGTCTTCTTGACCAAGTATGTAGGCACCAATCCTTTAGGAAATCATCATGCTATTTTTTTGGGCACCTATGTCATATATGATGAAGATCAAGAGTTCCTGAGGGTATTAAAAGACTCCACAGTTGAACAAGCCTTAGAGCTCTAGACATTACACTTTGATGGTACGAGATGCAAGGTTGGTGTTGGTGTCAGGATACGCCTAATGTCTCCATCCAATGAGAAGATCTTCAAGTCATTCTACTTCTAGTTTTCTTGCTCAAACAATGAAGCCAAATATGAGGGTCTAATGCAAGGACTAAACCTTGCATAACACATGGGTATCAAACAATTAATGGTGTTCAGAGATTATGAAATTGTAATCAATCAAGTCAAAAACATCTTTGCTGCAAACAATGTCTATATGTAGTCTTATAGGCATGGGGTATGGGACCTCATCGAAGGTTTCAAAGCTTTTAACATCCATGTTGTGCCAAGGGAGAAAAATTCAGATGCGGATCGCATGACCACGATAGGATCTCAATTCGATCCTATCTTCGACTTGATTGAGAATTTACACTCTATGCGAGTGATCATCCAACCATCCATTCCTGATAATGATTAGAGTTGGCAAGTATTTGAAAGCGATGAACACATCACCTCATTCATTCAAAATTCAGGAGAGTTCGTTGATCAGTTTCATCCAAAAATTGAAGAAGCATACAAAGGACAGATCATCTAGTTGAAATCAAAGAAGCTTCTGAAAGGGTTGGTCACTCTTGAAAAATATATTTTATTGTGATGACGCAAGGAATGATAGAAGAAAATTTGTAGCCGACTAGGCAGACTACGTTGACCTTGAGGTTGGGAATAAAAGAAAACTGAAGATCAGGAAATAAGTCCCACAATATGATAAAGATAGGCTTATACACTTCTACGAAAAATGTGAAGGGGTTGAGGCCTAGTCTTATGATGACCTCAGGGGATATGATCCTAATATCATCTAGCACACCATCAAGCTAATAGAAGGTGATAAACTTGTCTAACAAAAATAGAGGCCCGTCAATCCAAAGATTGAAGCCTTAATGGCACAAGAGCTAGACAAGTTGATTCAGTCCAAGATTGTCTTTCCAATCAAGCACATCACAAGGGTATCCAACCTTGTTCTAGTCTAAAAGAAAAATGGAGACATTCATCTCTATGTTGACTTCCATGACCTAAACATGGCATTGCTGAAAGACCATTACTCGCTACCTTCCATGGAATCAATCTTGTAGACTATGGGAGGATCATAGATGTTTTCTCTGTTATATGGTTTCTCAGGTTACAATCAGGTTTGGGTTAAAGCAGAAGATCAATAGAAGACCATGTTCACTAGCAAGTGGGGAAAATTTACATATGCCAAAATGCTTTTCAGCCTATAAAATGTGGGGAATACCTTCTAGCGGGCAATGGATATCACCTTCAACGAACTGATCAAAAAAATCATCCTCATCTACTTAGATGATCTAACCATATTTTCCAAATCTAAAGATGACCATTTTGATCATCTAGAGATGGTTTCCAAAAAATGCCAAGAGTTTGGGGTATCCTTGAACCCGAAAAAATGTGTTTTCAAGGTACAATAAGGAAAATTGTTGGGGCATGTAGTGTCCCAAGAAGGAATCACTATCAATCCTGAAAGGATAAAAGCAATCAGAGAGCTTCCTCTTTCGATAAAAAAGAAGGGAGTACAATAATTTTTGGGAAAGGTTAACTTTGTAAGCAAGTTTATTTATGATTTTGCAAGAATAATTAGACAAATCACCCTCATGCTAAAAAAAGATCAATTGTTCAAATGGACAAAAGAAGCGAGGGAAGCCTTCGAGAAGGTAAAGAATTCTATTTCTTTGGCTCCAGTGTTGGTGAATCCTGACTTGTAAAAATAATTCATAATGTATATTTTTAGTAGCAAGACAAGCATCGCCACCGTTCTGATTCAAAAGGATGATGAAGGAAAGGGAGAGCATCTTGTAGCATTCCATTCCTGAACCTTGAAGGAGTACAAGAAAAACTATAACTTTGTTGAAAGACAAGCTTTTGCAATTGTAAAGGGACTCAAGAAGTTCTAACACCTTATAGCTTGCACTAAGGTAATCATTTATGTCGCACATTCCAGTGTGTATGAGTACATCATGGAAGGAGAAATCACCGATAAAAGGGCCAATTGGATCACTAAGATCCTAGAATATGACATTGAAGTCAAGCCTACAAAAAGTGTCAAAGGAAGAGGGCTATGCGAATATTTGGCACATGACATAGAAATGGAAATTGAGGAAGAAAAAGCAGAAATAGTCCTAAAAAATGAGCTTGAACCTAAAGGTTGTTGGCTAGCAGATAGGGTAAGATTTATGCACACCGTCAAGTATCCATCAAGAATTTTGTCTCAAAGTTGAAGATTCTACTAGCTGCAAAATAGTGGCTACTCACTTATTGAAGGGATCCTTTTTAAAATAAATTTCAACGGCGTCTTAGTAGGATGCATCACCATGGAGGAAGCAAATAAAATTCTCAACACCTTCCACAGTAGCCCAGAGGGCGGACACTTCTCTGCAAGGACCACCGCCATCAAATTTTTGTGTGTTGGATACTTCTGGCATACATTGTTCAATGATTCCTACAAAATGATAAAAGCCTACAAAGAGTGCCAATTCTACGTAGGGAGAAGAAAGAATTCCACCATGCCTCTCAATCTGATAGTAGCAAACTAACCGTTTATGCAATGGGGTCTAGATTTCATTAGGATGATTAACTCTGCCTCTAGTGTCGGTCACAAGTGGATCCTAACAACCACAGACTACTTCACAAGATGGACCGAAGCCCTACCCTTGAAGAATGCAATGAAAGCCGAAATTGTAGATTTTAATTCAAATTCTTGGTGGGATTTTACTATCCTAGATCTAATGTTGGCTTGTAGTGTTGTAATTATGGAGCATTTTTGTCTTTGAACAATTTTTATTTTTGACCCTTGATTCCTTTCCTCTTCGGGATGGATTTGCACCCAAAGGATGAAGGCTATTCTCGCATAAAGATGCGAGGTGATCCCACAATACTAGTTTACAATTTTTGACCAAACTAGACATTGAACTAAATTTTTTAACTAAATATTCACTTTTAGGCACCTATACCTACTAAACCATGAGGAATTTGAAGATGATGGAAACTAGTGATTTGTGGCATTTTGTCTATAGATTCTAAATATATTTTTTCTAATATTTTTTGAATCAGATCTCATTTATTTTTCCATATCCTTTGAAAACTAGTTTTTATTAGTAAACACCATTTTTAAAGAGTGATGCTCACCATAAACAACATAATGATTTTTCTATAGAGGATAATTTATTTTATTTTTTTTTAATTTAGCTTCGTAACTATGATATCTAACAAGTTCATTTGGTTTCATAGTTTTTTATTGAATATTTTTTTCTTAATCAAGTTGTGAAGTCAAAAAAAATATAATTTAGACAAAGGCAGACCATAAACAACATAACTTTTTTGTTTGTATTGAAATTCATTTTTTTTACTAGATCAAAGACATCAATAACCAACCCAAACACTTTTTTAGAATTTTTTTATTGATAATATACTATTTTTCCACATGTGCACAACAAAGAGTTTGATTTTCGGTGCAAAAACCTACATTCATAAGAAATTAAAAATAAATATAATGATCAAATTAAATATATTTAAAATTATACTTTGTGGGAAGCTTATAATAAGGACTACATACTTACAAATAATAAAACTTCAAGTGAATTCATTTGATGCACCAAAAGGTAAATCAAAAGAGTTTTTTTATCAACATTTTGATAGGTGTAAAGGAGACTCCATTATAGGTATGGTTTAAAACTAGTGGGGTTCTATCCAAGGGGGTTTGATCTAAGGTTGTTTGATTAAACCATCTTCAATTGGAATCCTTTAAATGGAACTTTTCAAGGATTAAATCATTGTATTTTCTAAAAATATGTGATTCAAGAGCCAAAATAAGGATGTCCCAAAAAGTGTAAACCACAATTGTGGGATCACCCCACGTAATGCACCATGTGGTGGTTGCGCGACTTTATATATATCATTTTATTTTGGGCCTGAACCAGAGTATGTGTCAACTTGGTAGGGATTTTCTTCAAAACCATTCTCATAAAATCTAAAATTTCCTACCTACTTACCACATCATCCATTTCGTTGGGCGGTTTGTATCAACTACAGATGAATTATTCTTTTAGGTGAGGTTTGTCGAACAATGAGATAGGGTCTTCGATTTCAGGAATGGACTTTTGGGATTTCATCATTACTCACCATGGCTGATTAGATTGTGCTTATATGATATAGAATCTGATCTTCTTATGATAGTATATCTTTGTAAAATATTTGAAACCATTAATAAGGTAGTTGAGACTTTATGAGTGAAGACTATTGCTTTCTAATCAAGCTCTAAGATCAGATTGTGAGCTATTAGATTCAATCATCTGACAACTTACTCTTCTCGATCATTTACAACATTTTCTTCTTCTTTGGCTATAAATAAGGCATGGCAGCAGTAAAGAAAGGAGTTTGAGAGCTTCTTCAAAAAATATTTTTGAAGAATATAGATACTATTTTAGGGAGTTATATTTTCTCAGAAATAGGAAAGCTTTTACATAATACTATTCATTCCTTTTGGTATGTTATATTTGTTTAGACTATCATAGGATTGACATCTAGCCGTTTTTACTAGTTTACATCATAAGAATTTGATCTATTTAAGAGAAATTTTAGGGATTGTGCGTTCATGGCCTTTGTCAATTTTTGTTTCCAAATTTCATTATGTTGAGAACATTGTGTTAAATTCATACATTGATATTCCAGGTAATTATTTTACATGTTGATTATCAAAACTATGTTCTATGTTATCTTTTAGAAATTGGATCATGTCTTTCATACTCTTTCATTTTCTGTAAGGGATATATCTTTATTCATATTATGATGTAAATGAGTAAGGATTATGTAAACATCTAAGTATTCTTGATGATCTTTAGGGTTTTCTTATCTTTGATTGGACCTTAATGGATGCTTCCCATAGGGAGATTTGAAAGACTACATTGTGCTTTCTCTAACCTTTGTTTCTCATTCTCTTCCCAACAATGAAGGGTCTATGGCATTTTGTGTCTATCTTATCAGTTATAATAAATAGTTAAGGTTTGAAATGTTCTAAAAGCTTTGGCACATCATCATCTTTATGTTTTATTTTCATTTTCCTCTACCCCCTTTTTCCCAAAGAAAAAGAAGAGTCAACTTTCTTTAAAAATCCTAGAGGTCATTTAGTGAGGTGCAATTGGGTCCCGCAATTGTTGAATTTATCATAAGATTGTTTCGAGAGGCACAAGCTTTAATGATCAAAAAAAATTTCAAGAAATTTGGCATAAACAAGTATAAATATAAGGTTATTTCGCATTATTTCATCTAAAAATATAAGCAATTTTCATGAGATAAAGTCTATGAGATCAAGAGTATTCAAGAGAAAATCATCAAGAATATGGAGCTACATTTAAGATTCAAGAATCATGTCAAAATCTTCATACATCATGTGTGTTTGTGAGCTAATTTTTTTTATGTAGGTTTCAAGATTTAAGAAAGCATTCAAGTCAAGCATTCATTCAAGAGTAAAGATCCACATCCATTGAATGTTGTTTGTTGTAGTTATATTGTTGATATGTGGTTGTCATTTATGTCAACACTACTAGCATTGGTGATGCTTAAGGCTATATATGTCAAGGAGATTGAGAAAATTGTAACAAATATATTGCAGGCAGTATGTGATGTTGTGAAGATCCAAGTGGTGAAAAGTTTTGTACGTTGAGTTTCTAGTGTCACACATTAAATGGTTTTTTGTTGAGCCTATCTAGTATGTTGTTCAAAATTTTCAGTGGTACGCATCAAGAATTGAGAAATTTATGAAGATTTGTGTTCCTACAGTTATTCAATTATTGTAGCAAGTGTTTTTCAAAGATGAGATTGAAATTATGATAAATTTGGTTGTTGCATATGTTTTTGAGTTGATCAGTAATGTTTCTAGATCATGCTCTATTAGTTCAGTACATTCGCATTGATTGGAGTGCTCGTGATTCAATATTTTTCCTTGTGTGTTCAAGTTTTTCATGTTCTTGGCCGACATGATGGTGATAGAGTGTTGTGGATCTCTATGGATTAATAATTTATTGTTTGTCATGCTCGAATTTGTTTATTTGGGTCCTCACTATGTTGTGACCAACTTGTGTTGGTGTGCATTAAGATTTATTTATGTATTGAGGCCGATAGTTGTAATTTATTCTTTATTTGTGGCCGACAAAGTAGTTGATGTAAATCCGTGTAGCGGATATATAAGAGCGGTTGTTTTCCTCATTTTGATGTATGCTCGGTGTGTGTATGTGAAGTACATGTGTGAATAAAGATCAAATCATTCAAGAGCATAGAAGAGTGTGAAAGAGATTAAGTAGAGTGTGGAAGAGTTTGACCAGAGTGTGTAGAAGTTTTTTTGTGCCTAACTTGAATTGTCATCATGATTTTGTAGAAGCTAATTTATCAGCTCAACCTCACTAGATGGATTTAATCTGATTATTGTATGTAAGGTAGTGAGCCTTCCTCTAAGTAGTGATCTCTAGGCAGTGTGCTTGAATGCATGTGCATTCCCTATTTACTCTTCATTATACTTTTAATAGGGTATAATCTTGTGGAGTAACATCCATCGTGGTTTTTCCCCTAACAGGGTTTCCATGTATAAAATATTGGTGTTCATGTGTCTCTGATGTGTTATTGATTTATGCTTGAACTATTAATTATCAGATCTAAGATTAAAGGTTGATTAATGTTAAATAAGTTTTGTTTTGGTAACAACTAATTCACGCCCCCCTCTCAGTTGTCTACTCTTGTTTTGCCAACAATTGGTATCAGAGCAGGCTCCTTTGAAGAAAAATCTTAACAAATTGATGTGATCTGAGATGGAATCATACAAGAAGGAGAGTCCTAGATTCGATGGAACAAACTACTCCCTTTGGAAGATCAGAATAGAATGTCATTTGAAGTGCATTGGTGAGCCTTTCTAGAAGATTACAAAGAATGCATTTACTATCCCTCAGAATGGTCCATCTACTATTTATGAGGTTAATGAAGCTGAAACGAATACCAGGTCTATTGAAGCATTGTTGAGTGCTTTGATAGATTCAAAGATGTCAAATGTGTTGGGTCTAAATATTGCGCATGAGATCTAGAAAAAGTTGGAAACACTATATGAAGGAGATCCACTAGTGAAAAGTGCTAAACTATAGAGTCTAAAAGGAAAGTGGGAGGACATGAAGATGAGTGAAGAAGATAACATCATTTGTTTCTCTCAAAAGGTAAATGAACTGGTGATGACCATCAGATGTGTCGGTGGAATCTTGGATGAAGAGGAAATTGTGGCTAAGATACTTAGATCTGTGCCTTATTCCTACAAAGAAAAAGCTCATGTTATTGATGAACTCAAGACAGTGATAAATGTGATAAGAGACATGCTAATTGGGAAACTTTATGCCTTTGAGTTAAGTGAATTTGGTGAGTCTACTCCTAAGACAAAATCTGCATTTAAGCCTATTGTATCTGGGAAAAACAAGAAGAGATATGATCTGAGAGAGAGTTCCAAAAAGACATTCAAGTATGAAGATGTGATGAAACAGATTGAAGATGAAGAAAAAGAATTAGAAGAACTTGAAGCATTGATTGTGAAAAGAGAAGCCAGAGGTGATGGTAAGTACAAAGGAAAGTTACCTATCAAATATTTTTCTTGCAGTAAAATAGGTCATTTTGCATCAAGATGTTCTGAAAGAGTCTCTAAGTATAAACTTGCTAAGACTAGATTTCAAAAGAAATTATATTATGCTGAAGAAGGTGCTGCTAATGATAAATCTGATAAAGAAACTGGAAATGAAGATGAATGGGTATTCATTGCTATCAAAGAAAATGGCTAGGTGTCCACTGAATCTACTAGTAATGTGAATGTTGAGAAAGCTCTTACAACAAAAATTGAAGAAAAGGATGAATAGGTAATTGAAAATGGGTGTTCACATCATATGATTGGTGATAAAATCAAGTTTGTAAGCTTGGAAAACTATGATGGACGTGTTGTAAGATTTGGAGACAACACTTATGGTGTGATTCATGGCAGATTCACTATTTCTTTTGGTGGT
The DNA here is from genome assembly GCA_007115665.2 of Sequoiadendron giganteum. Taxonomy (NCBI): domain Eukaryota; kingdom Viridiplantae; phylum Streptophyta; class Pinopsida; order Cupressales; family Cupressaceae; genus Sequoiadendron; species Sequoiadendron giganteum. The sequence continues at coordinate 305,124,408 of CM021104.1, read as the reverse complement.
AAGCACAATACTGATGATGTTCTTTATGTAGAAGGTTTAAAGAATAACTTGTTGAGTGTTGGAAAGATGGTAGACAAGGGTTACAATCTTCAGTTCAAGGATGGTAAGTGTAGAATAAGGGGAAGTTCTAGAAATTTTATTGCTTCAAGTACAAATACAAGAGGTAATATTTTTCACTTGAGTGCTGTTAGTGAAAGTTGTTTAATTTCTCAAGTTGATGTAAGCTAGTTATGGCATAGGAGGTTGTGTCATGTGAAATTTGATAACATTTTCAAGATAGGCTCTACTCAAGCAGTCAAAGATCTTCCTAAGTTAGTAAAGGCTACTAACACTATGTGCAAGGAATGTCAAATGGGAAAGAAAACTAAAAATTCCTTTTGTAGAAAATAGTATAACTCTAGTGGAGTACTGGACCTGATACATACTGACTTATGTGGTCCATCTAGAATCAAAAGTCACCAAGGTGAAAAGTAATTTATGCTACTTATTGATGATTACTCTAGAATGATATTGGTTGTTTTCTTAAGAGAAAAAAATGAAGCATTCAAAAAGTTCAAAAGCTTGAAAGCTATGGCATAAAATAAGACAAGTCAAAAGATCAAATGCCTAAGGTTAGATAGAGGTGGTGAATTCACTTCCTGAGAACTCAATTCTTTCTATGAAGAGCATGGAATCCAAAGACAACTATCTACTCCCCAGACCCCTCAATAGAATGGATTTGTTTAAAGAAAGAACATAACCATTCTAGACACTGCTAGAGCCATGATTCTAGACAAAAATCAAACAAGGTACAGGTCAATGATTGGTGGATTTCCTTACTTGAATCAGACCAGACCAGATATAATGAATTTTGTATGCATGGTTGCTAGATATCAAGTTGATCCTTGTGAACCCCTAAACCTACAAATGAACAAGAAAAACAAACATGTCACATTGTTATATCAAATGCAAAAAAGCATGAGAGATTCCCCATGAAATCCATTTATTAAAACTCAAACTAGGAAAATGAAGAACTTAATACAAAAAGAATGTAAATCCTAATTAAGCCAATAAACTTATGATCCCATGGGGGAGTTGGTGCCAATTGAATGTTGAAATTGGCCCTTTCCAAACTCCTAAGTTGCAAAGTGAATGGTTGTGAAATGGTCAAATCTCCCAATGAGATTTGAGCATAACCTAGCTATGAGAAATATGAAGTATGGAGTGATGTGCACAAAATTGGCTCTCAATGTTAAGAGGGTAACTTTGCATGTAATTGTGGATAAGGATGAAGTTGAGTATAGTAAGTTTACTCAAATTGTGGATGATAGAATGAGAGAAAGAGTGAAAATAAGAAATGTGGGATCATTCAACATCCAATGGCCAAGTGTCACTTGTTAAGATATGAATGGTTGAAGGTTGAGCACATTTTGATCAATGTGCAAGTTTGAATTTTGAATTTGATGAAGTGACATATTTAGGGGGGATGAAATAAATTGAGTTAATGTCACTTGGCTCAAGGCCAAGGACATGTAAGAGACATTAAATGCCTTGTTGGAAGGACCAAGCCCATTTGAATTTGAATTCAAATTTCAGGGAATATTCCCTTTTCATGCCATGTGAGTGAAAATAGATGAATTAATAAATCAAAGTAATTGATTTATTGTGCAAGTTGCATTCTCTAGAGGATTTTTAGTGAGAGGGATTAACTTAATCAAGGTTTTCACTAATTTAATAGGAGATTTGATGATTTGACAATTTTGACTCAAATAGATGAATTAATTTAAATCAAAATTGAGAGGAAATGATTAATTAAATAAATGATTTGATTTATTTGATTAAGGAGAAATATGTTAGATTAAATCAAATAAGGTTGAATTTATTCAATTTAATAAGAAGACTTTAAAGATTTTTAATCAAATAAAATGATTTATTTAATTAAATTAAATTGATTTATTTAATTAAGTTAAATTGATTAATTTAATCACTGGAGGAGGAAGGCTTAATTTAAATGAATAATGATTCATTAAATTAAGAGACAAAATATGATGAAACGTTGAGAGTATGATTCCGGAGGAAATGATGTTATTAAATCAGGATCCAGTGTGTCGGATCGAAATTGTACATTTTCCATGTCTACATTTTGCCCCTCTTTGAAGAAATGTACTTGTTGCATTGATTCAAAGAATAAAATACTGTGATCAAAGTTCAAAATTTCTCGATTTTTCAGATGCCCCACTATTGCCCTAGTGAGAAGAATTATGCTGCTATACTTCCCCCTCGAGAGATCGAGCAGAAATGTTTGATTTTCTAATCAAGATCATGATAAAATTCAAAAGGAGTGGTTCTATTGATCAAAGGATGAAAGATAATTCTTTAGAAAGATCATATATTTGATGTAGACAATTCTGATGATGCATAGATAGTCATCGACCATGGATAGCCTCATGTATATTTTGGTATAATACACCGACTTTAGATAGAAATTCTAGTAAAAATAGAAGAATAAGAATAAGATGGATGGCAGGAGGATCCACACAAGTTCACATTATTACTGATGATGATGATGTATTGCTTACCAGGAGTTGGGATTTTCAAAGGGACAATTACTTTATGTTTGATAACACACATGGGTACGATGCATCAAGGTATAAAGGACTAGGATGGCGTTGTACCTAGTGTGATGGACTTTGACTCAACAATCAGATAGGAGTATTCATGTTCACACTTGAAATTTATAAACCTTGCTCGGACGGACCTAACAAAACAAGTATTCACCAAGTTATTTTACAAGTGTATCCCACAAGCGCAACAGATAAAAAAGATAATGATCTTTGCCCCATTCCTTTCTCTCTAAACCTGTTTTGTTTAGGCATCATCAAGAGGTTCTTGGAATGAGCACAAAATAAGATAAGTCAATAAAAGACCAAATAAAGAAAACCAAACAAGCTAATTTTCTTCATACCGCTAGCCAAGACTAAACTACTGTGAGGTACCTGATGCTTATGTCCATCAGGGGAAGGATACATCCTAGAACATGTAGTGATCAAGGTTTTGATGAGACTGATTTGGGTGATAAGCTATTGATACTCTGAGTTCACCAACTTGCTTGCTTACTAGCAATGAGGTTGCTACAGAGGCTCCCATCCACAACCCGCCCATAGCAGTTTCAGTAGCAGAGGAGGAACTAGGAGCACAAGAAACAGTTTCATTAGAGCCCCTATTATTTCTTTAGGCATCTCGTGCCCCTCCTTCATCAGAGATGTCATTCCAGAGCCAAAAGCCTAGGTGCATATCGATATCGAGTCCCAGATCTGGTGGATGCCCCATTTGGAATTGAAAATGATCATACAGGCCCAGTTGGAGATCGAGATGTGGATCAATCCCCGTTGGAGCTGGCCAAGGGCCCCTAGATTGAGACCCACCATCACCTGGGCAATAATTGGTAGGGCCCTTCAGCTTAGGCTTTCGAGACTTTGACGATTAGGGTGTTCACTTTTGAACTTGCTAGACTTGCTTCTGATTGACTCACTAAAGGGTGAAGGTGATGATTGATTTATTAAGAATGAGACAATCATGGGTGAAAGCGAGATGAGATGGATGCACCATTTTAGATTTTTTAGATAATGAGGCTGCTTTTGGTATTTTGAGATGTTTTACAATTTTTTTTGGGTTTTTGAGAGTTTATAAATGTTTTTGGATTTCTTGTCTCAGGGACCGATCAAGGATGGCCTTGCCTACGTTTAAGATCAGAGATGACGTAGTTCAGACAAGGTGAAAGACTGACAAGAATCAATGATGAATTTTTTTTTTGAAAATTTCCAAATATTTTTGACATGTTATTTTGGATTTTTTGATGAATTTTTCGAATGTTTTTGGATTTTGATATGATTTTGACAATTTGGATATGGATATGTGATGATATCAGTGCTCTATTTTGGGATTTTTTTGAAAACCAAGCTAAGGTTGATTGATCAAATTGATGGATTGATAGTTTGACTAAGTGTGTTAAGTCAAACAAAAGTGATAATGCACTCGTAAACTCTAGGAAGTTGTGTTATCCTAGAGTAAACTCATACACAAGAGGGTAGTTTGACTAAGTGTGTTAAGTCAAACAAGTTGATGATGGATTGGATAATTTGACTAAGTGTGTTAAGTCAAATAAGATGATAATGCACTTGTAAACTCTAGGAAGTTGTGTTATCCTAGAGTAAACTCATACACAAGAGGGTGGTTTGACTAAGTGTGTTAAGTCAAACAAGGTGATAATTGATTGGATTTGACTGACCAAGATTGATGAAGCTTGATTTGGAACAAAATTGTTTTGATGATTGTGATGTGACGCTGATGTGCAAGTTAGATGTGACTGATATCGATTGTTCAGATTGATGATTGACAAAAGATAAATCTTGATAAGGAACATAGTCTCATCAAAATATTCCATGGGCTAGTGACTTGGATTTTTGGCTCACAAATGCTTTAACCAATTTGATTTTATGTTTTCCAATGTTTGGATCGCCACATAAGCTGGAGGATATATATCAAGGTTTATTCTTGAAGCAAGATGCAAATATCTGCCCCCAATGTCTAGCAATGTTTGAATGGCCATGGGTGGATTCTTGGATGAATGGATATGAATTATCTTGTGATAGGATAAGGGTGTTCAAAATAGAGGATTCTCATTCAGATAATGCTTCAAGGCTCAAATAACATTAGGTAGGATGGAATCAATGAAAATGACCCATGTCAAGATGTTTACCATAAACAAGTGTAAAGTGTGCCCCAAAAATTTATCAAGATAATGCAGATAGATGGCAATGGGTTGGATAAATGGTTCATGGATGAATGAATGATATGGCTGGAATGCAGGCTTTATTATGGATGTGATAAGATGCTTTCTCTTGAATTGGTGCACGCAGATGCTCGATTCTACACATGACACCTTTTTTCTAGGTTTTCATCATGGTACCTGTCCAAACCACCACTCAAATGGTTTTCACTGGAGGAAGATTTTTTTCTTTACTGTTTTCAATTCTTTTCCTAATTTTTATTTTTTTTGGATTTTTATATTTTTTGATTTTTTTGTATTTTCTAAGAAATTTCAAGTTGATGTTGAATCACCTGGTATTGCTGACATTGATGTTTCTATCATAATGTGCCATCAATATCTTGCTTGAAGAAGTTTATTTTCTAAGATACGTGCACTTGAAAGCAGCTTTTGAGATTCTTGATCTGCTTTGTTGATACCGGAGTTGACTCTGTCTTTGTGCGCACATCGTGATGGAGTGCCTTCTGAATCTTTATGATGAAGGGTTGTTTCCAACACATTGTCAATGTGAGAACTGTATATCATGCTTGGAGGTGTGGATGGACCATGTTTAGGTATAAAAAATGGATTGGTCGACAGTTTGGAACCTTTGACTCTCCAAACTTTGGAAGATGAGCAATTATGGATGGATACGAAAGTCTGCATGGAATTAGGACCAACTGCTCAATATAACTTGTATGTTGCTCAAAAAGTTTTCTTTTGCCTTTGTTGACATCTTTGATGGATACCTTTCCCTTTTTATTTTTACCCATAGTTTCTTTGACTAATGGATTTTGATAGGGATAGTATTTCTTTGTATTCTTTGCTATCCACTTGTATTTTATTTGTCCTTCATGCTTCACTACTTTTTCTTTGATGACGTTCTTCATGCTTTGATTAAAAACTTTCTTTTATTTTTGGTCCCAATTTGTGGATGGGGTGATCGGTGGATGGAGATTCATGATATGGTGGGTTGTAGTATTGGCATTGGTTTCATCATAAGGATTCTTCATGCCCCCTATGTTGATGATTGCTTGAGATGAAGTTGCCCCCAGTTTTGTGGAAGTATCATTGATATGTTTATATCCCTTGGTTTTTGAGTAACCAAGGCCTTGATGCTTAGGATTGCCAAAAATCTACACTGGTTCTATGATACCCTATTCATGTAGGCTTAATCCTCTACCTTGATAATTCATCTGATCAAATTTTTTATTTGCAATAGGATATGATTTACCTTGAAAACAAGGTGCTAATCCTTCTCTATTTTGTGGTGGATCTTCAAAAGTGACAACTTCTTTATTGATGAGGTAGCTTTCCCTAAGAAAGGTAAGTGATCCAACTTTATAAGTGATAGGATCCTCCATATATGGGATAAATGCCTAATTGATATCTTTAGCTTGATCTTGTGAGATATCAGATTGTATTGCTCCTTCAAGAGGTGTTGATGATTCACTATCCACATAAAAGTCTTCCTTGTTATTCATTCTTGATATTCTTTCACATGACGTTTCTAATTCACAACTTTTCTAGAAGCCTTCTTCATGACCCACTTTTGACATGTCTCTGGATTTCACTATATCTTCATCATGTGTATAAATGTTAAGAGTAAGAAACTCTTGTTCCTTGGTAATGATGTCAAGAGTATGAGACTCTTGTTTTGAATGAAGATCATCTACATGTCCATCCAAAGAAAGCATCTTGTGGGTAGATGGAGGAGTATGTGCTATATGGATATGATCCTTATTTGCAACATCTTGTATAGATAGGAGAGTTTCCATTACCTCATTGTAGTATCTTGGATATAAAAATTCTTCATCTTGGTTAATGTTGAAATTTATTTCAACATGCTTTGGATCAAGTTCTTGACATGGGTCAATTTCAATGGATGGATTCTATACAAGGGGTTCTTGGACATCGTCACAAGGTATGGGAAGTGGCTCAATATCCTCTTGATCTTTGAGTGGATTTGGATCAAATGTAAAGTCAAAGATTCTTTCACTATTCTCAACCATGAGGTCGAAGGATGTCAATATGCCTTGGGAGAGACCATTGCTAGACCTTGGTGATAGTTGTTGATCATGCTTTGGAATAAGTTTTTGAGATATGTTCTCTAACTCATTAGGTGATGTAGATACATTTTCAACATGATCATTGGTGGATGGATATTGGATTATATCAATAGGATCAAATAACATAAACACTCCTTGAAATAGATCTGTGTAGGAGGGGTCTTGATCATAACTAAACAATGGCTCTTGATGTACGTTGATTTGATCATTGGATGAGGTGGAAACATCTTCAAGGTGTTCATCGATGGATAGATCTTGATCATTGTTTCTAAGAAAATTGGTGGGAATCTGTTGCAAGCTCTGTTGTGGGAGTAATTCTTGTGTTTTGTGTTGAGCCAACAATGCTTGTTGTTGGTCATGTTCTTTTTGTTCCAACAAAGCTTGTTGTTGGTCTTGTTGCTATTGTTCCAACAAAGTTTGTTGTTGGTCTTTCTTTTGTTGTGCCAACAAAGGTTTGTGTTGGGCTCCTTGTTGTGCTACTTGTTGATGGACTTGTTCATGGATTGCTTGCAATAGTGCCTAGAATTGTGCTTGCATCTATTGGGATTGGTGTTGGGTTGCTTGTGTTGCTTGCATAACTTGTGTGGCTTGTGTAGCTTGTTGGTTTTGGAGCACCTTTTGGTGGGAATCTTCTTGAGTGGCTTGCAACACAATGGAGAATGAATTTGTCATGTTGTGTTTTAGCGGTGGTGGTGGTGGATTGTGAATGGTGTTGATTGATGGGGTTTCTTGAATGGTCTCCATCGGTTGTTGTGATATGATGGAAAAATGGGAGTATTTGACATGATGCTTTGACTTATGAAGGTGGTGTTTCTCGGATGTGGTTGATTGATGATTGGTAAAGGGGGGAGGCTCATGCCTTGATTGTTTGGTTGATAGATTTGTAAGTTTAGGTTTTGACTTAAATCTACCATAGGAAAAGATGTTCCAAAATTTAGATTGGGCATGCTCACATTTGTACCATTAATGTTTGGAGGAGATAATGATACCATGTATGGATTGTACAAATGCAAGTTTTGAAAATCAATTGGCATTGCAAGCCTTGGATAGTTTGGTTGAATTGGAATACTCATGATGTATGAGTCGAGTTTATATTCCATGTTTTTCTTGTGTTTTGACCTTGTTGACCTTTGAAGGTTTTAGGACCAATGATGAGATGGAGGATGAAATGATATGGGTGTTTTGAACTTTTAGGAGCTTTGGATCAATGCTAGACTTTAGGAGTTGGTTTGATTCAATAGTTTGACTAGGTGTGTTAAGCCAAACAAGATGATGGTGAACTTGTAAACCCTAGGAAGTTGTGTTATCCTAGGGAAAACTCACATAAGAGAATGAATTGGCTAAGTGTGTTAAGCCAATCAAAGTGATCATGAAATAGTAGACCTCATGAAGTTACGTTATCCTAGAGGCAAATTTGTTCAAGAGGATTGATAATTTGACTAAGTGTGTTAAGTCAAATAAGGTGATGTTGATTTTCCAAAAGTCTATGATAAATTATGTTTCCAAGGTTCCAAAATTTGTTGGTGAAATGGAATTTGATAAATGTTTGGATGGGTGAGAGTCATGATTTTGATCCTAGATGACCCTATGAGGACTTACTTACAAGACCAAGGTAATGAAGAACATGCTTTTCCCTAGGAGTAATTCAAACTAAAAGACCAATGTTTGCATGCAGACCATAAGACTCAAAAGAGAACAAGCACATGTGTGGTTCAGCTGTTTGTTTATCTTTCTTAGATTTGGTTCTTTTTACCACAAACACTTTCTTGATTATGCTTTTTGTAAGTGGTGAATGAGGTGTAAAGCACAAAACACTTCTTAATGCAACATTATATCAAAGATAAATCAAATTGAATCAATTCAAAGCAATACTCTATTGAAAGTGTCATATTGTTCTCTATCTCCAAAGATTTATTAAATCAAAATGGCTCTTAGATTGTGAGTGCACTATGATTTGTTAAAATGACAATTCAAAGAATGAGATGGATGATAATGCAATGATATGGAGCTAAATGTGATAATGCTAGATGAATAATGAATTAAACTAGCATCAAATGACATGAAACAGATAAATGCAGCTACAGGAGGCAACCATGTTATGAACGCTTGATTGTTGGATGCTTGAATGTTGAATGCCTGATGCTTGGATTCCTTCAGAGTAAGAGTGCATAAGTTATACTATCTGGATCCTTTTCTTGGGTCAATGAGGCTGTATTTATAGAATTCCTGGTTGTAGAAATGCATAGGGAAAGCATTGCGAGGCTTGGATTCAATCTAGAGGATTGAATGGTGAGAGATGGAGGAGATTGAGAGAAATTTGGTGATTGTCTCTACCCATGAAAACACCAGGCAAGAGAAGAGGAAAGATTGATGGAGGAGGATTGAGAGAAGATTTTGGAATTGGTCTCCAATTTGTCTCCAAAACTTCCCTTGAAGTTTCAAAGCATTAATTGTGACATATTTTAGACATAAATTAGACATAGGATATCTAATTCATTTTTGAGGAAATGTAGATGGAATATTCCTTATGCTTTTACTCAAATATTTTGATTTATTTAAATTAGCAAAAGAGGGATAAATAATTTAATAAAATGAACTATAGGATAGTTGTTTATTAAATTAGATAGAAGAATATGGCAATTAATCAATAAAATGTTTTAATCTTTATTTAATTAATTTAAGATTGATGTGATAGAATAAAATAGGGATTTGATAATTAAATCGAACAAAGTATTTTATTTTGTTTATTTAATTAAGATGAATTTAAATGTGAACTATATAAATAAATATTTCTATTTATTCAAATAGTAGAGGAAATAAGGATGATCAATTAAATAATTTGTATTTAATTAATCAAATGCTCCAGACCAATTTTAGATGTATATATTTTTCCCGTCTTCGAAGTGATGTGTTTATGCGTTGGTTCGAAGAAAATTTTGCTGCTACTGCCAGGATTGATGATAAAGAAAAATAATTTCGTATGCCCCAGACATGTTCTAGACATTGATTTTTAGATAATTGATTATAATATGCCCCCTTAGGAGATAAATTAATGATGTGATGTTTTTAGAAATTTTTGAATTTTTTTGATTTTCTGATGATATGATGAAGATACGATGATGAAATAATTTATCTCCCGACAAAAATGATGAAGAAATATAGCCTGCAGATGAATTTTAATTAATTTCATGAATAAAATTAATCAAAAGATAACAAAACCCACCAAAAATACCTTTTTAAAAATTATATATAGTCCAAAAGGTTATTTTCTTAGTCATTTGCACTATTTGAGTTTTAAAAACCTTTGTGATAAAGACATTTTAGCTAGCTGGAGCAGTATGCTATCCCATACCACACTCATCGTTTCGAGCGTGTTCGACATCACCGACAGCCAGCCACGTATGGACCTCTGGTATGTACCCCTTATCCTCCTCATAATTCGTGCACTTTTGGTTTTTATGCATTTTAAATGTTTCCACGTTTTTTCTTTGTTTTAGCGCTTTCAAGCCGCGTTATAGCACTTTCACTCAGGTGTAGCGCTTTCAGTTTTAGTGCTTGCATTAAAAATTCTAGCACTTCCATAGGGTAATGTAGCGCTTTCGTTGATATAGCACTTAGGATTTAAAATTTAGCGCTTTGATGCCAGATTTTAGCACTTAGAGAGTTCTAGCACTTTGATTCGGTGGATTAGCACTTTCATGGTCTGTTCTAGCGCTTCTGGTAAAGCGGCACTTTGACGGACTATTGTAGTTCTTCAAGACTTTTAGCGCTTTGAATGCTTGTTATAGCGCATTAGAGTGCTGAAATAGTGCTTTCAAGATACTTTGGGTGCCTGATTTAGAGCTTTTAACTGATAAAGTAGCGCTTTTGGGATTTAGCGCTTTGGAAGCCTGATTTAGCGCTTTCATATCAGAATTGAAGATTTTGACTTAGTGAACCCTGATTTCATTAATTCTGATCATGTCCATTCTTCGGATTAGTATGATTGATAATCCAAATTCTCGATGTTGGATTGTGATGATTTAAATAAGACTAACTTGTCATGATAGGCGAGAAAATGATTCAATATCCGATAAATCTCATGATAGGTGAGATTAGATACTGTTTCATGAACCTCATGATAGGTGAGGTTTGTTGATATTCGCCCATGAATTTTGATAAAAAATTCATACCAATTTTTTGGAATAGACTTGATAGTAGAATGATGTTTGATTTCTTTGACATAGTTTCCTGATTGTGGACTTTTCATTGCGATGATAGGAGGATTTGGGTACTCTCCAAATGCAAGAGCGGTTTCCATGGACCACAGACTTGATTCCTCATCTGACACCAGATGAACTTTAGGTGATAGGCCGATGCGGTTTGACCAGCTTACTTGATATGCCCCATATTAGGATTAATCAGGGTCTATTGACTTTAGCTGAGAGGTGGCACAGTGACCACAACACCTTTCACCTACCCACAAGCAAGATGATGGTCACACTCGAGGATGTGTGGTGGATTCTTCGCATTCCATTTATAGGGGAGATCATGGTAAATGATTCCCATGGGACCGGCGATAGAGATGCTCTTCGCAGGGTATTTCAGGATCAGGACATTGTGGGTCTGAGCATCCGATGGAGGAGGATCGCTGATTCGTACGTGACACTATCAATAGTGCTAGCTGGATTTATTGGAGGTTTCCTTTGCCCTGATCATAGGTCAAAGGGATTCCTCATTGGCTAGGGTAGGACTGTAGAGAGCATTATGGTACATGGTACCAGATATGCGTGGGGGATGTGCATACTGGCACATCTTTATCATGATCTTCACTCGGTTGTGTACCTCAGAGCACAAAGCTTATCAACAAGGATGACCCTATTACAGGTGTGGGCATGGGAGCATTTTTCTATTGCTCGGCCATTTCTAGTTGCAAATAGACCACCCAGAAGACCTTATGTGTTCAGATACAAAGGTTGGTTTACATAGGCCCGGATGGGAAAGTTAGAGCACTGGAGGTGGGTCTTTGATGATACAGAGACAGTTACCTAGCATCTGTACCTCGACTATGAGTAGTGGGATGAGGATGATGCAGTGTTGGAATTTCTCTATGATTCCATGTATCTCGTTGACCGGACACCATTCGTTTTAGAGAGATTTTTGTTGTGCCACGTATACAGACAATATGGCATCGTGCAGTGCATGCCACAAGGGGGTAGCCCATTATGCTAGATGACAGATGGATATTCTTGATTGGGGGCCCTGTCTATCATATGATGCTCTAGTAGAGGGATACAAGGCAATGCAACCATTAGCTTGGGACATGCAGAGAGACATCGCAGAGGCACTGGTCATTGAGGAGTATGTTCAATTCTTGGCCTTGGTTCCACATCCTCACATTACCATTCTGGATGAGCCAACACCGTTACCAGTAGAGGATGATGTGGCAGAGGATTCCACAGAGAGAGAGGGTGATACTCTGGCAGGCAATAGAATGGAGAGTAGCAATGGTGACAACAACAATGATGATAGTGATAATGGCGGTGGAGGGGATAGAGGGGTAGGGCCATCTAGTAGTGATCCATCATCGAGTAGGCCTCGCAAGAGGCGAGCAGTGATAGTGCCACCTGTAGACCATCAGAGATAGATCGTAGGCCTACAAACACAGGTTCATACACTACAGGGGCAGTTGGTATAGGCTCAGGGTTTTCTCATTCAGACCCAGACATAGATGCAGGCCGAGGCGCAGGTTCAAGGATAGTTGGTAGTTGTACAGACACAGGTGGCCACCTTGATAGCTAAGCGAGACAGTGCTCGATAAATTGCCGAGAGGGCATAGGAGACAGCGAAGACCCTCCAGAGAGTGGTTGATGGTACCTCAGTGGGAGGCTATATCAGGGAGGTTCTGCGAGCTGGCCGAGAGGCAAATTTTTGTAGAGGTAGGTATCATGATGCAATGCCTATTGAGCATAGAGTTAGCTATGCTGCATCAAGATCTGGGCAAACGCACACTCAGACAGTTAGTGAGGGTGTGACATAGCCTCCTCGAGGAGATCCCAGAGATCCTGGTCCTTCTAGGGGTGGTGGTGGTATAGGTCTTTTTGGGCCCACACATTCTGGCAGTAGCAGGTCATAGATGCCTCCTATAATTCTCCTATTTGATACTTGATGTATATTATGATGTACCTCATTTTTTATGGTGTATCTTCAGACTTCATTGTATACTTGACACTGATGATATATATATATGAGATGTAGTTGATGTGATATGATGATGATTTACGATTTCTATGTGATGGATGCATTTATGTGGAGCATATGGGGTAAGTGCACCAAGATGGTTCCCAAAAAGGGGACTTAAGTGGACAGCGTTTTTCTGAAATTGGGAAATACTGACCTTGGATGTGAAATTGAGGATACTTAGACTCAAAATTTTGAGATGGAACAAAAAGAAGGATTCAAGTGCTCCAAGTCTACTTTCTAAACTACTAATTTATTTTGAAAATTCTTGAGATTAAGGGGTTCAAATGAGGGACGTACACAAATTGGTGTTGATTTTGTCAGAAAAACATAACATAGCAACTCTTGTACGACCCTCGTACGGTGAACTTTTTTTTAGTATTTTTAAAATCGCAACAATCATAAGTTAGCTAACAATATATAGTTGATGCATGATTTTTCTAATAATTTTTTAATGAATATTTGATTTTTTACTAATTTGTGAAGTGGACATATCCTGAAAATAGAATTTTGGCTGTGCTACCCCTACAAATTTTGGAAAATAATTGATTTGTTTTTTTTTTAATTTTTTAATTTTGTAGAATGGAGTTTAGCTTCTAAAAATGTAATTTATTTTAAAAATTGATGAATGATTAATTTATAACGAAAAAAATACCAAACACTGCTTTTTGGCAAAAAAAAGACATACAGATAAAATAAATTATGGATGAAAGACTTAACATTTTCAGAAAGTGAAAAAAATGACATCATTGGATAGCTAAGAGATAGCCCAACATTAACCCTTGTGCTTGATTTTTTTGATATTGAACCACGTGCAGTCCTAACGATGAGCACGAACTCAATTATGAGAAATATGGTGGATTTTTTAAAAACATGTCTCTAGTAGTTGAGAATGCCCTCCAAACCTTTGGGTTGGAATTCCAAGGAAATAACAAGCTTAAAGTTTGATAATTCTCAAAGCAAGATATGACGCAAGTGCGCTATAACACCAGCGCATTATAAGGCGCTCTCGTTATATCTCACTTTGACATGGTTTTTGCTTCTATGGGGAACATGTCTACTAACCCATAATGCGAGCGCATTATAACACACTCGCATTATGTATTACTTTATCTTAAATGCTAGTATATTAATGTATGCTGATATATATTTATGTACATGTATGTATGTATGCTTGTATGGATGTAAGATTATATTTACAAATGTATTATGCTTGTATGTATGCATTTATGTATGTCTTTAGATGAAGGGAGAATTTAGAGAGAGTCTAGAGAGATGGAGAGGGGGTGGAAGTGAGAGTTTAAGAGAGAGGGAGTGGGAGAGAAGGGGTTGGATTGAGGGGGGCTTAGCTAGGTAGGGTGGGAGGGATAGAGGGAGGGAGAGAGAGAGAGGGGGGATGGGAGGGATAAGGGGAGGGGGAGAGAGATAGGGGGGTTAGAGAGAGAGATTTGATGGAGAGGGAGAGAGAGAGAAGGGAGTGGGAGAGAGAAAATTGAGGGAGAGGGAGAGAGAGAGAGAGAGACAAAGAGAAAGAGAGGGTTATGTAGGGAGGGTGCGAAAGGGAGAGACTTGAGAGTGTGAGGGGAGTGAGAGGGAGAGAATTGAGAGATAGGTAGTGAGAGGGAGTGTGAGAGAGAGGGAGTGTGAGAG
>CM021104.1:304985103-305109584 GCA_007115665.2 Sequoiadendron giganteum | reverse complement strand
ACTCTCCCACTCTCCCACCCTCTCCCTCCTACTCTATCTCCCACTCTCTCCCTCTCTCTTTCTCCCACTGTCCCCTTCTCCCTCTCTCTCTATCTTCCACTCTCCCCCTCTCTCCCTCCCACTCTCTCAAAAACTCCTATACTATCAAAATACACTAAGAAAACCTAATTTTACATAATGCACTCGTGTTATAACGCGTACGTGTTATAATGCGTACGTGTTATAATGCGAGCATGTTTTGGAGTCCACTAAAACGGTAAAAAAATCAATATACCTGTGATTTGAAGGCCCAGAGTCTACATATTCCCCTGGTTATGCGTGTGCTCTAACAAAAAATATATTTTTGATGATGTTGTGAAGTGTGTAAGCATCTTTTTCACTTTCCATCACCTTTTCCATGATCTTTTTACCACATTTGCATGAAATAGCAGATTTTCAATGTTGAAAGACATATAATATCAATTGAAGTTTGAATTCCATTGAAAATTGATATACAATTGAAGTGTGGAAGGGAACAAGCTTTTGAACAAGTCAAATTTTTGTGGAGTTTGAAGAAAGTAGAAGCTAAGGCTACATAATTGGGTTGAACTCCTCCATTTGAAAGTCTGGTTTTTAAGGTATGTGAAGTCTTTACAAATTTTCTTTCATTCTATTATGGCTTGCTTTCATTTTTGTTTGACATTATAACCTTAGGTTGTCAATGCACATTTTAAATTACCAAATTACTTACACTTTCCAATTACCATTTTACACTTGCCAATTATAGAAATTCAGAACCATTTACCAAAATTCATCCTTCAAGACAACTCAAAGCCTCTCCCATTCCTCTGAAGGGTCCAAACACCTTCCAATTCCTCTACACAAACTGATGCAGTACAAAGGAATAAATCAACACCTTTCTTGACACACTTATTGAACTATATTTCCCTTCACAAAACATTTGATTCATGAAAAGACAATTAGGTCTCAAAACAAGATAATTTGTAGGTATTAGGACCTTACCCGCTCAACTAGGCTTCCAATATAAAAACCCCATTTTTCAATGCAAAGAGGGAGGGTTTATAGAAAATCGTATACCTGAGCCTTCCCAGACCATTCCAAAGCATCAAACATCTTCAAAATACAATGCACAAGGTCAAAAGTTCATTACATAGACCACTCCTTCAACAATTGATGGGGAGTCTTATCTTTCAAGAGAAATCTTGCTCTTCCTAAGACCTATTCTCTAGTATTCCTAGGGTATTCCTCTCTACCCTACTTAAGGATCCCTCCTAAACCCCTCTCACCTCATAAGACTCTCCACCAATTTCAAATTCTTCACCATTGCTCTCAATTCACCACTAAGCTTCCCTGGGCTCCACACTGACCCAAAGTGTCCTAACCACTCGAGGGTATTCTCACTATTCCCTTATTTATTTGACTCCTCACTAATCCATCTCATAGGATTCTTTCACCTTGTACCCATCGCTTTCTTGAAAAACCCAATTTTATGCCTTGTAGCCTTTTGCCCAATTAAGCCTCCTAGAACCCGTTTTCTTGGCTTTTCTCAAAAATGGTCTTAGAAACCTTGAAAGAAAAGGAGAGAGTTTGGGTGGTGGCATATCATGAAAAGAATAAATTGGAAATGATTGATGAAAATAACCTGATTATAGAGGAACCTCAACCTTCAAAAAGAGAACGGGAATTGGTAGCACAACAAGCACGAATGTGAAAGCATCATCGTAAGACAGATTCACATACCGTAGTTGGAGACACACCCTCTATGACAAGTGAATATGAAGGGACACCATTAAGCACAAGCGAATATGGAGGGACACCATCTAGCATAAGTGAATATGGACGGACACCATCTATTGCAAGTGAATATGGAGGGACACCATTTACCGCAAGTGAATATTGTTGGACACCATCTAACACATCTCAAGTTGAGAGTACATCATCACTCGAAATTGACGAAGAAGGTATGCCATCATTCCCATATGAACCTCAAGGTATGTCTTCTTCTCCACCCTTGATCGAAGGTATGAAATCTAGCCCACCTCAATTAAATATTGATGAAATTCCTAATGTTGAGATGTATGTACCTAGGAGAACACCACCAAGAATTTTGCGTAGAAATCCAAAGTATTTGATTAATATTGATGATGAGATTTTGCAGCACATGGAAGGTAAGATTTCAACACACATTTGTAGAAGATATGCTGATAAGATTTGGGAATGATTCTTTGAAAGGCTAAATGAGACTACAAGATGTCAACTATTTGTTGAAATGATGTGGGGTGTAAAGTATAGGAACATCATGAAGACTCTTGGGTTGAGAACATCGAATGCATTGAGTGAAGACACTATTGTGAAGAATCTAATGGATGCTTATGAGAGTGTGGGTAAGACCTCACACTCAAAGGATA
Organism: Sequoiadendron giganteum; assembly: GCA_007115665.2. NCBI lineage: Eukaryota > Viridiplantae > Streptophyta > Pinopsida > Cupressales > Cupressaceae > Sequoiadendron > Sequoiadendron giganteum. The sequence continues at coordinate 305,107,176 of CM021104.1, read as the reverse complement.
GTAATGTCACCCGATGTGTCATTACATCGACTTTGGTAAGTTGTCAAACAAAGAGATCTTGCCTAATTAAAAATACTAGTGAAAAAATGGGAATTAGTAGAAAAACTTTATCAAGAGCCATTCAAAGGAAGCAAAGAATTGAGGGAAATGATAGAAATGAATTATGGGAATTCTCAGGGAGACTATCACGAAAAGATAAAGAAGTTGTCAAAGCCTTGAGAACACTAATTGAAGAGTATTTGAAGAATAACACAAGGCCATCTTTGAATCAAAGGGATGTGGTAAGAAGGAGAATCAATAGTCGGAATCATGAGCCACATCCAAAGCATTTTTTGGATATGACTCAAACCCAATTTTTTCAGAAATTTGAAAATGATTATCCTCAAATTAGTATTTCTCAAAGATTTTTTGAACTACTTAAACCTTTTTATGTCAAGATAAATCACACACGCACTACTTTTTGTTGTAGACTACATATTGAATTTTCTAACCATTATGATGTTTATCGTTCAATATGTTTAGATTTGCATACTAACGATGTTTTGTAGGATTGTGGCATAGAAGCCCCACCAAAATCTTCAAGAGAAATCTTATCAAAAAAATTATGTGAAATAGAGGATGGCCAGATATTCTATAGGACAACATGCTTGGATGGTTCATGCGAGCGTTGCGGTGACTTCCAGCGTATGCCAGTATGTCAACATATGGAAAGCATAGATGAGGTGGGACAAAAACTAGTAGAGTTCAGGAAGTATAAAACAATGGCATATGCTACAAAAGATGGATCTCAAGCAAAAAGGTGTGATTTGGTTATTGAGAAGATTCCAGTGTATAAATTTATGACCACATTTCGTGACAATATACTGTTTGAGTATGCAATGCATACCCATAGAGCCTGATGGTTGGACACGTAGTTCAAGCCATGCAAGGACACCTTTCTAGCTGGAAGCATAGTATCCATGGTTCACTTTGCAGAGAACTACACTCTACAACCACAACATGAGGTGTAGTCACAATATTACAACTCTACACAAGTTTCGATATTTGTGCACATAGCATTGATTCATGCATCTGATAGTACAGATGAGCAAAGGTACCTTGAGAGAGTACCACTTTTACATTAGTGATGATTGCACACATTCTCCAGAGTTCGTGCAAGGTTGCTTCCAGATGTTCTATAGTGCTTTGGTTCAGAGGGGCATAGAATACGATCAACATATAATATGGTCTGATAACTGTGCAACACAGTTCAAGAACTAGCGCATGTTCTACTGGTTGTGCAGGATGCATGTTATTACAGGTGTTCAACATATGTGAAACTTTTCTAAGGCTGGACATGGAAAGGGGGAGCATGATGGTGTAGGAGCATGCATGAAAAGAGCATTAGCATGAGAAGAGTTAAAGTATAAAGATAGTGCAAAGTTGATAGATGCAAAATCAATCGTTAAGTGGTATAATGCTTTGATGGGTCCAGGTAATGAAGGTACGTCTTTAGTTCGTAGATTTTTTTGGTTGATGGATGATACTAGCCTTGCACCATATGAAGACTATTGTACACTAATAGGATCGAGTGACGTACACTCTTTCCTTAGCTCAAATACAGGTTCATGGAGTATCGATACACAAAAGATGGCATGCTTTTGTTCTTCATGTACAATGCAAGATTGGAATGATTGTGAGTTAGGGGAGTGGGTTGACAAATGGTTCACAAGTTATCTTAGCCCACTTCACACGTATCACCCTCCGATGACATTGGAACTGACACAGATAGAATCATCGGTCGACTTTGACCACATATCAGATCTAGTTCAACGAGGTGATATATCTACTTTCTTAGTTGTTGAAATTCCATATCGTTCGATCTTACTTTGTACTGTATTCGTAATGTTGACAAATTTCAAGAGATTTTTTGCACATATCAATGTAGGGCATGTTTATGCAGTTATTGTAGATGAAGACAATGAAGAGGGAACAAACTATTACTTGTGTCATTGTGTTGAGACCAAAAATAAATTGGAGGCCCTAGTTATAGATGGAGAAAACATCGAATACCCTACAGGCTCACTTGTGGTTACTGGAACATGGCTTAGAAGGTACCCAAATTCAAGTGTTAAACATTGGCTATTTCAAGACTTTGACATGCATCGTAAGATTCTTCATTACTTGAACCTTGTCTTGGCATCCAATGTTCATTTGACCAAATATGGGGGTAGACCTTTGAACAAGACATTATTGGAGGTCCGTGAGTCTGACCATGAGGCAATACTTGACACAATAAAGAGTAGAGCAGACCCAGATGGTTCATTGGATTAATTTGTAAGTACGTGCACATTGGTTCTTATTAATTTATACTTGTATGCACATTAATTTGTTTAATGCCAATGCTATCATCTTCTTTTATAGTGATTGGTGTCCGCTTGCAAAAAATGCAGATATATGAGCCATTGAAGAGAATGTCAATCAGAAAAGCAATGCAAAATCCTTATTTTGATGCTTGCATGCAACATCTGTAAGTGCCTTCCATCTATTTTTATTTCATTTCCATTTTGGATGCTCTTTCTTTTTCTCTTTTACTTTGCGTATTTGTAAGTAAAGTACTAAGGGTTGATTGATCTTTCGTTGCAGAAAATGCTGATTTAAGAGCCATTATCAAAAATCTCAGCCAAAAAAGCAATGCAACATACTTATTTTGATGATTTTGACAAATCTCAATTTTGATTTCAAGCCATTATAAGAGAGCATGTGAAGCTTAGTGAGGGAATCTCAAGTTACTCATTTGAAGTTAACCTCATGATGAGCACCTATGATGTAGACATTTAAAGAGAATCTTGAATGTGAGTGACATTGTAAAAGATTTGAGAGAACGAAGTGCCAGAGGCATTGTAATAAGATTTAATTTAATAATGAGATATACTCAAATATTGTAAGGTTGAAGTTCATGTTTGGTGTAGTAGCACCTTGTTCTATAAATGTCTTGAGTAGGAAAATTTGCAACCTTTGAATTTTGAAATGTAAACAATGTGAAAAAGGTCATATAAAGGTCATGTAAACAATTTGTACACATTTTTTTGCAACTCGTGTGACCAAGGGGACTGTTTCAACACATCTGAATAGGTATGTTTATGGTAGGCATGGTCCTCTTTTGCATCGAAACACGTAGAATCACTCCGAGCTATGTTCCACCGGATCGATCCCTTAAGGGTCCAAAGTGCAAAATAGCTGCAAACTTCAGCATGCTATTACTTGGATACCGTGACACTTATCAACTTCTCATCTGATCCTACAGAAAGGCATTGGACCCCTCTAGAAAAACCTCTCTCGATTTTGGCTATCTTGGAGTGATTTTCTCGTGGCGGCGGATTTTCACTTGATGGAAAACGTGTCAAATTCAAGCAGTGCAAAGTTGCAAAGTGGTGCAACTTTTGCTCTACAACTCATGTGACCAAGCGGACTATTCCAACACATCTAAATAGGTATGTTTATGGTAGGCATGGTCCTCTTTCACACTAAAACACGTGGAATCGCTCCGAGCTATGTTCCACCGGATCGATCCCTTAAGGGTCCAAAGTGCAAAATAGCTACAAACTTCAACATGCTATTACTTGGATACCGTGACACTTAGAAACTTCTCGTCTAATCCTATAGAAAGGCATTGGACCCATCTAGAAAATTTTCTCTTGATTTTGGCTATCTTGGAGTGGTTTTCTCATGGCGGCGGATTTTCACTTGATGGAAAACGTGTCAAATTCAAGTTGTGCAAAGTTGCAAAGTGGTGCAACTTTCGGTCTGCAACTCGTGTGACCAAGTGGACTATTCCAACATGTCCAAATAAGTATGTTTACGGTAGGCATGGTCCTCTTTTGCATCGAAACACGTGGAATTGCTTCGAGCTATGTTCCACTGGATCAATCCCTTAAGGGTCCAAAGTGCAAAATAGCTGCAAACTTCAGCATGTTATTACTTGGATATCGTGACCCTTAGAAACTTCTCGTCTAATCCTACAAAAAGGTGTTTGACCCCTCTAGAAAAATATCTCTCGATTTTGGCTATCTTGGAGTGGTTTTATCGTGGCGAAAATTTTTCACTTGATGGAAAATGTGTCAAATTGAAGTTGTGCAAGGTTGCAAAGTGGTGCAACTTTCGCTCTGCATCTCGTGTGACCAAGTGGACTATTACAACACATTTGAATAGGTATGTTTATGGTATGAATGGTTCTCTTTCACACCGAAACACGTGGAATTGCTCCGAGCTATGTTCCATCGGATTGATCCCTTAAGGGTCCAAAGTGCAAAATAGCTGCAAACTTCAGCATGCTATTACTTGGATACCATGACACTTAGAAACTTCTCATCTAATCCTACAGAAAGGCATTGGACCCCTCTAGAAAAACCTCTCTCAATTTTGGCTATCTTGGAGTGGTTTTCTCGTGGCGGCTGATTTTCACTTGATGGAAAACGTGTCAAATTCAAGCTGTGCAAAGTTGCAAAGTGGTGCAACTTTCGCTCTGCAACTCGTGTGACCAAGTGGACTGTTCCAACATGTTTGAATAGGTATTTTTATGCTAGGCATGGTCCTCTTTCGCACTGAAACACGTGGAATCACTCTGAGATATGTTCCACCAGATTGATCCCTTAAGGGTCCAAAGTGTAAAATCGTTGCAAACTTCAGCATGCTATTACTCAAATGTCTTGATGCTTAGAAACTTCTCATCTAATCCTATAGGATTGCGTTGAGCCTGTCTACAAAAACACTCTTAGTTTTGGCTATCTCGGAGTGGTTTTCTAGTGGTGGCGGATTTTCACTTGATGGAAAAAGCATCAAATGCAAGCAGTGCAAAGTTGCAGAGTGGTGCAACTTTTGTTTTGCAACTTGTGTGACCAAGCAGACTGTTCCAACACATACAAATAGGTATGTTTATGCTAGGCATGGTCCTCTTTTTCACCAAAACACGTGGAATCGCTCTGAGCTATGTTCCACTAGATCGATCCCTTGGGTTGGAGGACTCTTAAGTTGCAAATTTGTAAGTTATTTAAAGCAACAAATTTGAAATGATATTGAATGGCCCACTTAGCACTCATTGCATCTAAGTGATGCTCATAGAGGTGAGGCACTAGGCCTTCCCGGGAGTTCACCCATTCTAGTATACTCCAGCTCAAGCGCTTAACCACAAAGTTTTTTCCCCAAGAAGGCATAGTGGAAAAGGCAGAATCTAGTGTACTTTTGATGAGTAGAAAGGAATTCCTAAGAGACATGAAGGAGGAACAAGGAGTTTTCTATGTAATCATGTTGAAGCCAAAGGAGGAGGAGTCACCTAGTCGGCTACCTATGATAGCAGAGGTGAAGCAACTGTTGGATCAGTTCAAGGATATCATTTGTGAAGGCAAACCAGCTACACTACCACCTAAGAGGGCAATCGGTCATCAAATTGACTTTGTACCAAGAGCAACAATACCTAACAAGGCTGCATACAAAAGGACACCGGAGCAGAACAAGGAGATAGCAAGGCAAGTTCAAGAAATTTTGGACCAAGGGTTGACCAAGAAAAGCATAAGCCCATGTGTTGTTCCAGTGGTGTTGGCACCTAAGAAGGGAGATAAGTGAAGAATGTGTATTGATTCTAGGGCCATAAATAGGATAACCATTAGATACGAGTTTCCTATTCCTAGGATAGAAGACTTAATGGATTGTTTAGGGGGGTGCTAAGTACTACTCCAAGATTGATTTGAAAAGTGGCTACTATCAGATTAGGATGAAAGAGGGAGATGAATGGAAGTCAACTTTTAAAACCATAGAGGGGTTATATGAGTGGTTAGTAATGCCATTCAGGCTTACAAATGCACCTAGCACTTTTATGAGGGTGATGAATGAGGTCTTGAAGGACTTTATAGGAGTCTTTGTGGTAGTCTACTTAGATGATATCCTCATCTTTAGCAAAACAAAAGAAGAACATATGAAGCACCTAGAACTTGTGTTGAAGAAACTTCAAGAGGAGAAGCTCACCATAAATCTTGATAAATAGGGTACTTGGTAACTTGTTGAGGTGTCTAACTAAGGAGTATGGACAAGGATGGGAACAAGTCATTTCACAGGCAGAATTTGCCTACAATGATAGCACAAACAGGTCTACTGGTAAGAGCCCATTTGAAATTGTATATGGGTTACATCCAAGGGGTGTACTTGAGCTAAGAGACCTAAAAGGTTATGAAGGAATCAGTGGACATGCTGATGGTTTTACTCAGTCAATGAGAGAGGTTCATGAGCAGGTAAAGAAGACATTAATGGAGGCTAACCATAAGTTGAAGGCTAAAAGAGATGAAGGGAAGAGAGATCTACAATTTGAAATAGGTGATTTGGTGATGGTATAATTGAAGAAGGAAAGACTACAAAAAGGAATACCAAGTAAGTTGTAGATGAAAAGGATATGGCCATGTAAAGTGTGGGCTAAGTATGGATCCAATGCATACAAGGTGGAGTTACCCAAGGAGATGTCCATTTTTCCCATCTTTAATGTGAAGGACTTGGTGAAGTATAAAGGACTAGAAATGGATGAGGAACAGTATAGTGCTGAGGTGAGTAAGGATGTGGATGAACTCAAGGTACTTGATCAGATCAGACCACAAGTGGACAAGATTCTAGACTCAAGGGTGAAGAAGAAGACTAGGCACAAGACATACATGGAACACCTAGTGAAGTGGAGACATCAACCAGATTCAGAGGCTACTTGGATAACAGAAAGTGACTTTAAGAAGCATGGAATTAGTGAGGAGCTCTTGACACCACAGGTTCCTTAACTTCTTTGTTGCAGGGGGAGAATGGTGTAGGAGCACCTTAAGGTATTTTGGAGAGAACTTTGCAATTTTGGCTTGTAGGTGGTTCTATCCAACCACCAAAGGAATAAGGACTATGATGTAAAGTCCCAAGAGTGTTTTTGATGAGTGAATTGGAAATAGGTTTGTTAGGGGCTTGCGGTTTGGGTAAGTCTTGGACACTGTGAGCATTTTGAGCAATGTTGCCTTGGCTATTTGTCCTAAAAGTTGTAAAATGGAATTAATGATGCTCTAAGCCTGAACCAAGGGTCCTAGAATGTGGGAGAAAGGTATATAAGGTCAGAAAAACCCTAATACCTAGGTTGGAGGATTGTTTTCATGAATTGAGACTTGGAGAGTACATTTTTGTGATTGGAAGAGAGCAAGTTTTCATTGAATTTATGTGTTTGAGCCTTCATCCAGTCAAGAATGGATTGAAAGGACTTATATAATGCTTTGAGTCTTCCATTTGTGTCACTTACTTACCTTGTGTAGCATTAGATTAGTCATCTAGACCGACTGGTTATCTTTTTGCAAGTTTTTGGTGTTCTTGGTCTCATTGCCGGTTCAGGCCAGTTTTGTGAATAATGAGTCCCACTTGACTTCCCATGGCTTTCCTCTCATGGAAATTTGGAATCAAGTTGAGGAATATGTAAATAGTGTACATATAGGTTTTGGGGTCTTGGTTTGCAGGGAAGGTGATGAAATCATCAAGCACTAGGCGAGTGCAAGTGCATTTTGGCTAGTAGCTTGGAGAGGACAGCAGCAAGGAGAGTTGCTAAATGGATTGGTTTGTGCCAATAAAGAGTATGGGAGTGTAGGCACATGTATCTTAGTCATGTGTGTGCCAGGAGGAGAGCTAAGGAGGTCGTTGAAGCCCTCAAAGAAGGAAAAAGAGCCAAAAACCATAGGAACCCTTGAAAATAGGGGGTTTTAGGACAATCATATGTACAAAAACTTGTAGAACCTAAGGCTTGGTAAATATTGGAGCCTTGATGGTCAAAATAAAGAATTTACAAAAAAATTTGGGGGTTGTTAAGACTGATTGTGAGAAAAGTCAAGAAAACGGGTTCTAGGAGACCAAATTGGGGCATAAGGCTACAAGGCCTAAAATTGAGTTTTTCAAGAAAGCGATGGGTAAAAGTTGTAAGAATCCAATAAGATGGATCAGTGAGGAGTTAAATCAATAAAGGGACAACTAGGATACTGGTGTGGGGACACCTCGACTCTTGAAATTTATGACAAGCTTCATAATTTTGTAATGTTTTAGTCATTTAGAATTTTGTGGGACCATGTTAAGAAATGGTTAAGTGTTTAAATTGCAATGATATATTCATCAAAAGGATTAAATGACAGTTGTAACCAAATGGGAATATCAGGTAGATGAATAGTTTGTCTAACTACCCTAGAATCTCTATAAAGAGACAACAGGTAACCGAATACGGGGAGATAGAGGAAATAGAGAGTGCAACTACGGGAAAACAAAAAAGAGAGTAAACAAGAAGGAGAAGAAATTGAGCTCTCTGGCCTTTGGCATGTATGTTTTTGAAGTGTTAATATCTAGAATTCGTTAAAGAGGAGTTTCCATTTCCCATCGTGTCGTTCTCTCTATCTTTCCTGGTTTATTGTTTTGCAAATTGTGAATGCAGATTAGTTTTGAAGGATTTGCTATTGTTTTGAATGTCATGGATGTCTTGTTTTTGGGTTTCTTTATGATAGTCCTGAATGGAATGGGAGAAATGGTTTCAGTTGACAAGGAATATACGTAATATAACTGAGTGTGAAAGTCTTGTATGGTTTTAAATGTATAACGGTTTTCAAAGAAACCATTACATCGCTCGACCATTGTGTTTGAGCAATGTGTGACTCGAGCTTTGAACAGCGGAAAGGTGGTGGATAGAGTTAGAGGCTTAAGAACATGTCTTGATCAGTAGTGATCAGTAGTGATTAGTAGGTAAGGAGTGAGAAGGGTGGATGAGCCACTGTCTTGTGTTGTTTCCTCTACATCAAAATGGTATCAGAGCCAGAAGGTTCTGAGCGTGTAGAAGGCAATCTACACAGGCAATAGCGTGGGTTCTTGGTTGCAAGCTGATCCATCCAAGCTGCAGGAAGGATGTAGTTGTTCTTGCATGTGTGAAGATCTCAAGCTGGGTCTTCATATTGTCTACACCAAGATGAAGTTGGGTAGAAGGTGCAATGAGAGCAACCACTAAGAGAAGGGTGGGAAGCATCTTCCAGAATCTTGTGTGGGTAAGATGGCAGTATTCAAGATTCAATGGCAGTATTTAGATATATAAATATTGTGATATTGCTATCAGGATTCAATCGTGTAGTTTTACAAGTCAAACTCATTGACCCATGATTCATCAGTAGTGGTTCACAAGAACCCATCTCTCATGATAATGAATGGTTCATAAGGAGGAAGATAAATCTTCATACATTTCTTCTATCACAAATGAGATAAGTGCTTGGTTTCATGAAGCTCATGAGACAACCATTAATGGGGAGTGGATACATGAAGAACTAATGGAGAATGATAATGGCTTTAGACCTGCTATAAAGGAAATTTTCTTTTGTTTCAATGATGTAAGAGGTTTTTGGTTTCACTACCAAAATGAGCCTATGAAAAATGCATGTGAAACTCCTTTTCACCTTGAGGGTGTACTTACTCCATCTCAAGGATCATGCATTGAGGATGACATAGATCAATGCTACGACTAACCAATTAATAATTATATACGTGAATAAGTCAAACATGTACATGTCAATAAGGGAACTACAAGTACTCATAAACATATAAGCCTCAAAAAATATACAAACGAATACATAGTATACACAAATTAAAATAAAGTATATGCATGAAAAAATGTAAGCCACAAAGTATACACTTGAATGCATGTAAGTCACAAAGTATACACATAAGTTGTAAAGTATACACTTGAATATACGTAACTCATATCTATTGAACCATCAATTTAGAATGCAAATATGGACAGGCATCGAAAAAATATATTTGTATTAACCAAATAGCCATGTAGGCATACATAGATATATGTCGATATAAGTATGAAATATATGTACAAATAGCCATATAGGCTTACAAGAATGCCATCTAGGCATACAATGTCAAATATGTCCAATAAAAAATATGTACAAAACTATCATGCAGGCATACAATAAAGGACTCTGGAATCAAAAGTCATTGCTCTCCATGCCCAGGAAATAAAATCTTTCCCTTTCCTTTTCGCTCGGATAGCGATAGGTCTGTCACTCATTTTTGTTGTGCTCGTGGAGTGCTCCTACTACTCCTCCTAGGGTTTAGTTCATGGTGAAGTTTTAATTGTTACAATAAGAAGTAAAGACATGAATATATAGAAATTACATTATAAAAAATGATATATTTGACAAAAAAATCACTTACAACCATCTCACGATCTCTCTCCATGAGGGAAATATCCTCACGCCCATGCTCAGGCGTGCTCAAGCCCTGTATAAACCATACAAATAGACAAAAAATACGTGAATCAATAATGGTTTGATTTTTGACTAACTAACATCTATAACAACAAATGTAAATTAAAATTTACTAATTTTCCTCATACCTCTTCTGTTAGAGCCATCGAGGATGGTATAGTAGATGTCACACCAATATCCATTACCCTCGTCACATTTAGAGGTGTATCATCTCGCAACAACTAAAAATAAAACAACAAATTATTCAACTTAATCAATGATGTGCATGTATAAACTACACAAATCTATTAAGTACTTGATTCATTAGTTAAACTCTTTATTCTATTACCTGCGTGAAGGTTTGAGTAAATACACCACCACTGGGAAGTGTTCCATAAAAACCTCCAATATTAATTTGTTCAACATCCAAAATTGCATATTAAATTACCATTCATAAAAAGAATTACATTAATATGCAATAAACTTATAATTGTTTACTAGTTACATACCCTAGTGATAGGTGTACTGCAAAAATAGGTTGGTGGTGGGCCGGTGTATCCAGTCTCAACACTATGACCCTGCAATTTTATTAAAATCATAAAACATTTTTAGTTAATCTTTCATTTCAAAATCAAAATTTAATAAATTAAATTCAATGAACACATGCAATAACTTTTACCTGACTATCAATGCCATATGCCTCATGCAAAATGTTAGCTTCCCTCTCCATCTCCATAGCTACAGATGGATCCTACGTACCAGTCTCCTGAGGGTTGGTGGGGTCATGTGAACAAGTAGCCCCGCAAGATTGACACACATGTGTTCGAAGACCACCACTAGAAGACTCCCCTGGATGGCGCTGTAGAATAGGGCTAGTATGATGGATGACACTCTGGGTCAAAGTGTTGATTGCCTACAATGTCTCTACGTCAGCACTTTCCTTCATTACGGAAGGCATAACAATGTGCTCATGAGACGACCTAGCGAGAGCTCATCTACCTTACCATGTAGGATCCGGCTGTGCACCAGGTCTATCCTGAGCTGACCCCCCACCTCTCCCCTGAAAATCCCTCATATCAAAATAATTTGGGATTTTGTTCAATATGAAATCACTGTATAGTTTCCTAAGGAAATATTGCAGGACCTCGCAATTGTTGCACGGTGGGTAATTGAAGACCATGTACCACCTATCATAAAACCGCTCCTTCATTTGTTGGTGGTGGCACCAATGGATAGGAAACCTCTTCGCATTGAGGGTAAGATTTTGATTTGTGCGTGGATTGGTGAATAATGAGCACAATTCACCTTTTGTTATTTTAAATCTTTCACATCCTTGTATGATAGTTTATTTGTATAATACTCCCTAGCTGCCTACCTCCTATCTTCCCATCCAGTTATTTGTTTGCTAATTGAATCTACGTTTGTTAACATATATTTCAAGGAATTTGCTAGGGTCATTCTTTTTGCGGTTGAACCATTTGGATCACTCAACCTATTGATCAAATCCTCAATTTGTTTTTTGTTGTTCTCAATTTCACTCATTAAATTTTGTTGAGTGCTAGGAGGGGATTGAGTGATTGGTGGAGGAGGTTGATGTTGTGGTTGATTTTGATCTTGAGGATTTGGTTGGTCCTCCTTTTGAGGATTTTGAGGGTTTGTAGGTTGATTTGCATCTCCTAAAATTTTAAACAAATAGATATCAAATTCAACCTAAAACTAACAAATTCGAAATAAAAAGCATAGAATCCTTACCTCTTACAGCTCCTCCTCGTTGTGGCACCATCGTTGCAAAGAAATTCAGATTCTTGGTGAATAAATTCTTCTCCTCGAATGCGAGCATGCTATTTTGGTGTTTTTGGCCGTGGGTGCACAAAAAAACCAGTTGAAATGCAAATGAGAGATTTGCATTTGTTTTTTTGCTTTTAACAGTCGATGACGTGAACGCATTATAACGCGCTCGCATTATGGCTTTGTAGTTATAGCCACCTGTACCTTGCCTAGGTTTAACCGAAGACATAATGCGAGCACGTTATAATGTGCTCGCGTTATGGCTTACAACTTCTTTTTTTTAGGGTGTCCACGGAATTGCTACCCATTTCCATGCACCCACCCTATGATACATGGATGTATGATGTGATGTAAATGTATGTATGGATGAATAAATTCCTTTTATTTTTAAATGTGATGATAAAATGATGATCTTATGATGAATGATGATGGATGGATGTAATGAGAATTATGACATGACTTTGTATTTATTTAAATGTGATAGAATGTATGTATGGGTTTAGTAAGTGATTAAATGCATATGATGTTGATGGATGATATTGCCATGATTGTTTTTATGGTAAAATAAATATAATGTACCTATGGCACAATTTAATTCATAATTTATTTGATGTATGATGAAACTATATGATGAGATGATAAATCCTACATGTTTTTGATGATTTTTGGAATTATGTCAAGTATACTCAGTCTTATTTTTGTAGATTAGATAATCATTGATTTGGAACCCTTTATGCAACAAGTACTCTGCAGATAATGAATATGATGAATGCAATCTAATTTTAACATGCAACTATATGTAAAATGATTGGCATTTTAACAATCTCTTTGTTCTTTTTGTCATCATAGAGCTTTATTGGATGTTGAAAGTGAATACAAGCATTAATGGTATGTGTTAGACCAATGATGACCTGAGTATTTATTTCATGATTTTTGATATTGCAAGCAAATGCAAGCATCTAGGTATGATTTAACCAAGATGACCTGAGCATTCATTGCATAAATAGGCAATGGTTAATCATTTTAATGTGTGAATTCTAAATGTCATCAGTGATACATTTGCATAGCACATCCCCCGACAATTCATACATTTATATGATTAACTTACAAACAGCTGATATAAAAACATCATTCATCTTCCTTGTTCCCCTAGTTCAATACATCATTGAGTTAAACCAAAGAATTGATAATCAAAAATATAATTTATCCATTGTTGACTTAGAGTGTTTCATTCATTATTCAGATTTTAGATCATCCATCCTGATTTTGCATTGTTTTTGGATTTTCAAGATTTTGACCAAAGACCTAACCTAGGAACCTATCTTAGGGGTCTCGGGGGCTGATCAAAGATTAGTCTTGCCTACGTTACACATGCAGAGACCACATAGTTCGACTAACATAGACTTATGTTTTTGGCTTTTTCTTTTCTAGACTGACTCTTTGTGACATGTTTTGGATTTTCAAAATATGATATGGATGGTTGATACCTCTGATGATGATTGATGTTGCACTTTGATATTGTTTTTGTTTTTTGTTATACTGTTGTTTTCCCTTTGGTGAAATAAATGTTTTTTGTTGCCCCTAGTGATATCCAGATGTTGCCCCCAAGCTTTGGAGTGAGATTTGACTATGTGAGAATGATTTTGATATGGATGCAAAGATGTCAAAACTATTGACATGATATGAAATGGTATTGACTGTTAGATTGTGGATCCTAATATGTATCAAAGTAGATGGGAGATCCTATCTTTTAGAATCACATATGATGCCTGTTTCTAGGTTTTCACCATATATTTTGATTATACTCTTTATTTTTTTGTACATTTTTCATTTTTCTCTTTTTTCTTTCTTTTTGCAGTTTCTATTTTTTTTATTTTTTTTATTTTTGTGTTGCCAAGATGCCTGTTTTCCAGGTTTTCATCAAGGAAACAATTTTTTAGAAGTTTGACCCGTGCACTAGGAGATTTAAGCATAGAACTTTTTGAGATGGATACTGTTGATAGGTTCATCAAACAAATCCCCTTCTAACATTGATAGCTGATATGCTCCTGATCCATATACTGATATGATGACAAAAGGACTAGGCTCAAATTTTTCTTTCTTCTCTCTATCCTGCTGATTCCTATGGTTTTCTTTTAGTACCAAGTCACCAACCTAAAAGACCCTAGATTTTACCCTGTGGTTGTAACTTCTTGACATCCTTTGTTGATAAGTTGTTAGATGATTAACAGCTTGTTGACGATGCTCATCTAACAATTCTATTTCCTGCAGCCTAGATACCCTATAGTCTTCATCTATGATGATACCTCTGAGAGATACACGAAGGGATGGAATTTCAACTTCAATGGGCAATATGGCTTCTGATCCATATACTAAGGCATATGGTGTAGCTCTTATTGGTGTTCTGATACTTGTTCTATAGGCCCATAATGTAGGATTGAGTTGAACATGCCAATCACGTCCAACATCATTAACCATATTTTTGAGAATTTTGAGTTTTATTTTGTTCGAGGCCTCTGCTTGGCCATTCCCTTGAGGATAATACGGTGTTGAAAAATGATGTTGGATATGAAACTTCTCACATAGCTCTTGCACATCTTGATTCTTGAAAGATCATCCATTATCAGTGATAATGGATTGAGGGATTCCATACCAACATATTATGTAGTTCAAGATGAAAGAGGAGATCTGCTTCCCAGTGATGGTTGTAAGAGGTATTACTTTAATCCATTTTGTGAAATATTATGTAGCTCTTATAATGAACTTGTGTCCATTAGATGAAGATGATTTATTTTTCCTACCAGATCTAGACCCCATTGAAAAAAAGGCCATGTCGATGTGAAGGGATGCAGTTCTTGTGCTGGTGCATGAATCAGATTGCTATGAATCTAACACTTTTGAAATTTCTTAATAAATTGATAGGATTCTTTCTCCATGCATGGCCAATAGTATCCCAAATGGAGGAGTTTCTTAGCTAGAGTTATCCCACTCGAGTGAGTGCCACAAATACCCTCGTGAACCTCTCATAGGGCCATTTCAGATTTGTTGTGTTCTAGACATCGAAGTAAAGTACCATCAAGACCTTGACGATAAAGTATGTCATGCAGATTGGCGGATGAAGTTTCTTTTCTGATTCCTGGATAGATCAGGAGGAAGAATATCATTTTTCAGGTAAGCATAGGTCATTTCATAGATGGATGTCTCAGTGGTTTCTATATGGCAGATGGTAGAAGATTTTGGATTATTGTTGGAAGTACATGAAACTTGTTCTACCATAAACTCATAACAAACACGCTTCTCAGGAAATTGTAATAATGAGGCAATTGTAGCCATAGTGTCCACAGCTTTGTTCTCAGCTCTTGGAATTTGATCAAACTTGATACTGACAAAGGACTGTTTCAGATTATCTATTTGTTGCTTCTAGGGCATCAAATTTTCATCTTTTGTTTGGTACTCATCATTTACTTGATAAATAACTAGTTGAGAGTCCCCATATACCTGTAAGTCCATGATTTTCCACTGAATTGCTATTTTGACCCCAATGATTAATGCTTCATATTCTGCCACATTATTTGTACACCGGAACATTAATCTATATGATTTTGGAATGGTGTGTCCTTGTGGATAAATGAACAAAATTCCTGCTCCTGATTCTCGTTGTGTATACAATCCATCAAAATATAATACCCATTGTTGGGGCATCACTTGTCAAAATGTCTACATCTGGAAACTCCATGGTCATTGGTCGATCATCTAGTAAAGGAGCCTCTGCTAATTTTTCAATGATTGCCTATCCCTTGATTTCCTTTCTCTCTACATACTGAATGTCAAATTCGCTTAATTGCATGACCCACTTTGCCAGTCTATCTGTTAAGGCAGCCTTACTGAGTAGATATTTTAAAGGATTGATCTTTGCTATTAGCTTGATTGTATGAGTTATCATGTAGTGTCTTATTTGTTGAGTAGCGAATACCACCGTCAAGCAAGATTTCTCTATGAAAGTGTAATTGATTTCATATCCATTTAAAGTCCGGCTGATATAGTAGATAGCATGTTCTTTTCCTTCATAATCCTCTTGCGCTAATAGTGCCCCCAAAGAGATATATGTCATGGCAATATACAATATGAGAGGCCTTCCTTCTGTTGGTGGCATGAGAATAGGTGGTGACATTAGATACTATTTGATTTGATTGAATTTCATTTCACACCCCTCATCCCACTTGAAAACTATATTTTTATGCAATAGATGATTAAATCGATTGGAGTCTTTCTTGTAGTGATTTGAGTTGATTGATATTATTAGGAGGTAACATCTTCATTATAGCTTTGAATTTCATTAGATCCACTTATATTCCTTTTTTCGAGACAATGTACCCTAATAGTTTTGCTGATGTGACCCTAAAGACACACTTCTTGGGGTTTAACCTGACATTGAATTTCTCCATCCGTGTGAAGATTTTTTCTAGGATATGTAGATGTCCTTCCCTAGTAGTAGATTTTTCCAAGATGTCATCCACATAATCCTCCATGAAGGTGTGCATCATATCATGGAATATTGTCATTATTGCTCTTTGATAAGTGGCTCCTGTGTTCTTTAGACCAAATGGCATGACGTTCCAGCAGAAGGTTCCCCATGGACATGTAAAAATTATCTTTTCCTGATCTTTTGGAGCTATTTTTATTTGATTGTACCCAGAGAAACCGTCCATGATTGACAACATGGCATGTCCTGTCGTTAAGTCCACAATGATGTCAATATTTGGTAGCGAAAAATCATCCTTTGGACATGCTTTATTTAGGTCCTTGAAATCCATACATATCTTGATGCTATTGTTCGGCTTTGAAATAGGTACAAGGTTTGATAGCCATTTGGTATAGTCTATAGACCTTATGAATCCAGCATCCAATAATTTCTTTAGCTCTATCTTTACCATCAATGCGATATGGGGATGCATTTTCCTCAAT
The DNA here is from genome assembly GCA_007115665.2 of Sequoiadendron giganteum. Taxonomy (NCBI): domain Eukaryota; kingdom Viridiplantae; phylum Streptophyta; class Pinopsida; order Cupressales; family Cupressaceae; genus Sequoiadendron; species Sequoiadendron giganteum. Next base: position 305,090,164 of record CM021104.1, on the reverse strand, counting down.
TTTTGCTTGATGGGCTTGATTCCTGTGGGCAAAGACAAGTGATGCATGAGTAGATTTGATTCCAAGCCTGGCATATTGGAATATGACCAAGCGAAGTTGATGCTTTTCTCCTTGAAGAATTTGATGAATTATGGCCTTTCTTGATCTGTCATGGATTCCACCAAATGGAGAATTTTTGCTTTATCTTCATTGCCGATATTCATAGCTTGTGTTGGTTCCACCAGGACTGATGATCACTCATGGTAATGTTCTGGAAGAGTGTTAAATCTTCCATCCTTCAGTGCCTCAGAAAGGTTTTCACTATTAGATGCATTCTTTATTTTTACTCTTTCCAAATCTAATGCTGCCATAGAATGGTTTTCACCATTAGATCTATTTTCCCTGTTGTCACTTTTGCAACTGGAAGATTTGACACCCTCCTACCGACTCGTGTTGTTATGAGTATTACAGAAAGAATTTATACTAGGTTCAGCATGACATAGGAAGTGTACGATGGCATCATCATTTGTAAATATTGGTATATTCAAAGATTCGACAGGTTCCCAGTCAATGAGTTCAGGATGGATTAGTGGCATGAGGTTATCAGATTCATTCAAGGTGATGGATGTAAGGGTTTGGATAGCCATTTCATCATAATCATTTATTGGAATATTGAGGTCCATGATGGTACTTTCTTCCAGATTGTCTATTTCACTCGAGGTCTGTTCGTCCCCACTTGAATCATCGATATTTAGTGGCACTGGCACGATTGGTCCAGACCCAAAGCATTGGACCTCCTCATGTGTAGGTGTATATTTTTGGATGACATCAATATGAATATCTATAAAAGAAACATCGGAACATGAATCCCATTCATATTCGTTTGAGTCTGTCTCAGAGCTATTTCAAAGTTGAAGGATTCTTTCCATAGTCCTCTTTTTTAGTTCCTATTTTTCTTCACTAGAGTATCCTAGTCCTAGATTCTCTTTTGAGTGGAGAGTGAGGGGTGTAATAGGCTCTATGATTCCATCTTTTCTTAATCCCCTAGGTCCTGGTCTTGCATAACCCATTTTCTCTAAAATAGTTTTTCCTTTTCCATATTTATCAATGTTGATGTTGACATTTTTGACACTGCTATTTGATGTAGAGGGTTCCTTATCTTTGTAGAGCCAATCCATGATCTTTTTTTGTCTGTTTCATCCTCTATAGTACCCTTTTTGACAAACCTTTCTTGAAGAACTGTGACCGGTAATGATGTTCAAGGTTTTATGATAGAGGGTTTCCCATATGTCCTAGGAGATGGCATTAACTATGATAGGTTAAGCGATTGCTCCATAGAATATGTTCCCATTCCTTTGTCAGTTAGTTGTACTTTCTCTTGAAACTTTTATGATAAAGATGTTTGCTGGTCCGGATTATTTGTTGATTGAATTTCAATAGGACTTGTTTCTTTTTCTTTACCCTTTTTCTCGACCCACTTGGTGGTGATACTTGGATTTTGTTCTTCTTTAAAAGATTTTGAACATGACGCTTCCCTGTTGTGTGGTACAAAGGTATCTTGAGAGATCCTAAGGGTGTCACAATGTTGAGGATGATTGTAATCAACAGATATAGTCACCTCTCATCCATTTATTGGAAACTTCAAACATTGATGATATATCGAAGGTATAGCTTGCATTTCATGGATCCAGGGTTGTCCTAAGAGAATGTTGTATGTTAACTCTTTCTCCAACACTTGACATGCTATATGTTTTATCATTGGCCCCACTTGAATGGATAACATAATCAAGCCCTTAACCGATCTTTCTTCCTCATCATATGCTTTGATAGTCATTTTTCTTCGAGCATCAATAGCATCATCTGAATACCCTAGTGCACAAATTAACTTGAGAGTGCAAATGTTCAGACCAGCTCCCCCATCTATTGAGACTCTCTTGACATGATGATTATGTATTAAGACTTAAATATGGAGCACAGTATTATGGGGATGGTTTAGTGAGATATCATCATGTTTAGAGAATGATAGGCAATGTGGGGTAGCCAAATGTCCCACCATAGCTTGGAATTGACAAACATCTAGATTCTTTGGTACCGTGGTGGCAACTAAAGCTTGTTCGAGAACTTCCTTATGTGATGGTGATATTTTAAGCAGCTCTAGTATTGTTATTTGTGCAGGAATGTTTTGCAGTTGATCCTCGATGTTATAATGAGATGGAGGTGGAACTGCATGTGTAGACCCAACTCCCTTCAACATGACCTTGGCTTGCCCCTTAGTCATTACATTTGCTAGTTGATGTTCTTGACAGTCTCTGATTTTTAAGACATTGATTTTGATTATCAGAGTTTGGGATGCTTGGGAGCAAGTCCAAAGGGTAGTGTTGTTGATTTTGGGTTCATCAATGTTGTGACTAACTGTATGATCACTCTCTATTCCAGATAGACAAAGTATTGTTGTGTCAAAGACATGGTTGACATTTTTCCCTTTATTGTTTGAAGATGATGGTGCTCCCTTGTCATAGTTTGGCAAAGGGTCTTTGAAAGTCGAATGATCATTATTGTTTTGGGGTATTTCCACATATGCTTTATTGTTGTTGATCAAATCTTGTATTGCGTGCTTCAACTCCATACACTCATTAGTTTTGTGGCCTTTGTTATTATGGAAGTTGCAATAATTAGTGTCATTCCACCATGGTGGTTTGACCTTTGGATCCCAGAATCGAGCTTCCCGTGCAGTGATAAGGCCACTAGTGACCAATTCTTTCATTGTTGATTCTATCATTTGGCCTAAAGGCATGAACCTTCACCGATTTTATGGTTTTTGATATGAGTGTGTTTTTACGATCTAGTTGTTTTGTATGAAATTTGACTTGACAATTTGATCATTGCTTTGATTCCTTGATGTAGATGCTATCAAGTTAAAAATCGGTTTGATATTTTGGGAGTCATTCATTGTTTCATTGGTAGTCGTGCTTTGATTCTTTTGCCAAAATTTTGGCTTGTCACTGCTTGAGTATTGATTGGAGGAGTTACTTGTGTTATTTGTTTTATTGTTGAAATGCTTGATAAATCCTCTTTTGACTAATGCTTCCTCAATTTTAAGACCATTTTCTATTACCTTTTCGAATGTGGGAGGACATTGCAATTCTAGCCTATAGCTCATTTCCTCCGTCAAGTTGTCAATGAACAACTCCATCTTTTCTTCCGCAGGAATGGATCAAGGATATCTGGCACATAGTCGTCACCATCTTTGTAGAAAAGACAAGAACATTTCCCCTTTGTTTTGCTTTAGGTTGTAAAAATCCTTTATTGTAACATCATGTTGGATGTTGAATGAGTACTAGGAGATGAAATTGTTGACAAGCTCTTCAAAATTTCTGATACCTAGTTGTAGCTTTGAGAACCATTCCATACATGCACCTCCCGAAATTCTTGGGAATAACCTCATTAAGTAAGTTTCCTCTTGGGAAAACTCAAGGCTCATTGTTTTGAATTCCCGGATGTGATCTAATGGATCCGTTCTTCCATTATACTTGTCGTATTTTGGGAATTCACAGTGTCCTAGAAAAGGTATCAGACTGACTGTTGTGTCGAAAGGATAGGGACAAATGTACTATATCGCATATCTCTTGGTACTCCCTTTCATCATATCCTGTATATGTTGTTGTAACAGTTGCATTTGGGATGTCAAAGAAGCAAATGGATCTATTGTTTGTTTTGGTTGCAGTATTTCATTCTCACTTGTTTCAGGTGCTTCCTTCAGATGATTGACATCGAAATCCTTGGGAAGTTTGGCATCTGATTCAGCCAACATCAAAATATACTTCTCCATATCTTGTTCTAAAATCTTTTCCATAAATATATGGAATTTGTGATCTTGTTGAGCTGATTGAATATCCTCTGGAGTTACTTCGTTTTTATCATTTCTGTCCAGATTGTTCCAAGGATTTTCCTCTGCCATTGTTTGGGATGTTTCAAGTTCTTCCTCTAAGAGTCTCTATTTTTGGGACCTAGTGAAGATTGGCATACAAACTTTTACCCTTTCTTCTGAAATGTTGATCTTCTATGCTAGGAAAATGTCAATTGAACTTTTAACAAAGTCGAATAAGATGACTAATCTTATTGATGAGACTATGCTAAAAATTTGATTACTATACTTGGTTTCGTGATAAAGGATGATAGTATCCTGATGATGAAACTTCAGTGTAGTAATCGATTGTGTATTTTGATTTGACACTTCTGATTTGCAAGATCTTGATTTAGTTGATAAAATGGGAAATGTGTATATACCTTTATGATTTCGGTCTCTAGACAGTGATTCTGATAAAAAGAAAACTTGTGTTCTGGTAAAAATTGTAGATAAATGACAGACAAACTGATTGGTAAAAATTTTAAACTCTCTATTTTAGAAGTGCTAAAACAGAGTACAAAAGTGCTATTTCCTAGAAGCGCTAGAACAGAGTCCCGAAGTGCTGAAATAGATGACATAAGCGCTAAAACAGTGCACGAAAGTGCTGTAAAAATTGACAGAAGGGCTATTTTGACATAAGTGCTAAAATAGTGCACGAAAGTGCTATAGAAATTGATGAAAGCGCTATCTTGACAGAAGCACTGGAACAGTGCCCAAAAGCGCTGAAAAGGATGATAAAAGCATTGTTTCGACAAAAGTGCTAAAATAAAGACTATAAGCACTGAAATAATGCCCAAAAGTGCTATTTCACAGAAGCGCTAAAATAGTGACCAGAAGCGTTGAAACAGGTTTTCCAGAGTGCTAAAAACATGACTTCTAAGACTCTTTATTGTAAAATTTGATCTGGCCTTGTGGCATACTATATCATGGATTGTGGAAGATGAGAATGATGTATGTGCTAACTATGGTTGTGATACTGAGTGAGAGCTCTTCTTTGGAAGAAGGCTCGTGAGTAGAGTGGTTCTACTGCGTAATCTAAAGTATGACCCCTAGCAAAATCGTGATATTTTTGGATGAATGTTCTATGTTGTAAAAAGTGTTTCTGATTTTGATATAGAAAACGCTATCTTCTTAATTTATTTTGATAACTCAAAGGTTCCTTGGGTTTTGTGATTTTGATTTTTCTCTTGAGAAACGTGGTGGACTTCCACTTTCGCAACAGGGATTTTCTGATCTAACTTGACTTTATTGGTTTTCAGGATGATCTTTAATCTTATTTTAATGAATTTTTGAAAACACAACAATCAATTGTGAATAATTGTTTTAACTAAATAGATCGTGTATGTTCAAGAGCCACGAATGGTTCTTATTGATTTTGACGGGTTGTTTTGAAAATTGTACACAAATCAAATAGACTCACACTTAAGGACAAGTAGGTCATCATTATACTCACATACCACATCTTGAATTGCATTGATGCACACAACCTTGTCACCCCCTAGAGGGTGCCTGTGTTTTTGTCATTTCCAGGTGCGTACTCAGAGTTCGATTTCTCGTCCTTTGAGCAAACGGTCCATGGAAATTATATGGTGAGTGTCTTGGGGGTAGATTCTTCCCTCCCCTTGCACCGTGAGTATGACAATGTATGGATACCGACTTGGCGGGATACTACTCTATGGTTCGTAAATAGGGCTTCCGTGCAGTGAGGCAAATAGATAAACTCCCTCAAGAGACCTCCCAATCTTTAGAACAAAGATTTTGGGGATGGTTATCTTGCTCACTACCGTCAAGTTGGACTTTCATCAACAACTTGCATTTTTATTATAGTGGGTTGGAATCCTTGGCATTAGGTATTCCCACTTAGGTCATTCCCGTAGGGTGAGTACTTTATCCCACTACGGAGGGCCTTCTAAAGGATTTAATAAAGCATAAATAGCATGAAGTAAAAGTGAATCTAACACATTGGTCACCTAGTTAAGGGGAGATCATAAGCCTAATCACCACAAGCACAACATATAAGTTTGTCCTATTTTAAGCCCAAAAAGAAATTTTCTAATCTATGTGAAGGTGTTGCTTCACAAAAATCATGTTGTTCTTTTTAACTTGTACTGTAAACATGTGATGACTATCCTAGGATTGATAAATTTTATTTTAAGAAAACAAAACGTTGCTACCATAGGATTGATATATTTTAGAAACCAAGATGTGACTATCCTAAGATTGATAAATTTTAGGAAACCTGAAGTGACTATCGTAGGATTGATGAATTTTAGTCCAACTATGAAAAAAATAAAATCTAGCCGCAGTCGCGTCGGATCTAGACTAATTTTTACAAAAGTGCTGGAATAGTCCACTGAAGCGCTATAGCTCTTACCTAATGCACTAAAACACGGAAGCACTGAAAAAGGACACCGAAGCACCGAAGTTTGCCATGGAAGCACTAAATCACTGATGTGTTGAAACAGGACATGGAAGCGCTAAATCTCAAAGCGCTGAAATTTTTTAAGGAAGCTCTGTAGTAACACGAAAGAATTGAAACAAAGCACAAAAGCATTGTATTTTACCATAGAATCACTATAGTATTTGATGAAAGCACTAAAATAAAACACGCCTAGGAACCTGCGTGACAGTTTCCAGAAAAATTGATAAAATTGGGAAAATTGGGGGTAATGCCCCACGGTGGCTACCAAATTGTAAGTGGTGAATGAGGTGTAAAACAAAAAACACTTCTTAATATGAAATTATATCAAAGATAAATAAAATTGAATCAATTCAAAGCAATAATCTATTGAAAGCATCATATTGTTCTCTATCTCCAAAGATTTATTAAATCAAAATGGCTCTCAGATCGTGAGTGCACTATGATTTGTTAAAATGAAAATTCAAAGAACGAGATGGATGATAATGCAATGATATGGAGCTAAATGTGATAATACTAGATGAATAATGAATTAAACTAGCATGAAATGACATGAAACAAATAAATGCAGCTACAGGAGGCAGCCATGTTATGAAAGCTTGATTGTTGGATGCTTGAATGCTGAATGCTTGATGCTTGGATTCCTACAAGGTAAGAGTGCATAAGTTAGATTATCTGGATCCTTTTCTTGGGTCAATGAGGCTGTATTTATAGAATTCCTAGCTGTAGAAATGCATAGGGAAAGCATTGAGAGGCTTGGATTCAATCTAGAGGATTGAATGGTGAGAGATGGAGGAGATTGAGAGAAATTTGGTGATTATCTCTACCCATGAAAACACCAGGCAAGAGAAGAGGAAAGATTGATGGAGGAGGATTGATAGAAGATTTTGGAATTGGTCTCCAATTTGTCTCCAAAACTTCCCTTGAAGTTTCAAAGCATTAATTGTGACATATTTTAGACATAAATTAGACATAGGATATCTAATTCATTTTTGAGGAAATGTAGATGGAATATTCCTTATGCCTTTATTAAAATATTTTGATTTATTTAAATTAGCAAAAGAGGGATAAATAATTTAATAAAATGAACTATAGGATAGTTGTTTATTAAATTAGATAGAAGAATGTGGCAATTAATCAATAAAGTGTTTTAATCTTTATTTAATTAATTTAAGATTGATGTGATAGAATAAAATAGGGATTTGATAATTAAATTGAACAAAGTATTTGATTTTGTTTATTTAATTAAGATGAATTTAAATGTGAACTATATAAATAAATATTTCTATTTATTCAAACAGTAAAGGAAATTAGGATAATCAATTAAATAATTTGTATTTAATTAATCGGATGCTCCAGACCAATTTTAGATGTATACACTTTTCAAACTAAATGTCCAATATCCTAATCTTCTTTCATCCCACAAAGTGCATTATGTGGAAATCAAGGCAAAGGTTTCCTAGTGTTCAACCTTGGTGAAAACAAATGATGATTAAACCCAAGCACTTAGAAACCTCTAAGGATATAATCCCTAGGGCAAGCAAGAGCACTTAGATTCGTCAAAGGATATTTGTTTCCTCCAAGGGGTTTGAAATTTGGATTTCTTTATGAATGTTTGGTTTTCATTTGTTTTGAGGACCAAGCAATGTATTTTCCATTTCAAAGCACATGTACAACCCTAGGATGATGAGACAATATTTTGTTGGATTCCCACTTGGATGAATCCAACTGTGCATATTTTGTGTGGATGACTACATGATTGACCACACTGGCTCCCTTCCATGGAACACACTTCTCGGGTAAGCCAAGCATCAGTATCCATGAATCTCCCATGGCATACTTTTCATCTCTACAAAAAAACCGCATGTATAACATGGGGTGGCTTCAAAGGACATGACCTTTTGCACCAACAAAATAGATAAGGTTCTGGCCTTCTAAACAAGGGTTTTAATTTGGTCTTTCCATTCATGGAGGCTAACCCATGCGGAAAGAGACCATTGCTACCCTTCTCGTTGGAGCCAACCATGTGATACTGGCTTTTGTTCCAGTACCCACTTTTATATCCCGACTGGAAATACACTTGTCCTTAGTGTATTACTAGTTGGGTCGTTCCCTTGGGTGAGTACTTTTTCCCACAAGGCAGGCCGGCTAAGATAAAAAAAAGTGAGTAAACATATTCGTAGTTCGATGAACCTTTGTTTAGAAACAAAGGGAGAACACACGCAATAAGTTACTCACACTCACAAAATGTTTTGTTCAATTTTAAACCCCAAAATAAAGTGTGGAGGTAATACTTTTAACTTAATATCTTTAAAACGATTTTGATTCTCAAGATCGTCGTGAGGCGCGAGAGAAGCGCATACGCCTTTTGTATAATATTACTTTGTTAAAAGGATTACAAGACATCGAAAACACACATGTTCATTTTAATCCTCCAAACAAGAAGCGAGTTCTTTGTAAAGCATCAACTTTGAAGTGTGTGAGTTGCCTTGTTCAATTCTTAAACCTTTAAACAAAATCTAGTATGTTGTTCCTAAGGTTCTTTTTAGCCTTTTGCAAACTTTGAAAAATAAATTTTGTTTGTTCTTTTTAAACCCAAAAGGAAATTAGTATTTCTAAAGCATGAAAGTAACAAATTTCTCTTAAAAAACAGAATTCAACATAAGCAATGTGGGATTATTCAACATCCAATGGCCAATTGCCACTTGTCAAGATGTGAATGGTTGAAGGTTGAGCACATTTTGATCAATGTGCAAGTTTGAATTTTGAATTTGATGAAGTGACATGTTTAGGGGGGATGGAATAAATTGAGTTAATGTCACTTGGCTCAAGGCCAAGGACATGTAAGAGACATTAAATGCCTTGTTAGAAGGACCAAGCTCATTTGAATTTGAATTCAAATTTGAGGGAATATTCCCTTTTCATGCCATGTGAGGGAAAATAGATGAATTAATAAATCAAAGTAATTGATTTATTGTGCAAGTTGCATTCTCTAGATGATTTTTAGTGAGAGGGATTAACTTAAACAAGGTTTTGATTAATTTAATAGGAGATTTGATGATTTGACAATTTTGAATCAAATAGATGAATTAATTTAAATCAAAATTGAGAGGAAATGATTAATTAAATAAATGATTTGATTTATTTGATTAAGGAGAAATATGTTAGATTAAATCAAATAAGGTTTAATTTATTCAATTTAATAAGAAGACTTTAGAGATTTTTAATCAAATAAAATGATTTATTTAATTAAATTAAATTGATTAATTTAATCACTAGAGGAGGAAGACTTAATTTAAATGAATAATGATTCATTAAATTAAGAGACAATATGATGAAATGTTGAGAGTATGATTCCAGAGTAAATGATGTTAGTAAATCGGGATCCAGTGTGCCGGATTGAAATTGTACATTTTCCATGTCTACAATCCCAAAGAGTCTCATGTGACTGCTATAAAAAGAATCCTCAGATACCTGGAAGGGACAGTTGATTTTGGTCTTTGGTATCCTAAGGATTATGATCTTATCCTAAGCACTTTCATTGATGCTGATTAGGTAGGAGATGTGGATGATAGAAAAAGTACAAGTGGTGATTCATTCTTCTTAGGGAAGAATTTGGTGTCTTGGCTAAGTAAAAAGAACTCCATTTCCTTATCTACTGCTAAGGAAAAATTTATTTATGCTACAAAAAATTATACTCAAGTATTGTGGATGAAGGAGATATTGAGACATGTTGGAATTGAGTATGAAGAATCTATTGCTATATTATGTGACAATTCTAGTGCCATAAACATTTCTAAGAATCTAGTGCTACATTCAAAGACAAAGCATATATCCATCAAATATCACTTCTTGAGAGATAAAGTAAGTGACAAAGAAGTTAGATTGGAGTATATACCTACCACAGAGAAAACTGCAGAAATATTTACTAATCCATTGCCTAAGGATACTTTTGAGTACCTCAGAGGTAAGTTAGGGGTAATTTCCCCTCCTGATTAGAACTAAGTGATGCAGGTCTTTGCATCATTCTGTGAATTCATAGCCATATCCTATTCTAGATTGATGTTGTGGTGGATTCTACTGAGGGGGAGTAGTTAGACGTATTAAATATGTGATTTAGAGATTATGTACATTTTCCATTGATGTCAAAGGGGGAGAAGAACAATGTGAAAATATCTTGAAGAAAGAGGGAGAAGACTCAACAAAGGGAGAGAAGTGAACAACCAGTTGTGTTGATGGTATTATTTTTTCACATCATGTGTTGCCATCAATGCCAAAGGGGGAGATTGTTGGATGTTGTGGTTGTATTGTTGATATGTGGTTGTCATTGATGTCAATACTATGAGCATTGATGATGCTTAAGGTTGTATATGTCGAGGAGATTGAGAAAATTGTAATAAATATATTGTAGGCAGTCTATGATGTTGTGAAGATCCAAGTGGTGAAAATTTATGTACGTTCAGTTTCTGGTGTCACACATTAAAGGGTTTGTTGTTGAGCCTATCTAGTATGTTCTCAAAAAGTTTTAGTGGTACACATAAAGAATTGAGAAAGTTATGAAGATTTGTGTTCCTACAGTTATTCAGTTACTATAGCAAGTGTTTCTAGAAGATGAGATTGTAATTCTGGTAAATTTGGTTATTACATATGTTTCAAAGTTGATCACTAATGTTTCTAGATCATGCTCTATCAGTTCAATATGTCCACATTGATTAGAGTGCTCGTGATTAAATATTTTTCTTTGTGTGTTCAATTTTTTCATGTTCTTGGCCGAGATGATGGTGATAGTGTGTTGCGGATATCTATGGATTAATACATATATTGTTTGGAATTCTCGAAGGTGTTTATTTGGGTCCTCACTATGTTGTGATTGACTTGTGGTTGTGCATATTAAGATTTATTTGTGTATTGAGGCCAACAGTTGTAATTTATTCTTTGTTTGTGGCAGACATAGTAGTTGATGTAAATTCATGTAGCAGATATATAAGAGCAAATTTTTTCCTCATTTTGATGTATAATCGGTGTGTGTATGTGAAGTACATGTGCAAATAGAGATCAAATCATTCAAGAGTAGAGCAGAGTGTGAAAGAGATTAAGCAAAGTGTAGAAGAGTTTCACTAGAGTGTGTAGAAGTTTTTCTGTGCCTAACTAGAACTATCATCAGGCTTTTTTAGAAGCTAATTTCTTAGTTCAACCTCATCAGATGGATTTAATTTGATTATTGTATGTAAGGTAGTGAGCCTTCCTCTAAGCAGTGAGCTCTAGGTAGTGTTTTCTTGAATGCATGTGCATTCCCTATTTACTCTTCATTATACTTTTAATAGGATATAATCTTGTGGAATAAAATCCACTGTGGTTTCTCCCCTAATAGGGTTTCCACATAAAATCTTGGTGTTCGTGTGTCTCTGATGTGTTATTGATTTATTCTTCCACTATTAATTATCAGATCCGAGATTAGAGTTTGATTAATGTTCAATAAGTTTGATTTTGGTAACAACTGATTCATCTCCCCCTCTCAGTTGTCTACTCTTGTTTTTCCAACATTGAATTCATCTCACACAAATTTTTAACCTTCATTTCAACGGTTTGGTGAGTTGCAACATTGCATTTTTCCATTCATCATTCCTTCATGTTATTCTATTTCATTTCAAGGATTAATTACCAAAATGAGGTTTTACCAAGGCAAACCCCTATTCTCTGACAAAATAAAAAATATATATTTTGATGTGTGTTTGTAGATCTAGGTGAATTGAAGCTTGAAGATCCTTTGAAGAAAAATTTGCAAAAGTTGTCAAGAAATTGGCATATTCACAAAAACTCACCTATAGACCAGAGTTCAGACTTTTAGACCTAAAGATCGGACAAGATGGAAGTTACAAAAGATCATTAGAGGCTACAAAAATATCAATCAAACCCTAGTAACGGGAATAAATCACCCACCTAGTTGAATGAGTCCCTATATATCCTTTTTTCAACCTTTTTGTAGATCCTGATCAGTCACTAGAAGATTGGTGTATTAGTCCTAGTGTGCTTCAAACAAAAAAAACTCTAGGGTTTAAAAACCTTGTTTTGACCTCTTCACTTCTCTAGGTACTTTTCTATTTCATTCTATTTATTAATCTGATTTCATGGTTTCAAGTTTCTAGGGTTTTGTGCATAAGTGTTTGCATTTTCTCCTTTGAAACTTTATTTAATGGTGAACCCCCATCCAATTACAATAGGAATCCCCTATCCCCTTCCTCAACAAGTCACTTGGTTGAGGAATATAGGTTCCTAATAAACTAAAGTGAAAAATAGGCCCCAAAGTTTCATCTCCTAAAAGGTGGACACCTATTTCCCTTATGTTCAATAGATTTTTTTTTTTTTTTAAATCACTTTTTTATTTAAATTTCTACTAAAAAAATTAAAAGGGTACCTAATAGGAACTCTATGTGGGGTTTCACTAGGCCCCGTACAAGGGTGTGGACCCCTTACAAAGTCCACAAGCCTCATAGGGTCTCAAACCTTTATAGGGTCATCAACACTATATAAAGGGCTCAACCCCCTTAAGTGGTGTGTGAGGTGTTGCCCCATGTGGGCCCCAACTTATATTTTTTTAATTAAAAAACACAAAAACAATTTGAAATACAAAAAAAATCAGCTACCCCAATATCAAACCCATATTCTAGATTTAGCCCATGTTCTAGATTTGACAATGTTTTTAAACTAGTTGGCACCATTCCACATTTTTTGGCACTTCCAAATTTGGTGAAAATTCTATCAAAATTAGTAGTGATTTCATGCTAATGTCAACAAGTGGCTTTTGAGTTTTTTCCTCCCTCTCCATTATGAGTTCCTATTTTGGAGTTCAACTTTGGAGACTAATATCTTAGGATCACAATCTTCTTTTCATAGATTTTTTATTTGGGCCATTTTTTTGCACTCTACATGCTAGTGCAAATGGTTTCTAATTTTGGTGCACCAATTTTTTTAAACTTCTATTTTGCACAAGTTTTACTAAATCGCTCACTTCGAGAACTTCTAGAGCTTCACTTAGACTCATATAAACTTTTTATAAGGTACAATTATTTTTAAAAGTGCATAATTTTTCATTTACTTCATAGTGGTGCTTTCATTTTGTAGTCATTATAATAAAAAGATGTACCTTTAGCTTTATTTTGGAAATTGTAATGCATTGATATCAAAGTCCACTTAAATTTTCATTGGAAGTGACAATTGTAATCACACTAAGTATAAAGTGTCAAGTTATGTTTCTTTTTTGGGGGGTGGTGTTTGATGTTTTGCATTTCCTTTTGCTAGAGTAGTCTATTTCATGAATACTTTGAGGAGAATATGATGATTATATCAAATCATCCTCCAATTATTGATTTTAAAATAGGGTACTATATGTCTTGGTAGGATTTATGATTAAGAATTTCAAATGGTTTATCCTCTTTCCTTGATTCTATAAAGCATTTCCTCAATCACCAAATGATTTGGAGAAGAGAGAGTGGCATCTTAAGAAAAGTCATATTGTTGGAAACTATGTGTCTTAATGTAAATTCCAACACAAGGATTATTGTATTAGATTTTAATGCCTCTATTTCTTCTTTGATTAAAATTTTGGAGATGTATGAGGATCTAGATGATCATCCATTCCCAAATGATCCTCACTTTGGTTACTTAGTTTCCTTAGATGATTATTATAATATGGCATATGATCAAGATACCTTACAAGTATTAAATTATTAGCAAATAATTAACATAAAAGGGTAATCAAATATTTTATGTTCACTAGAAATTAAAAACTAAATATAATAATCAAATTAAATATATTTAAAATTATACTTGTTGGAAAGATTATTTTGATTTCTATGATCTTTAAAATTATCTTGTCAAGTTGATTTCATATGAAGGTCCAACCAAAGGTTTGAAATTGAAAATTCTAAGGAAAATTTGAGACATACAATGTGATAGGCCATCCAAGGACTTCTTTTCAAAGTTTTTCTGAATAAAGGTAGCTTCAAACAAAGGTGGGTCCTTTATTTTATGGTGCCTTCATTCAAATATCCTTTTAGTTACCAAATTTTTAATCATATTGAAAGACCTTCAAATGAGGGTAATAGACTATTTTTTAATAATAAAATAATTCTTTCATTCATTCATTCCTTTTATTTGGAGAAATTAAGTTATTGTTTCGGACTCAATAAAATGATGACTTCAAAATAAAGAAATCTTTGAATGAAGAAAACTTTCATTTAAACATATTTTTAGCAAAATATTTGAACAAAGGTGCCTTTGTTTGAAGAACTTTCTTCAAATAAATGTGTTCCCTACTTTTCACCCCATTCAAGTTGAATAATCTAATGTCCTAAGTTTGGGACTCACTATTGTGGGTTTATCAAATTATCTTCTTATCTAAATTCCAAAAAAATAATGCAATGACTCATTATAGAGTTTTATGATATTTAAAATAGTAGATAAAAATAACTAAACCAAACTTGTCACTTGTCATGCATTTACCATGCAATTCTTAGGTTGCAATTTTGAAAAAGAAACAAAAAATAGAGTAATAGATCCTAGTTAGATTAGTTTATTAGTTTCCTTTCTTGAATTTGTTGCTTGTCTTTGTGTATGTAATAAATAATGTAGTTGAGATTTTGGTGAGTGTGGTTGTGCTCTATAAGTAAATCATCTATAATTTGAAAGTCTATATAATAGATCACTTACATTTTCTTCTATCAAAGCAGTTTTGAGATTTTTTTATTTTTTTATGATCCAAAGATCACCATAAAAAAGGGATTGGGGCCCTAGCTCGGTTGGCTAAATCTTTCCTATTGTAGGAGGTTGGTCATGAGGTCTAGTCTCCCCACCCCCCATGGTACCGGAGGGTGTATCACGCCAGCACCGCCAGTCATGTTAAAAAGTTTACCAGGCACACTGCAGTTTATAGGGGGTCGTGCTACCTGATTCCTACAGGCTAAAAAAAAAAAAAGATCACCATAATTATCTCATTTTCCTTCTTTTGGAATCAAATCCATTCATCTAAGTGAGAGATCTTGAATTCATCTAATTTTTATTAGAAGATATGAATTTTATGTTGGGCTATGTAAAATATCAATACTTATAGTAATAGAGAATAACTATCTTATTGATGAAGGTTACTCCACTTACAATCTAAAACTCACAACAACATAGATTTGTACAAACAATATGCAAGACGAAAGCAATTTTTTTCTATTATCACTAAAAAGAAAATGAATTACAACATTACAATCACCATCACATGGGAATTCTGATTACATAAATCTATAAATCTACAAATCAGAGCCACACTCCACTTTGCTATGCCCTCTCTCTATAACCCTTATTCACATCCTTTATTTGATAGGTGTAACCACCCTAGAATCTTCTGGAAAGTGTAACTTCCTCAAGAAAATATTTTGAAACTTAATTAATTTTGGTAGTACAACTTCACGGGGTCATAAATTTTAATCCAACCATTGGATTTTCAATTATAATACCTTTTTGGAAAGCTCGTGAGAAGGCACATTCAGAGCCTCTAAGTGCCTCAAAATTGACTTCAAATATTTTGATAGGATTTTTAAAAATTGAAATTTTAATGTCTCTCAAATGACAAATGGTATTGAAGTGATCTCTTCACCATTGGCTTCAATTTACCATTCTGAAGGTCTATGTAAGATTTTGTACCCAATCGTGCATAAATGCAAACTTACAAAAAATAGTAACCCTGCCAAATTTAGCCCTTATTGAAAAGAAACAACATTTTTTTTGGGTCATGCAAGATTGTTCTTACACCCTAGATTATCCTACATCACTTATATTTATTTGCACCATCAAATTCTAGGTTGTCATCCTATAAAAAATAAAAAGGAGAAACAAAAATAGAGGGGCATAATTATTTTAGAGATGTTGCACTTCTATCTCACATCCATGTAAAAAAATAGAATAGTGGAATTGTGAGGTGGTCATGATTGAAACATGTTAAATTAGAAAAAAATAAGCTATGAAAAAGAGAGGTGTTGATTCATCCAAAAGAGACAACTTTAGAAATATTACCTTCATCAAATATTATAGTGTGAAGAGGTATGTGCAACATGGAAAGAGAAGGCTTCCTATGAATTTTTTCTTTAATTTTAATTCAACATGAACATTTATGTTCTTCTGAAGATTCATTTTTTGAGTTTTAACGTTACGTTTTAAGACCATGTGAAAGCTACATGTCTGCATGTTTTAAAATTTTTGATGTCTTAGCTTTGTAAAAGTCCTTTCATTTATTTTAAAAAATAAATTGGGCTTGTAATTTATTTTTTTGGAAGTGATATGCAATTTAGGCATTAGAATTTGCTTTAGAGGAGTTATATGCTCAAACATTTGAATGTAATCAATTGTATTCTTGGTTGAAGCTAATGCTTATTTATCAAAATAAAATAATATAAATATTTTTTGTGTGATTCCTATTTGAAGGGAGGGAGAGAGCATCTATATGTAAAGATCTCTCAAAGAAATGTGTTGAACTGTTGGGTCATTGCACACATTTCTTTATTGAAAATATTACAAGAAATAGAATGTCTAGTAAGCCAATTTCCATCTTTGAAGGAGAAAATTTTACATATTGGTGTACTCGGATACAAAAAGTACTCAAATCTAAATATTTGTGGGAAATTGTACAAGGTTATGCATAACTAGAAAATTTAAATGCATTTAATGCATTAAATGATAAACAAAAAAAGGAGTATAAAGAAAATGTAACAAAAGATAATGAAGTCTTGTTTCTAATTCAAGGTGCAACTAATCAAGCACTTTTTCTTACGACAATAGGTGCTATTCATTCTAAGCAAGCATGAAAAATACTCAATAATGCATGTATTATGGTGCACAAACTACAAAATTGTAGAAAATGGGGATTTTTTTTTAAATGTGAAGATGGTCACTAGTAAATTTATGAATGATTTTACAACAAAGGTAGAAGTCTAGTAAATCAAATGAAAGATTTAATGAAGATGTGGATGACAAGAAATTTGTCAAGAAAATTTTAAGGATCTCAATTCCCAAATTTGTTGTGTGGTATCTATGGCTAGAGATTTACTTCAAGTTATTTCTAATGATTATTATGAGGGAGAATAATAACAATTATTTCCATCGAGCTTATTGTATTAGTTGCTTTCATTGACTTTATTGTTTATCTTCTTACTCAATTCCCAAATTTGCTGACGTGGTATCTATTCTTAGAGATTTACTTCAAGTTCTTTCTTATGATCATTATGAGAGAAAATAATAATAGTGATTTCATTGACTTTGTTGTTTATCTTCTTATATGTAGTAAATAATATAATTGAAATGTTAACAAATACGTTGAATACTATAATTTTCATTTATAATTTAAAAGTATATAATGTTGAATATTTTATGATGAGCAGATCATAGTTATAGATGATGATAAACATCAGTCTTATGAAACAGTAACTTAACTTATAAATCACATTTCGACCTGATGTAAAAAAAAAACTTTGAGTGAGGACCAAAAGTACTGCTAAGGAAAGCTGTTTATATCTGGAATGCATATGCTAAGAATATCAGTGTCAAAGAGAAATATGGCGTAACCTTTATTCAGCTTTTGCAGAGCATTTTCATCTAGTGTGTGACCATATATCTGTACTATAGATCACGCACAAAGTTCCAAAGTATATTACCCTTAAAAAGAATAAGGTAGTGTCATTTCATATAACATATATGAGGTGGCAGTTTTTTATTATCTATCAAATGCGGTTATAGTGTATTGAAAATTGATAGAATTCTTTTATTAAAAGAATTGAAGAATACATGCTAATGATTATGGTAGAATTGTTTTAGTATAAAATTTTGAATAAATGTCATTGAATCAAAGTGAAATAATAATTAAAAGATTTATTATCAATTGTTGAAGAGACATTATTTGTATAGGGTAAAATTAGTAGAAAAGAGCATCTAATTTTTTTTAAAGTATAAAATCATTTAAAATATATAGTACTATCTATCATATATAATTTATAGGAGGCGTTATTTGTATAATCTATCAAGATAAAATCATAGACTATAATGAAAATTGATAGAACTGTTTTTGTTTTAGGTAAAAGGCTGAGCCTGTAGACTATATTATATATAAAAAGTAATTACATATGAAAGTCAGAGATAACAAAATCTGACACATGTACAACAGATTGCTATAGTTAAGTACAAACTGGAGAAAATTCAGGCATGTTACAATACAAGGTTAATGCTTTATTGAATGCCTATAGAATTAAGGTGCATTTTTCACCAAAAGTTGCATTATCATTCTTTTAAGAACCATTTTTTAGAGGGTTCAATGGATGGAAAAAATCAGCAAGGACGTTGCAGTCTACAACACTTTTAAAATAATAAATATAGTAGTGTCATATCAAACAACATATATGAGGAGGCATCATTTTTATTATTGTGGCATGCAGCTATAGAGTATGGAAAAATTTGGTAGAATAATTTAATTGAAATTTTGAAGAAATCGTGTGGACTTAAGATATACTATTCTACAAAAGTTACATTATTAATCACTGGAGGCTTCATTTATATAGGGTATAAAAATTGGAAAAAGGCATCTACAAAACAATGTAAATTAATGTCAATGAGTGGGTCAATAGAAAGGTGGTCTCCTACACACTTGAAAAATCATGACATGAAATATATTAAAGTATAGAAGAAATGAATTTGCCTAAATTCAAGCACAAAATTACTAACAATAAGGTGGAGAGAATAAAATCCTTCCAAGATTGATAATCATATACATGTGGAACAAAATCAAGTCAAGCTCTATATTGAATGCTTCTCTTCTTCCCTTTACTCAATGCCATCTCCCTTTCTTTGATAGTTGCTCTCCATATAGAAACACCTTCATACCTCATGCATTTAGGGGGCATTATTTGTATTTTATTGCCTCAACATAGATTTATTCTTTGAAACTTATATCCCTTCCATTTAATGCAGGATTAAAAGCTCATCTTCCTGGAGCTATAATCTCCTCTAGATTTAGTCCTAAGATTCACCATAGCATTGATATTTTATACAAATATTTAAATTTTTTTCTTATGTAATTTGAACTTTTGAATATCCTTATCTATTTATCAAGTAATCTGTAATCTTGTATGAATTAAGAGTCTCTCGCTTCTCTACTTCCAGGGTGCTGCCACAATAGTTGTTTACATAGTCAAATCCAAAAACTACATACTCTAATGACATGGACTGTGGAAATCTAATGTCTTTGACTTTCTGGGAGATCCTGATTTTTGTTGAAATCACATATTTTTTTAAAATATAATGATTTAATCCTTGAAAAGTTCCATTTAAAGGATTTCAATTGAACAGGGTTTCATCAAACCACATTAGACCAAGCCCCCTTGGATAGAACCCCGTTAGTTTTAAACCATACCTATAACAGAGTCTCCTTTACACCTATCAAAATGTTGATAAAAAACCATTTTTGATTTACCTTTTGGGAGATCAAATGAATTCATTTAAATTTTATTTTTTTTAAGTATGTAGTCCTTATTATAAGCTCCCAAAAAAGTATAATTTTAATTAAATTAAATTTGATTATTATATTTATTTTTTTATTTCTTGTGAATGTACGTTTTTCACTAAAAATCAAGCTCTTTGTTTTGCATATGTGGAAAATTAGTAGATTATCAAAATAAAATTTTGGAAAATATGTTCAGGCTGGATATTGATGTCCTTGATCCATTAAAAATAAATAAAAATTGATACATATAGAAAACGTTATGTTGTATACAATCTGCCTATGTCTGAATTGTAATTGGTTTGACTTCAAAACTTGATTAAGGAAAAAATATTTAATAAAAAACTATGAAACCAAATTAATTGGTTAGATATCATAGTTACAAATCTAAATTCAAAAAGATTATATTTTTATCCTTCGTACAAAAGAATCTATGTTGTATATAGTGAGCATCACTCTTTAAAAATGTTGTTTACTGATAAAAACTAGTTTTCGAAGGAGATGAAAAAAAGTGCAATCTGATTCCAATTTTTTTAAAATATATATATTTAGAATCTATAGACAAAACTTCACAAATCACTAGTTTGCATCATCTTCAAATTCCTCATGGTTTAGCCGCTATAGGAGCCCGAAAGTGAAGATTTAGTTAAAAAAAGTCAATTTAGTGTCTAATTTGCCCAAAAATTGTAAACCAGTATTGTGGGATCACCCTCCATCAAGAAGAGTTTTCTAGAGCAAGAGATGAGATGACAATAGAAGAATTTGTATCCTTCAAGGAGAAAACATGCAAAATCTTCACAATGGATCCATAGAAGATTCAAAAAATATACCTTGATTTATTTCAATTTTTTTTGTCTTTATATTTTATTTTGTGCTAAACACTAGATATCCCAATGTAATTTTGAGTAAGGAAAAAACCATAATATTTGATCTATAATTGAATTGAGTGGTTTGAATTATTTATTTGGATTCAATGGTGAGTATCCTAGAGCTAGACATAATAAGTAGTATCCTTTAAGTGAAAATACACAAAATATGAACAAAAACTATAACTTTCCTTAATTAAATTACTTTTTGTCACATCCCTTAATTTTTATTAAATACTTGATGTCAAGGCATAATATGGACTAAGGTGGAAACACTAACGTTTGAATTATAATCATAATTCATTTTTCTGAATGTTTATAATATGGATTAAAAAATATTGGTACATTTTTCACCAAAATCTACATTATCAATCATTGAAGAGAATTTTTTCTATAAGGTTTCATGGATGGAAAAAACATCAAGGAAGTTACAATCTACAAAAAAATTTATTAAAAAATAGAGTATTTCCAAATATATATAAAATATAGGAGGTACTATTTGTATTATTTATCTACATGCAATTATAGAGTATGGTAAAAATCGGTAGAATCATTTAATCAAAATTTTGAAGAAATCATGCAGACCTAACATGCATTATTCTCAAAAATATGTATTATCAATCACTAGAGACACCATTTATATAGGGTTTAATAGATGAAAAGTTATGTCTATTAAATAATGTAGATAGATGTCAATGAGTGGGTCCAATAGAAATGCATTGTCCTACCCACTTGAAAAATCCTCACATGAAATCATGGTGAGGTATAGAAGAAAATAATTACCAAAATTCAAGTGAGTAATTACCATCAATTAGAATGAACAAAATCTTTCCAAGATTTATATTCATATACATGTGGGAAAAAATCAAGCTAATCTCTCAATTGAATGCATATCTTCTTCCCTTTACTCATTTTTATCTCCCTTTCTTTGAGAGTCTATTTTCTTAAATAAACACCATCATTCCCCATGTATTTAGGTGGTATTTCTTATATTTTTTTCCTCTACATATATTTTTTAAAAGAAGATATACATCTCTTCCTCTTTGAGTAGGATTGCTAGCACGTCCTCCTAGATTTATAATCCCCTCTAACCCAAGTCCTTTGATGTTTTATAAAAACCATGAGATTTTTCATTATTTAATTTGAGATTTTTAATCTCCTTATGATTTTCTCAATTAATCTCTAATATTGTAGAGCTTAAGGTTCCCCTGCTTCCCCACTTCCATCAAGAGTAGTTTCCTAGAGCTAGAGATGATAAAAAAAAAAAAAAAAATTGTCTATTAAGGACAAAATCTATGAAATCTTCACAAATGATCCATAAAAGATTAATTTAATACACAATTTCATTTTATTTTTGTCACATCCCCACAAAATCAATATTATTTCATGCTAAACAAATAATGTCTCAATCTAATTTTGACTAAGGAAAAAACTCTAACATTTGAACTATAATCATACTTGATTCTTTTTAATGCTTATATGGATTTAATGATGAATGCTATTGAGTTAATACTTTAAAAAAAAAAATTTTACATTTGATGATTAATTAAAAGGGTATGTATAATTGGTTTTTAGTTTATTTTATGATACATGCATGTTATCTTTTGGGCTAATTAGATACTAACAATCTTGTGATGATAATATGTGAGAAATTAGAATATTTTTATATGTGCAAAGGTGCAACAATGCAAACTTAACAACTTTGTCTTAAGAATAATCATGATCCTATTTAACATTACCTTTTTATCCTCATGGTTGAATTAAAACTAGATGGATCATTCAAATCTAAGTAATTATATAGATGCAAGTCATGACTTTGAACCTTATCTAGTCACTACACTTTGGAATGATTATTGATTAAACCTCTTACCTCATCCTAGATATTCCATAAGAAATATAAATAGTAGTGTAGACACTAAAAATTGACCACTTTCATTTGGTTGATTTACCCCTAATTCAACCAATGTCATATCCTCTATATTAATTAAATAATACTCCATTATTTAATTAATATTCAGTATCGTTCATCCCTTCATCCTAATTTATTTCTTCTATCATCTTTAAATCCTAGCCTAAAGTAAACAATTACCTTTAATTATTTACTCATGTCCCTTATCCCTTTTCCTCTAAGGAATTAAATAAATTATCTCTTTTTTTAATTCTCCTCATGTCACATCCTCCATAACCTTTTTCTAACACTAATTAATTTGCATAATCCTAGATTAAGGATGTGCACATTCCTAATCCTTTATTAGGGAGGTGTCACATCATCCATAATATGCAAGTGGATCATTAATCCTCATTACCCACCTAATCATTTGTCTAATCCCTCACTTACACAACCTAATCATTGATTAGCTATCCTAACCTTCCCCTTGGTCAACTCTCCCCATCCCCCGAGGAATTTTTAATTCCTTTTTGTCTTCCCAAGGTCCTTTTGAGGAATTTTTAATTTCTCTCTCATCCCCCAAGGAATATTAAATTCCTTTTATCTTTCCCAAGGAATATTAAATTCCTTTTATCCTTTTCATGCACATTAAAAAGGAATTTTTAATTCCTTTGGTCAATCTTTTATCTCAACCCTTGATCCTCTTCCCAGAATCAATCTTAGCCATTCATTCATCTCCCCTCTTGCTAATGAGTAAAAGACTTAGTCATTTTTCACTCTCAACCACAACCAACCACATTCTCAACCACATGCATCCAAGCCTTTTACTTTCACACACTGCCATATTGCATCCATATCCAAATCCATCATCCTTGCATACAAATCAAGAAAAATGAAATAGTTATGCTGCCAAAATTATCTTAGAGCACACATATCAAGCCATCAACGAGGGAAAACAACTCCATCAAGCTCATACAAGGTGAAATCAATGTTAATTTCATGTTCTTGTTTGACTTCCGTCTTTAAGCCCTAATCTTATATGATGTCTTTAGTTTTTATCCTTTTGCTTGAGTTTATTTCTTTCATTTTAGATGGGGTAAAAAAATTCCACACATTTCTAGAATGCCTGGTGAGACCCACGTCATGGGTCTACACTTTTATGTTTTTTGTTGTTTGAATTTTTTAGGTTCAAATTTTACACGCAGAGGCGAGTCTGCTCTGATGTGTGAAATTTCATGTTACAGACGCGAATCTACTGTCAATAGAGGCAAAAGTGAATTCACCCTTTTGCAAAAAGGGGTGAACTTGAAACCAAGGGCGAATTTTCTTGAAGCAGAGGCAAACTTGTGAAGGTCTCTAATAAACAATGAGAGTGTTTGAGTTACAGAGGCAGGAGATAATTCACCTCTCTTTCTAGATGAGCAATTTTGACAAACATAAATAGGTGAATTTTCTCTATACAGGGGTGAATTTGAGGTTTACCCAAAACTTGATTTTTTAGTTTACAGTTTCAATTTGATATTTTTTTGGGGTACTGATCCATGAATCTATCTGTTTGTGAGTGTGTTATTTCACTAACGAATTTCTTAGCTTTTCCTCATTCGTCCAAGACTAGCGGTGTTAAATTACTAGCATATTTTTTACAGGACAATCAGTCGAATACCCCTTTTAGTTAGTTTGTCTATCGATTTCCATACTAGCTAGGCACACGTAGAATTAATTAAAGAGTCAATTTTCATTGTTTATTGTGTTTGGTAGTAAGATGTTGATGTATCCTCTCTTCTTGCACCTTTAGGTGATACTGGGTGATGAGAAATCACAGTTTTCTCTAGTCCAGTCCAATCTACCTAGGAGGTGCTAGTGTGTCTAAGCTATCCCCTTGCGCTATGTGCGATCCTGGGGACCAACCGAAGTGCCTAGTATAGTATTCCTTTAGTGGGGTCTTCTTGGGATTTCATCACCCGGGGGATGATTCCAACCATGTGTTACTAGTGAGGTATATAAAGGGGGAGAATGAAAGTTTTACCCCAATCCATTCATGTCATTTCTAGTGAAGCATCGAAGCTAGGGTGATACCTAGATAAGACATGAGAAGTTGGTCTGAGTTTCTAGTACCTCATTGGGGCTCTCAACTCACGCTTGTGATGAGCTGGTGTTCATGGTTGTGCCTCACGTACCTTGTGTATATCAAGGAAGCATGAGATTTCCTTGTATAGCCTAGATAGAGAATTGTATTTTAGTTGCATCTTGGTGTAGTGTAGGGGATGCACATTGTACCCCAAAGTTACTCATCATGTACTCCCTTGGGTTGAGATAGGAATCCTTATGGTGGACTATGATAGTCCTCAAGTGAGAGTGTTAAGGTGAGCCCATGGCGTTTGTTGATGACCCTGTACCACTGGAACACTAGCTATCTTCCTTCACGAGAAAGGATGATCCAGAGAACCACTTTGGTATCACGGAGTATTAACCTTGGGTTGTCTGCTCAAGGTGGTGGACCTACATAAATTTTGTAAAGCCTTAGCACTAATTTTTAGGACTGTGTTGTCTGGCGTGTCTTCATTGTGCGATACCATTTCTTTTATTTTCAATTGAGTTAGTCCAAACTTTCTACCTATTGATTGTCATGTTTTTTGTCCTTTTCCACAATCATCCCCTACCCTCAGAGGAAAATTTTCTTCATACAGAGGCAAATTTGCACTATGGATAGGTGATTTTTCCCTGTAAAAGGGTGATTTTGTGTCTGAGTCAAGTTTAGGTCATCCCTTTAGGCCAATTCATCTTTAAGAGGCAAATTTTTTTGTGGGTCCCTTCTTAGGCGACCCTATTTTTGCCTATTCTCAAAATAGGTGAGTTTTCCCATCCTTTAGGCGAGTTTGTGCCAGTCCTCATTCTTAAAATTCACTTGTTTCCATAGAATAGGCTATTTTTCCTCTTATGGGGAAAACCTTTTGTCCACAAGGGTGATTCCATTTTTTGGTATGAGTCTTCTCATCTATACATCCCTCTAGATAGAAAAATCTATTGTCCTCAGGGGTGAATTCATTTTCGCCTATCTTTGTCATCCATACAAGTCAAGTTTTAAGTGAATTCGTTTGTCCATCAGGCAATTTTGAAAATTGATTCCACCCATTATCCAGTGGTCTTCTGAGGTTTTGGGTGATCCTACTTTACAAACTAGTTTTTCTTGTTTCTTGTGGGTCCTTCAGACATAGGTGAATTTGAGTCCCTCAAATAGGCGAGTTTTCTTAACACAGAGGCAAATTTGTTTTCCTTAAATAGGCGAATTTGTGCTACATAGAGATGTATGCGCTACCCATACAAAATCCAGAGATTCAATCCTTCTGATCATAATTATCCTACATCTTTCCAAGTCCAAAATCATAATTCAATCATTTCCTTTCTTCCTATTCATCCTCAAACCATCAATTTTTTTTAAAAAATTAGGAATTTATTTACCCTAACTTGCTTGGGTCATAACTTTCTACTCGATGCTCATAATTCAAATCCATTTACATCATTGGAAAGGTCTCCAAGAGTACTAATTCAATCCCTAAAAAAGGGTTCCTTTGACAACCCATTTTTAGGGACCGATGCAAATTTTAACCCCGAATTCCACTCTGAAGACCTCTGAAGACACGATTTAATACAACAAAGAAAAACCAAAAAAAATTGAAAATTTTGATTTTTCAATTTTTCTAAATCCTGTCACTCCTGGATTGTTCTAGACAATAATCTAAGCCTTCAATCTAGTCCTAATATGAGCTTCAATCCAATCCTAATAGAATCTTAAATCAAATCATAATCTGAGCTTAATATACATTCCAATCTGAGCTTTAGTCCCTCCACATCCAAGATCTTTTGATATCAAAACAAATCTTAAGACCCCTTTTGCCATGTTATTCTAATCCATTCTATTTATCTGTTTATCATCTCTCATTTTCTTCTAATAATCTATTCCCATATTTTGAATCCATATCCATCCAATCCAATGTCATGAATCCTTATCCATCATCAATGCCACCAAAAATAGTAGTCAAGGGAAATCCCAATTATGTGGATGATGATAACAAAATTCTTGTTAATCAAGATGAGTATGCAATAGATCCCCTTGATGCTATCATTACTAGCAAATTTTCCCCAACTATCTTCCAAAATCCAATCTCTCATTCAAGATATTACATCATGTCTTTATCCACATCTAATAACAATCTTTATGCTACCCTTAACGAGGGATATCCAGTATCTTCCCCATCCACATATTCATCATATCCTTCATCTACATCTCTCTCTTATCCACCATCCCAATGTCCCTACCGTAATCCCACATCCACATCTTCCAACCTAAATCCACCATCCCAATATCCCTACCTTAATTCCCCATTCACATCCTCCTATTTTAATCCACCATCCCAATCTACCTATCTTAATCCAACATCCATATCCTCCTATCTTAATCCACCATCCCATTATTCCTATCTTAGTTCACCATCCCAATCTTCCCATTGTAATCCAACATCCACATCCTCCTATCTTAATCCACCCTCCCAATACTCCTACCTTAATCCACCATCCCAATCTTCCCAACCTAATCTAGCATCTACATCCTCCTATCCTAATTCATCACCCACACCCTCCTATAACACTCCATATTCCATTCCATTATATTTTAATACTCCACCTAATCCTATTCCTCTATCTAATCCCATTCACTCATCTAATCCCAATCCATCAATTCATAATCTAGTCCTCCACCCATCCATAATACTTCATCTATTCCCATCACCCCACCTAAGCCTACAATTCCTAATGAACTACTTCTAGATTTTTTCCAAGGACTCATGATAGAGAATACATCCCCAACTCCACATCCTGAAGTCATTGAACCATGCTTCCCCACTCCCCCATGTACAGTCACTAGTGATGATACCCTTCTCCATCCCACACCTATCATTACAATTACCACCCCTAGCATCACTCAAACCGTTGAAACCATCAAACCCACTGAATCCATTGCATCCCCATCTTCTACTCCTAGATCCACCCAAATCCAATCCCCTTCTCCCACTCCTAGTATCACCAACCATCATTCGCATGAACTTCATGAATCCTCCATCCTTCCATCTCCCCCACTTGAGGAGTCCCTCCAACACTTCACCATCATTACTCTCACACATGATGAGGCATGCCATGAGCTTGATACCAAGCATACCAACACATCCCCTCATCCACATCAAGATCCTACCATCTTATCCACTCCACATCAAGATCATAGCTCCTCATCCACTCCATCCTGTGAACCCCTTGTCACTCAAGATCCAGTCACTCCATATTATGATCTCTTATCACCCACTGCCACAAAACCATACCCTATCATATCACCTAGTCCCTCTCCTCAGTTGAATCCTTATCCTACCATTCAACCTACCCCATCTCAAGATCATACTATCTCATTCACTCCATCCCTCGATCCCTCTTGCACTCGAGATCCAATCACTATATCCCATGATCCCTTATCACCTCCTCCTCCAAGTCAAGATCCCCCCATCCCATCATCTCCATCTCATGATCCTTCATTGCCACCTAACCCTACCATCTCGACACCACTTTTATATCACCTTGGTACCCTTACACTCATCCATGGTGGTTTTCTACTAGAAGAAAAAAAAATCATATACACCACCCATCCTCCTCCACCTAATAATGGACTCACATCATGCTTCAAAAATAACAAGCATCTTATAATAGATCAAATTCTCAAAATCATGAACTATCAAAGAAAAGGTTTAGGCCTTCATGTGCAAGGTATTTTAGAGCATATCCATGTCAAAGAAAATCAACACGTACAAGTTCTTACATATATATCTCAAGTCTCACAATACAAAACTATTGGTACAACCTCCATACATCCTCAACGATCCTCTTCTAGAAGAATAAGAGGCTCTTCCCATTGCTCCACCACACAATTTGTCACCATCCCCCCTCTTCCATCATATCACATCAAAACAACCATCCATATTCCTCCTTCATCCTCCAAATCCATTTTGGGTATTTATGTCCCTCCATCAACCATCACACATTCTCCATATACAAATTCCATTTTGGGCCCTTATATCCCAAAATCACCTCCTCCATCTTATCCTCTTCATCCTCTCATTCATCCATCACCTATCCCTAGTACACATCATAAACATCCTAACCTCATAATCCTTGGTCAGGATCAACAACAACACCCTTCCATGCATGCTATCTCACATCGTCCATCCACACACCATCTCCAAAATCCTACCTCTATCACTTCATTCATGTTTCCTCCACATTATCCATCTCCTTGTACCCATCTCATCTCTATTAAAATAAATTTGGATTCCAAAGTAAAAATGAAAATTCTAAACATCCACATGAATATAAAACCCCTCATATACCCCTCAAAAGACATGTTGAAGAAAAGAAAAATCCAGTCCAAAATCCAAATCAATCCCAACGGCCACAAAGGCCCACCAAAGAAAAAAACAAAACTATGTGGATCCCAAATAAAAAAGATGCAATGCCTTCAAATGAAAAATCTATAACAAAATCCAAAGTTGCTAATCCCAAAGCTACTCATCATCATCCACCATCTCCTATATCTATTTTGGGTCCTTATGTACCAAAATTCACTAGCCCAAATCCTTCATTATCCCCACATTCTTCATCCATTAATCTTCCTATCCTTTCACAACCACCACCATATGTGCCAATGTTGGTCTTGAAAACATTCCCCCATCATTCCATCCATTCACTTTCCAACATCCCATTCATTATCCCACATATCTCCCTTATAAAATACCTTTAATCCATCCTCTTGTATAATTTATTCATCCCCATAAGATTGTACCAACATCTAATAGTCATTTCTAATAGGGGCTCTTTTTACCTCATATGGAACTTGATGCTTGAGTCCTTCATCTATCCCCTATCACATGTCTTCCAAAATCCATTTATCCGCATCCCTATCCTTATCCATTTCCGTCTACATACTATCCAAAAACAAAAAAAATCCAAACAAATAAATCGTCCAATGGTTAAAACTTGGCAAACAAGAACCTTGGATAAGTACCATGATGAAAACCTAGAAAGCAGGCATCATGTGTAAATCCCCAATCCATTTTCTTTCCACACTTGGAGGTAAATTCATGTTATGCATCCCCTTCATCCTTCTCCTTCATCCAACTTATACACCCAGCCTACCCATCATATCCCATTTATCTCCAATCCCTCCATCCTCCTTGTGATCTTGATGAAGGCAAGGGCACATATCTATACATACTTTGGACCCCTTTTGGAATATATTTATCTCATCCATACACTATCATATTCCTTATCCTCCCCATCCACTTTCCTTATCCATGCATCCTATCCACATTCCTATATTTTCCTTATTCATCCATCATACTGCAATCCATCTCCCTTCCTTATTTACCCATCCTTTGATTTTCCATCCCTCCTCCCTCATCATAGATGACATATCTAGAGAGGGGCACATTTTGGATCTGTAACATAGTCCTTGGAGACATCATTCATCAAACCTATCATCCCTTCCATAACACTATTACTATCTCCCCATCCATCCATCCAAAAAATCCCTTTCATCTCCCCATCCTTATCCCTCTATCCACCCTAGAAAAATCCTTTTCATCTCCCCATCCTTATCTTCCTATCCATCCCTCATATCATACCTTCCATCGCCCATCCTTATCTCCCTATCCATTCATGTCTATCCTAATTCCATCTCATAATCCCTTGTCATTGGTATCTAGCTATAGGCTACCCCCATGCAATCCAATGTCATTCATCTCACTGTCATCACTCCCCCCTCTTTTTCACATCTTTCTAACCTCTTATCAGTCTTCATCACTAATCTATCCATCATACCATCATCCCCATTCATCTTTTGATGATTTGGATAACTATTCCATCCCTGAGCTTCATATGATCACCACCATCCTTTCCACTAGTTCTATCATGTCTCATCATGTCAACTCCATCATTGTATCCATTCATCATGGTCATCTCATCATCCCTCATCCATTGTTTGTCTTTGGCATTGTTTCAGACTTCATTTCCCTTGAACTTTCACATAGGCAAGGATAATCATTTGATCAACCCCCATGGAATTTTTCCATCCATTCTTTGTCAACCATTAAGGTCTACATTGTCCTCTTTCCACCTTTATCCATGACTAGTCATTAGTCTTTTATCAAACTATGAGGTTTTTGCACTTTCATGTAGGCAAGGCCATCAATTGATGAGCCCCCGAGACCCTAGGTTTGTCCTTAGGGCATGTCTTTGTTTTGTGTCATGTCATCAAGTATGTCCTTATCTAGCTAGTTCTTGACAACAAAATCTATTGGTCTTGAGGTTCAATCGATTTTGAATATCTCGAGTCATGTTGATCGACTGATCTACCATCCATCTTCAATCTTAATAGGATGTATCAATCCCATCCATCTATTGATCCTATAATAGAGGAAATTTTAAATTTATTGTGATCTTTTGGTGCTTTTTCATTTTTTTATCTTTTGAACTTTCTATTATACCTACTTAGGGTCACCAAGATCCATCATATCATGGTGCACTTTGACTGGTAAACATAGGGGAATATCTTGATCTTTTGTCTACTTTTTTCTTCCTGGCTGTCCCATGTAGTACCCACCAAGATCCTTGTGGTATTGTGTTATGTTGGGACATCTTTTGTGTCTGTGGTTTTCCAACATTGGCCCTACCAAAGCCCCCATGACTTTGGAATGTTGGACTAAACTTTCGTTTGTTGTTCCACTTCTATGCATGTGATACGATCTCACCTTGGTTCCTCATACCCCGGTGCATAGTATTTCATGCTATATCAAATTAAGTTCTCATTACATGGCAGCATAACACATAAAAATTAACTTTCTTGATTTGATTACTATCCATTCATCTCCCCATCTTCCATCCTCTAATCTATCAAAATCCCCCTATCCATTCACCATAAACCTTTCATCCTTCATCACTCTCCCTCATCTATCTATCCTATCCATTTTCATCCCTCCAATTTCTTCATCCTCATCATTTCATCATCCCTTCAATCTTCTTAGGATAATATAGATTTTTTATTGTAAGCATATTTTCATCCATCCTCCTCATCATATCATCATCTCTTCAATCTTCTTAGGATAATATAGATTTATTATTGTAAGCATCTTTTCATTCATTTCAATAATCTCACATCTCAATCCAACCCTCATTCATTCAATCTAGAAAAAGTCATCTAATCACATCCTTGGTACTATTCCCAACCTTGCTACAAGCCTTGATCCAATCATCATCATCATCATCATCATCATCACCGAGATGTATCTTTCCCTATCATTTTATGTTTTTTTGGGAGGTATCCTTCCCTCATCAACAACACTCTCATCATCATCATCGGGATGTATCCTTCCCTATCCTTTTGTGTTGTTTTAGGATGTATCCTTCCCTCATCAATAAAACTCTTATTATCATGAATCAATGTAGGATTGAAGCTTTACTGGGACAACATCATATTTGTCATTAAATCCACTTGTGCTTTCTTTTATCTCTTCATCTTATCATCCTCTCTTATCCATAATTTTGCATCACCTCATCCATTTCGAGAGCACAACCATGTTCTCTTGAACTTGCATGTCCTCTCGAGGTGGCATCCTCAATCCCTAATATTCAACTTCACTCCCATAATCTTTCTTCCTAGTCACTTCTTTGAATGACTGGGGCATCTTTCACAATCTAGCCATCTTCTTCTAGGTGTTGTGTTTTAATCTTCTTTGAAATGATGCTACTTCATAACAACATCTCAAAGAGGGGCATAATGTAGACATTGAAAATTGACAACTTTCATTTGGCCAATTTACCCCTAATTCAACCAATGTCATATCCTCTATATTAATTAAATAATACCCTATTATTTAATTAATATTTGTGAACATAAAATTCCCAAGCTCCCTACGGGTGATTTTATTTTTTCTTAAGTACTGACCACACACTCCCTTTAAAAAAGAAATATCGGGCTCCTTTCAAAAAGGCTTATGCGAATACCACCACTTGTCATTCGAGTGCTCCTCACAAGGTTTCCTTCCCTTGATTTGCATAAACTTGTGCCATGCTTCCACATGTCAGTAGTTTGCAATCTTCAGTGCCTCTTTCCATCACCCTCCTTTTTGGCCCTAACCACATGCCATGTAGTATCATTCCACGCACATTTCTTGGTGGCCACACCCTCAACACAGTATGCTTGGAGACCTTCACTTTGTTGGGGATACGAAGTTAGTTCCATTATCATAGATCAACATCTAAGACAACAGTGCCTTAGTGATTTTCATTTTTCACTTCAAAGACACAAAAAAACTATGCCATAAACTGGAAGCAAGCACAATTTCTCCCCCATTGATCCTTCAAGAGAATTAAATGCTTAACAAGATAGAAGATTCAATACAAGTACATATTCAAGAAACTGAATCAAACAATCATGAAAGACAAAACAATGAACACACAAATATACATGGGGAAAACCTTTTCAGGTTAAAAACTCCACCTCCAAATCATTTAGCTCACTTGTATTATTCAATAACTAAAATGGCTAAAATACAAACATAGAGCTATGCTCTTCAAGATATTACATCTCGTTCATTTGGAGAAAGAAAACATGCAACAAAAAATATAATCTTTACACAGTTACAATGTCCTGATGACATACTGAGTAGATTCCCTTCAACTCCTCACAAATGATTGTCATAGCCAGCCTCACGGCCATCCTAGCCACTTGGGCTATCAGATTCACATCTTAACAGATCTAAGAGTCTAAGTGTTCATGGTTGAACTACTCGAACACACTTCGCCTCTCTCTGTTAGCTCTCCTTCTTATCGATCTACACACTAGAATAAATATATCGTGTGCATACCTCTTTAGCCCATCCATGTCAGCAACGGTCATCAAGATAATAAATTATCCACCTGCAAGCATTCCATTTTTGATAATGTGCACCAATTGATCAACAAGCATCAAGCTGTGCAACATTAAATCTGGTCTTAGACATGTCCGTCAACCTTTTTATAATAATACAGCTCAGTTGCACATCAGAATAATAACCGTTCGACCAACCATATCATAAGGATCTTCCACATGATGCCATCTGATTCATCTATTGCTTCTGATAGTCAGTCAAACTAGTCCAACTCGGTCAACCAAGTATCGAGCTCATCTGAGCTCCTATCGTGTTACTGCCGAGCCCACATGACCCAACCGCAGTACAATAGTGAGCTCACCCGAGCTCACCCAACCTTCTACCTTGCTACCGCTACCCCAGCTGACTCACCTCACGGTATGGCGGTAAGCCATCCGAGCTCACACCTTGACTCCACCACACTACTACACCCCTGTTTGAGTTGCCTCGCGATATGGCGGTGAGCTCACCTAAGCTCACCAAGCCATCTACCTCACTACCGCTGCCCTATCTGTCTCATCTCACGGTGTGGCAGTGAGTTCAACCGAGCTCACCCAATTCATCACCGAGCTGAAACTCTGACTATAGTACACTACTACTGAGATCATATAGCCACCCTACAGTATGGAGGTAATGACCTATGTTGACTGCCATCACCGTGCTACCGATGAACTTCTTGAGCCTCCCTACGGTGTGGTGGTAACTTCCAGGCCAATCATTGGTGGTCTCACCACGACCACCATGGTGAGAGGACCCACTACCTACAGTATGGCAGTAACCACCGAGCCCACTACTAGCGGTCTCACCGCGGACACCACAGTGAGAGGAACCATTGTCAGTGATAAGACAGTAACCACCGAGCTAGGCCACTGGTGGCCTTACTACACCACCACGATGAGAGAACTCACTATGCATGGTAAGGCGATAACTGCTAGTGCAGGCTGCATGTGGCCTTACCGTGCCACCATGGTGAGTGAACTAACCACACGTAGTAAGGCGGTAACTGCCAGATAGAAAAAACCAAGTCCAAGCTAGACTACCATGGTAAAGGCGAGAACATGAAGGAAAATGCCAAGTCTTCAAGGGAAAGGCCATAAACGTTGAGGCATAATTTCTCAACAATCTCCCACTTGTTGAAGACTTTCAGACTTCCTCCAAACACACGGAGAAAGACCAATAGCATGATTCCATGCTCCAACCAAGACCCCTACAACAACATTCAAAAAATATCCACCATCTCAAGTTACAGCTCCAAACATCCAACACAAGAAAAAGAACAAGCCAAGGTGTATATGCACCAATCTCTAGAACACAAACATTAGATCCTTCAGGTGGAAAATGCACCACAGCAGTAGAAAAGTACAACAGGAACACCAGAATGAGAAACATTCTCCAAAATAAGAAAAACCAACCAACTAGAATAGCAACCATAAAAATGACTGACCTCCATCCAATGGATCAAACCCACATGATTGAAAACCAACACCCATCACTTGTGCTGAATCATCCAACCACCCATACCTCAGAGGTATGAACATCAGTAAACTCATGCCATCACACAGCCAACCCAACAACAACAAACACAAGGACCATGTGTCAACCATCCAAAAGACTACACATATCCAGGTACTCCCACTGCAAGGGTATTGTCTAGATGAACGCAAACAAAGCACCATCACAAGCGATCTAGGCATACTAAGTCCACCAATCCCTGCACATAGAAATGAGTAACCATGTAGATCCAAGGACCATCCACACTGATCTGCACCATCTACAACCACCTGATGTAGAATTTTTTTCTCTCAACTATCTTCCAGAGTTCTTCCAAGATCCTCCATATCTGACTGAAGAAAGAAGCCCAAGAACCTTCATGTCATCACCCAAGTGACAACACATGACCACAAACTGTGACCAACTCAGCTCAAGAAAAGCATCTCACATCTAAAGTCATATGAAAACAAACATACAAGAAGAAAAGACTAGATTAGAGAGAAACTACAAATCAAAATATGTAGCATCCTCCTACAATCAATTCTAAATGCCAGCTGTGCCAAGAAAGATATTCTTCACATCCCAAAGGGAAAAGCTATAAGAACACCCAACAAATCCATGGATTTAAGCACCTCAAATAATATAAAACTCACCCATATAACCATCTTCTATCAGTCCTCAAAAAGAACAAGGAGATACACTATGTTGTCCACCTTTCATTATGAATCCTCTAGAATTTTAAAAGCAACTCAAGATTCATATCCATGGAAGATAAAGCATAACACACATCTAAAAGATATAATGGGTGAATACCTTTCAAATAAACTTTACTGCTAAGCAAACCAAGAGGAAAATAAAAGATGCTCCTCCAAGATAAACAAGTCACCATGACTTACCCAAGAGAAATTTACTTCATGTTCTTTGTTGAAATTGCATTCAACCAAGGTGCAGGCTACTCAGAATTTGAGTTGTAACAACAACATTCTCAAAAGAATTCCAGCCTCACCTTATTCTCCATGCATCCATGAATACTAGCAACCTGTCATCTCATACTAACTCCAAACTACATCACTGCAATAAACATGATGTCGTCCAACATATGACCAATGTACTCAAAACAAAGAGAAACCCCAGACCACTGTCAAAGCTCCAAACCTAGGAACATGAACTTACCAAGACACCATGATCTACACATCCCCCTTAGGAGATACCATGCTTCAAGTGAACTATCCATGGTCTCAAGAGCAAAGAAACATGCCAAAACTCTAATGCACAAGAAAGAGTATACATGATATAAAGAAGACAAACTCTAAACCAACATCACCTATCAGGCACCATCAACATCTCAGCCAAAGACTACCAAAGTCCTCCATGGCTCCAAGATGTTGCACATCTTCAAATAGTGACCATGCAGATGTGAAAGAAACCCTTCTGCAACAATGAGATCTAAGAATCCCACCAGGAGCATCTGCAACACCAAAGAAGATCATTCACCACCAAGTGCTGAATCCACAGTCACTACTAAAAATCCCACTAAAATGTGACACCGAGCTCTCCAATTACCATGACCGAACATCTACTGATCCAAAAACCTCCAGGTACAAAACAACATGTCCATCGGACGACAATGCCAAACTGCACCAAGATCACCAGATCACACATACCACACCATCACTGTCAAAAGCTTACACAAGCCAGTGTATCCAGCTCTCCATGTCATCGTGATTCACATGCTACAGGTCCCCATCATTGACTATTCAGGTACTCAAATGCCATCCCTCTACTCATCTCAAAACAACCACGTCAATGCATGAGTGACCATAGACAAGGTCAGCTAACATATCTGCACCACATAGTTACAACCTCATGGATATAGATAGTCTACTTCTGAGTTGTCTCACAAAAAACATGTAGGTAAGGACAACCCACAACATTGCACAACTCGTGGATGCAACCAAATGTAACAACAAAACTATTATTGCACTGGAAAACTACAAAACTGAGATCATCAATGAGATCAACCAAATCAAACAAGCATGACCCAAACACCATATCAACAACAAATCCGATTTTCCAGTCATGTCCACAATTCAAGCACCATAGTCTAGGAAACCAACAAAAATACCACAAGAATGCTGAAAGAGAAACTTATACCAATATTCCCATGCAGAGATGACATCACACCTCCTCAAACCATGTCGAATTACAACTATCTCATCCAGTCACACCCCAGAAGCTAGGTTTTATAAAATAGCTGAACAATAGCTCCACAAACCACAAGTTTTTCTTGACCGTGTAAAACCTACAAAACCACAGTGTTTATAAAACACCCACACATCTCCATATTCACTGCTCATCTAAATGACTTAGGAGTCTACACACAACCATCACGGTTAACCAGAACAATGAAAAAAATCATGAATATGTATGATAGAATTTTTAGGAAAATCTACACAAAACCGTCAGAGCCAAAGACATGAATCTAAACCATGTGAGTGCAAGACATAGGTAAGAACAAAACAACAAATCCATTTCAGACCAGTTCCAAAAACCACAGTCATGCAGAAGCATATGAGAGAGCTAGGCTATTTAGAAGTTGTAGACCACTAGGATCAACTTCATAGCCTCCATGCAATCAGAGCAATAGAGAAACCACCTTTAGTGCTAAGTCAAAACACCCAAAACAAGCTAAATAATCCATGGATGAAGAACAACACAAGCAACTCCATACCACCAAGGAGTCTCTCACACAAAAACCCAATATGAAACCATGCTTCACTGCAACACAACCACAAGAACATATCATGCCCTTTGCATCAGGAACATTTGTTGTGAGCTAGGAGCCTCAGACCACATCGCCACAATATGATCAACTCCAGTAAACTCCAGTGTCTTTCAAAACTTTGTGTTGAATCAAATAAGTAACTTCAACTCATCGAAGGGTCAATCACCAACCAATTTCTCTAGATTTACTCAAGCTTGTCAAGATAAGAAATCATCATAGGAGAAATACCCAAAACTCCAGTAACTAGGAGAAGGCTTTGACACCACTTGTTGGTATCATCAAGCCTTGACCTCCTTCAACTAGCTCTGATACCACTTGTTGGTGATAGGAAGTCGGTTCTATCATCATAGATCAACATCTAAGATAGCAGTGCCTTTGTGATTTTTATTTTTAACTTCAAAGACACAAAACAACTATGCCATAAAGTATAAGTAGGCACAGTTGATCCCCCATTGATCCTCTGAGAGAAGTAAATGCTTAACAAGACAACAGATTCAACACAAGCACAAATTCAAGAAACTGAATCAAACAACCATGAAAAAAAAATAATGAACACACAAATATACATGGGGAAAACCTTTCTAGGTAGAAAACCCCACCTCCAAAAAATTCAGCTAACTTGTATTATTTAGTAACTAAAACAGTTACAATACAAACATAGAGCTATGCTCTTCGGGATATTACATCTTGTTCATTTGGAGAAAGAAAATAGGCAACACAAAATAGAATCTTTATGGTTACAATGTCCTCATGACATATTGTGTAGATTCCTTTCAGCTCCTCACAAAAGACTATCACAGCTAGCCTCACGGCTAGCCCAACCACTTGGGCTATCAGGTTCACATCTTAACAGATTCGAGATTCTAAGTGTTCATAGTTGAGCCAATCGAACACACTCCGCCTCTCTTTGTTAGCTCTCATTCTTATCGATCTGCACACCAGAATACATATACCATTTGCATACCTCTTCAGCCCATCCCTATCAATAACAGTCATCAGGTTAATAAATTATCCACCTACAAGCATTCCATTTTTGATAATGTGCACCGCATAATCAACAAGCATCGAGCCACACAACATTAAATCTAGTCTCAAACATGTATGTCAACCTTGCTATAATAATGTAGCTTAGTCGCACATCAGAACAATAACCATTCGGCCAACTAGATCATAAGGATCTTCCACATGATGCCATTTGATTCATCTATCACTTCTGACAGTCAGTCAAACCAATCCAACTTGGTCAACCAAGTACCAAGCTCATCCGAGCTCCTACTGCGTTACCGCCGAGCCCACATGACCCAGCTGTGGTACAATGGTGAGCTCACCCGAGCTCACCCAACCTTCTACCTCACTACCGCTGCCCCAGCCAACTCGCCTCATGATATGGTGGTAATCCATCCAAGCTTGCACCCTGACTCCACTGCACTACCATGCCCCTATTTGAGTCACCTCATGGTATGGCGGTGAGCTCGGCCGAGATCACCCATCCATCTACCCCGCTACCACTGCCCTATCTATCTCACCTCATGGTATGGTGGTGAGCTCAACCTAGCTCACCCAAGTCATCACCGAGCCCAAACTCTGACTACACCAGGCTACTGCCGAGCTCATATTGCCACCCCACGGTATGGCGATAATGACCTACGCTGACCACCATCTCCACCGCACTACCGTTGACCTTCCAGAGCCTCCTTGCTTTGTGGCAGGCCGACCACTAGCGGTCTCAACGTGGCCACCACGATGAGAGGACCCACCAGCTACAGTATGGTGGTAACCGTCGAGCCCACCGCTAGCAGTCTCACCGTAGACACCACGGTGAGAGGAACCATCGTCAGCAGTAAGGCAGTAACTGCTGAGCTAGGCCGTTGGCGGCCTTACTGTGCCACCACGGTGAGAGAACTCACCACGCACAGTAAGGCGGTAACCACTAGTGTAGGCTGCAGGCAGCCTTACCATGCCACCATAGTGAGTGAATTGACTGTGCATGGTAAGGCGGTAACCGCCAAGACCAAGCCAAACCGCCATAGTAAAGGCCAGAACATGAAGGAAAATATCAAGTCTTCAAGCGAAAGGCCAAAAACGTTGAGGCATAATTTCCCAACACACTTGTCTTTGCAACACAAGTTTTTCATCGCTTGAGGGGAAGGATGAATGTCGGCCCCGACTGCTTGACACGTGATCTTCTGTAGGCTTCATCGTGAAGGAGATTTAAGAAGGCGGGAACCTCACACCAACTGCCATGTTTTGTAACTACCACCATGAGTGGATAGCATGTGTCAACACTCTAGTCTGATGGGACCACTACCATCATTTGTAGGGGATGCATCTGACTCTAAGGTGTCCTTGTTCAAGGATCAATTCTTTTCAGTTGCAACGACAAGGGGAAATCATTGCTAAATGCATCATTTCTCATGAACAACGAATCTTTTATGTTATTGGCTCACCAAGCTAGTTTTCATTATAAATACTGCTTCTTCTTTCGAAGCAGGAGTTCAAATTTTGATAGGAAAAATTGGTAAAAGAACCAGGCGTTTACCGCTTTTAGATTATTGTAAAGACTTGCAGACTGTGCCATTTTTTGGCCTTTTTATTTTCTTAAAGATTCTTGATAAATTTTTGCAATGAAATTGTGGTGCTAGATGTTTCATTTGCAAAAATTCTATAAATTTAATGCATGTTTTTTGGTTTAGATCATGTCTTTGAATCCTCTTTTCAATAAAAGTGTGTGAATATTATTTTATGTCATTGGGTGAATCATTTAGGTTTCTATTCTTATTTTCTGTCATTCCAGAACAGAGAAGATTGTTGAACAGGCCCTTAGATTCGCATCTACAAGATATATCTATCATGCCTTACATCTAAACCTTAGTGCATCACCCTAGTTAGATTCTTTTATTTTATATTTGCTTCCTTTTCCCATTCAAAACCCCAATTATAGAAGAGTTGACTTCTCTAAAATCTGGAGGTTACCCAGTTTAGCGCAATAGGTCTCCCCTTTAACTGAGTTTCCCACAAAGAGTTGTTACCTTGTCATTTTTTGGTATCCGCAATTTTTTATTTTTCTTGGCACACCCAGTGGGACCACTTAAATATACCAAATCAAAAGGGTGTACAATTCATCGGCCCATTACTAGGTCACAAACCACAAATAATCCTAGCTTGTTAGTGCCTCCACTAGTAACAGTGCATACCCAAACTCACCCAGTAGAGCTTTCGGATCCCAACCATAATGTTGATCGCAAACCAAAATTACGTGGCTTGGGATGCTAAAAGTCACCTTGTAGCCCCAGTTGCACCTGTCGTATAGGCCCCTATCTTAGTCACTTCTCTCAAAGCTATTCCAAATTTTACTGGATATGGCTCGAGAACACCATATGAACATCTTCAAGATGTAGCAGACATGTGTTTGGTGCATGGAGTTACAAATCATAACATAGCACCAAGATTGCTTTCTGCTTCTTTTCAGGGAAGAGCACTAGATTGGTATTGCACTCTGCCAAATAATACTATTGGTACTTGGGATGAGCTCAGGAATCCTTTTTATGAAATATTTTCTAATAACGGAGACAGGTCTTCTCTATATCACCAACTATCAACAATCAAGCAGACCCCATCTAAAGCCATGACCGATTTCAACGCCCAGTTCCATACAACCTAACAGAGGATCCAGAATGCCATCTGACCACTTCCTAAGTTAGAATTTATGTTTTACTTAAGGTCCATCAATGCCAACATCTCCATGATGATCTAGTCACTTAGCGGAACCACATTACCAAATGCATACAACGTAGAAGTTAAAGTAGAGAACAATCTCATTAACTTCAGGAAGTTGCTACCTCAGCCCATTATATCGATATTCCCTAAAATATTGGCTTCTTCTAAGGAGATTCCATCTACAAT
Source organism: Sequoiadendron giganteum (assembly GCA_007115665.2). Taxonomy (NCBI): domain Eukaryota; kingdom Viridiplantae; phylum Streptophyta; class Pinopsida; order Cupressales; family Cupressaceae; genus Sequoiadendron; species Sequoiadendron giganteum. The sequence continues at coordinate 305,048,398 of CM021104.1, read as the reverse complement.
AACACCTGTTTTGCCCCCATTTATGTATACATATCCGAGTGCACCCCAAAATCCTGCTTCTACATCTAGTGCCTTAAAGGATGAGATGAGAGACATAAGGGAGATGTTACAAAAATTGACAAATGAAGTAACCACTATCAAGCATAACTAGGTTACTCCTCTGAGACCATCCTACCAAGGCTATCAAAGTGGTAGACCCCCATACCAACATAACCAATATCAAGGAGTTGCATGCACGACTCCATCAACTCAAAAAAATCACCAAATAGTGTCGGTACCGACTCCACTGGGGGCTGCTCAAACTAGTACAAGAAGAGAGCTGACCATAGGGTAGAACAATCTCACCAAAGATTTCAATCCCTGGTGCTATCCCTATGGTGATGCGCATATGCCTTGAAATTGTTTGTGTGGAAATTTGCAGCAAAACTTTGCGAAGTAGCCCAACTAAGGCTTGGCGACGAATTCAGGATATAAATATGCCTCTCCTAAAATGGAGAATGTGGTTCTCACCACACAAATGTAGGGAATGCCCTTAGAGAAATAAAATTATGCCTCTTGACCATTCCCTCCTCTCATGGATGGAAAGGGAGGAAGCATTATTCACTTATGAAGCATCTACATCGGTGACCCTCCAAGTATAATCTAACTAAAACACTCGATCGAAGAGGAGATTCATAGGAAAAATGGTCACTCTATGACCCAAAAACATCCTGGACCAACCTCTCGGCCCTTCGACAATCGCTCCACAGCTACAACTACGTAAAGATATTATCATCACCAAATCAAAGGAGCAGAAGCCTCCAAAACTTCCACCCTTCAACGCAGTGGAACAATTGAAGAAATATTCTGTTAATATAAACCTTTGGGATATCTTGGCCATTCTAGAGAAGAAGTCATTACTATAGAAGGCCCTACAGAAATATACGGTTGTGTAGTCAATGGGACAAACTCTTGAAAGTGCAACAGACTCATCACCTCAAACCAAAGTTCTTGTGAATACTGCTTTGGAATCTCCACCCAAATCCAAAGAAAAAAAACCAAAACCTAAACCCTTTTTCTTGACTCTCACTATGGGGAAGAAACTGTTGCACAAATCAGTGATCGACTAAGTTCCAGTACTACAGTCATGCCCAAAAAGATAGCTGAAGCTTTAGGGCTTAGCTACGAGTCCTTAAAGAGAGGAGTTATGAAGCTAGATTAGAACAAGGTCAAAACTATAGGCCTCATTAAAGACCTCCCCTTAACTTTGTTTTCCTGTCCTAGAATCATAGTGCCACAAGACACCATGATCATTGACATCCCTCCAATGTTCAGCCTCTGCCTATCTTAGAAATTCACCTCAAAGATAGGCATATACCTTTCTTTGGATTGGTTCCACCTAATTCTCAGAACTAAGCATAGATCTAAAATGAAGATAATATCAGAACCTTTGCATGTAGAAAATGTAGCTGATGAAGCCATGATCAACTTCAAAGACATTGATACCTCTGTCACCAAAGAAGAAGCCAATCCTAGCAAGTTGTTGGCACATGAGCAAGAAACCAAAGACAAAGTCAATCGAAAATAAGTCTTCTTGACCAAGTATGTAGGCACTAATCCTTTAGGGAATTATTATGCTACTGGTTTGGGCACCTATGTCATATATGATGAAGATCAAGAGTTACCGAGGGTATTAAAAGACTCCATGGCTGAACAAGCCTTAGAGCTCTAGACATTACACTTCAATGGTGCAAGATGCAAGGTTGGCGCTGGTGTCGAGATATGCCTAACGTATCCATCCAATGAGAATATCTTCAGGTCATTCCACTTCTAGTTTTCTTGCTCAAACAATGAAGCCAAATATGAGGGTCTCATGCAAGAACTAAGAGTCGAAGAATGCATGGGTATCAAACAATTAATGGTGTTCGAATATTTTGAACTTGTAATCAATCAATTCAAAAACATCTCTACTGCAAACAATGTCTATATGCGGTCTTATAGGCATAGGGTATGGGACCTCATCAAAGTTTTCGAAGCTTTTAACATCCATGTTATGCTAAGGGAGAAAAATTTAGATGCGGATCACATGGCCATGATAGGATCTCAATTCAATCCTATCTCTAAATTGATTGGGAATGTGCACTCTATGTGAGTGATCATCTAACCCTCCACTCTCAATAATGATTAAAGTTGGAAAGTATTTCAAATCGATGAACACATCACCTCGTTCATTCAAAATTCAGGAGAGTTCGTTGATCAGTTTCATCTGAAAATTGAAGAAGCATACAAAGGATACATCATCCAGTTGAAATCAAATAAGCTTATGAAAGGGTTGGTCACTTTCAAAAAAATTGTTTGATTGTGATGACGCAAGGAATAATAGAAGAAAATTTGTAGCTGACTAGGTAGACTATGCTGACCTTGAGGTCGAGAATGGAAGAAAAATGAAGGTCAGGAAAGAAGTCTCACAGTATGATAAAGATAGGCTTATACACTTCTACAAAAAATATGAAGGGGTTGTGGCCTAGTCTTATGATGACCTCAGGGGATATGATCCTGATATCATCCAACACACCATCAAACTAATAGAAGGTGATAAACTTGTCCAACAAAAATAGAGGCTCATCAATCCAAAGATTGAAGCCTTAATGGCACAAGAGCTAGAAAAGTTGATCCAGTCCAAGATTGTATTTCCAATCAAGCACATCACATGGGTATCCAAACTCATTCCAGTACAAAATAAAAATGGAGACATTCATCTTTTTGTTGACTTTCATGACCTAAATAGGGCATCGCTGAAAGACCATTACCCACTACCTTCCATGGAATCAATCTTGCAGACTATGGCAGGATCAAAGATGTTTTCTCTATTAGATGGTTTCTCAGCTTACAATAGGGGTCAGGTTAAAGTAGAAGATCAGCAAAATACCACTGTCACCACCAAGTGGGGAACATTTGCATATGCCAAAATGCCTTTTGACCTATCAAACATGGGGAATACCTTCTAGCGGGAAATGGATATCACCTTCAGTGAAGTGATCAACAAAATCATCCTCATCTACTTAGATGATCTGACCGTATTTTCCGAATCTAAAGATGACCATTTTGATCATCTAGAGATGGTTTTCAAAAAATGCCAAGACTTTGGGGTATCCCTAAACCCGACAAAATATGATTTCAGAGTATTGCAAGGAAAATTTTTGGGGCATGTAGTGTCCTAAGAAGGAATCGCTATCGATCTTGAAAGGGTAAAAGCAATCAGAGAGCTTCTTCTTCCGGTAAACAAGAAAGGAGTACAATCTTTTTTGGGAAAGGTTAACTTTGTAAGCAAGTTTATTTCTGATTTTGCAAGAATAATTAGACCAATCACCCTGATGCTAAAAAAAGATCAATTGTTCAAATGGAAAAAAGAAGTGAGGGAAGCCTTCGAGAAGGTAAAGGATGCTATTTTTGTGGCTCCTATGTTGATGAATCCCGACTTGTCAAAAGACTTTATAATGTATATTTTTAGCAGCAAGACAAGCATCACCACTATTCTGATTCAGAAGGATGATGACGGAAAGGGAGAGCATCCTATAGCATTCCATTCTCAAACCTTGAAGATGTACGAGATCAACTATAACTTCATTGAAAGACAAGCTTTCACAATTGTAAAGGGACTCAAGAAGTTCTAACACCTTATAGCTTGCACTAAGTTAATCATTTATGTTGCACATTCCAGTGTGCATGAGAACATCATGGAAGGAGAAACCACCAATAAAAGGGCTAATTGGATCACTAAGAACCTAGAATATGCATTGAAGTCAAGCCTATGAATACTGTCAAAGGAAGAGGACTATGCAAATATTTGGCATATGACATAGAAATGGAAATTGAGGAAGAACAAGCAAAGATATTCCTAACAAATGAGCCTGAACCTAAAGGCTTCTGGCCGGTAGATAAGGTAATATTTATGCACACTGTCAAGTATCCATTGAGACTTTTGTCTCAAAGAAGAAGATTCTACCAGCTGAAAAATAGTGGGTACTCACTTATTGAAGGGATCCTTTCTAAAATAAATTTTAATGTCTTACTGTGATGCATCACCATGGAGGAAGCAAAGAAAAATCTCAACACCTTCTATAGTAGCTCGGAGGGCAGGCACTTCTCTGCGAAGACCATTGCCATCAAAATTTTGTGTGTTGGATACTTCTAGCCTACATTGTTCAACGATTCCTATGAAATAATAAAAGCCTACAAAGAGTGCCAATTCTATGTAGGGAGAAGAAAGAATTCCACCATGCCTCTCAATTTGATAGTAGCGGATGAATCGTTTGTGCAATCGGGTCTAGATTTCATCAAGATGATCAACCCTACCTCCAGTGTCGGTCACAAGTGGATCCTAACAGCCACAGACTACTTCACAAGATGGACTAAACCCCTACCCGTAAAGAATGTGACGAAAGCAAAAATTGTAGATTTTAATTCAAATTCTTGGTGGGATTTTACTACCCTAGATCTAATGTTGGCTTGTAGTGTTGTAATTATGGAGCATTTTTGTCTTTGAACATTTTTTGTTTTTGACCCTTGATTCCTTTCCTCTTCGAGATGGATCTACACCCAAAGGATGAAGGCTATTCTCACATAAAGATGGGTGATCCCACAATACTGGTTTACAATTTTTGACCAAACTGGACATTGAATTGAATTTTTTAACTAAATATTCACTTTCAGACACCTATATCTACTAAACCATGAGGAATTTGAAGATGATGCAAACTAGTAATTTGTGACATTTTGTCTATAGATTCTAAATATATTTTTTCTAATTTTTTTTTAATCAAATTTCATTTCTTTTTCCATCTCCTTCAAAAACTAGTTTTTATTAGTAAACACCATTTTTAAAGAGTGATGCTCACCATAAACAACATAACCTTTTTTCTATGAAGGATAAAATTATCTTCTTTTTTTAATTTAGCTTTGTAACTATGATATCGAAAAAGTTCATTTGGTTTCATCGTTTTTTATTGAATATTTTTTTCTTAATCAAGTTTTGAAGTCAAAACAATTATTATTTAGACATAGGCAGACCATAAACAACATAAATTTTTTTGTATGTATTGAAATTCATTTTTTTTACTGGATCAAAGACATTCGTACCCAACCCAAAAAAAAAAATTAGAATTTTCTTTTTGATAATATACTATTTTTCCACATGTGCACAACAAAGAGTTTGATTTTAGATGAAAAAACCTACATTCATAAGAAATAAAAAATAAATATAATAATCAAATTAAATATATTTAAAATTATACTTTGTGGGAAGCTTATAATAAGGAATACATACTTACAAAAAGTAAAACTTGAAATGAATTCATTTGATGCACCAAAAGGTAAATCAAAAGAGGTTTTTTATCAACATTTTAATAGGTGTAAAGGAGACTCCATTATAGGTATGGTTTAAAACTAGTGGGGTTCTATCCAAGAGGGTTTGATCTAAGGTGGTTTGATTAAACCCTCTTCAATTGGAATCTTTTAAATGGAACTTTTTAAGGATTAAATCATTGTATTTTCTAAAAATATGTGATTCAAGAGGAAAAAAAAGGATGTCTCAAAAAGTGTAAACCACAATTGTGGGATCACCCCACGTAATGCACCATGTGGTGGCTGTGCGAATTTATATATATCATTTCCTTTTGGGCTTGAGCCAAACCATGTGTTAGCTTGGTAGGGATTTTATTCAAAACCATTCTCATAAAATCTAAAATTTCCTATCCTCTTGCAACATCATCCATTTCGTTGGGCGGTTTGTATCAACTACAAATGTATTTTTATTTTAGGTGAGGTATGTCGAACAATAGGAGAGGCTCTTTGCTTTTAGGAATGGACTTTTGGGATTTTGTCATTACTCACCATGGCTGATTAGATTGTGCTTATACGATATAGAATCTAATCTTCTTATGACAATATATCTTCGTAAAATATTTGAAACCATTAATAAGGTAGTTGAGACTTTACGAGTGAAGATTGTTGTGATCTAATCAAGCTCTAAGATCATATTGTGAGCTATCAGATTGAAGCATCTAGTAGCTTCTTCTTCTCGATCATTTACAACATTTTCTTCTTCCTTGGCTATAAATAAGGATTGGTAGTAGTAAAGAAAGGAGTTTGAGAACTTCTTGAAAAAATATTTTTGAAGAATATAGATATTGTTTTAGGGAGTTATATTTTCTCAAAAATAGGAAGGCTTTTACATAATACTAGTCATTCCTTTTGGCATGTTGTATTTGTTTAGACTATCATAGGATTGACATCTGGCCTCTTTTACTAGTTAATACATCATAAGAATTTGATCTATTTAAGAGAAATTTTAGGGATTGTGCATTCATGGCCTTTGCCAATTTTTGTTTCCATATTTCATTATGTTGAGAACACTGTGTTAAAGTCATACGTCGATATTCTAGGTAATTATTTTACATGTTGATTATCTAAACTATGTTCTATGTTATCTTTTAGAAACTGGATCATGTATTTCATACTCTTTCATTTTCTGTAAGGTATATACCATTATTCATATTATGTTGTAAAGGAGTAAGGATTATGTAAATATCTGAGTATTCCTGTTGATCTTTAGGGTTTTCTTATCTCTGATTGGACCTTAATGGATGCTTCCCATAGGGAGATTTGAAAGACTACATTATTCTTTCTCTAACCTTTGTTGCTCATTCTCTTCCCAACAATGAAGGGTCTATGGAATTTTGTGTCTATCTTATCAATTATAATAAATAATTAAGGTTTGAAATGTTGTAAAAGCCTTGGCACATCATCATCTTTATGTTTTATTTGCATTTCCCTCTACTCCCTTTTTCCCAAAGAAAAAGAATAGTCAAATTTCTTTAAAAATCATAGAGGTCATTTAGTGAGGTGCAATTGGGTCCTCCACTTGTCGAATTTCTCATATAGTTGTTTGGAGAGGCACAAGCTTTAATGATCAACAATTTTTTTGAGAAATTTGGCATAAACAAGTATAAATATAAGGTTATTTCACATTATTTCATCTAACGATATAAGCAATTTTCATGAGGTCAAGAGAATTCAAGAAAAAATCATCAAGCATTTGGAGCTACATTCAAGATTCAAGCATCATGTAAAAATATTCATGCAACATGTGTGTTTGTGGGCTATTTTTTTGATGTAGGTTTCATGATTTAAGCAAGCATTCAAGTCAAACATGCAAGCATTCAATCAAGATTCAAGATCCACATCCATTGAATATTGGATGTTGTGATTGTATTGATGATATGTGGTTGTCATTGATGTCAACACTATTAGCATTTGTGATGCTTAAGGCTGTATATGTTGAGGAGATTTAGAAAATTGTAATAAATATATTGCAAGTTTTCTGTGATGCTATGAAGATCATAGTGGTGAAATTTTTCTACGTTGATTTTATAGTGTCACACATTAAAGGTTTTGTTGTTGAGCCTATCTAGTATGTTGTCTGAAATTTTCAGTGGTATGCATCAAGAATTGAGAAAGTTATGAAGATCTATGTTCCTACAGTTATTTAGTTACTGTAGGAAGTGTTTCTTGAAGATGAGATTGCAATTCTGGTAAATTTTGTTGTTGCGTATGTTTCTAAGTTGATCAATAATGTTTCTAGATCATGCTCTATCATTTCAGTATGTCTGCATTGATCAGAGTGCTCGTGATTAAATATTTTTCTTTGTGTGTTCAAGTTTTTCATGTTCTTGGCCGACATGATGGTGATAGCATGTTGCAGATCTCTATAGATTAATACTTTATTTTTTGGCATGATTGAAGGTGTTTATTTGGGTCCTCACTATGTTGTGACCAAATTGTGTTGGTGCACATTAAGATTTATTTATGTATTAAGGACGATAGTTGTAATTTATTCTTTATTTTTGGCCGATAGAGTAGTTGATGTAAATCTGTGTAGTGGATATATAAGAGTGGTTGTTTTCCTCATTTTGATGTATGCTCGGTGTGTGTATATGAAGTTCATGTGTGAATAAATATCAAATCATTCAATATCAGAGCAGACTGTGAAAGAGATTGAGAAGAGTGTGGAAGAGTTTGACCAGAGTGTGTAGAAGGTTTTTTGTGCCTAATTGGAACTGTCATCAGGCTTTTGTAGAAGCTAATTTCTCAATTCAGCCTCATTAGATGGATTTAATCTGATTATTATATGTAAGCCAATGATCCTTCCTCTGAGCAGTGAGCTCTAGGAAACGTGCCTGAATGCATTTGCATTCCCTATTTACTATTCATTATACTTTTAATAGGGTATAATCTTGTGGACTAACATCCACCGTGGTTTTTCCCCTAATAGAGTTTCCACATATAAAATCTTGGTGTTCATGTGTCTCTGATGTGTTATTGATTTATTCTTGCACTATAAATTATCAGATATGAGATTTTTAAAGGTTGATTAATGTTGAATAAGTTTTGTTTTGGTAACCACTGATTCACGCCCCCCTCTCAGTTGTCTACTCTTGTTTTTCCAACAATTGGTATCAGAGAAGGTTACTCTAAAGGAAAAGCTTAACAACTTGAGGTGATCTGAGATGGCATCATACAAGAAGGAGAGTCCTAGATTCGATGGAACATACTACTCTCTGTGGAAGGTTATAATGGAATGTCATTTGAAGTGCATTGGTGAGCCTTTCTGGAAGATTACAAAGAATGCATATACTATCCCTCAGAATGGTCCATCTACTATTGATGAAGTCAAAGAAGCTGAAACAAATACTAGGGCTATTGAAGCATTGTTGAGTTCATTGATAGACTCAAAGATATCAAATGTGTTGGGTCTGAAGACTACGCATGAGATCTGGAAAAAGTTGGAAACACTGTATGAAGGAGATCCACTAGTGAAAAGTGCTAAACTATAGAGTCTAAAAGGCAAGTGGGAGGACATGAAGATGAGTGAAGATGAGAACATCCTTTCTTTCTCTCAATAGGTAAGTGAACTGGTGATGAGCATTAGATTTTCCAGTGGAATCTTGGATGAAGAAGAAATTGTGGCTAAGATACTTAGATTTGTGCCTTATTCCTAGTAAAGCAAAATCTCATGCTATTGATGAACTCGGGACAGTGATAAATGTGACAAGAAACATGCTAATTTGAAAAATTTCTACCTTTGAGTTAAGTGAATTTGGTGAGTATACTCCTAAGACAAAATATACATTTAAGGCTACTGTATCCGAGAAAAATAAGCAGAGATATGATTCAGGAGAGAGTTCCAAAAAGACATTCAAGTATGAAGATGAGATGAAACAGATTGAAGATGAAGAAAAATAATTAGAAGAACTAGAAGCATTGATTGTGAAAAGAGAATCCAAAGGTCATGGTAAGTACAAAGGAAAGTTACTTATCAAATGTTTTTCTTGTAGTAAAATAGGTCATTTTGCATCAAGATGTTCTGAAAGAGTCTCTAAGTATAAACCTGATAAGACTAGATTTCAAAATAAATGCTATTATGCTGAAGAAGGTGTTACTAATGATGAATATGATAAAGAAAATAGAAATCAAGATGAATGGGTATTCATTTCTATCAAATAAAATGGCCAAGTGTCCACTAAATCTACTAGTAATGTGAATGTTGAGAAAGCTCTTGTAGAAAAAAATGAAGAAAAGGATGAGTGGGTAATTGACAGCAGGTGTTCACATCATATGATTAGTGATAAAAACAAGTTTTTAAACTTGGAAAACTATGATGATGGTGTTGTAAGATTTGGAGACAACACTTATGGTGTGATTCGTGGCAGAGACACTATTTATTTTGGTGGTAAGAACAATACTGATGATGCTCTTTATGTATAAGGTTTAAAGCATAACTTTTTGAGTGTTGGATAGATGGTAGACAGGGGTTACAATATTAAGTTCAAGGATGGTAAGTGCAGAATAAGGGGAAGTTCTAGAAATTTTATTGCTTCAAGTACAAAGACAAGAGGTAATATATTTCACTTGAGTGCTACTAGTGAAAGTTGTTTAATTTCTCAAGTTGATGTAAGTTGGTTATGGTATAGGAGGTTGTGTCATGTGAAATTTGATAACATTGTCAAGATAAGATCTACTCAAGCAGTCAGAGATCTTCCTAAGTTAGTAAATCCTACTAACACTATGTGCAAGGAATGTCAAATGGGAAAGAAAACTAGAAATTCCTTCCATAGCAAATAGTATAACTCTAGTGGAGTTTTGGACCTAATACATACTGACTTATGTGGTCCATATAGAATCAAAAGTATCCAAGGTGAAAGGTACTTTATGCTGCTTATTGATGATTACTCTAGAATCATATGGGTTACTTTCTTAAGAGAAAAACATTAAGCATTAGAAAATTTCAAAAGCTTCAAAGTTATGGTAGAAAATAAGACAGGTCAAAAGATCAAATTCCTAAGGTCAGATAGAGGTGGTGAATTAACTTCCCAAGAATTAAATTCTTTCTATGAAGAGTATGGAATCCAAAGACAACTATTTTCTCCCCAAACCCCTCAATAGAATAGAGTTGTTCAAAGAAAGAACATAATCATTCTAGACACTGCTAGAACCATGATGTTGGAGGCAAATCAAACAAGATACATATCAATGATTGGTGGATTCCTTTACTTGACTTAGACCAGGCCAAATATAATGAATTTTGTATGCATGGTTGCTAGATATCAAGTTGATCCCAAAGAGTCTCATGTGACTGTTGTGAAAATAATCCTTAGATACCTGAAAGGGATAGTTGATTTTGGTCTTTGGTATCCTAAGGATTATTATCTTATCCTAAGCACTTTCATTGATGGTAATTGGGTAGGAGATGTGGATGATAGAAAAAGTACAAGTGGTGATTCATTCTTCCTAGGGAAGAAGTTGGTGTCTTGGCTAAGTAAAAGGAACTCCATCTCCTTATCTACTGTTGAGGCAAAATATATTTCTGCTGCAAACAATTGTACTCAAGTATTGTGGATGAAGTAGATGTTGAGAGATGTCAGAATTGAGTATGAAGAACCTATTACTATATTCTCTGAAAATTCCAATTCCATAAATATTTCTAAGAATCCAATGCTACATTCAAAGACAAAGCATATATCCACGAAATAACACTTCTTAAGAGATAAAGTAAGTGACAAAGAAGTTAGATTGGAGTATATACCTACCAAGGAGAAATTTGAAGACATATTTACTAAGCCATTTCCTAAGGATAATTTTGAGTACCTCATAGGCAAGCTAGGGGTAATTTACCCTCTTGATCAGAACTAAGTGATGCAGGTCTTTGCATCAATCCATGAATTCATATCCATATCCTATTCCAGATTGATGTTGTGGTGGTTGCTACTCAGGGGGAGTAGTCAAATGTGCTAAATATGTGGTTTAGATCTTGTGTAATTTCACCATTGATGTCAAAGGGGGAGAAGAAAAATGTGAAGAACTCTTGAAGAAAGAGGGAGAAGAGTCAACAAAGGGAGAGAAGTGAACAACCAATTGTGTTGATGGTATTATTTTTTCACATCATGTGTTGCCATCAATGCCAAAGGGGGAGATTGTTGGATGTTGTGGTTGTATTGCTGATATGTGGTTGTCATTGATATCAACACTATTAGCAGTGGTGATGCTTAAGGTTGTATATGTTGAGGAGATTGAGAAAATTGTAATAAATATATTGCAAGTTGTTTGTGATGTTGTGAAGATCCAAGTGGTGAAAATTTATGTACGTTGAGTTTCTAGTGTCACACATTAAAGGGTTTGTTGTTGAGCCTATCTAGTATGTTGTCCAAAAGTTTCAGTGGTACACATAAATAATTGAGAAAGTTATGAAGATTTGTGTTCCTACAGTTATTCAGTTACTGTAGCAAGTGTTTCTGGAAGATGAGATTGCAATTCTAGTACATTTGGTTGTTGTGTATGTTTCTGAGTTGATCACTAATGTTTCTAGATCATGCTTTATCAGTTCATTACGTCCACATTGATCAAAGTGCTCATGATTAAATATTTTTCCTTGTGTGTTCAAGTTTTTCATGTTGTTGGTCAACATGATGGTGATAGCATGTTGCTGATCTCTATGGATTAATACTTATATTGTTTGGAATTCTCGAATGTGTTTATTTGGGTCCTCACTATGTTGTGTTTGACTTGTGTTGGTGCACATTAATATTTATTTATGTATTGAGGCCAACAGTTGTAATTTATTCTTTATTTGTGGCCGACATAGTAGTTGATGTAAATTCATGTAGCAGATATATAAGAGTGGTTGTTTTCCTCATTTTTATGTATTCTCGGTGTGTGTATGTGATGTACATGTGTGAATAAAGATCAAATCATTCAAGAGCAGAGAAGAGTGTGAAAGAGATTGAGTAGAGTGTGGAAGAGTTTGACCAGAGTGTGTAGAATTTTTTTTGTGCCTAACTGGAACTATCATCAGGCTTTTGTAGAAGCTAATTTTTTAGTTCAACCTCATCAAATGGATTTAATCTGATTATTGTATTTAAGGTAGTTAGCTCTAGGCAGTGTGCTTGAATGCATGTGCATTCCCTATTTACTCTTCATTATACTTTTAATAGGGTATAATCTTGTGGAATAACATCCAGTGTGGTTTTTCCCCTAACAGGGTTTCCATGTATAAAATCTTGGTTTTCATGTGTCTCTGATGTGTTATTGATTTCTTCTTCCAGTATTAATTATCAGATCTAAGATTAAAGGTTAATTAATGTTGAATAAGTTTGATTTTGGTAAAAAATGATTCACCCCCACTCTTAGTTGTCTACTCTTGTTTTTCCAACATTTAATCCATCTCACACAAATTTGTAACCTTCATTTCAAGGGTTTGGTGAGTTGCAACATTGCATTTGTTCATTCATCATTCCATTATGTTATTCTATTTCATTTCAAGGTTTAATTACCAAAATGGGGTTTGACCAAGGCAAACCCCTATTTCTTGATAAAATAAAACATTTCTCTTGATGTGTGTTTGTAGATCTAGGTGAATTGAATCTCTGAGATCCTTTGAAGAAAAAGTTGCAAAAGTTGTCAAGAAATCGGCATATTCACAAAAACTCACCTACAGACAATAATTCAAACTTTCAGACCTGAAGATCAGACAAGATGGAAGTTAAAAAAGATCATTAGAGGCTTGAAAAATATCAATCAAACCATAGTAATGGGACTAAATCACCCACCTAGTTGTATGAGTCCCTGTATAGCCTTTTTGTCACCTTTTTGTAGATCTTGATTAGTCACCAGAAGATTCCAGATTCTGCCCAAAATCCTGTAGTAGGACTGAATTTCCCAGTTTGGTGTATTAGTCCTAGTGTGCTTCAAACAACATAATTTCTAAGTTCTAAAAACCTTTTTTTGACCTCTTCACTTCTCTAGGTACTTTTCTATTTCATTCTATTTATTAATCTGATTTCACGGTTTCAAGTTTCTAGGGTTTTGTGCATAAGTGTTTGCATTTTCTCCTTTGAAACTTGATTTAATGGTGAACCCCCATCCAATTACAATAGAAATCCCCCATCCCCTTCCTCAATCAAGTTACTTGGTTGACGAATCTAGGTTCCTAATGAACTAAAGTGTGAAATAGGCCCCAAAGTTTCATCTCCTATAAGGTGGACACCTTTTTCCCTTATGTTCAATAGATATTATTTTTTGAAAAAAATCATTTTTTAATTTAAATTTCTACTAAAAAAATTAAAAGCGTACCTAATAGGAACCCTATGTGGGGTTTTACTAGGCCTCGTACAAGGGTGTGGACCCCTTACAAATTCCACAAGCCTCATAGGGGCTCAAACCTTTATAGGGTCATCAACACTATATAAAGTGCTCAACCCCCTTAAGTGGGGTGTGGGGTGTTGCCCCATGCGGGCCCCAAATTATATTTTTTTAATTCAAAAACACAAAAAACAATTTGAAATTAAAAAAATTAGCTACGTCAATATCTAGCCCATATTCTAGATTTAGTGCATGTTCTAGATTTGACAATGTTTCTAAACTAGTTGGCAACATTCCACATATTTTGGCACTTCCAAATTTGGTGGAAATTCTATCAAAATTAGTAGTGATTTCATGCTAATGTCAGAAAGTGGCTTTTGAGTTTTTGCCTCCCTCTCCATTATGAGTTTCTACTTTGTAGACTAATATCTTAGGATCACAACGTTCTTTTCATAGATTTTTTATTTGGGCCATTTTTTTGCACTCTACATGCTATTGCAAATGGTTTCTAATTTTGGTGCACCAATTTTTTTTTAATTCTATTTTACACAAGTTTTACTAAATCACTCCCAATTTTAGAACTTCTACAACTCCACTTAGACTCATATAAACTGTTTATAAGGTGCAATTATTTTTAAAAGTGCATAATTTTTCATTTACTTCATAGTGGTGCTTTCATTTCGTAGTCATTATAATAAAAAGATGTACCTTTAGATTTATTTTGTAAATTGTAATACATTGATATCAAAGTCCACTTAAATTTTCATTGGAAGTGACAATTGTAATCACACTAAGTATAAAGTGTCAAGTTATGTTTCTTTTTTGGGGGTGGTGTTTGATGTTCTGCATTTTCTTTTGCTAGAGTAGTTTATTTCATGAATACTTTGAGGAGAATATGATGATTATATCAAATCATCCTCCAATTATTGATTTTAAAATAGGGTACTATATGTCTTGGTAGGATTTATGATTAAGAGTTTCAAATGGTTTATCCTCTTTCCTTGATTCTATAAAGCATTTCCTCAATCACCAAATGATTTGTAGAAGAGAGAGTGGCATCTTAAGAAATGTCATATTGTTGGAAACTATGTGTCTTAATGTAAATTCCAACACAAGGATTATTGTATTAGATTTTAATGCCTCTATTTCTTCATTGATTAAAATTTTGGAGATGTATGAGGATCTAGATGATCATCCATTCCCAAATGATCCTTGCTTTGGTTACTTAGTTTCCTTAGATGATTAGTATAATATGGAGAATGACCAAGATACCTTACAAGTATTAAATTATTAGCAAATAATTAACATAAAAGGGTCGTCAAATATTTTATGTTCACTAGAATTTAAAAACTAAATATAATAATCAAATTAAATATATTTAAAATTATACTTGCTGGAAAGATTATTTTGATTTCTATGATCTTTAAAATTATCTTGTCAAGTTGATTTCATTTGAAGGTCCAACCAAAGGTTTGAAATTGAAAATTCTAAGGAAAATTTTATACATACAATGTGATAGGCCATCCAAGGACTTCTTTTCAAAGTTTTTCTGAATAAAGGTAGCTTCAAACAAAGGTGGGTCCTTTATTTGATGGTACCTTCATTCAAAGATCCTTTTTGTTACCAAAGTTTTAATCATATTGAAATAACTTCAAATGAAAGTAATAGACTATTATTTTAATAATAAATAATTATTTCATTCAAATATTCCTTTTATTTGGAGAAATTATGTTATTGTTTCAAACTCAATAAAATTATGACTTCAAAATAAAGAAATCTTTGAATGAAGAAAACTTTCATTTAAACATATTTTTAGCAAAATATTTGAACAAAGGTGCCTTTGTTTGAAGAACTTTCTTCAAAAAAATGTGTTCCCTTCTTTTCATCCCATTCAAATTGAATAATCTAATGTCCTAAGTTTGGGACTCACTATTGTGGGTTTATCAAATTATCCTCTTATCTCAATTCCAAAAAAATAATGCAGTGACTCATTATATAGTTTTAGGATTTTTAAAATAGTAGATAAAAATAACTAAACCAAACTTGTCAGTTGTTGTGAATTTACCATGCAATTCTTAGGTTTCAATTTTGAAAAACAAACAAAAATTAGAGTAATAGAGCCTAGTTAGATTAGTGTATTAGTTTCCTTTCTTGAATTTGTTGCTTGTCTTTGTGTATGTAATAAATAATGTAGTTGAGATTTTGGTGAGTGTGGTTGTGCTCTATAAGTAAATCATGTATAATTTGAAAGTCTATATAATAGATCACTTACATTTTCTTCTATCAAAGTATTTTTGTGATTTTATATATTTTCTTATTTTATGATCAAAAGATCACCATAATTATCTTGTTTTCCTTCTTTGGAATCAAAGCCATTCATCTAAGTGAGAGATCTTGAATTCCTCTAATTGTTATTAGAAGATATGAATTTTATTTTGGGCTATGTAAAATATCAATAATAATAGTAATAGAGAATAACTATCTTATTGATGAAGGGTACTCCCCTTACAATCTAAAACTCAAAACAAAAGAGAGTTGCACAAAGAATATGCAAGAAGGAAGCAATTTTTTTCTATTATCACTGAAAGGAAAATGAATTACATCATTACAATCACCATCACATGGGAATTCTGATTACATAAATCTAGAAATCTTCAAATTAGAGCCACAATCCACTTTTCTTTGCCCTCTCTCTGTAACCCTTATTCACATCCCTTATTTGGTAGGTGTAACCACCCTAGAATCTTCTAGAAAGTGTAACTTCCTCAAGAAGATATTTTGAAATTTAATTAATTTTGGTACTACAACTTCATGGGGTCATAAATTTTGATCCAACCATCGGATTTTCAATTATAGTACCTTTTCAAAAATCTCTTGAGAAGGCACATTCAAAGCCTCTAAGTGCCTCAAAATTGACTTCAAATATTTTGATAGGATTTTTAAAAATTGAAATTTTAATATCTCTCAAATGACAAATGGTATTGAAGTGATCTCTTCACCATTGGCTTCAATTTACCATTCTGAAGGTCTATGTAAGATTTTGTACCCAATCGTGCATAAATGCAAACTTACAAAAAATAGTAACCCTGCCAAATTTAGCCCTTATTGAAAAGAAACAACATTTTTTTTGGGTCATGCAAGATTGTTCTTCCACCCTAGATGCTCCTACATCACTTATATTTATTTGCACCATCAACTTCTAGGTGTTCATCCTATAAAAAATCAAAAGGAGAAACAAAAATAGAGGGGCATAATTATGTTAGTGATGTTGCACTTCTATCTCACATCCATGTAAAAAAATAGAATAGTGGAATTGTGGGGTGGTCACGATTGAAACATGTTAAATTAGAAAAAAATGAGCTATGAAAAAGAGAGGTGTTGATTCATCCAAAAGAGACAACTTTAGAAATATTACCTTCATCAAATATTATAGTGTGAAGAGGTATGTGCAACATGGAAAGAGAAGGCTTCCTATGAATTTTTTCTTTAATTTTAATTCAACATGAACATTTATGTTCTTCTGAAGCTTCATTTTTTAAGAGTTTTAACATTAAGTTTTAAGACCATGTGAAAGCTACATGTCTCCATGTTTTAAATTTTTTGATTTCTTAGCTTTGTAAAAGTCCTTTCATTTATTTTAAAAATAAATTGGGCTTGTAGTTTATTTTTTTGGAAGTGATATGCAATTTAGGCATTAGAATTCGCTTTAGAGGAGTTATATGCTCAAACATTTGAATGTAATCAATTGCATTCTTGGTTGAAGCTAATGCTTATTTATCAAAATAAAATAATATAAATATTTTTTGTGTGATTCCTATTTGAAGGGAGGGAGAGAGCATCTATATGTAAAGATCTCTCAAAGAAATGTGTTGAACTGTTGGGTCATTGCACACATTTCTTTATCGAAAATATTACAAGAAATAGAATGTCTAGTAAGCCAATTTCCATCTTTGAAGGAGAAAATTTTACATATTGGTGTACTCGGATACAAAAAGTACTCAAATGTAAATATTTGTGGGAAATTGTACAAGGTTTTGCATAACTAGAAAATTTAAATGCATTAAATGATAAAAAAAAGGGAGTATAAAGAAAATGTAACGAAAGATAATGAAGCCTTGTTTCTAATTTAAGGTGCAACTAACCAAGCACTTTTTCTTACGACAACAAGTGCTATTCATTCTCAGAAAGCATGAAAAATACTCAATAATGCATATTATGGTGCACAAACTACAAAATTGTAGAAAATGGAGATTTTTTTTAAAATGTGAAGATGGTCACTAGTAAATTTATGAATGATTTTACAACAAAGGTAGAAGTCTAGTAGATCAAATGAAATATTTAGTGAAGATGTGGATGACAACCAATTCATCAAGAAAATTTTAAGGATCTCAATTCCCAAATTTGTTGTGTGGTATCTATGGCTAGATATTTACTTCAAGTTATTTCTAATGATCATTATGAGGGAGAATAATAACAATTATTTCCATCGAGCTTATTGTATTAGTTGCTTTCATTTACTTTATTGTTTATCTTCTTACTCAATTCCCAAATTTGTTGGCGTGGTATCTATTCTTAGAGATTTACTTCAAGTTATTTCTAATGATCAGTCTTATGAAACAATAACTTAACTTATAAATCATATTTCGACCTGATGTAAAAAAACTTTGAGTGAAGACAAAAATTACTACTAAGGAAATCTATTTATATCTAGAATGCATATGCTAAGAATATCAGTGTCAAAAAGAAATATGGCGTAACCTTTATTCAGGTTTTGTAGTGAATTTTCATCTAGTGTGTGACCATTTATCTGTACTATAGATCACGCACAAAGTTCCAAAGTATATTACCCTTGAAAAGAATAAGGTAGTGTCATTTCATATAACATATATGAGGTGGCAGTTTTTTATTATCTATCAAATGTGGTTATAGTGTATTGAAAATTGATAGAATTTTTTTATTAAAAGAATTGAAGAATACATGTTAATGATTATGGTAGAATTGTTTTAGTATAAGATTTTGAATAAAGGCTATTCAATCAAAGTGAAATAATAATTAAAAATTTTATTATCAATTGTTGAAGAGACATTATTTGTATAGGGTAAAATTAGTAGAAAAGAGCATCTAATTTTTTTTAAAGTATAAAATCATATAAAATATATAGTACTATCTATCATATATAATTTATGAGGAGTTTTTATTTGTATAATCTATCAAGATAAAATTGTAGACTATAATGAAAATTGATACTACTATTTTTTTTAGGTAAAAGGTTGAGCTTGTAGATTACATTATATATAAAAATTAATTACAAATGAAAGTCAGAGATAAAAAAATATGACACATATACAACAAATTTCTATATTTAAGTACAAACTGGACAAAATTCAGGCATGTTGCAATACAAGGTTAATGCTTTGTTGAATGCCGATTGAATTAAGGTGCATTTTTCACCAAAAGTTGCATTATCATTCTTTGAAGAAGAATTTTTTATAGGGTTCAATGGATGGAAAAAAACACCAAGGACGTTGCAGTCTACAACACTTTTAAAATAATAAATATAGTAGCGTCATATCAAACAACATATATGAGGAGTCACCATTTGTATTATTGTGGCATGCAGCTATGGAGTGTGGAAAAAATTGGTAGAATTATTTAATTAAAATTTTGAAGAAATTGTGTGGTCTTAACATACATTATTAATCACTAGAGGCTTCATTTATATAGGGTATAAAAAAATGGAAAAAGGCATCTACAAAACAATGTAAATTAATGTCAATGAGTGGGTCCTTAGAAAGGTGGTCTCCTACACACTTGAAAAATCATGACATGAAATATATTAAAGTATAGAAGAAATGAATTGCTTAAATTCAAGCACAAAGTTACTATCAATAAGGTGGACAAAATAAAATCCTTCCAAGATTGATAATAATATACATGTGGAACAAAATCAAGTCAAGATCTATATTGAATGCTTCTCTTCTTCCCTTTACTCAATGCCATCTCCCTTTCTTTGATGGTTTCTCTCCATATAGAAACACCTTCATACCTCATGCATTTAGGTGTCATTATTTGTATTTTATTGTCTCAACATAGATTTTTTCTTTGAATCTTATATCCCTTCCTTTTAATGTAGGATTAAAAGCTCATCTTCCTGGATCTATAATATCCTCTAGATCTAGTCCTAAGATTCACCATAGCGTTGATATTTTATACAAATATTTGAAATTTTCCCTTATGTAATTTGAACTTTTGAATATCCTTATCTATTTATCAAGTAATCCCTAATCTTGTATGAATCAAGATTCCCTCGTTTCTCTACTTCCATCAAGAATAATTTTCTAGAGTGAGAGATGAGCTGACAATAGAAGAAGTTGTATCCTTCAAGGAAAAAACATGCAAAATATTCACAATAGATCCACAGAAGATTCAAAAAATATACCTTGATTTATTTCAATTTTTTTTGTCACATCCTTGCAAACTTTATATTTTATTTTATGATAAACTGATGCAGGAGTATCCCTGGTTCTTGGCAATCTTGCATCAACCAAAAATATTTCCTTTTAGTTTTGATTCTTATTTTGTTCCTGTTCCTGTTCAAGTTGGTAGATCCGGTGTTTTCTCACTAGATCTTGCATACCTAATATTTCATTGTGGACGTGCTCAATTTCCTTATTCCAATTTTTAGCTCATTTGGATAATTTTCTGGCAAGTTATTGCTTCTGGTTTAAGTGACAATTTTTTGGACTGGCCCCAGAATAATTTCAAACCCTAACGGCTAGTTGGATCGATCACGGATCTCGCCTGTCACTCGTGGATCCCCATGGTGTGTTGATATTTTTTCTACGGGGTGTCTTTGACCTTGAAAATAGGTCCAGACTTCATCATGTGCATCTTTTGTGGAAGTATTTCAGATTTGAGGCTGACTTGTTCTTGCACACATTACATTTCCTTAAATGGAGATTGTAATAATATTTGGCTAACACGGATGTCTCTTTACCTGCATATGTGATATATAACTTGTCTTAGATCTTTAGAATGAAAAAGAGGGGGGGAGAAAGTAAATAAGAAGATTTTAAAGTTCGATCTGTAGGATTTTTCACTTGCATGTATGAGCTGTGTATTTTGAGCATGTTGTAAGTCGGCCTTAGAGCCAAAGCTAAATGCCCAGATGTGGCAGTATGTATGTAATCCAATTTTGATATAATAAGAATGTTGGCATGTGTATTTGCCTCTAGTTTCTACATTGTTCTATGTTATTTTGTTTTGTTGTTCTCACTGCATGGTTGGACTATTTTTTTTGAAAACCCTATTGCCATGACAACATCATAAACACTAGATATCCCAATGTAATTTTGAGTAAGGAAAATACCATAACATTTGATCTATAATTGTACTGGGTGGTTTTGATTATTTATTTGGATTCAATGGTGAGTATTCTAGAGCTATACATAAGAAGTAGTATCCTTTAAGTGGAAATACACAAAATATTAACAAAACTATAAATTCCTTTAATTAAATTACTTTTTGTCACATCCCTTATTTTTTATTAAATACTTGATGTCAAGGCATAATATGGACTAAGGTGGAAACACTAATGTTTTAACTATAATCATAATTTATTTTTATGAATGATTATATGGATTAAAAAAAATTGGTGCATTTTTCACCAAAATCTACATTATCAATCATTGAAGAGGATTTTTTCTATGGGGTTCCATGGATGGAAAAAACATCAAGTTACAATCTACAAAAAAATTATTAAAAAATATAGTATTTCCATATATATATAAAATATAGGAGGTACTATTTGTATCAAATTTATCTACATGCAACTATAGAGTATGGTAAAAAATGGTAGAATCATTTAATCAAAATTTTGAAGAAATAATGTGGACCTAACATGCATTATTCTCCAAAATTTGTATTATCAATCACTAGAGACACCATTTATATAAGGTGTAATGGATGAAAAATTATTTCTATTAAATAATGTAAATATATTTCAATGAGTGGGTCCAATAGAAATGCATTGTCCTACCCACTTGAAAAATCCTCACATGAAATCATGGTGAGGTATAGAATAAAATAATTACCTAAATTCAAGTGAGTAATTACCATCAATTAGATTGAAAAAACTCTTTCCAAGATTTATATTCATATACATGTGGGACAAAATCAAGTTAATCTCTCAATTGAATGCATATCTTCTTCCCTTTACTCATTTTTATTTGCCTTTCTTTGAGAGTCTCTTTCCCTACATAAACACCATCATTCCCATGTATTTAGTTGGTATTTCTTATATTTTTTTTCCTCCATATATATTTTTTTAAAGAAGATCTACATATGTTCCTCTTTGAGTAGGATTAATAGCACATCTTCCTAGATTTATAATCCCCTCTAACCCAAGTCCTAAGATTCACCATAGTGCATTTATGTTTTATACAAAAACATGAGATTTTTAATTATTTAATTTGATATTTTTAATATCCTTATGATTTTCTCAATTAATCTCTAATATTGTAGAGCTTAAGGTTCCCTTGCTTCCCCACTTCCATCAAGAGTAGTTTCCTAGATCTAGAGATGATAAAAAAATAGAAAAAATTGTGTTTGTTAAGGACAAAATATATGAAATCCTCACAAATGATCCATAAAAGATTAACTTAATACACAACTTCATTTATTTTTTGTCACATCCCCACAAAATCCATACTATTTCATGCTAAACAAATAATGTCCCAATCTAATTTTGATTAAGTAAAATACCATAACATTTGAACTATAATCATACTTGATTTTTTTTAATGCTTATATGGATTTAATGTTGAATGCTATAGAGTTAATACGTTTGACCATTAATTTTTACATTTGATGATTAATTAAAAGGGTATGTGTAATTGGTTTTCAGTTTAGTTTATGATACATGCATGTTATCTTTTGGGCTATTTAGATACTAACAATCTTGTGGTGATAGTATGTGAGAAATTGGAATATTTTTATATGTGCAAAGGTGCAACAATGAAAACTTAACAACTTTGTCTTAAGAATAATCATGATCCTATTTAACATTACCTATTTATCCTCATGGTTGAATTATAACTATATGGATCATTCAAATCTAAGTAATTATCTAGATGCAAGTCATGACTTTGAACCTTATCTAGTCACTACACTTTGGAAAGATTATTGATTAAACCTCTTACCTCATCCTAGATGTTCCATAAGAATTATAAATAGTAGTGTAGACACTAAAAATTGACCAATTTCATTTGGCTGATTTACCCCTAATTCAAAAAATGTCATATCCTCTATATTAATTAAATAATACCCTATTATTTAATTAATATTCATTATCCTTTATCCCTTCATCCTAATTTATTTCTTCTATCATCTTTAAATCTTATCCTAAAGTAAATAATTATCTTTAATTATTTACTCCAATCCCTTATCCCTTTTCCTCTAAATAATTAAATAAATAATCTTTTTTTTTAATTCCCCTCATGTCACATCCTCCATAACCTTTTTCTAATCCTGATTAATTTGCATAATCCTAGATTAAGGATGTGCACATTCCTAATTGTTCATTAGGGAGGTATCACATCCTCCATAATATGCAAGTGGGTCATTAATCCTCATTATCCACCTAATCATTTGTCTAATTCCTCACTTACACAACCTAATCATTTATTATCTATCCTAACCTATCCCTTGGTCAACTCTCCTCATCCCCCAAGGAATTTTTAATTGCTTTTTGTCTTCCCAAGGTCCTTTTGAGGAATTTTAATTCCTCTCTCATCCCCCAAGGATTATTAAATTCCTTTTCACTTTCCCAAGGAATTTAAAATTCCTTTTATCCTTTCCATGCACATTAAAAAGGAATTTTTAATTCCTTTGGTCAATCTTTTATCTCAACCCTTGATCATCTTCCCAGAATCAATCCTAGCCATTCATTCATCTCCCCTCTTGCTAATGACTAAAAGACTTTGTCATTTTTCACTCTCAACCACATGCATCCAATATTTTTACTTTCATACACTACCATCTTGCATCCATAGCCAAATTCATCATCCTTGCATACAAATCAAGCAAAATCAAGTCGTTATGCTGCCAAAATCATCCTAGAGCACACATATCAAGCCGTTGATGAGGGAAAACAACTCCATCAAGCTCATACAAGTTGAAATCAGTGTTATTTTCATGTTATTGTTTGAGTTTCATCTTTAAGCCCTAATCTTACATGATGTCTTTGTTTTTTATCCTTTTGCTTGACTTTATTTCTTATATTTTAGATGGGGTAAAAACGGTGCACACATTTATGGAATTGCCTATGGGACCCATGTCACATATTTTCACTTTTACGTTTGTTGTTGTTTGAATTTTGTAGGTTCAAATTTTACATGCAAAGGTGAGTCCATTCTTATGGGTGAAATTTCTTGTTACAGAGGCGAATCTACTGTCAAAAGAGGAAAAAGAAAATTCGCCCTTTTACAGAAAGGGGGAACTTGAAACCAAGAGAAAATTTGCTTGAAGTAGAGGTGAACTTGTGAAGGTCTCTGATAAATAGGAGAGAGTGTTTGAGTTACAGAGGTAAGAGTGAATTCTCCTCTCTTTCTAGACGAGCAATTTTGACAAACATAAATAGGCGAATTTTCTCTATATAGGGGCGAATTTGAGGTTTACCCAAAACTTAATATTTTAGTTTACAGTTTTAATTTGATTTTGTTTTTGAGTACTGATCCGCTAATTTATTTGTTTTTTAGTGTGTTATTTCACTAACAAATTGCACAACTTGTCCTTTTTCATCCACAACTGGCAGTGTTAAATTACTGACGTATTTTTTGCAGGACGATCGGTCGAAGACCACTTTTAGTTAGTTTGTCTATTGATTTCCATATTAGCTAGGCACACACAAAATTAATTAAAGGGTCAATTTTCATTGTGTGACGTGTTTGGGAGTAATATTTTGACGTATCCACTCCCCTTGTGCATTTAGGTGATCCTAGGTGATGAGAAATCATAGTTTTCTCTAGTCCAATATAGTCTACCTAGGAGGTGCTAGTGCGTCTAAGCTCTCCCCTTGTGCTACATGCAAACCTAGGGACCAACCGAAGCTTCTAGTATTTTCTTCCTTTATCAAAACCTACCTGGGATTTCATCACCCATGGGACAATTCCAACCACATGTTACTGACAGGGTATATAAAGGGGGGAGAATGAAATTTGTACCCCAATCCAGTCATTTCGTGTCTAGCGAAGCGTCGAAGCTAGGGTGATACCTAGATAAGACATGCAAATTTGGTTTGAATTTATAGTACCTCATTGGGGCTCCCGACTCATGCTTGTGATGGGTTGGTGTTCATGGTTGTGCCTCACGTACCTTGCATATATCTGGGACACATGAGATTTCCTTGTATAGCCTAGATAGAGACCCATGTTTTAGCCACAACTTGGTGTAGTGTATGGGATGCACATTGTACCCTGAAGCTACTCATCATGTACTCCCTTGGGTTGAGATAGGAATCTTCATGGTGGATTGTGATAGTCCTCGAGTGAGAGTGTGAAGGTGAGCCTGTGGCATCTATTTATGACCTTGTTCCACTGGAAAACTAGCTATCCACCTTCATAAGAAAGGGTGATCCAGAGAACCACCATGGTATCATGGAGTATTAACCTTGGGTTGTCCACTCAAGGTGGTGGGCCTACATCAAGTTTGTAAACCCTTAGCACTAATTTTTAGGATTGTGTTAGCTGGCGTGTATTCATTGTGTGATACCAATGCTTTTATTTTTAGTTGAGTCAGTCCAACCTTTCTATCTTTTGATTGTCATGTTTGTTGTCCTTTTCCATAATTAGCCCTTGCCCTCAGAGGAAAATTTTCTTCATAAAAAGCTGAATTTTCACTGTGGATAGGAAATTTTTCCCTATAAAAGGGTGATTCTATGTTTGAGTCAAGTTTAGGTCATCCCTTTAGGAAAATTCATCTTTTTCAGAGTTGAATTTTCCTTTGGTCCCTTCTTAGGCGACCCTATTTTTGCCCGTTCCTCAAAATAGGTGAGTTTTCCCATCCTTTAGGCGAGTTTGTGTCAATCCTCATCTGTAAAATTCATGTGTTTCCATATAATAGGCTATTTTTCCTCTTCTACAGAAAACCTATTGTCCATAGGAGCGATCCTATTTTTTGGTCTAAGTCATCTCATTTGTACATCCCTCTAGATAGGAAAATTTGTTGTCCTCAGGGGCGAATTCATTTTTGCCTATCTCTGTCATCCATATAAGTCAATTTTTAGGCAAATCCATTTGTCCATTAGGTGATCCTATTTTTAGGTGAGTTTGTTCCCTGTCTGTACAGTTCAATAAATAGACGAACTTGTCATCCCCATTAGGTGATTTTGAAAATCGATTCTGCCCATTATCCTATGGTCTTCTAAGGTTTTGGGCGATCTTGCTTTACTTAGAGGAAATTTTTTCATCTGAGTTTAGGCGAACATGCATTGAGATAGCCAAATTTGCATCCTAGGTTCGCCCGTTCCTTGTGCCTCCCTCAGATATAAGTGAATTTGCAAACTGGGTTCGCTTGTTTCTTATGGGTCCTTTAGACATAGTCAAATTTGAGTCCCCCAAATAAGTGAGTTTTCTCAACACAAAGGTGAATATGTTTTCCTTGAATAGGCGAAGTCATGACCTGAAGAGTTGAATTTGCGCTACATAGAGGTGTATGCACTACCCATAAAAAATCCAGAGATTCAATCCTTCTCATCATAATTATCCTTCATATTTCTAAGTCCAAAATCATAATCCAATCATTTCTTCTCTTCCTATTTATCCTCAAACCATCAATTTTTTATAAAAAACTAGGAATTTATTTACCCTGACTTGTTGGGGTCATAAATTTCTACTCAGTGCTCAGAATTCAAATCCGTTTACACTATTGGAAAGGTCTCTAAGAGTTATAATTCAATCCCTAAAAATGTTCCTTTGACAACCCATTTTTAGATACCAATGCAAATTTTAACCCAAAATTCCCCTCCGAAGACCTCTGAAAACATAATTTACTACAACATAGAGAAAACCAAAAAAAATGATGAAGTTTTTGATTTTTAGTTTTTCTCAATCCTATCACTCTTGGACTATTCTAGACAATAATCTAAGCTTCAATATAATCCTAATCCGAACTTCAATCCAATCTTAATAGAAGCTTAAATCAAATCCCAATCTGAGCTTAATATACATCCCAATCTAAGCTTTAGTCCCTCCACATCCAAGATCTTTTGATATCAAAACAAATATTAAGACCCCTTCTACCATGTTATTATAATCCATTCTATTTATCTTTTTATCATCTCTCCTTTTCTTCTAATCATCTATTCCCATATTTTCAATCCATATGTCCATCCAATCCAATGTCATGAATCCTTATCCTTCATCAATGCCACCAAAAATAGTGGTCAAGGGAAATCCTAATTATGTCAACAATGATAACGAAATTATTTTTAATCAAGATGAGTATGAAATAGATCCCCTTTATTCTATCATTACTAGCAAGGTTTCCCCAACTATCTTCCAAAATCAAATCTCTCATTCAAGATATTCCATCACATATTCATCTGCATCTTTAATAACAATCTTTATGCTACCCTTAATAAGGGATATCTAGTATCTTCACCATCCACATATTCATCATATCCTTCATCTACATCTCTCTTTTATCTATCATCCCAATGTCCCTACCTTAATCCCACATCCAAATCTTCCCACCTAAATCCAGCATCCCAATATCCCTACCTTAATTCCCCATTCACATCCTCCTATCTTAATCCACCATCCCCATCTTCCTATCTTAATCCAACATCCACATCCTCTTATATTAATCCACCATCCCATTATTCCTATCTTAGTCCACCATCCCAATATTACCATCCTAATACAACATCCACATCCTCCTATCTTAATCCACCCTCCCAATACTCCTAACTTAATCCACCATCCCAATCTTCCCAACCTAATCTAACATCCACATCCTCCTATCTTAATCCATCATCCACATCCTCCTATATCACTCCATCATTCATTCCATTATATTTTAATCCTCCACCTACTCCTACTCCTCTATCCAATCCCAATCTACCAAATCCTAATCCTAGTCCTCCACCAATCCATAATCCTTCATCTATTCCCATCACCCCACCTAAACCTACAATCCCTAACAAAATCCTTCTAGATATCTTCCAAGGACTATTGATAGAGAATACATCCCTAAATCCACATCCTGAAGTCGCCGAACCATGCTACCTCACTCCCCCACATATGGTCGCTAATGATAAGACCCTTCTCCATCCCACATATATCATTACCACTACCACCCCTAGCATCACTCAAACTGTTGATACCATCAAACCCACCAAATCTATTGCATCCCCATATTCTACTCCTAAATCCACCCAATCCATTGAAGACACCCAAATCCAATCCCCTCCTCCCACTCTTAGTATTGCCGACCTCCATTCCCATGAACTTCATGAATCCTCCATCCTTTCGTCTCCCTCACTTGAGGAGTCCCTCCAATATTCCACCATCATGCCTCCCACACACTCTGAGGTGTGCCAAGAGCTTGATCCAAAGCACAAAAACACATCCCCTCATTCACATCAAGATCCTACCATCTTATCCACTCCATATCAAGAGCATAGCTCCTCATCCATTCCATCTCATGAACCCCTTATCACTTAAGATCCAATCACTCCATCTTATGATATCTTATCACCCACTGCCAAAAACCTAGATCCCATCATATCACCTAATTCCTCTCCTAAACTGAATCTCGATGCTACCCCATCTCAAGATCATACTAGCTCATTCACTCCATCCCTTGATCCCCTTTTCACTCAAGATCCAATCAATCCATCCCATGATCCCTTATCACCTCCTCCTCCAATTCAAGATCCCCCCATCCCATCATCTCCTTCTCATGATCCTTCATTGCCACCTAACCCTACCATCCCGACACCACTTTTATATCACCTTGGTACCCTTATGCTCATCCATGGTGGTTTTCTTCTAGAATAAAAAAAGGCATATACACCACCCATCTTCCTCCACATGATAATGGGCTCACATCACGTTTCAAAAATAACAAGCATCCTATAATAGATCAAATGCTCAAAATCATGAACTATCAGGGAAATGGTTTAGGCCTTCATGAGAAAGGTATTTTAGAGCCTATCCATGTCAAATAAAATCCACATTCACAAGGTCTTGGAAATATATCTCAAGACTCACAATCCAAAAATGTTGGTACAACCTCCATACATCCTCAATTATCCTCTTCTAAAATAATAAGAGGCTCTTCCCATTGCTCCACCACACCATTTGTCACCATCCCCCCTCCTCCATCATATCACCTCAAAATAACCATCCATATTCCTCCTTCATCCTCCAAATCCATTTTGGGTCCTTATGTCCCTCCATTCACCATTACACATCCTCCATATATAATATCCTTTTTGGGCCCTTATATCCCAAAATAACCTCCTCCATCCTATCATCTTCATCATCTCATCCATCCATCACCTATCCATAGTACACATCATAAACATCCTAGCCTCATAATACCTATTTAGTATCAACAACTACACCCTTCCATGCATGCTCTCTCACATCCTCCATCCACACAACATCTCCAAAATCCTACCTCTATCACTTCATTTATGTTTCCTCCACATTATCCATCTCCTTGTACCCATCCCATTGTTATTAATATTAACTTTGGATGCCAAAATTAAAATGCATAATTATAAACATCCACATTAATATAAAACCCCTCATGTATCCCTCAAAAGACATGTTGAAGAAAAGAAAAATCCAATCCAAAATCCAAATCAGTCCCAAAGGCCACAAAGGCCCACCAAATCAAAAATCAAAACCATGTGGATCCCAAAGAAAAAAGATGCAATGCCTTCAAATGAAAAATCTATAACAAAATCCAAAGTTGCTAATCCCAAAGCTACTCATCATCATCCAACATCTCCTATATCTATTTTGGGTCCTTATGTCCCAAAATTCACTAGCCCAAATCCTTCATTATCCTCACATTCTCCATCCATTAATCCTCTTATCCTTTCACAACCACCACCATATGTGCCAATGTGGGTCCTAAAAACATTCCCCCATAATTTCATCCATGCACTTTCCAACATCCCATTCATTATCCAACATATCTCCCCTATAAAATACCTTTAATCCATTCTGTTGTATAATTCATTCATCCCCATAAGGTTGTACCGACATCTAATAGTCATTTCTAATAGGGGCTCTTTTTACCTCTTATGGAACTTGATTGTTGATTCCTTCATCTATCCACTATCAAATGTATTCAAAAATCCATTTATCCACACCCCTATCCTTATCCATCTCCATCTGCATACTATCCAAAAAAAAAAATTGTCCAATGGTGAAAACTTGGCAAACAAGAACCTTGGATAAGTACCATGATGAAAACCTAGAAAACAAGTGTTATGTGTAAATCCCCATCCATTTTATTTCTATGCTTGGGGTAAACTTCATGTTATGTATCCCCTTCATCCATCTCCTCCATCCAAATTATACACCCATCCTACCCATCATATCCCATTTATCTCCAATCCCTTCATTCTCCTTGTGATCTTGATGAAGACAAGGGTACATATCTATACATGCTTTGGAACCTTCTTGGAATATATTCCTCTTATCCATACACTATCATATTCCTTATCCTCCCCATACAATTTCCTTATCCATGCATCCTATCCACATCCATCTACCTTCCTTATCCATCCATCATGCTACAATCCATCTCCCCTCCTTATTTACCCATCCTTCTATTTTTCTATCCCTCCTATCTCATCATACATGACATATCTAGATCGGGGCACATTTTGGCTTTGTAACATAGTCCTTGCAGACATCATTCATCAATCCTATCATCCCTTCCATAACACTATTAGTATCTCCCCATCCATCCATCCAAACAATCCCTTTCATCTCCCCATCATTATCTTCCTATTCATCCCTCATCATCCATTCCATCCCCCATCCTTATCTCTCTATCCATTCATCTCTATCCTAATTCCATCTCATAATCCCTTGTCATTGGTATCTAGCTATAGGCTACCCCCATGCAATCCAATTCCATTCATCTCACTGTCATCACTCCCCCCTCTTTCACACATCTTTCTAACCTCCTATCACTCTTCATCACTCATATATCCATCATACCATCATCCCCATTCATTTTTTGATGATTTGGATAACTATCCCATCCCTGAGCTTCATGTGATCACCACCATCATTTCCACCAGTTCTTTCTTGTCTCATCATATCAACTCCATCATTGTATCCACTCATCATGGTCATCTCATCATCCCTTATCCATTATCTTTCTTTGGAATTTTTTTAAACTACATTGCCCTTGCACTTTCACGTAGGCATGGCTAATAATTTCATCAACCCTCGAGGAATTTTTCCATCTAGTCTTTGTCATCCATTGAGGTCTCCATCATCCTTTTTCCACCTTTATCCATGATTAGTTGTCAGTATTTTATTAAACTATGAGGTCTCTTCACTTT
Source organism: Sequoiadendron giganteum (assembly GCA_007115665.2). NCBI lineage: Eukaryota > Viridiplantae > Streptophyta > Pinopsida > Cupressales > Cupressaceae > Sequoiadendron > Sequoiadendron giganteum. The sequence goes on along the minus strand of CM021104.1, from coordinate 305,017,128 downwards.
CACATAGGCAAGGCCATCAATTGATGAGCCCTCGAGACCCTAGGTCTATTCTTAGGGTGTCTTTTTTCTATGTCGCGTCATCAAGTATGTCCTTATCCAGCTAGTTCTTGACAACATAATGCATTGGTCTTAAGGTTCAACCGATTTTGAATATCTCGAGTCATGTTGATCAACTGATCTACCATCCATCATCATTCTTAACAAGATGTATCCTTCCTAAATCAGGCCACATCAATCCCATCCATCAATTGATCCTATGGCAAAGGAAATTTTAAATTTATTGTTCAATATTTTGGTGCATTTTCATTTTTTTTTATCTTTTGAGCTTTCTATTATACCTGCTTAGGGTCACCATGATCCATCATATCATGGTGCGTTTTCACTAGTAAACATAGGGGAATATCTTAATCTTTTGTCTACTTTTGTCTTCCTAGTTTTCCCACATAGTACCCACCAAGATCCTTGTGGTCTTGTGTTATATTGGGACATCTTTTGTGTTTGTGGTTTTCCAACATGGGCTCTAGCAAAGCCCCCATGACTTTGGAATTTTGGACTAACCTTTTGTTTGTTGTGTCAGTTCTATTCATGTGATACGACGTCATCTTGGTTCCTCATACCCTGGTGCATTATATCTCATGCTATATAAAATTAAGTGATCATTACATGGTAGCATAATGAATAAAAATTAACTTTCTTGATTTGGTTACTATCCATTCATATCCCCATCTTCCATCCTCTAATCTATCAAAATACTCCTATCCATTCACCCTAAAACTTCCATCCTTCATCACACTCCCTCATCTATCTATCCTGTCCATTTTCATCCCTCCAATTTCCTCATCATCATCATTTCATCATCCCTTCAATCTTCTTAGGATAATATAGATTTTTTATTCTAAGAATATTTTCATCCATCATCCTCATCATATCATCATCTCTTAAATATTCTTAGGATAATATAGTTTTTTATTCTAAGAATATTTTCTTCCATTATTTTCATTCATTTCAACAATCTCACATCTCAATCCCACCCTCATCCATTCAATCTAGCACAAATCATATAATAAAATCCTTGGTCTTGTTCCCAACCTTGCTACAAGCCTTGATCCAATCATCATCATCATCATCATCATCATTGTCATCGGGATGTAACCTTCCCTATAATTTTATGTTGTTTTGGGATGTGTCCTTCCCTCATCAACAAAAATCTCATCATCATCATTAGGATGTATCCTTCCCTATCCTTTTGTGTTGTTTCAGGATGTATGCTTTCCTCATGAACAAAACACTTATCATTATCAATCAATGTTGGATTGTAGCTTTACCAAGGCAACATCACATTTTTCCTTAAGCCCACTTGTGCTTGCTTTTATATCTTCATCTTATCATCCTCTCTTATCCATACTTTTTCACCACCTCATCCATTTCGAGAGCACACCCATTTTCTCTTGAACTCACATGTCCTCTCGAGGTGAAATCCTCAATCCATAATATTCAACTTCACTCCCATCATCTTTAATCCTAGTCACTTCTTTGAATGGCTAGGGCATCTTTCACAATCTAGCCATCTTCTTACAAGTTTTTTATTTTAATCTTCTTTGAAATTATGCTACATTGTAACACCATATCAAAGAGGGGAGAAATGTAAACATTTAAAATTGACAACTTTCATTTGACTGATTTATCCCTAATTCAACCAATGTCATATCCTCTATATTAATTAAATAATACACTATTATTTAATTAATATTCATTATCCTTTATCCATTCATCCTAATTTATTTCTTCTACCATCTTTAAACCCTATCCTAAAGTAAATAATTACCTTTAATTATTTACTCCCATCCCTTATCCATTTTTCTCTAAAGAATTAAATAAATAATCTATTTTTTTAATTCCCCTCATGTCACATCCTCCATAACCTTTTTCTAATCCTAATTAATTTGCATAATCCTAGATTAAGGATGTGCACATTCCTAATCCTTGATTAGGTAGGTGTCACATCCTCCATAATATCCAAGTGGATCATTAATCCTCATTACCCACCTAATCATTTTCCTAATACCTCACTTACACAACCTGATCATTGATTAACTATCCTAACCTACCCCTTGGTCAACTCTCCCCATCCCCCAAGGAATTTTTAATTCGTTTTTCTCTTCCCAAGGTCCTTTTGAGGAATTTTTAATTCCTCTCTCATCCCCCAAAGAATATTAAATTCCTTTTATCCTTTCCATGCACATTAAAAAGGAATTTTTAATTCCTTTGGGCAATATTTTATCTCAACCCTTGATCCTATTACCAGAATCATTCTTATCCATCCATTCATCTCCCCTCTTTCTACTAACTAAAATATGTTCATTTTTCACTCTCAACCACAACCAACCACATGCATCCAAGCCTTTTAATTTCACACACTAACATCTTGAATCCATAGACAAATCAATCATCCTTGCATATAAATCAAGCAAAATCAAGTCGTTATGCTGCCAAAATCATCCTAGAGCACACATATCAAGACATCGACAACGGAAAACAACTCCATGAAGCTCATACAAGGTGAAATTAGTGTTATTTTAATGTTCTTGTTTGAGTTTCATCTTTAAGCCCTAATCTTGAGTGTTGTCCTTGTTTTTTATCCTTTTGCTTGAGTTTATTTCTTGCATTTTAGATGGGGTAAAAAAATTGCACACAAGTAGGGTAGTGAATTGACCAAGTATGTTGATCAAGTGTTAATAACCATTCATTGGGGATCAACATCTTTAACTTTATCAAATACTAAAGTGCAAAAAATAAAAATAAAAATAATGATGAGAATTTTGACAAGTACATGAACAAGTATACATATGCATAAATTTTGATGATTAATAATAACTTTGTAAATAAAAAAACAAAATAAAGATTTAGTAGAGAAATTGGAAAAATAAAATATGAAAAAAAATTTCATGGATTTTTTTCTAAATACCAAGAAGAGAAGAAAATAGGTCATTAATGTGGAGGATTTCCCCTCCTTTTTATGAAAATGAGATAGCCTTAAATATATTGGAATGGTGAATGTGTGCTCAATTATATTCATGCCATCAATAAGCCATGGGAGTCCTTCACTTTACCTGATAAAAATATCACCTTACATAAGAAAAAAGGCAAAACTAGCACATAGGAAAATTTGGAACCCCACAATCTCATTAAAAGTACATTATGGGCTGATTTTTTTGGATGAAGCTAGAAAACATGATGGTGGAGATCAACCAAATGTGGGAGGAGATTATAAATTATAGATTAGATTTAGGCATGACCACTTTGGGGATTTTTATAGGTAAAAATTAAATCCATATGACTAAGCATTGAGCATAGGGATTGGATAATTCATTAGATATTAAATAAATAAATTATAGCTCAAACACCATAGTTAGACACATTTTTTCCATTACCACTTGGAAAATTGATGATATTTTCATGTTCTTTTTTATTGAAGTTATTTCATTCCTACTATTACTGTGAACATAGAGTATTAAAAAATAAATAAATAAAATAATACCTACACTTTTTCCTTGTATCAATGTTATACCACGTTCATATCCATTTATGATTTAATTTATTTTCATATTATTTTAAATTGTCTAGTTTAATGATAATGTGATTCTAATATATCAAAGCTTATTCCTAAAAAATATAATTATTATTAGATTGATTGATTTTATAGTTTGCCTAAGAATTACATAGAATTCATAGTGATATATATAAACCATATAGTCCTAATCCTATGAGTAGTAAGAGTTGAATAGTTTATACATACCAAGAATATTTTATGAAGGACATATTCTTCCTTCCTCAAATTTTTGAGTAACTAACCCAAAAATCATGCTTCAATATATAGGAACCTAATAAATGTCGGGTGGTATTTGAGGCACAAGTCTTCCTATGAAGAAAGAAAATAAAATTTAAATCCTAAATAATATTATTTCCTTCTCATGCAATATAACTTTAGTACTAGACACCATTGGTTTGAAGCATTATATTGTAATTATTACTATAATTGACCTTCTATTTAGCATGTGTTTTTCTTGCACAATACCCCACTTTTCTACCTTAGAATTATTTCACTTTGCATCTTACTTTTACTACATAAAATTAAATACATGGAATCTAACAAGGGAAAAAAATAAAGGAATAAAATTATTTGTGTTCTATTTTATCACTAAATATTATATATTTCAAAACCCATCATTCATAAATATTAGACATAATTTTTGTGATCAAAGTAGATACAAATTGGAAAAAATATTTAGTGTATCTCTCAAATGGATAAATTGTTCACTATCCAAATAACCTTATTCCAAATGATGAAATATATTTCAATTATTAAATCTCTAAGGAGGTGGTTAATGTTTCAAGAAGAATATAAAATTTGGATCAGCCTATTATTCATAGCAAGGTACATGATATAGTTAGTAAAAGAGTTGAAAAACTAGTATACTATGAAATATCTATGTCACATAAATAAATACTTTGGTAGGAGTTATATTCCCCTTTTAATCAAGCCTACCTATCCTCTTCTAGATGAGGGGGAGGGTATCTCTACCTTTCTCTTGATTCATAGGTATCTAATTCCACCCTTATAGGTTGTATATCTAATGAATTTACAATAATGGAATTAAAAGTTAACCTAAAATCTAGAATGATGGGTTATTTCATAAACCTCCATGGATGATTCTAATGCTCATTAACTCTCTACCTATAAATATGATGCACTAGCTTATAATTTAGCTTTAAATACACTCCATAGTAATAATATTTGACCAAGTTTTAATAAATTATAAATATAGTTGATGAACACAAGCCTAAACCTACATGATACATGATCAATTAGCCAACTACCACTAGTATCATGAAAGTGACAGATGTCATGTTTTAAATATTAAATCTTCATCATTATCCAACCTCCACAAATAAAATTGAGGTGAAATAGTTCCATGATATATATTTATAATAAAATAATGGTGTATCTAGTTATTTCTAGCACCATGCAAATAATGGATACCAAGAAATAATAGTTGTATTAGTGGATTAGCCAACTATCACCACTATCTTGGAGATAACCAATGTTAGGTGATACTTGCATTGTGAAAGGATTTTTTGACATATCAATAAGGCCACATGGTGATATTTTTCTATAAAAGACTCTCTTCAATGGTGGATAGACTTGTTTTCGATGGTCTAAGGGTGATATATGTTAGAATCCACCAGCCCATAAAATTTCATCACTTTTTATAAATATCAATTTGATGTAAGGAGATAATTAAAATATTTCAAATGCTACAAGCTATCACAAAACTCCTGAAAAAACACTCTTCATATGAAAATAAATTCTTTTACAAACATTTCAACTTAGGTTTGTGTAGACACCTAAAAATGACTTAGGCCTGCGACCACTATTTTACCACCTTTCGTCATAACATGATTATAACATTTTAATTATTTTTCTAACCCACATTCAACTATTAATTAAATAATTCATAATTATTTAATTAATTCATAATCTCTCATTCTTCATGATTATTAAATAAATAAATCTTATTTATCTATTTAATATGTCACTAATTGTCAAAGTCATCTCATAATTAAATAAAGCCTCATTTATTTAATTAATCCTTATCATTAATATCCTCCTGATTATTAAATAAATATATTTAAAATGTATTGATTGAATATGTCACTAATTCCTAAATCTTCTCTTAATTAAATAAATTCATTAATTTATTTAATTAATTAACTACTTCTTCTAAATTAAATAATTATTTTAATTATTTAATTGTGGCATGTGACACTTCTATATTTTTAAATAAAACAAAATCATTTAAAAATATCTCACATACTTAACTGATTCTTCATTTAGTAATTAATTTCAAAAATCAATTACTTCTTACCTCACAAAATCCCTATTTTGAATTGATTTAAATTCAAAATGGAATTATTCTTCTCCAAATCAAGTAATTGCTAAAATGACTGATTTTTACTAATTTCATCTCAACTGTCACATTCAGTCTTGATTTAATTCATTTAATTAAATCTTATTCACACATATGGGTATTTTTCCCTAACCCTAATTGAGAGTTGCCTTATTGAATCTTGACCATTGATTCTAGGGAATTTTCTCAATCTCTCATCTTGTCCATCTATTCAAGATTGCATTTTCTATAAAATGACAATCTTGATCTCATTTTCTGATCGATCATTGCTTAATATATTTTTATTATAGGCATTCCCACATCTTAGGTTTGTATTACTATTTGCATATTAGGATTGATTTTCTAATTGCACATTAGTTTATTTTACAAATCCTTCAATAGCTTTGTTAGGACTAGAATTTTTAGAGTGTGCTCACAAATATGAGGGCATCCATCATCAACAACAAGCTTGAGGAGGTGCAATAGAAGTCAGCCATGGAGTAGTAAATGGGTGAGACCTTTCCAATTTCTTCCATTTCTTGTAGTTTCTCCTTTGCATTCTATTGTATGATGTTATTAACTTGCAGGTACAACTAATCAATTGATTCTATCTTGCAAGAATTTAATCGTCATTACATTGGTGAGCCTGACATTCTAACACACATTTTTAGGTTTTGTACAGCCTCAAAAATCTTTTTTTTTGCAGGAATAGGTACAGAACACCGCATTCATGCGACACAATCGCTCTGCTGCGCCGCATTTGCCTTCTCATGTGACACAATCGATCTTTTGTGCCGCATTTTCCTTCGCGTGTGATGCAACTGATCTTCTAAACCGCATTCGCCACTCTAAGAGCCGCATTTGAAGTGACACATTTGACAAGTTGCATCTGCCATACCGCGCCACAAATGACTAGTAAATTTTATTTTTTTTTAAAAATGATAATCTGGATCCGATGCATCCGTGGCCAATTTTATGTTTTTTGGGATTAAAATAAACCAACCCTAGGATAGACACTTAAATTTGAATTTACCAATCCTAGGATAGATAATCTAATTGGGAATTTATCAATCTAGGATAGACACCACACTTTACTTTTATTTGGATTAAAGTAAACACCATGTTTTTGTGAAGCAATATCTTCACTTAGAATAAGAAACTTTCATTTGGGTTTAAAACTGAACATTTGTTTACTGTGTTTATTTGGATAATAGGTATATTCTCTCCCCTTTACTGGGTGATCAAAAAACCAGACTTATCCATTTTTATATTCATGTATTTCATGATTTATTAAATATTTTAGAAGGCCTGTCATAGTGGGAAAAAGTACTCACCCTACGGGAACGACCTAAGTGGGAACAACCAAATCCAAGTTTTCCAACCCACTATAATCAAAAGAGAATTCGGGGAAAGTCCACAATTCGACGACAGTGTGCAAGATAACCATCCCCAAAACCCTTTTTCTAAAGGTTAGGAGGTCTCCTGAGGGAGCTTATCATTTGCTGCACTGAACAGAAACCTTGAATAAGAACCATAGTGTAGAAGCCAACCGTGTCAGTAACTAGACATTGTTTTAATCACGATGCAAGGAGAGGGAAGAATCTCCCCCCAAGACACTCACCATATAATCACCATGAATTTTTTTCTCAGGGGATTCGGTATCCACTTCCATCACCTTGAGTACGCACCTGGAAAAGATAAAAACACGGGCACCCTCTAGTGGGTGACATGGCTGTGTGAGTCGACGTGATTTTAAGCTGTGGGCTATGATTGTTATGATGACCCATTTGACTATTAAGAGTGAGTCTGCTTGAACATACACTTAATATTTTAATTTTTGTGTTTGCCATCTGTTTTTAAATAAACTTCAACAAATTTAAAATCACAAATCTGAACCAGAAAAAACTTGTCAAAACTGCAAAACTATGTTCGTTTTTCCAAAAAAAATATCCATTGTGACGCAATTGCTCTGATGAGCCGCATTTGAACTATTCAGAGCCGCATTTGATAAACATCAACCCACATTCGCTAGACTGTGTCGCAATCGACACTTTCTGAACCGCATTCGACTCTATGAGCTGCATTTTCTCTATCATACCGCATTTGATGCGACACATTTGCTAAAAATTGAAAACATTTCCTCACCGTCAAAAATAGGAAATCCACAACTTGTCTTCAATTCAATCAAGTCTTCCTTCACTGTTATAGTCCAAACCAGACTCTGAATTGCTCAATTGTCCTCAAACATTGCATTTTAGGTACCATTTTAGGATCACAATAGGGTCCCTTTTCTACTCCATTATATTGCATTGATAGCATCACCATCTCCTTAGACACTTACTTTTGCAGATTTTAGGAGTTGACTCTTACCATTCATTGTCCAAACTTTGCATTCAATAGTAGGTTATCATTGGACCCAACTACCTTTGTCACTTTGTCAATCCCTTTTGTGAATCATTTCCCACTCAATAGTCTAGTGTGGAAATTTCACTTTGTCCTATTTATAGTCCTTTTATGGTCCATTGGTTTTCCAAAATTGAATCATTGCAAAAACTTTGTTTGCTCAAGTTTGTCTTCTTTAGATCTCTCACTAGTAAGTACATCTTAGGATCATTTATTGCATATCATTTGGCATCTCCATTTAGTGTCACACCACTTGCATTCACAAGCCTTTAGTCTTCTTTGCATTTCATAGCATCCTTTAAAAATCCAAAAAGAAACCAAAAACATAGTCTCATACTTAGATCATTCTCTCCATCATCCCAAGTTGAGAAAAACTTTGTATGGTTGAAACTAGATTACAGAAAAAGAAAAGACTCATGGATTCTTGTAGACAAGACACCAACTTTCTTGAGTTCACAAATAGCATGGATTCATTCCCTAATGCCACGAACAATCCTTGTTTTGACATGGAAAATTCCAACTTCAATCCTTTTAGTGAGATGAACATCCCATCATCTCCATCACATCTTTTTGAACCATTTATCTGACGGGATGAAAATGGGGACGTCTTTGAAGAAGACATACAAGCTGCTGCCCAAAACCCAGAAGTGGCCTCTTTTGTGGAAGAAATGGTCTTAAATGACTCTTCTAGATTCCTAGCTATGCTCCTTGACCAAAGGGATTTTATCTTAACACTCTTAGAGCAACTTCTCCCACTCCAACATCACACAATATTTCCATGGGAGCCTCTTCACAAAATATCATCAACACAATCAATGCTACCTCCCTTGGTCATACTACCACCACAACCAACAAAAAATCTATTGGAGGATCATCTTCCCAAACCAACACCACATCACAATCCATTCCACAACAAACATCCACCATCCCTTCACAAACAATGGGTGCAACCACATCAAAGCTCTTTGGAACTTCATATAGTTCCATGAGTACATCAACAAACCTATTATTGGGTTCCTCAAGTGCCATGGAAACCAACTAATCCAACCCTTTTGGGAGAAATAAATGAAGAGTTTTCATTCAAGGCACCCAACCCACTTCATCACAGGTTAATACCAACATTCCTATGACCCAAAACATGAACATTCCTCAAGGCCACAATCTCTTATTTGGGCAAGGCAATCAAGGTGGCAATCAAGGTGCTCAATCCTTCACTCCATTTGGGCATCAACAAGCTCAAAATCAGCAGGGTCCTCAATCCTTCACTCCATTTGGACATCAACAAAATAAAAACCAGCAAGGTCCTCAAATTCAGTCCAACATGGCAAGCTATCACATCCCCACTTATACTTCTCAAGTCCATACGCAACAGCACATCCCTCATCAACACACTCATTTCCAACAACTGCATAATCAAAATGCTCATTTCACTCATCGACAACCCATGGCAAATCAGCATATCTCATCACAATAGCTGAGGACTCAAGCTGCCCCTATCACCAACATAGGTGATAATACCAACCATCCCATGGTGGAAGCACTCACACAACAACTCGCTGCTCTTCAAACAAAAGTGGAGACCTTGCAGCAATCCAATAAAAATTCATACTTGTCACATGACTTGTGTCCATATCCATTTGACACAACCTTGTATATGCCACCCTTTCCTCATGGATATGTGGTACCTCATTTTCCCAAGTACAAAGGCAAAACAAACCCCATTGAACACATAAGAGAATTCACTACTAGTTGTATGGACATTGCATATGAGAAAACTTATCTCATGAGACTCTTTTCTAGAAGTCTTGCAGGTCATGCACTAGAATGGTTCTTGCTTTTTCCTAAGGGAATAAAAAAATGGGATGAATTGGCAAACAAGTTTGTTGAAAACTATGCCTACAACATTGACACAGATATTGACATTGCCTCCTTATGCAGACTTACCCAAGAGGATGCAGGAGAGACTTTCATTCCATTCTTTCAAAGATGGAGAACCTTAGCAAGCACATGTCTGGTAGAAATACCTAAAAAGGAGAAAGTCACCATGTTTGTCCAAACTCTACTAGGACTGCTAAGGTATGGCTTACAAGTCCATTGTTGCACCACCTTTGTTGACCTTGTTGAAAAGGGTGTTCAACTCGATAAAGCCTTGATCGCCAAGGGCGAATTAAAATATGGTGGCAAAACCATTAACACCACCACCAATAATAACCCAAGTAGCTCAAATGACAAAAAAAAATACTAGGTTAAGAACAAGCATATCACAAACGATGGTGTAGTTGATGCAAAAACTATCAACGCAACAAGTCATGTACTCACAATCAAAGGAGTACAAAATAAAAATGCACCTATCACTACACCAACACCAACTGCTAATGCTATCCAAAGCAATCATGCACAAACTAATCAAAGGCAGTTGCATCAACCTAGATAGTTCCAAAAATGTACATACACCCATTTGGGTGAACCTATTGAAACTGTCTTGAAGAAACTTCTTCAAAATGGCATCATAACGCTAGAAGATCCAAAACCATATGACCCTGGTCAATTCAAGCCGTCCTGGTGGGATGATAGTTCATTTTGTGATTACCACCATGCCAAAGGGCACAAAACTTCCTCTTGTCACCAATTGTGAAATCTAGTGCAAGACCTCATAGAGAACCACACCATCAAATTGGGTGGTCAATCATTTACATCTAATGCGGATCATACCATACATAAAAACCCACTACAACATCATGGTAAAGCTTCCTCATCTGGCACAAAGCATACCAACAATCAATCCAACCACATCCATCCGACCTATAATACTACCCATCCCACATACAATTATCCCGATGGTACTATTATCAACAATCTTTGTGTTGCTGATGAAGATGAATTTGTTAATACCATTAACATTAAAAGAGCCCCACAATGCAATGTGACTACGTGTAAAGGCAAGGTCACTATCCCAGGTCCTTCTGCATGCCAACCAAAAATCACCATAGTTGGTCCATCCGTTAGACAGTCAAATCCAAAACTGGAGTTTAATATTATTGAACAATTGAACAAAACACCTGCTCAAATATCCATTCTTGAACTACTCTGTATTTCACTCGAACATAAGACCATCCTGGATAAAGTCTTGCAAGAGTCATTGTCCCAACCAACATGGATGTCAACCACTTTCAGATTATGGTCAGATATTTGAATTCGCCCCATCACATCACCTTTTTGGATAGTGACTATTCCTTGCCAAAACCATCCCATAATGATGCCCTCCACATCAAGGTTAGACGGGTCCTAGTAGATGGCAGAGCAGGATTGAACATCTACTCTCTGAAATTGGTCAAATCTCTTGGTTTCTCTAATGCATGTGTAGATTCTAGCAAGAGCATCATCATCAAGGCATATGATGATGAAGAACGCACTTCCAAAGGTATCATTACCATTCCACTCTAAGTAGGTCTAGTTATCATAGACACAACATGCCAGGTCTTGGATCATGACATACACTATAATATCTTACTTGGTTTCCCTTGGATTCATGCTCTAAAGGCTATTCCATCCACATACCACCAATGCCTGAAATTCCCTTTTGATGGAACGAAGATCACTATCCCAAGATATCCCGATCCATTCCAATACTACACCAACTTGTGAGCCACTACTGAGCACCAGGTACCCATCAATTGGAAGGCCTCATCATCCACAACATCCAAATATATTGACCCATCGACACTCACTAAATCATCTATTCCATAACCTTCTACCACACCATCTTCATCGGCCTCCATCCCAAGTAAAGACCTTCAGATCCAGGACGTTGGTTGTGGAGAGTTCAAATTGAATACGGCTTACTGTATAACCACAATACCCAAGCCACCTAAGGTCTATGGTAGACCATGTTTTGTAGTAGAGCCCAACATAACTTTCAAGGTTCCACCAAAAAGTGTTTTTACATGGTGGGGCGATATGGGTAATGAAGTTATTATTGACATGGATAAATGGATCTACAAAGACCCAATAGAGTTATCTCCCCTACTGTTGCATCTCTATGGCAAAGGATATGATATATGCAAAGCCCAAGGTTTCAATGGTACAAGCGGCCTTGGAAAGAATAGCAACGGAAGATGGGAACCTATTATCCTGACGGCAAGACCAAGATACATAGGGATAGGGTTTGACCAAGTTGGAACCGATGATCAACCTACCCTTGTAATTTCAAGTAAGGTTGTAATGGTTACAAAAAGTGTTGAGACATGCAAAGAATCCCTTACCCAAACTGACTCAAATGAATGGGAATGGGGATCTGACAAAACCATCAGTGACTATGACATTGATGAACTATTCCTAGAACTTGACCAACTTTCCTTTGAAGAACGATTCCACCAGGAATATAACATTGACCCTATTGATCGACATTCTAAAAATAAGGAATGGGTAAGAATTCCTTGGAATCCAGAAGAACACAAGGTGTGATCGATAATACCTGAATCATCCCACCCCATTCCTGAGCCCACCCATGAGCCTAACCTACTTGAGCCCACTATCCATACTTCTGAAATGCCAACCACTAGTCATGATGGTGATAATTATATCCCATATTATGACTTTGAATTCGATTCATCTAACTCAGAGTATGGACCATCCATTGCATCAGACATGGAAGTGGAAATTGACAACTTTGCCTTCTCACTTGAGGCATCAATTTTCACACTTTCTACATCCTCCCCATCCTTCACCAACACTGACAATGGGATCCCTCTTGTTTACCCACAAGTGATCGACTGGGACCAACAAGACTCATCGGTGATGGACATATTTTAGAATCATGAGGCAATTGTAGAGTTCATGGGGCTAAGAGAAGGTATTCCATGGGGTGATCACAAAATAGGATTCTCCATTGATCTAGATTGTGCAGCTTACTTTGGGGAGATTGTTCAATCCTCTAGTTGCAAAAATACAAAAAATAAAAAATAAAAAGAAATGCCTTTAGGTGAAAACTGCAAGGCACCTTTTGGCAGTAAAATAGTAAAAACAAAGGACATGTCTAAAGGTGAAAACCTCTCTGAGGTGCCTAAGGATGGAGGATTGGACTTTCTTCCCATAACACAAGAAAAGTTAGCTATGCTCATTGAAGACACAACAAAGGTTAACATAGCAACACCAGAGAATCCCAAAATGATTCTCTTGGTTGCATCATTGTTAGAAGAAGAAAAACCCAAATTTCAATAATTCTTTAGAGATAGGAAAGTTAACTTTGCATGGTCATATGCTGACATGCCAGGCCTTGATCCAGAATTAGTTCTACATCATCTTCCTTTAATCCCAGGAATCAAGCCAGTCAAACAAAAGTTGGATGCATCCACAGATTGCACTACTTGTCAAAGCTGAATTAAAAAAGTTACTGGATGCTGAGTTCATAAGGTTAATAGACTATGGTTATTGGATATCCTATCTTATCCCTGTTACAAAGCCAAATGGACAAATCCATATTTGCATGGATTTTAGAGATTTAAACAAAGCTTGCCCAAAGGATGACTTCCCCCTACCAAACATAGACATGATTGTTGACCTCACGAAAGGATATGAGATGCTATCTCACATGGATGGTTTTTTAGGCTATAACCAAATCCAAATTACAACAGAGGATTAGCATAAAATGGCATTCACTTGCCCTTGGGGAACATACTATTGGAATGTCATGCATTTTGGCTTAAAGAATGTAGGCACCACGTACCAAAGGGCTATGACACAAATCTTCCATGACATGATGCATATCCTAATGGAAGATTATGTAGATGACTTATTGGAAAAATATTTGAAAAGAAAAGATCATCTCCAAGTCCTAGACAAAATCTTTTGACAGCTTGAGGATTATAAGGTTCGCTTGAACCCAAAGAAATGTGTTTTTGGAGTCACTTCAGGCAAGCTGTTGGGATACATAGTTTCACACCAAGGCATTGAGGTTGACCCTACAAAAGTAAAAGCAATTCTAGACATGCCTCCTCCAAGAGGAATTAGTGAGTTGCGAACACTTCAGGGCAGATTACAGTCTATTCGCCACTTCATTGCACAGTTGGTAGAGAAGTGTCAACCATTCCAATATTTTCTCCGCAAAAGCATTCCTTTTGTATGGACAAATAAGTGCAACATAGCCTTTGAAAAAATTAAAGAATATCTATTAACACCACCAGTGTTAATGCTGCCTATTTAGGGCAAACCATTGATCCTATATGTCTCTGCAATGAAAAATGCACTGGGCGCATTATTGGCACAAAATGACCATGAAGAAAAAGAAAGAGCCATATATTACATCAGCTGCACACTAATTGGATATGAGCTGAACTACACAACCATTGAAAGAGCATGCCTTGCAGTCATCTTCATGGCACAAAAATTAAGACACTATATGCTAAGCCATCAAACACATTTGGTAGCAAAGATTGACCCATTAAAGTATCTCCTTAGTCGAGCAGCATTGATAGGTCGCTTGGCGAAATGGGTCATGATATTAAGTGAGTACGACATATAGTATGTGGAGCATAAAGCAATAAAAGGTCAAGTAATAATAGATCAACTGGTAGATGCACCAATCCAAGCCACTCATCCACTGGTAACTGATTTTCCTAATGAGTCTATCTTTCACGTAGAACTAGCCTTACCATGGAAACTATACTTTGATGGATCCCACAAGGGGATTCAATTCCTAAATAATTTCGGATTTCTTTCCCTTGTACAAATAATATAGCAGAATAGGAGGCATTGGTCACAGGTCTCAAGATAGCAATTAAATGGAAAATTCAGACACTGTTCATATTCAAAGATTATCAATTAGTCATCAATCAAGTGAATGATGACTATGTCACAAAAGATGAGAAGTTTCTTCCTTACAAAAGAATGGTGGATAGTTTCCTAATGTATTTCAAAATGATTGCATTTGAAAAAATCCTGAGAACACAGAATAGGGTGGTCGATGCAATGGCTACCATTGGATGTCTCCTAGACATCCCTAAGAATGTGTCACAATTTGAATTCTTAGTGGAACAGCTGCTGATGCCTACATACGATATTCTAGAGTTAGAAATGGTGTGTGAGATTGTTGGTCCCAGTTCACCTTGGTATCAAGACATATATGACTATCTTTAATCCCAAACCCTTTTGCCCAACTTGTCCAACAACCAACGAAAATCCTTTATCTGAAAAGCATCTAGACATACCATGTTTAGTGATACCTTATACCTCCGTTGCTTTGACAATACCCTTCTTCGATGTCTCAACATTGATGAAGCCCAAATGAATTTATGAGAAGTACATGAGGGTATATGCGGATCTCATTTGAGTGGTCCAACGCTAGCTAGGAAAGTCACCAAATTGGGATACTACTGGCCGACATTGGAAAAAGATGCTCTTCAGTTCGTTAGAACATGTTGGAAATGCCAGGTGCATAGTGACCCGATTCATGCACCTGCACAAGAATTGAGACCAATCACTTCTCCATGGCCTTTTGCACAATGGGGACTCGACCTCATGGGTAAGATCCATCCATCCTCTTCTAATGCCGATAAATTCATAATCACCACTACTGAGTATTTTACTAAGTGGATTGAAGTCATTCCTATCACTTACATCACCGGCAAGCAAATATCCAAATTTATCCTAAACTACATCATTTTCCGGTATGGTGTCCCACAATCCATCATCATGAATAATGGCAGTCCATTAAAACATCAGGACGTTCGTGAACTCTGTGAGCGATTCCACATCCAACACCATCTTTCCACTCCATATTACCCACAAGGTAATGGGCAAGGTGAGGCGTCCAATAAAACAATCCTTCACATTCTGAAGAAGACCGTCAATGACATTGGCCGAGATTGGCACCTACAACTTAATCCTGCTTTATGGGCCTATCGTACCAGCATTTGTACCCCCACTGGAGCCACTCCATTTTCCCTGGTTTACGGATCTAAGGCCATATTACCCATCGAGGTCAAAATTCCTTCTCTTCAAGTCTCTTTGAAAGGAATGATTGATGATGAAGAGTACAGACATACTCACCTCCATGAGCTAGAAATGCTACAAGAAATATGACAAAATACCTTAAATCATTTACAGGGATATCAAAATCGTCTCTGCCGAAGTTACAACAAAAGATTAATGGTGAGAAAGTTTGAAATTGGTGACTTGGTTCTCATGCAGAACCCCAGAAATCAGGTAGACTATGAAAAACCTGGAAAGTTTAAGGCTAATTGGCTTGGTCCTTATATCATTACTACCTCATTTGGTTTTAGAGCTTATCAGCTAGCAACACCTGATGGAGAACAACTGAAAGAACCCATTAATAGTTTACATCTGAGAAAGTTCTACACATAGCATCAGAGAGCTGGGCTAAAAACCTACAAAATACAAAAAAATAGAAAAATAGAAAAAAATTGTCCCTTGATGAAAACCTGGTAAACAGGCATCTTGGTGACATAAAAAAAATCAAAAAATGGCAAAAATAGTAAAAATAAATGAATTCATCCAATAGTGAAAACCTAGGAAATAGGCACTTTGGATAAGTACCATGGTGAGAACCTGGCAAACAGGCGCCATACGTAGTTGATCATTGCGCCGCCATCTACTGTCACTCAAATCGACCTTTATCCATTTGTCATAATCACAAAACCTGACACATGCATGGCATCCATCCTAAGTCCTGTCAATTTTGGCCATGGTTAGCATTTGGTTGACATTATCCCTTGCATATCCTTGCCTTTTGTCCACCTATCTCCATATCATTGAACTCAGGTATTCCCCGACCTATCTGGGCACAAGAACTTTATCATGTAACTACAGTGGGTACCGCACATGATCTTGCATTCTCAAAAAGCCTTGAAAAAAATCATAAAAATCTAAAGAAGTCTTGAAAAAATCCTAAAAATGTGAAAAAGTCCTGAAAAAGACATAAAAATTTGAAAGCGTCCTGAGAAAATACAAAAACATCCAAATCAACGTAAAAATCCAAAATCAAAGTCAATCTGATCAATTCAATTGATCACGTCAATCAAATCTTCGTCCTCGTCTGAACTACATTGTCTCTGTGCATTTGCTACATAGGAAAGATTCATCTTTGAATCCCCAAGACATTAGGTTAGTCCTTCTAGGTTTGTCACAAAATAAATCATGATTTAATCTTTTGTCCTTTAGACAATGTCATTGGTCGTGTCGAACTACGAGGTCTCTGAGTGCATGACGTAGGCAAGGCCATCAATCGATGGACCCCCGAGGCTGCACTAGGCCAATCCATTAGGGTTCATGGTACTACACATTCACACACATCAAAATATCTTCAAATTAGTCAAATCTTATGTCAATCTTGAATTATCAGTCTATCAGAAATCTATTTCATCAAACACTTTTAGTCAATTTAGCATGTCAGCAATAAAATGTAGTCAAAATCATATCAAGACAATTTATCATGGAAAAACTTTGGGTTGTTCTTCAGATATGTCCTTCTAAAAGGAAACTCTTTTCACCTCTTTATGCTTTTGGATGTGTCCTTCCTAAGCACCATCATCATCATCTCACATTTCGATGGATTCTCCTAACTTTGAGAATCGATCTTCTAGATATCAACATCATTTAGGATGTGTCCTTCCTAAATTTGATATCGCTCGACATTTGACAAACATCTGACATTAAAACACTTGGCAAACACTTGACAAACTTTTTTCTGTCTTTTGATAATTACCATGATATTAGTTCCTTATGTCTTAGGAACCATGATATATCATGATGATTATCCTTGTCTGCTTATCACTCTACTATTAGTTTCTCCAGGATATCCTAACTTCAGGATTTAGAGAAGCAATGACATAGTACGATGATTTTACTATCTATTTTTTTTACTATCATGTGGCTAGTTTCTCCAGGATGTCCTATCATCAAGATTTAGAGAAGCAGCAATGTCTCATGATTAGTATCGGTATTCTAGCGGTTGGTCATGATAAAGTGACTAGGGGCAATTGTGTTCCTTGCATGAGTCATGATCATCCTTTGTTTATGACTGTTGATCTACGTGGTGGTTTGACCTTGTACACTATTGATCTATGTCATATCATAGTGTTTGTCGACCATCATGACATTTTCGCCCAATGATGATTAAAGAGCAACAACTAGAATAACACTATAGCAAAGCTTTGAAGGATTTTTAATTTCCGCACTAACATGCATATCCTATGGTTTTGTTCTATGGTTCTCTAATGATATCTTGTGACATACAAAAACAGAGTTGCATACATAATTGCATGAGCATTTCATATTCACATCTGCATAAATCAAATACCACAATTCACATTGCATAAATGCTATCATTTACATCCATTCATAAAACCAACATGTGGATCAACATATAAGCATCATAAATAAACATTTGCATTAGCATATAGGAATCACATCATCATCACATTATACAATGCATACATAACCACATCCATAAATGCATTCATAAACATAAGCATAAATACACCTCATAGCTTCATAAAAGCATCACATAAGCATCTCATAAAGCATTAGAATACCATAATGCATAGCATCATATAGGTCACATCAAAACTGCATCGTGTTATGCATTGCATAACCACCCCATCTTTTTCCTTGGTCAAAATGGGTCCCCCTTTGTGTTTTTTGTACTTAGTTGTTTTTTGAACAAAGTTTGGAGTCTAGTTTTGCCAATATTTTGTTTTTCTTTGATTTCTCTGTCGGGGTCAGAACCAGAGATGAATCGGGTTCTGAAAGTACTTTCGAGGCTTGTTTTTTTTGGTTCTATCCTGATAGTCTTTTCTTTTCCTTTGTTTTTTCTCTTTGGCGGAAGCGGAGCCGGAGTGGGAATTGGGAGGATTGTTATCAAAATTTGCAAAATCAAATTCAATTCCAATCCCGCCTCCGCTCTATTTTTAGTGTTTGTCTGTCTCGGTTTTTTTTTTTTTTGTGTTTTGTTTTATTAGGTTGGTCTTTTACTTAACTTTTTGTTTTTAGTTGTCAGACCCAAAGTCGGAATGGGGATAAGGTTTGGAAATTTTATGATTTTAAGATCCTATTTCTATTTTAGTTCTGACCCCGCAAATTTTTGTCATTGACTTTTTGACTGAAGTTGCACTGTAGACCAGTGTTTGTTCTCTTACAGTTTCGACTCCGCCTTTACTACATTTTAATGCATTAATGGTGGTTGCCGATGTAGGTAGAAATTCACATATTTATCTTTATTAAGGGTTAAAGTCAATCATTATTGTGATTATTACAAGTCTGAGAGCGTGAAGAGCAATAGCAGAGTTTGCTTGAGCAAATTGATCGAGATAAAGAAGGGATATTGTGTGCGAATTGATTTAGAAAGTTAGCATGGCTTTGTTTGCATTTGAGGTAGGTCTTTTATCTTTGTTGTTCATTGTTTATTTCTTGGTTGTGTTTTTCTTTGTATCTGTTTGCGTGTTCAATCATTGTGTTTTAAAGCAATTTTATGATCATCGATGTGATTGAATGAGCAGGTTCTTGTTTCAACTTGTTTTGTTTTGCTTTAATCTTTGTTGTCTTGTTTTATAGTGTCGTTTCTTTCTATTTTTGGGCATTGTCACTTTCATGTCTTAATCATGATGGCATCGTGTCGTTTTTGATTTGCAGTAGATTTAGATTAGATTAAAGGTTTCTTATGGTGTGAGTTAGATTAAGAATTTATAGTGAAGTAGGTTAGAGATTTTACAGTGAGTTAAGGTAGATTAGATTTATTGTTTAATTTAGGGTTTCATCGTTTGGTAGAATGGCAGGGTTTTAAAACCCATGCCCTAGTTTTATTAAGTTTGTTAGACTAGGGTTTCGCCGGTCTCTACAATTACTTTAAATAAGATTTAAATAAATGGCTCTAAAATACAATTGTTCCCCACGGTCATATGAGGGTAGAGTTTTTAAGCTCCTTTTCCATTTTATGGTGACCTAGGTTTAATCATGAAGTTATGATGAAAATGAATAAATTTGATGATGTCATGATTAGCATAGGCGGAGGTGGGATTGGAATGGGTATGGGCATAAGAGTTTTGTTTTTACCAAAGTTATCAATTCCATTGCTATCTTGTTTTCGATTCTGAGTTCTAAATGGTGTTCTTGAAGTATGTGATAATTAGCGAAGGCGGGATCGGAACTAATCTTGAACTTAAGAATTTTGTTTGTAAAGGTTATCAGTTCCATTTTCATCCCGTGTCTAGCTCCGCATATAGTGGGGAGTCTTTTGTCGAAGTAACGATAACCAAATCGAAGGCGGATGCGGAATGGAAATAGAATATGAAAAGAAGAGAATTCGAAGAAAAACCAAATCCCTTTTTCGTTCCGATCCTGGTTCCGATAACTTCCCTGACTCCGACTCTGAGCCTGTTTGTTACTAGGTGAAGTTCCTATATCGATTTTTGCTCCGAGTCCGCCAGTTTTGTAAAAGCGCTTGTTTTGAGCTTTTGTCTGGTTTCGACTCCAATGTATATGTAACAGGTATGTTTTTAAAACATGTTTTATAATGATTTATTTGAAGGTCTAATTAGAGGTTTGCTTGCAGGAGATTTGAGAGATGTCAGGAACGTCAGGAGAGGCTGCTCGAAGGAATCAACCGGCTGGAACGTCAAAGACAACACCGAAAATCAAGAAGGTGAAACCAGAACAGCTGCCTTATACATTAAGGTATGATCATAGGAATCTGGTGGTGAAGGCGAGCAAGGTGGAATCAGACTGGTCAGATATCACAGATACTATTCTGGGCTAGTATAGTTTTGAAGAATTACATGAAGAGACCTTTGCAGAAAGGGCAAACTTGATAGGGAGAACTCAAAGGATTGTTGACTCTGGTCTTGCACATATCACTGTGTTTCCTTTGTTAGTTCAGTGTCCGGAGTTGATATGTACAGTGGCCAGTACTTATAATCCAGCTACAAGATTATGCATGGATTCACAGAATAATGTGATTATAGATCTTACTCCGCAGATGTTCCAAAGTATATTTAATGTTCCTGATCCCAAGAATTTAGTGCAGTTAACTGAGGCTGAGGCATTGGAGAAATACAGTAAGCATAAAGACTCCAATAAGTCTCATTTAAACAAAAGATGGTTAAGCACCGAGAAGAAGTCTTTAAGCAAACTGGAAGACCAGCCAAAGAGGGCAGACTTCAAGAAGGAGATATCTGATTTGATATTGATGTTGTCCAGAGTGTTTGGGAAGAGGGATGCCTTCCATTTCAAGGAATGGATGTTTCATTTTATTCAAGTGATCTTTCAGGGTGATTATCAATTTGATTGGTCAATGATTGTTTCTGATGCCATACATGATCAGCTCACAAGGGTCAGACAGACCAAGTCTTTCTTCATGACTTCATATGTGGTCTATGCTGCGGCAAGAATGGGGATTTTCCTAGGATTAAATAGAGTAGTTATAATGGGAGTCTTGGATGGACAAAGGAAGGTGTGGGAACACTATGATCAATTATCCCTTCAAGTTGCTGAGACTCACTTTAGGAGAGTCAATGATGCCTTTTTATATGTGGTTATCAACCAGTTGAGTGGAGATGTAGGATACAGGTTAAGCCAAGAAGCTATGGCATTCATTTCTGAATGGGGAAGTTGGTATATCCAATACCCCAAATTTACATACTTCAGATCGTTTGGGTTTGAAGGTCATCCCCATTTACTTCCAAGATGCTACAATAATAGAATAGTGCTTATGGGATTTGTATATCAAGCCATTGGAGTTAATGCTAGATTTGGGATGAAGCACAAGACAGGATGCCATAAGTTTCCTATGACACTGGGGGAATATGGCTGTCAACACTTGAAGGCAGCTAAGGTGGTTTGTAATGAGTTGATACAATTAAAATTGGGATTGTATACAGCTCGTAAGTATTTTGATCCAAAGAAGAAGATGTATGCTTTATTACCTTCAGTGTTTACTAGACATTTTAATTTGTTGGAGGATTTTTGGTGTGATAGGCAGGATGAATATGACTTAAGGAAGAAGAATTATGAGAGATTACCAGTCTCACTTATGGTAGAGCTGGGTATTAAAGATAATATTCCTGACACTTTGGTGGATGATGGAATTGTATTAGATCCCTCATATGAAGCTTTGAAGATTGGCACCAAAAACTTAGATCCAATAGACTGGAATGAGGAAGAAACTATTGATATTAAGAAACTGGGAAGAACAGTCTTGGATAGAAGTGTGCAATGGTTGATGATGAGAACTCAAGCTCCTCAGGGACCAATCCTCAAGAAAGGTAAAGGGTATAAGAGGATTAAAAGAAAGGCACCTTCCAAGGAACCATTAGAATTCTTTCCTCCTGATGTTGAAGAAACAGAGTTGGAGGTAGTTGATGAAGAACAAGAAACACCCGAAGGAGATGTTCCAATTGAATTTGTTGTTCCTACGCCCGCATTGGGTGAGTCATCTGCACAAGCCCCACTCACAAGAAAGAAAAGTAAAGAAGTTCAAGGAGTACTTTATGCCATGGCTGAAGCTACTAAAGGAAAAGAAGTGGAGGAAGAATTGGTAGAAATTGAGACAGACTCGGATGAAACTCTGTCAGAGAAGAACTTGCAAGAAAATGTACCTCTAGATTATACTGTTGAGCAGATTCTTACACAGGAAGAACAATGGAAACAATTTGAAGATGCTACTAGAAAATCTGATGCAAGGGCTACTGTGGAGAAATAAAAGGAAATGGAGGCAAAGTTACAAGTTGATGCTCTACTTCAACAACAGAAATCAAAGGTAAAAGAAGTTGAAACAAGGACAACGAATGATACCATGGAGGAGCAAATTAGGCAACGAGAGCATGAGATCAAGGTCAAGGCAGAAAATGACAAGCTGGAACTGATACAGAAGATCCATGATCTCGAGGAGGAGAAATCAAAAAACCGAAGGGAAAAAGAAGCCCTGGTTGCTAGATTGAAGCTTGCAGAGGAGGCTCAACAGAAAGAACAAGAAGCTGAAGCTCTAAGAAAAGAAAAAGAGGCTAAAGAACTAGTAAAGAAACAACAAGCTGAGGAAGAAAGGGAAAAGGTAGAGAAACTCATAGCCTTGGAAATGGAAAGGATAGAAAAGGAAGAAACTGAAAGGAAGCAAAAAGAAGAAGAGGCCGAAGCTGCAAAACTTAAAGCTTTAGAGGCAGAATGGTTGGAAAGAGAGGCCTTAGAGAAAGAAAAGTTAGAGAAGGATCAAATGGAAGAGGAGAGATTGAGAAAGGAAGAAGAAGACAGGAAAATATAGGAACAAAGAGATAGAGAAGAGGTTGAGAAGTTGGTGCAAATGCATGTGCTGCAGGAGCAACAAGAAAAGGCAAAGGTTGATTCTCAACCTGAGGTAGATATTCAGCCATCCTCTACAGTTTTTGCTTCCTCTTCCATGATGATGAATCCTAGTGCTCCTACATGGTTGAAATTAGATTTGCAAAAGAGAGCTAGAACACCTCCTCAACCTCTTAATTGGGAGGACATGATGAAGGAGATTGAACAGGAAAGGCCTAAGAAGAGGGCTAAAGTTTTGCATTCTACCAAACTCACAGATAAAGGGAAGATAGTTGCTGAATGTGGCATGCCTATGATTGAAAAGGAGGTAGGGGATATGTAGCTCATAGACTATCAATTAAGTACGGTTAACCTGGGAAGACCCACTAGAAATCAACAAATGAATCTGATTGATGTGGTGGCTTCAATGACAAAATCAAGGATGATTAAGGACAAACAAAAGAAATATGAGCTTAAGGCTCAATTGGATCAGGTACATTCATTCTTGAAGAGTGTCTCCTCTCCAAGGTCACAATAGGTTGCAGCAATTGAGACTCCTATTTTGCTAAGCAAAAAGGAGGTTGATGATTTGGTGTAGGTTAGAGGTAAGGCGGAGATGGTTGACAAATGGATAGACAAAGTGAACCGGGAGGTAGGTGAAGTTTTGGAAAAAGGATTTGAAACCTACAAGGAGGCTGAAGGAGTAATAAAAGAGATGCATCAATATATTGAGGCATCCGAGAAGTTAGAAGAAGAGTACAAAGAGTGTAGTGAAAAGTTAGAGAAGATAAATACATTTCCTCTAACTACTCTTCTAGAAGAATCTATACTCGAAGATGATAATAAAGATTTTGTAGAAAAGACTTCTCGTATCCTTAAGTTTAGGACTGGCTTTTTGAGCAAGCATAAGGATGAAATTCAAGAAGCAGTTAATAATTTAATTGAGCAGTTGGAAGAGTTGGAAGTGGTTATGGATATAATAGTAGATGTGAATGTAATGACTAAAGATGGCATGCCGTTGAGTCAGGTTAGAGAGAAATGAAATGAAAGATTGTAAGGACTCATGCAGGAGAAAGATGATGGAGAAGACTTAGTGATAGATCGGCTTGTAGAAGTCAAGGAAGAAATAAAAGCTGCAGGGAGAGAGTTGGTCAAGGTAAAAAGCATGAAAGAATTTGCTGCAGTTGAGTTGGATCACATCAAATTTAAAGATGACTAGATTGATGGGCCAGATATGGATATGCTACAACAAGTCTTCACCAATTGTGATGAGTTCATAGTGGATCCAGCTTCACATGCATAAAATTTTGCGTGCATGATATTCTTCTTCCTTGCATGTTGTTTGCATGCGGCACTGACAGTCTTAAGGATGCATGATCTTCTTTTATTTTATTTCTATCTTCTATTGTTAGATCAAACTGAATGTATAATGGAAGAACTCAAGATCAAAGTTGATCTAAGTTTCCAAGAAAGTTGATTGTTCCTAAAAAGGTGGAAAGCCTAAGATAGAAGTAAAGTTTGAACTTCTTTTTGTATTCTATAAATACCAGATGGGTATTACATTGTAAGGGTCGGCTAATTGAGAATTGGATTGGCTTACCTAGTGCTAAGAGATAGGATTTTATAGAGATTTTTGCACAGATACATTGTACCAGATCTTGTTTACAGTTAATAGAATTGCAGGTTTACGAAATATGGAGTTTGCATTGGATTGTGTTGTTTGATAAGGTTAATGAGTTATAATCCACCTGAATGCCAGTGATTGTGCTGAAGCATGATAGTTTCTTATGTGGTGAAAGTCATTAGAAGAAACCAGGTTTAAAGATTATCTTGTTAAATTGTCATTGAATTAAAGTTATTGAAGTCTGTTGATCTATAGTTTGAATGATGAATGAGTGTGTGTTGTTTTGAAATCTTGGAAATACTTGTGATAGGCGAATAGAGGAATTGAATTAAGCACCTAAGATGTATACGATGGTATAGTTATACTGTGGGTTGTGTCATGCTATGGTTTTTGTGATCGATTAAGAAAACATTCATTGTTAAAAGTATATGTCTGGATATTAGATAAATTTAATTCATACTTACTGATTTACCCCCTGGATCTATTTTTTTCTTTTATTTTAAACCCATTGATTTACAGGAACTATTTTGGCAAAGAGAGTCATAGCTTGAATCCTTTGTTACCTGCACAGGCCCCTTGAATATTACAGTTGCATGAACCAATTGAGTGACATGAGACAGTTGAGAACCAACTACCAGGACCTTGGGAGTTAGGCCACTACATGTAGTCTTTCTTTTTCAAGAGAAATATAGTAGAAATATTCTGTTTTAATGTTGTTTTGTGTCATTTTAACCATCAACAGAAATTGGTGCTAGAAGGAGGGCTTAAGAGGACAAGCTGGCTCTTGGAAGATCTTTTTCGCCAGAGGTATATGAGAGGGTTCTTAGATCCTCTACTAATCGTGAACTATTAGAAGAACTTCAAACCCCGGTTAGATCAAGACCTCATGCTCGTAGGGTAGAAATACCTACATTACCACCACCACTTACTCCACTAGGATTTCCACCAATTCCATCCACACCACCACCAAGTATGCCTTTGTCAGCACCAATTCGGCCTTTATCACCACCACCTGCCCAACCAACCCCACCAATGGCTTATTTTGTGGGTAATCCCTCCCCGTTAGGAACTATTCCGGGTGGATTCCATGATTTACCAAAGAACCCAAAGAAGTTCTATCCAAAATATATGCATGGAGAATCAAGAAGTGCAGAGGAACATATACAAGCATTCAAAGATGCCTGCACATGAGCTCAAGTTTCTCATCAAGATGTGGTATGTAGACTATTTCCTTATTGTTTAGGAGATATGGTATATAATTGGTATCAAAATCTGCCCCAAGGATCCATTCTAGGTTGGAATGATTTAGAGAATGCTTTTATTAATCAGTTCAGGGTTTATGTAGACCCTGCAAAACTATATCACCAATTTGCCACTATTAGAAAGGAGCATCATGAACCGTTGCCCTTGTTTAACACTAGGTTCCATAGAATGTATCATAGGCTACAAGAGCCTTAACTAGTGCCGGAAGCCATGGCCATACAGGCATATCTAAGAGCTGTTGATCCTTTGATTGGTATGTTCTTACAAAGAACTTATCAACCTGATGAGATTGACTCACTATCTAAGATTTATCATTTGGCTATCAAATTGCAACAGCAGACAAATCTACAACCTGAAGGGTTGGGAGTATCTTTTTCTCCAATGAATTATCAGATACCTAATCCACCGTTATACAACACTGTCCCAGGGACGTCTTATTCCCATTATGGACCTGTATCTGAGTTGCAAGCTCCACCAACTGTGCCCTTCTTTGGCAATAGCATGCATGATTCCCCACATCAGTCCAAACAACAGCAACCTCAACATCAACCTCAAAATCAACCACAACAAGGGGGAGGACCAACCCATGTCCATTCCCCAGCCATAGTTCAAAATGTGCAGAATGATCAAACTATTCAACTTACAAGTCAAGTAGAGACTCTCAAAAAGACTCTCTCTCAGATGTCAAATGACATGGCACAGCTCAGACAAAATCCTCCCAATAATCAAAACCAGAATTACAACAACAATCAGGGCAATTACTCTAATCAGAACACCAATAGGAATTTCCAGAATCAAAATTCCTCGAACCAGAATTATTAAAATCAAAATAGAGGATACAATCAGAGATTCAATAACAACAACAACAACAATAGGCAGTGGAACACTGGACCTAACAATGGAGGAGTTCCCCATAATTATCAAGCACGTGAAGAGAGATCAAATACTGCTAATGTTGCTGATTTAAATTTTATGACAAATTGGTGTAGGTTGCATGATACAACAGCCCATTCTGAGGTCAATTGCCCAGAAATGGAGAAAATGGTGAAAATTGCACAGGCTGATGCCCATCCTCAAGCAGGAAATTCTAATCAAGGCAATGGGACGGCCAGCACCGCTATGACTTATGAAACCATTGAAGAAAAGTATCAATTCCTTATGCAAGGGGATAATGAGCTGGAAGAAGATGTCTATGATGCTCAAGCCTTCCAATCTAAGGGTGGTCACTTTCTGAGGAACCAGAATAAAGGGCCATTCACTACATCTGCACCCCCTAACAACATGGTTCCACCAAATCAGAATGCAGATAACAATCCACCCCCACCAAAGGGACCTTCTGATACTCAGAATAGAGGTAATCAACCTTCTTTTCCTAAATATCAATTTAGGAATGATTCAGAGTTTGATTTTGTTGTAGAATTGCAAAGGCAGAAGACATCACTATCTTTCTTTGATATCATGAAGTGGTGGCCAACTCAAAGGGAAGTGGTATTAAAAGCTTTGGAAGAAACAAATGGCTTGAAAGGGAAAGGTAAAGTGACTCCTGCAAAGAAGACGAATGCTGCTATGTATAAAGGTAAGACCAGTACCCCACCTTTCTTGTTAAGTTTGAGGATCTTTGGAAATAATCTACGCAATTGCTTATTAGATTCTGGAGCATCAGGGAATGTCATGCCTTTTTTCAATTTGTAAAAAGTTAGGATTGAGTCCTATTCCAACCAATAAAAAGGTGATTCAATTGGATAAAATTGAAGTTAATGTTGTAGGAGAGTTGAAGAACATGCATGTGCAGGTTGGATCAGACCCAAGGATCCAGACCTATATAGATATTCAAGTTGCTGACATCCCAGAAACATATGGGATGCTTTTAAGTTGAGAGCTAATGAAAAGCATAGGTGGATATCTGTCCCTGGATTTCTCGCACATGTGGTTACCATGGAAAGGGGTTGCCACTTAGATAAGAATTGAAGGTGAACCTAGGCTCAAACACATGATTACAGAGTATGATACTCCAAATGAAGTAGCATTCTTTGAAACTGAGATGGGTGTTTACAAGCAAGAGGAAGTCCTTACTTTCTCTGTAGTTAGTTCTGAGGATACACTATCCTTAGACCACACTGATTCGATGATTCACATCAACCAACAAGTTCTAATAAGGAAATTGCAACAAGATAGGCTGGTTTTAGGAACAGAAACTGATTTGAGTAATCTATTGCTTCCTAATTGGTGTAGAATACACTATCATAACCATTCGGAGTTGACATGTCAGTCATGCATAGATATTCTAAGGCATGCAGATTTACCCAAGCAAGAATCTCAAGAGGTAATTGAGACTCCCATCAATGAGTTCTCTTTCCAAGCTAAGGATGCAAGTATTCTTACATGGATTAGTCTTTCTCAAGAAGAGGTTCCTTTACCAGTACAACAGACTCAGGTCTTAGGGTTTTCAGATCAAAAAGAAGAAGTGGAAGTATCTCAATTTCATTTTAATACCCCTATTTCAGATGCTTTTCCAATACCAAAGGAGTTAATAGAAGATGAGTTAGGTCCTGACTCAGCCCAAGAAATCACTCCGGAGGTAGTTGTTGAACAAATTAAGGAACTAGGAAAATCGTTAACTGAGCTTCTTCTCAACACGAAGTCTGATAAATAGCAAAAGTCCGAGCCGCCACATGTCACAAGTGGCAAAACCCCTATAGTTTCTAAAAAGAAAGAGCTCCTAGCTAAAGACCAGTTATGGACTCTTAAATTTGATGGTTCCAAATCTAAAGCAGGAAGTGGGGCTGGAATTGAACTTACTAACCCGAAAGGGAAAACTTATTTTGCTTCTTATAGATTGCAGTTTGGTTGCACTAACAATGTGGCCAAATATGAGTCACTTGCAAGAGGACTTATGTTTGCTCATAAGAAGAAAGTAACTG
Source organism: Sequoiadendron giganteum (assembly GCA_007115665.2). NCBI lineage: Eukaryota > Viridiplantae > Streptophyta > Pinopsida > Cupressales > Cupressaceae > Sequoiadendron > Sequoiadendron giganteum. The sequence continues at coordinate 304,987,687 of CM021104.1, read as the reverse complement.
CTCTTACAGTGATGGGAGACTCTGAGGTAATTGTGAAACAAGTAAGTAGCCAATACACTTTCCATAATAAAAGATTGGCTACTTATAGGAATAGGGTCTGGAATTTAATAGAAGATTTTGATGCCTTTGGGATTACTCTTATTCCAAGGGAAGCAAATCAAATAGTAGATGCTCTCGCCGTTGCAGCAAGTACATTAGAGCCCATGTAGGATTCAAATCTGAAAAGGTTTTCTGTGGAATTGATTTCAGTTCCTGCAATTCCTAACAATGTTAGACACTTTCAGGTGTTTAATGATGACCAACATATTTTGACCTTTTTGGAGAGTTCTGATGTATTTCAAGGATAGATAATTGATGATGTTGATAGGGATCAAGGAGACTGGAATCCAGGAAGTGACAATACAGAAAGTGACAATCCAGAAGGGATAATGGATTTAAAGAGCAATAACATTCCAAAAGGGATGATAGCATTGGAGAGGATATTTGATTCAGATCCATGAGCTTATCAGAGAATGCCTGCAAAGAGTGAGGGAGGCAAGTATGAATCCGTTAATTTGACTCACTCAGGGGTAAAAAGGAATGTTCTTATAGGAAAGACTTGTCCTCAAGAAATAAAGGATGAGATAATCAAAGTTTTAAAGCAAAATATTGAAGCAATTGCTTGGAGCTATGATGATTTGAAGAATTTTGATACATTTGTCATCACACATATGATTCCTCTTAAGCTAGAAGCCAAGTCGTTTCACCAAAAGCAATGCCCAGTCAATGCATTAATTGAGCCTCTGATTCAAAGAGAAGTACAAAAGCTTTTGGTTGCAAGAATAATTTTTCCAGTTAGACACTCTACCTGGGTGGCTAATCTAGTTCCTGTGAGGAAGAAGAATGGGGAAATTAGGTTATGTTTGGATTTCAGAAATTTAAAAAAAGCCTATGAGAAGGACAATTATCCATTACCTTCTCTTGATGAAGTATTGCAAAAGGTTAATGGATCTCAAATGATGTCTTTCTTGGATGGATATTCAGGATATAATCAAGTACTGGTAAGTCATGAGGATAGGATGAAGACTGCTTTCACTACAAATTGGGGCACATTTGCCTACAGGAGGATGCCATTCAGTCTAATTAATGCTGGTGCTACTTTTCAAAGAGCGATGGATGTAGCATTTAAAGACCTAATAGGAAAGTGTATAATCATCTATGTTGATGATCTGACCATCTTCTCTAAGAGTAGAGAAGATCATGCTGCTGATTTAAAGAAAGTACTGAAGAAATGTATCAGTTATGGTGTTTCTCTCAATCCAAAGAAATGTGTATTTGGAGTTTCTGAAGGGAAGCTTTTGGGTCACATTATATCAGAGGAGGGAATTTCCATAGATCCTGATCAAGTAGAAGCCATTTTGAAGTTGAAAAGGCCAGGAAGTAAGAAGGAGATGAGATCTTTCTTTGGAAGGGTTAATTTTGTCAGGAAGTTTATAACAGGGTTTGCAAAAATTGTTAAACCACTTAATGAAATGATGAAGAAGGATGCGAAGATTGAATGGAGTGAAGAGGCTAAATCTGCTTTCATGCAGATTAAACAAGCTATATCTGAGGCACCTGTTTTAACAAGCCCAGATTATCTAAAACCCTTTTACATCTATTCTTTTGCTTCTGAACATTCATGTGCAGCAGTCTTGACACAGAGAAGAGAAGAGAATGAAGAGAGGCCTATTGCTTTTATGAGCTCTCCCTTTAAGAATGCAGAGGTAAGATATTCATCAATAGAAAAATAGGCTTTTGCATTGGTGTGAGCAGTGAAAAAATTCAAACACTACATAATCCGAAGTCAAGTGATGGCTATAGTCCCAGATCCAGCTGTAAAGTCCCTCATGATGCAAAGTGAACTAGGAGAAAGAAGAGGGAAATGGATGGCCATTTTACAAGAATTTCACTTGGAGATTCACCCAATGAAGCTTGTAAGAGGTCAAGGTTTGTCAAAGGCAATGGCTTAAGTGGACAGAAGTATAACTTGTCAACAATACATTATTCAGTCATTCACAAAAGATCCTTGGTATACAGACTTAGTTTTTTTTCTCCTCAACAACAAGTGTCCAGAAGGGATGAATGCAACTCAAAGAAGAGCACTAAGGATGAAAAGCGCTCATTATATGCTTAAAGGAGGATCAATCTATAAGAAGAATTTCCAAGGAATCTACTTGCGTTGTCTGGATCAACAAGAAGCTAAACATGCTATGAGTGAATTTCATGGTAGGCATGGAACAGGACATGGATCTGCTGATGCATTGGCTCATCAGATTTTAAGATCAGGTTACTATTGGCCTTATGTATTTAGGGATGCACATCAACACTGCAGAACTTGTCATGTATGTCAAACTTTTGCATCAAGAGAAAGAAATCCTGTGATGCCTCTACAACCAGTTTATGAAGTAAGGCCATTTGCTCAATGGGCACTTGATTTTGTAGGAGTGATTAATCCAAATTCTTCTGCAGGTCACAGATTCATCTTAACTGTGAAGGATTATTGTACGCATTGGACGGAGGCTTTGCCTTGCAAAAATAGCACCACAGAGGTGGTTATTAAGTT
>CM021104.1:304755174-304985003 GCA_007115665.2 Sequoiadendron giganteum | reverse complement strand
AGGTCCTTCTGCATGCCAACCAAAAATCACCATAGTTGGTCCATCCGTTAGACAGTCAAATCCAAAACTGGAGTTTAATATTATTGAACAATTGAACAAAACACCTGCTCAAATATCCATTCTTGAACTACTCTGTATTTCACTCGAACATAAGACCATCCTGGATAAAGTCTTGCAAGAGTCATTGTCCCAACCAACATGGATGTCAACCACTTTCAGATTATGGTCAGATATTTGAATTCGCCCCATCACATCACCTTTTTGGATAGTGACTATTCCTTGCCAAAACCATCCCATAATGATGCCCTCCACATCAAGGTTAGACGGGTCCTAGTAGATGGCAGAGCAGGATTGAACATCTACTCTCTGAAATTGGTCAAATCTCTTGGTTTCTCTAATGCATGTGTAGATTCTAGCAAGAGCATCATCATCAAGGCATATGATGATGAAGAACGCACTTCCAAAGGTATCATTACCATTCCACTCTAAGTAGGTCTAGTTATCATAGACACAACATGCCAGGTCTTGGATCATGACATACACTATAATATCTTACTTGGTTTCCCTTGGATTCATGCTCTAAAGGCTATTCCATCCACATACCACCAATGCCTGAAATTCCCTTTTGATGGAACGAAGATCACTATCCCAAGATATCCCGATCCATTCCAATACTACACCAACTTGTGAGCCACTACTGAGCACCAGGTACCCATCAATTGGAAGGCCTCATCATCCACAACATCCAAATATATTGACCCATCGACACTCACTAAATCATCTATTCCATAACCTTCTACCACACCATCTTCATCGGCCTCCATCCCAAGTAAAGACCTTCAGATCCAGGACGTTGGTTGTGGAGAGTTCAAATTGAATACGGCTTACTGTATAACCACAATACCCAAGCCACCTAAGGTCTATGGTAGACCATGTTTTGTAGTAGAGCCCAACATAACTTTCAAGGTTCCACCAAAAAGTGTTTTTACATGGTGGGGCGATATGGGTAATGAAGTTATTATTGACATGGATAAATGGATCTACAAAGACCCAATAGAGTTATCTCCCCTACTGTTGCATCTCTATGGCAAAGGATATGATATATGCAAAGCCCAAGGTTTCAATGGTACAAGCGGCCTTGGAAAGAATAGCAACGGAAGATGGGAACCTATTATCCTGACGGCAAGACCAAGATACATAGGGATAGGGTTTGACCAAGTTGGAACCGATGATCAACCTACCCTTGTAATTTCAAGTAAGGTTGTAATGGTTACAAAAAGTGTTGAGACATGCAAAGAATCCCTTACCCAAACTGACTCAAATGAATGGGAATGGGGATCTGACAAAACCATCAGTGACTATGACATTGATGAACTATTCCTAGAACTTGACCAACTTTCCTTTGAAGAACGATTCCACCAGGAATATAACATTGACCCTATTGATCGACATTCTAAAAATAAGGAATGGGTAAGAATTCCTTGGAATCCAGAAGAACACAAGGTGTGATCGATAATACCTGAATCATCCCACCCCATTCCTGAGCCCACCCATGAGCCTAACCTACTTGAGCCCACTATCCATACTTCTGAAATGCCAACCACTAGTCATGATGGTGATAATTATATCCCATATTATGACTTTGAATTCGATTCATCTAACTCAGAGTATGGACCATCCATTGCATCAGACATGGAAGTGGAAATTGACAACTTTGCCTTCTCACTTGAGGCATCAATTTTCACACTTTCTACATCCTCCCCATCCTTCACCAACACTGACAATGGGATCCCTCTTGTTTACCCACAAGTGATCGACTGGGACCAACAAGACTCATCGGTGATGGACATATTTTAGAATCATGAGGCAATTGTAGAGTTCATGGGGCTAAGAGAAGGTATTCCATGGGGTGATCACAAAATAGGATTCTCCATTGATCTAGATTGTGCAGCTTACTTTGGGGAGATTGTTCAATCCTCTAGTTGCAAAAATACAAAAAATAAAAAATAAAAAGAAATGCCTTTAGGTGAAAACTGCAAGGCACCTTTTGGCAGTAAAATAGTAAAAACAAAGGACATGTCTAAAGGTGAAAACCTCTCTGAGGTGCCTAAGGATGGAGGATTGGACTTTCTTCCCATAACACAAGAAAAGTTAGCTATGCTCATTGAAGACACAACAAAGGTTAACATAGCAACACCAGAGAATCCCAAAATGATTCTCTTGGTTGCATCATTGTTAGAAGAAGAAAAACCCAAATTTCAATAATTCTTTAGAGATAGGAAAGTTAACTTTGCATGGTCATATGCTGACATGCCAGGCCTTGATCCAGAATTAGTTCTACATCATCTTCCTTTAATCCCAGGAATCAAGCCAGTCAAACAAAAGTTGGATGCATCCACAGATTGCACTACTTGTCAAAGCTGAATTAAAAAAGTTACTGGATGCTGAGTTCATAAGGTTAATAGACTATGGTTATTGGATATCCTATCTTATCCCTGTTACAAAGCCAAATGGACAAATCCATATTTGCATGGATTTTAGAGATTTAAACAAAGCTTGCCCAAAGGATGACTTCCCCCTACCAAACATAGACATGATTGTTGACCTCACGAAAGGATATGAGATGCTATCTCACATGGATGGTTTTTTAGGCTATAACCAAATCCAAATTACAACAGAGGATTAGCATAAAATGGCATTCACTTGCCCTTGGGGAACATACTATTGGAATGTCATGCATTTTGGCTTAAAGAATGTAGGCACCACGTACCAAAGGGCTATGACACAAATCTTCCATGACATGATGCATATCCTAATGGAAGATTATGTAGATGACTTATTGGAAAAATATTTGAAAAGAAAAGATCATCTCCAAGTCCTAGACAAAATCTTTTGACAGCTTGAGGATTATAAGGTTCGCTTGAACCCAAAGAAATGTGTTTTTGGAGTCACTTCAGGCAAGCTGTTGGGATACATAGTTTCACACCAAGGCATTGAGGTTGACCCTACAAAAGTAAAAGCAATTCTAGACATGCCTCCTCCAAGAGGAATTAGTGAGTTGCGAACACTTCAGGGCAGATTACAGTCTATTCGCCACTTCATTGCACAGTTGGTAGAGAAGTGTCAACCATTCCAATATTTTCTCCGCAAAAGCATTCCTTTTGTATGGACAAATAAGTGCAACATAGCCTTTGAAAAAATTAAAGAATATCTATTAACACCACCAGTGTTAATGCTGCCTATTTAGGGCAAACCATTGATCCTATATGTCTCTGCAATGAAAAATGCACTGGGCGCATTATTGGCACAAAATGACCATGAAGAAAAAGAAAGAGCCATATATTACATCAGCTGCACACTAATTGGATATGAGCTGAACTACACAACCATTGAAAGAGCATGCCTTGCAGTCATCTTCATGGCACAAAAATTAAGACACTATATGCTAAGCCATCAAACACATTTGGTAGCAAAGATTGACCCATTAAAGTATCTCCTTAGTCGAGCAGCATTGATAGGTCGCTTGGCGAAATGGGTCATGATATTAAGTGAGTACGACATATAGTATGTGGAGCATAAAGCAATAAAAGGTCAAGTAATAATAGATCAACTGGTAGATGCACCAATCCAAGCCACTCATCCACTGGTAACTGATTTTCCTAATGAGTCTATCTTTCACGTAGAACTAGCCTTACCATGGAAACTATACTTTGATGGATCCCACAAGGGGATTCAATTCCTAAATAATTTCGGATTTCTTTCCCTTGTACAAATAATATAGCAGAATAGGAGGCATTGGTCACAGGTCTCAAGATAGCAATTAAATGGAAAATTCAGACACTGTTCATATTCAAAGATTATCAATTAGTCATCAATCAAGTGAATGATGACTATGTCACAAAAGATGAGAAGTTTCTTCCTTACAAAAGAATGGTGGATAGTTTCCTAATGTATTTCAAAATGATTGCATTTGAAAAAATCCTGAGAACACAGAATAGGGTGGTCGATGCAATGGCTACCATTGGATGTCTCCTAGACATCCCTAAGAATGTGTCACAATTTGAATTCTTAGTGGAACAGCTGCTGATGCCTACATACGATATTCTAGAGTTAGAAATGGTGTGTGAGATTGTTGGTCCCAGTTCACCTTGGTATCAAGACATATATGACTATCTTTAATCCCAAACCCTTTTGCCCAACTTGTCCAACAACCAACGAAAATCCTTTATCTGAAAAGCATCTAGACATACCATGTTTAGTGATACCTTATACCTCCGTTGCTTTGACAATACCCTTCTTCGATGTCTCAACATTGATGAAGCCCAAATGAATTTATGAGAAGTACATGAGGGTATATGCGGATCTCATTTGAGTGGTCCAACGCTAGCTAGGAAAGTCACCAAATTGGGATACTACTGGCCGACATTGGAAAAAGATGCTCTTCAGTTCGTTAGAACATGTTGGAAATGCCAGGTGCATAGTGACCCGATTCATGCACCTGCACAAGAATTGAGACCAATCACTTCTCCATGGCCTTTTGCACAATGGGGACTCGACCTCATGGGTAAGATCCATCCATCCTCTTCTAATGCCGATAAATTCATAATCACCACTACTGAGTATTTTACTAAGTGGATTGAAGTCATTCCTATCACTTACATCACCGGCAAGCAAATATCCAAATTTATCCTAAACTACATCATTTTCCGGTATGGTGTCCCACAATCCATCATCATGAATAATGGCAGTCCATTAAAACATCAGGACGTTCGTGAACTCTGTGAGCGATTCCACATCCAACACCATCTTTCCACTCCATATTACCCACAAGGTAATGGGCAAGGTGAGGCGTCCAATAAAACAATCCTTCACATTCTGAAGAAGACCGTCAATGACATTGGCCGAGATTGGCACCTACAACTTAATCCTGCTTTATGGGCCTATCGTACCAGCATTTGTACCCCCACTGGAGCCACTCCATTTTCCCTGGTTTACGGATCTAAGGCCATATTACCCATCGAGGTCAAAATTCCTTCTCTTCAAGTCTCTTTGAAAGGAATGATTGATGATGAAGAGTACAGACATACTCACCTCCATGAGCTAGAAATGCTACAAGAAATATGACAAAATACCTTAAATCATTTACAGGGATATCAAAATCGTCTCTGCCGAAGTTACAACAAAAGATTAATGGTGAGAAAGTTTGAAATTGGTGACTTGGTTCTCATGCAGAACCCCAGAAATCAGGTAGACTATGAAAAACCTGGAAAGTTTAAGGCTAATTGGCTTGGTCCTTATATCATTACTACCTCATTTGGTTTTAGAGCTTATCAGCTAGCAACACCTGATGGAGAACAACTGAAAGAACCCATTAATAGTTTACATCTGAGAAAGTTCTACACATAGCATCAGAGAGCTGGGCTAAAAACCTACAAAATACAAAAAAATAGAAAAATAGAAAAAAATTGTCCCTTGATGAAAACCTGGTAAACAGGCATCTTGGTGACATAAAAAAAATCAAAAAATGGCAAAAATAGTAAAAATAAATGAATTCATCCAATAGTGAAAACCTAGGAAATAGGCACTTTGGATAAGTACCATGGTGAGAACCTGGCAAACAGGCGCCATACGTAGTTGATCATTGCGCCGCCATCTACTGTCACTCAAATCGACCTTTATCCATTTGTCATAATCACAAAACCTGACACATGCATGGCATCCATCCTAAGTCCTGTCAATTTTGGCCATGGTTAGCATTTGGTTGACATTATCCCTTGCATATCCTTGCCTTTTGTCCACCTATCTCCATATCATTGAACTCAGGTATTCCCCGACCTATCTGGGCACAAGAACTTTATCATGTAACTACAGTGGGTACCGCACATGATCTTGCATTCTCAAAAAGCCTTGAAAAAAATCATAAAAATCTAAAGAAGTCTTGAAAAAATCCTAAAAATGTGAAAAAGTCCTGAAAAAGACATAAAAATTTGAAAGCGTCCTGAGAAAATACAAAAACATCCAAATCAACGTAAAAATCCAAAATCAAAGTCAATCTGATCAATTCAATTGATCACGTCAATCAAATCTTCGTCCTCGTCTGAACTACATTGTCTCTGTGCATTTGCTACATAGGAAAGATTCATCTTTGAATCCCCAAGACATTAGGTTAGTCCTTCTAGGTTTGTCACAAAATAAATCATGATTTAATCTTTTGTCCTTTAGACAATGTCATTGGTCGTGTCGAACTACGAGGTCTCTGAGTGCATGACGTAGGCAAGGCCATCAATCGATGGACCCCCGAGGCTGCACTAGGCCAATCCATTAGGGTTCATGGTACTACACATTCACACACATCAAAATATCTTCAAATTAGTCAAATCTTATGTCAATCTTGAATTATCAGTCTATCAGAAATCTATTTCATCAAACACTTTTAGTCAATTTAGCATGTCAGCAATAAAATGTAGTCAAAATCATATCAAGACAATTTATCATGGAAAAACTTTGGGTTGTTCTTCAGATATGTCCTTCTAAAAGGAAACTCTTTTCACCTCTTTATGCTTTTGGATGTGTCCTTCCTAAGCACCATCATCATCATCTCACATTTCGATGGATTCTCCTAACTTTGAGAATCGATCTTCTAGATATCAACATCATTTAGGATGTGTCCTTCCTAAATTTGATATCGCTCGACATTTGACAAACATCTGACATTAAAACACTTGGCAAACACTTGACAAACTTTTTTCTGTCTTTTGATAATTACCATGATATTAGTTCCTTATGTCTTAGGAACCATGATATATCATGATGATTATCCTTGTCTGCTTATCACTCTACTATTAGTTTCTCCAGGATATCCTAACTTCAGGATTTAGAGAAGCAATGACATAGTACGATGATTTTACTATCTATTTTTTTTACTATCATGTGGCTAGTTTCTCCAGGATGTCCTATCATCAAGATTTAGAGAAGCAGCAATGTCTCATGATTAGTATCGGTATTCTAGCGGTTGGTCATGATAAAGTGACTAGGGGCAATTGTGTTCCTTGCATGAGTCATGATCATCCTTTGTTTATGACTGTTGATCTACGTGGTGGTTTGACCTTGTACACTATTGATCTATGTCATATCATAGTGTTTGTCGACCATCATGACATTTTCGCCCAATGATGATTAAAGAGCAACAACTAGAATAACACTATAGCAAAGCTTTGAAGGATTTTTAATTTCCGCACTAACATGCATATCCTATGGTTTTGTTCTATGGTTCTCTAATGATATCTTGTGACATACAAAAACAGAGTTGCATACATAATTGCATGAGCATTTCATATTCACATCTGCATAAATCAAATACCACAATTCACATTGCATAAATGCTATCATTTACATCCATTCATAAAACCAACATGTGGATCAACATATAAGCATCATAAATAAACATTTGCATTAGCATATAGGAATCACATCATCATCACATTATACAATGCATACATAACCACATCCATAAATGCATTCATAAACATAAGCATAAATACACCTCATAGCTTCATAAAAGCATCACATAAGCATCTCATAAAGCATTAGAATACCATAATGCATAGCATCATATAGGTCACATCAAAACTGCATCGTGTTATGCATTGCATAACCACCCCATCTTTTTCCTTGGTCAAAATGGGTCCCCCTTTGTGTTTTTTGTACTTAGTTGTTTTTTGAACAAAGTTTGGAGTCTAGTTTTGCCAATATTTTGTTTTTCTTTGATTTCTCTGTCGGGGTCAGAACCAGAGATGAATCGGGTTCTGAAAGTACTTTCGAGGCTTGTTTTTTTTGGTTCTATCCTGATAGTCTTTTCTTTTCCTTTGTTTTTTCTCTTTGGCGGAAGCGGAGCCGGAGTGGGAATTGGGAGGATTGTTATCAAAATTTGCAAAATCAAATTCAATTCCAATCCCGCCTCCGCTCTATTTTTAGTGTTTGTCTGTCTCGGTTTTTTTTTTTTTTGTGTTTTGTTTTATTAGGTTGGTCTTTTACTTAACTTTTTGTTTTTAGTTGTCAGACCCAAAGTCGGAATGGGGATAAGGTTTGGAAATTTTATGATTTTAAGATCCTATTTCTATTTTAGTTCTGACCCCGCAAATTTTTGTCATTGACTTTTTGACTGAAGTTGCACTGTAGACCAGTGTTTGTTCTCTTACAGTTTCGACTCCGCCTTTACTACATTTTAATGCATTAATGGTGGTTGCCGATGTAGGTAGAAATTCACATATTTATCTTTATTAAGGGTTAAAGTCAATCATTATTGTGATTATTACAAGTCTGAGAGCGTGAAGAGCAATAGCAGAGTTTGCTTGAGCAAATTGATCGAGATAAAGAAGGGATATTGTGTGCGAATTGATTTAGAAAGTTAGCATGGCTTTGTTTGCATTTGAGGTAGGTCTTTTATCTTTGTTGTTCATTGTTTATTTCTTGGTTGTGTTTTTCTTTGTATCTGTTTGCGTGTTCAATCATTGTGTTTTAAAGCAATTTTATGATCATCGATGTGATTGAATGAGCAGGTTCTTGTTTCAACTTGTTTTGTTTTGCTTTAATCTTTGTTGTCTTGTTTTATAGTGTCGTTTCTTTCTATTTTTGGGCATTGTCACTTTCATGTCTTAATCATGATGGCATCGTGTCGTTTTTGATTTGCAGTAGATTTAGATTAGATTAAAGGTTTCTTATGGTGTGAGTTAGATTAAGAATTTATAGTGAAGTAGGTTAGAGATTTTACAGTGAGTTAAGGTAGATTAGATTTATTGTTTAATTTAGGGTTTCATCGTTTGGTAGAATGGCAGGGTTTTAAAACCCATGCCCTAGTTTTATTAAGTTTGTTAGACTAGGGTTTCGCCGGTCTCTACAATTACTTTAAATAAGATTTAAATAAATGGCTCTAAAATACAATTGTTCCCCACGGTCATATGAGGGTAGAGTTTTTAAGCTCCTTTTCCATTTTATGGTGACCTAGGTTTAATCATGAAGTTATGATGAAAATGAATAAATTTGATGATGTCATGATTATCATAGGTGGAGGCGGGATTAGAATGGGTATGGGCATAAGAGTTTTGTTTTTACCAAAGTTATCAATTCCAATGTTATCTCGTTTTCGATTTCGAGTTCTAAAAGGTTTTCTTGACGTATGTGATAATTAGCGAAGGTGGGATCATAATTGATCTTGAACTTAAGAATTTTGTTTGTAAAGGTTATCAGTTCCATTTTCATCCTGTGTCCGGCTCCGCATATAGTGGGGAGTCTTTTGTCGATGTAACGATAACCAAATCGGAGGTGGAGGTGGAATGGAAATAGAATATGAAAAGAAGAGATTTCAAAGAAAAACCAAATCCCTTTTTCATTCCGATCCCAGTTCTGATAACTTCCCTGACTCTGACTCCGAGCCCGTTTGTTACTAGGTGAAGTTCCTATATCAGTTTTTGCTCTGAGTCCACCAGTTTTGTAAAAGCACTTGTTTTGAGCTTCTGTCTGGTTCCAACTCCGATGTATATGTAACAGGTATGTTTTTAAAACATGTTTTGTAATGATATATTTGAAGGTCTAATTAGAGGTTTTCTTGCAGGAGATTTGAGAGATGTCAGGAATGTCAGGAGAGGCTGCTCGAAGGAATCAACCAACTGGAACGTCAAAGACAGCACCGAAAATCAAGAAGGTGAAACCAGAACAGCTACCTTATACCTTAAGGTATGATCATAGGAATTCGGTGGTGAAGGCGAGCAAGGTGGAATCAGACTAGTCAGATATCACAGATACTAATCTAGGCCAGTATAGTTTTGAAGAATTACATGAAGAGACCTTTGCAGAAAGGGGAAACTTGACAGGGAGAACTCAAAGGATTGTTGACTCTGGTCTTGCACATATCACTGTGTTTCCTTTGTCAGTTCAGTGTCCAGAGTTGATATGTATAGTGGCCAGTACTTATAATCCAGCTACAAGATTATGCATGGATTCACAGAATAATGTGATTATAGATCTTACTCCGCAGATGTTCCAAAGCATATTTAATGTTCCTGATCCCAAGAATTTAGTGCAATTAATTGAGGCTAAGGCATTGGACAAATACAGTAAGCATAAAGACTCCAATAAGTCTCATTTAAACAAAAGATGGTTAAGCACCGAGAAGAAGTCTTTAAGCAAACTGGCAAACCAGCCAAAGAGGGTAGACTTCAAGAAGGAGATATCTGATTTGATATTGATGCTATCCAGAGTGTTTGGGAAGAGGGATGCCTTCCATTTCAAGGAATGGATGTTTCATTTTATTCAAGTGATCTTTCAGGGTGATTATCAATTTGATTGGTCAATGATTGTTTCTGATGCCATACATGATCAGCTCACAAGGGTCAGACAGACCAAGTCTTTCTTCATGACTTCATATGTGGTCTATGCTGCGGCAAGAATGGGGATTTTCCTAGGATTAAATAGAGTAGTTATAATGGGAGTCTTGGATGGACAAAGGAAGGTGTGGGAACACTATGATCAATTATCCCTTCAAGTTGCTGAGACTCACTTTAGGAGAGTCAATGATGCCTTTTTATATGTGGTTATCAACCAGTTGAGTGGAGATGTAGGATACAGGTTAAGCCAAGAAGCTATGGCATTCATTTCTGAATGGGGAAGTTGGTATATCCAATACCCCAAATTTACATACTTCAGATCGTTTGGGTTTGAAGGTCATCCCCATTTACTTCCAAGATGCTACAATAATAGAATAGTGCTTATGGGATTTGTATATCAAGCCATTGGAGTTAATGCTAGATTTGGGATGAAGCACAAGACATGATGCCATAAGTTTCCTATGACACTGGGGGAATATGGATGTCAACACTTGAAGGCAGCTAATGTGGTTTGTAATGAGTTGATACAATTAAAATTGGGATTGTATACAGCTCGTAAGTATTTTGATCCAAAGAAGAAGATGTATGCTTTATTACCTTCAGTATTTACAAGACATTTTAATTTGTTAGAGGATTTTTGGTGTGATAGGCAGGATGAATTTGACTTAAGGAAGAAGAATTATGAGAGATTACCAGTCTCACTTATGGTAGAGCTGGGTATTAAAGATAATATTCCTGACACTTTGGTGGATGATGGAATGGTATTAGATCCCTCATATGAAGCTTTGAATATTGGCACCAAAAACTTAGATCCAATAGACTGGAATGAAGAAGAAATGATTGACATTAAGAAACTGGGAAGAACAGTCTTGGATAGAAGTGTGCAATGGTTGATGATGAGAACTCAAGCTCCTCAGGGACCAATCCTCAAGAAAGGTAAAGGGTATAAGAGGATTAAAAGAAAGGCACCTTCCAAGGAACCATTAGAATTCTTTCCTCCTGATGTTGAAGAAACAGAGTTGGAGGTAGTTGATGAAGAAGAAGAGACACCCGAGGGAGATGTTCCAATTGAATCTGTTGTTCCTACGCCCGCATTGGGTGAGTCATCTGCACAAGCCCCACTCACAAGAAAGAAAAGTAAAGAAGTTCAAGGAGTACTTTATGCCATGGCTGAAGCTACTAAAGGAAAAGAAGTGGAGGAAGAATTGGTAGAAATTGAGACAGACTCGGATGAAACTCTGTCAGAGAAGAACTTGCAAGAAAATGTACCTCTAGATTATACTGTTGAGCAGATTCTTACACAGGAAGAACAATGGAAATAGTTTGAAGATGCTACCAGAGAATCTGATGCAAGGGCTGCTGTGGAGAAACAAAAGGAAATGGAGGCAAAGTTGCAAGTTGATGCTCTACTTCAACAGCAGCAATCAAAGGTAAAAGAAGTTGAAACAAGGACAGCAGCTGATACAATGGAGGAGCAAATGAGGCAACGAGAGCATGAGATCAAGGTCAAGGCAGAAAATGACAAGCTGGAACTGATACAGAAGATCCATGATCTCGAGGAGGAGAAAGCAAGAAACCGAAGAGAAAAGGAAGCCCTGGTTGCTAGATTGAAGCTTGCAGAGGAGGCTCGACAGAAAGAACAAGAAGCTTGAAGCTCTAAGAAAAGAAAAAGAGGCTGAAGAGCTAGTAAAGAAACAGCAAGCTGAGGAAGAAAGGGAAAAGGCAGAGAAACTCATAGCCTTGGAAATGGAAAGGATAGAAAAGGAAGAAACTGAAAGGAAGCAAAAAGAAGAAGAGGCCGAAGCTGCAAGACTTAAAGCTTTAGAGGCAGAACGGTTGGAAAGAGAAGCCTTAGAGAAAGAAAAGGTAGAGAAGGATCAGATGGAAGAGGAGAGATTGAGAAAAGAAGAAGAAGACAGGAAAATACAGGAACAAAGAGATAGAGAAGAGGCTGAGAAGTTGGTGCAGATGCATGTGCTGCAGGAGCAACAAGAAAAGGCAAAGGTTGATTCTCAACCTGAGGTAGATATTCAGCCATCCTCTACAGTTGCTGCTTCCTCTTCCATGATGATGACTCCTAGTGCTCCTACATGGTTGAAATTAGATTTGCAGAAGAGAGCTAGAACACCTCCTCAACCTCTTAATTGGGAGGACATGATAAAGGAGATTGAACAGGAAAGGCCTAAGAAGAGGGCTAAAGTTTTGCATTCTACCAGACTCATAGATAAAGGGGAGATAGTTGTTGAATGTGCCGTGCCTATGATTGAAAAGGAGGTAGGGGATATGTAGCTCACAGACTATCAATTGAGTACGGTTAACTTGGGAAGACCCACTAGAAATCAACAAATGAATCTGATTGATGTGGTGGCTTCAACGACAAAATCAAGGATGATTAAGGACAAACAAAAGAAAGATGAGCTTAAGGCTCAATTGGATCAGTTACATTCATTCTTGAAGAGTGTCTCCTCTCCAAGGTCACAACAGGTTGCAGCAATTGAGACTCCTATTTTGCTAAGCAAAAAGGAGGTTGATGATTTGGTGCAGGTTAGAGGTAAGGCGGAGATGGTTGACAAATGGATAGACAAAGTGAACCGGGAGGTAGGTGAGGTTTTGGAAAAAGGATTTGAAACCTATAAGGAGGTGGAAGGAGTAATAAAAGAGATGCATCAATATATTGAGGCATCCGAGAAGTTAGAAGAAGAGTACAAAGAGTATAGTGAAAAGTTAGAGAAGATAAATACATTGCCTCTAACTACTCTTCTAGAAGAATCTATACTCAAAGATGATAATAAAGATTTTGTAGAAAAGACTTCTCGTATCCTTAAGTTTAGGACTGGCTTTTTGAGCAAGCATAAGGATGAAATTCAAGAAGCAGTTAATAATTTAACTGAGCAGTTGGAAGAGTTGGAAGCAGTTATGGCTATAATAGTAGATGTGAATGTAATGACTAAGGATGGCATGCGTTGAGTCAGGTTAGAGAGAAATGGAATGAAATATTCCAAGGACTCATGCAGGAGAAAGATGATGGAGAAGACTTAGTGATAGATCGACTTGTAGAAGTCAAGGAAGAAATAAAGGCTGCAGGGAGAGAGTTGGTCAAGGTAAAAAGCATGAAAGAATTTGCTGCAGTTGAGTTGGATCGCATCAAATTTGAAGATGATTGGATTGATGGGCCAGATATGGATATGCTACAACAAGTCTTCACCAGTTATGATGAGTTCATAGTGGATCCAGCTTCACATGCATAAAATCTTGCATGCATGATATTCTTCTTCCATGCATGATGCATGATGATCCTCTTCCTTGCATGTTGCATGCATGCAACACTGATAGTCTTAAGGATGCATGATCTTCTTTTCTTTTATTTCTATCTTCTATTGTTAGATCAAATTGAATGTATAATGTAAGAACTCAAGATCAAAGTTGATCTGAGTTTCCAAGAAAGTTGATTGTTCCTAAAAGGGTGGAAAGCCTAAGATAGAAGTAAAGTTCAAACTTCTTTTTGTATTCTATAAATACCAGATGGGTGTTACATTGTAAGGGTTGGGTAATTGAGAATTGGATTGGCTTACCTAGTGCTAGGAGATAGAATTTTTATAGAACGTTTTTGCAGAGATACATTGTACCAGATCTTGTTTACAGTTAATAGAATTGCAGGTTTATGAAATATGGAGTTTGCATTGAATTGTGTTGTTTGATAAGGTTAATGAGTTATAATCCACTTGAATTCCAGTGATTGTGTTGAATCATGATAGTTTCTTATGTGATGAAAGTCATTAGAAGAAACTAGGTTTAAAGATTATCTTGTTAAATTGTCATTGAATTAAAGTTATTGAAGTCTGTTGATCTATAGTTTTAATGATGAATGAATGTGTGTTGTTTTGAAATCTTGGAAATACTTGTGATAGGCAAATAGAGGAATTGAATTAAGCACCTAAGATGTATACGATGGTACAGTTATGCTGTGGGTTGTGTCATGCTATGGTTTTTGTGATCGGTTAAGAAAACATTCATTGTTAAAAGTATATGTCTGGATATTAGATAAATTTAATTCATACTTACTGATTTACCCCCTGGATCTATCTTTTTCTTTTATTTTAAACCCATTGATTTACAGGAACTATTTTGACAAAGAGAGTCATAGCTTGAATCCTTTGTTACCAGCATAGGCCTCTTGAATATTACAGTTGCATGAACCAATTGAGTGACATCAGACAGTTGAGAACCAACTACCAAGACCTTGGGAGTTAGGCCACTACATGTAGTCTTTCTTTTTCAGGAGAAATAGAGTAGAAATATTCTGTTTTAATGTTGTTTGTGTCATTTTAACCATCAACACATCGCATATATATATAATCTAAAAAACATGTCATGTCATAGGATAGAGTCATATGATATCCCAAAAATGGAGCTCGCAAGCTCGAATATCAAAATATACAAATGTCTAAAAGCAAGTCCTAGGATGGTCCTCCTCCATCCTACGAAGGTGAACTATGAGGTGGTTGTGTTTGACCAACCACCTGAAATGTGACTTGAATGGGAGTGGTGTCCTGCGTTTGAATCTTTGATCTTGAGGGATCAGTAACAGGAGGATGACTCTTCTTTGTCTGTTGTTGTGTGTCTGACTGCCACTACTTGTCCTACTATAGGATTGAGACAACCCTAGGTCCCATCTATCTTATGGAACAACCTGCTCATATAATACCCTGTATTGGCCTCTGCTCTCTGCCATCCTGGCTAACTCCTAAGCCATATCCCCTATCGGTCCAGAACACAACTCTACAAACTCGGTCACCCATCGATCTGACTCCTGCCATAAGAGAATAGCCTAATCTCTCTCCACTCGGGTGACCTCTAACTCTACTGCTAGGGCCTTATTCTGAGACAAGGCCACATCAAGTCTTCTCTGTAAGTCTGTGATCTGCTGATTAATAGTAGCATCGGTAGGAAAAATGGGTGATATGTCACCCTCATCATCTCTAGAGATCATGCACTCCCACAATTACTGATTTGCCTCATCCTCCTCCTCCTCCTCCTCATCTCTCTCCCCCTCAGCTCAGACCTCCTCCACATCTATGTCAAGAGGGTGTCCTACAACAAGCTGATCCTCCTCCACTCTCTCCTCTGCCACCACCTCCACCTCCTCCTCCACCCTCACCTTGGCCTCCCCCTCAACCCTCACCAGCACCTCTGGCCTCCGCAACCCTCACCTTTGGCTCTCTCTCCTCCCCTTCCTCTCGAATGGGTGACAATGGTACACCACCCACTCTTTGCCTAACTCTCCTGGGCTGCCTCCACCCTCGGTCAGCTCTCCTCCTCCTGGCACCCCTGCCATCTCCCCCACCTCATCCATCTCCTCCACCTCCTCAACCTCCCCCACCTCCTCCGTCTCCCCCATCTTTTCCTACTCCTCCCCTGCCTCCATCTCTACCCCCGACACCTCTACCATCTCTCCCTCCATCTCTGCCACCCTAACCTCTCCTTGGTATGCATGGAATGACTAACCTTCGATCTATCGGCAGTAGAACATCTAGATCTGTCAAAGGGATGGGCCTGTGAATCTGCCACTAGGCATCAAACTCAACAGTCATCCCTGGATCTACTGGACCCCATCTCCATACCCACTGAACTACAACCAAGCTATCAACCTACTGCTCTGCTACTGTAACTGATATAGGCAGACCCCACATGGTCTCCTTGGAAGACCGAGCATACTCTGTCATGCCTACCGACACAATCTATTACTCCCCAAACGGTCGTAGTACCCATTGGGGTAGGTACATCTTGATGATCCGCTGAGTCTGTACTGTGCGACCAATCAGATATCGAAACTGTCTGCAAAAGGATAAGTGGCCATCCTCATCTGACCACTGAGCACAATATCTATAGGGTCTCCAAACAAAGTTGATCATCATATCAATCTGATGATGCTAGTACTCAATATCTCCCATGTGATTTTGGCTAACTGATCCTGCATATAAATAAATGTAAGGCATCCCATCATTGAGCTGCTGAATTTGCACCGGTGGTCAAAAAATGGGAATGTGCTCCCATACCCAGATCATCAGGAGGGTAGTGCCACAACTAATACTATGCCCCTGGTGAAGAAGCATCGCAAGCAAGCATGGCCCCCAAGCAAAAATAGTCCTTTGTCCTTGCATGCAAACAAGAACATCCCCTTATCCAATGGGAAATTTGTGACCACGATGATCTAGGATTAATAATTCGATGATCAAGGTCATGAGCATGGCATCAAACCTAGGAAACCAGTCGGCTACAAAATTCCAATCGATCTCATAACCGTCCATGGCTAACTGCACACCATTGACACCCTCATACATCTTTGATAGGGTCTATCGCTCTCGGTGTGGATCATAGACCACCCTCTCTCCGCTAATTAGAATCCAGAGAATACGGTACACGTCCTCTAAAGTCACTATTGCCTCTCTAGTAGGTAGGTGGAATGAGTAGGTCTGAGAATGCCACCTCTCACAGAAGGCTGTTAGCAAACCTCTATTTTCCTGAATAACGGGCATGTAGGTAACATGGTACAGGACTAAGGCCATCAACCGCTATCTCTATCACTGAGACGATCTCTAAAAGCATAGGTCGCTGGTTAGAACTCTTGGGTATAAATGGGCACAAGCCAACTCTGCACAAGGAAAGGCCAAGGATTAGCACATATTGAGCAACATTATGGAAAGTTTACTACTACTAGCAAGTCAATGGTACATAAAGGTTAATCTCAGCACAAGGTCAACAAAAGTCAACTCTGGTCAACGACAATTACGTCCCGTTGAGTACAAATACGTCACAACCAATCAATTGTGACTCTGCAAATGGAAAATGCATTGCAATATCTGAAATGCATCGTTCTGACCAGCAAATGCATGATCGAACAATGAATGCATCGTTTGGATTCACAATTGTGATGTGATTTCGCAAGTGCATCTTTGAACTTGACAATTGCGTTGCAACCTAGTGATTGCATCATTTTTGTTGGCGATTGCGCAATCACACAAATTCTAGCCTACCCATCACACTTGCATCATGATGCAATCAAATGCAACTAACGCAAAGGTGTTTGTGGCTTACACGACAACATTTGCATCGCACCGCATTTGTTTACCCCCCATTAAACCCTAATAAATGCATTAAATTCAAAATATGACAAGATGGATAGGGTACTTATCGGTGCCTCTGCACCCTCGGGTCATCGAAATGTGCGCAGTGGTATCCATGGTGCGTAGTCACTGGAATCACCATCGCCTCTTAGAGCTCTGATTTCTAAATTCTCTATATGACAAATGAGAAAATGACATTTGGATTGACCTTTTCAACCTATTTATAGGCTGAAAATTAGGGTTTTGACCTAGTCGGTTCTACTGGAGGCTTAGTTGACCACCTTTGACTGGAATTTTGGCTAGCTTAACGTCCTTCATTCTTGAAACCGTTTGCATCGTTATTTATCTAGCCATTAATTGAGTTAGTCAGGATATTTTCCAAATTTTTTTGACCACGGGTCGAAATTCAAAAAAAATTTCGAGGGCGCATAGGCACTTTGTACCTTCATTGGGACATGTTCCAAACTTGTTTTCTTTGCCACAATGTGACAAGCTGCATTATGACAAAGAGGGGCAAATGTAGACACCTAAAAATGACTTAGGCCTGCAACCACTATTTTACCACCTTTCATCATAACATGATTATAACATTTTAATTATGTTTGTAACCCACATTCAACTATTAATTAAATAATTCATAATTATTTAATTAATTCATAATCTCTCATTCTTCATGATTATTAAATAAATAAATCTTATTTATCTATTTAATATGTCACTAATTGTCAAAGTCATCTCACAATTAAATAAAGCCTCATTTATTTAATTAATCCTTATCATTAATATCCTCCTGATTATTAAATAAATATATTTAAAATATATTGATTTAATATGTCACTAATTCCTAAATCTTCTCTTAATTAAATAAATTCATTAATTTATTTAATTAATTAACTACTTCTTCTAAATTAAATAATTATTTTAATTATTTAATTGTGGCATGTGACACTTCTATATTTTTAGATAAAACAAAATCATTTAAAAATATCTCACATACTTAACTCATTCTTCATTTAGTAATTAATTTCAAAAATCAATTACTTCTTACCTCACAAAATCCCTATTTTGAATTAATTTAAATTCAAAATGGAATTATTCTTCTACAAATCAAGTAATTGCTAAATTTACTGATTTTCTAAAATCTCATCCCCTTATCTTTAGATTTTTATTAATTTCATCTCAACTGTCACATTCAATCTTGTTTTAATTCATTTAATTAAATCTTATTGACACATATGGGTATTTTTCCCTAACCCTAATTAAAAGTTGCCTTATTGAATTTTGGCCATTGATTCTAGGGAATTTTCTCAATCTCTCATCTTGTCCATCCGTTCAAGATTGCATTTTCTATAAAATAATGATCTTGATCTCATTTTTGGATCGATCATTGCTTAATATATTTTTATTATAGGCATTCCCACATCTTAGGTTTTTATTACTATTTGCATATTAGGATTGATTTTCTAATTGCACATTAGTTTATTTTACAAATCCTTCAATAGCTTTGTTAGGACTAGACTTTTTAGAGTGTGCTCACAAATCTAAGGGCATCCATCATCAACAACAAGCTTGAGGAGGTGCAATAGAAGTTAGCCATGGAGTAGTAAATGGGTGAGACCTTTCTAGTTTCTTCCATTTCTTGTAGTTTCTCCTTTGCATTCTATTGTATGATGTTATTAACTTGCAGGTACAAATATTCAATTGATTCTATCTTGCAGGAATTTAATCATCATTACAGTTTGCAACTTGCAACCAACAACTTGGAGTTCAAATAAACTTTGCAAATAAAATTACATCAATCCTAAATGGACAATGGGGCTACAACAATCCCTCACAAAACTTCTGGAAATCACCACAAGAAAGATTTGCAATAGAAATTTAAACTATGTAATAAAATATTTCTTGAGCACCTAGACAATAAACCTCACAATCAGTCCAAAAGAACAATGGGTTGTAATAAACCCTTACAAGACTCCAAGGAAATACAAGAAAATAAAAGTTTTTGCAGCAGAAAATAAAACCCTTGCAACACAACTTCTTTCCACACCTAGAACAATAAAATTTTCACATTGATCTCGATACAAAATCTACAACAACTAGTGATGTGCATAGCTCTATAATCAGCCTCAAATATGCAACAACACCTCTCAAAACCCCTCTTGGAGATATCCCACTTCCTCCTCTATCTCCTCCTTCAATTTGGAAAAGAGAGACTCAAAAATGAATTTATTTTCCCTTTTACCTAATCCATCTTTTTCATGGAAATAAAAATTGAGTGCATTTGGATGTGAACCACCAAAAATATGGATATGCTAAAAGGGAAAGAGGATTCCCCCAAATAGGACCCTATGTGAAAAAACCTAGGAGATTGGTTTAGAAAGGAATGACACTCTTTCACCTAGTGATATGCCTTTTTGGTGATTTCATTCAAAGAGTATGGCTGAATAGGGTTGTGTTGTGTGTGAGAAGTGTGTTTAAAGGTCGAGATGAATTGAAACTAAACTAAAGGACCTAAATGTATGCAAACTGGAAAGAAACTAGAAAATACAGAGATTTTGCACCTAAGAATTGAAAACTTACAGAAGAAGAGTCCTAGAATGTTCTGGAATCTACTGGAAATCTACATAGGGACACTTATGCCAGAATGGGCGACCTAGTCCTTCTCCCGAGAAACTTTTCCAAACTAGGTTTCTAGTAAAAGGGTATCCAAAAATGTAAAAACCCTTTTTCAGGCTTGGTACAGGGACAAGGTCACCAATGATGGTGACCTAGTCCTTCTAATACTTTTGAGAGTTTCAAGGTCTGAATTTGTAGAGCCCCACTTACACTTCCTTCTCTGATAGATATTTGTTTCTGAATCTTAAGAAAATGCAATACAAGTTGTCCTTTTGCTCCTCCTAGGGTTTGATGACTTGAGTTGATGTAGATGGAATGATGGCACCCTTTTCAACACTTTAATCCTCACCAAATTTGTATACACACCTGCAAAGCACACATGCAAAGAGAAGGAAAATGTTAGGGTTAGAGAATAGGGGTTTGCCTTAGTCAAACCCCATTGATGGTAATCAAACCCAAATGAAATAAAAATGGAAAGGAAATATGGTTGAATGACAAGTAAATGTAAACACTCACCAAAACTTTGTTGAAGATATCTGTAACATGCAAGAACCAACTCCAATGGGGGTTGCTTGAATTTTCTTGTGCTTGAATGCTTTCTTGAGAAGATTGAATTCAAGAGTGCTTGTGAAGATGATAAATGATGTTGGGGAAATGAGGATGAAAGCCCTTATTTATACAAGATATGCCTTAATTTCCTAAAAATATCACACGATAGGCCGACCTTAGGGGTTTTGGAGACAAATTCTCTTTAGGTTTTTGTTTTAATTTTTAATTTTATGCCTAAAGGGACTAGGTCGCCCAAGGTGGTGACCTAGTCCACTTGGAAAAAAATGGTGGTTAGGAATTAAGTGATGTTTAATGATGATTATCAGACTTGCCTCCCGAAACACACTTAATTCACTCCTAAAAGTACATTAAGGGACCAATTTATCATTAAAAATGGTTGAATTAGTGATAGCAAGCCTAGGAAACTGTGAAAATGCATTACAACACTTTACAAAACTTTGGCACAAGGCTTGAAAAGGGGTAAAAAGGGTCTTAGAAAATTTGGAAGATGTGTTACAACACTTCACAACACCTTTGTAAAACACCGTTAGGTTATTGTTGATTTGCAAGCGTTCAAGGCCTAATGCCACATTATAGCATTAGATCAAAGAAAAAATTGGCCAAAATCCAAGGGAAAAGGCCCAAATGAGTGAAAAAGTGTCAAGGCTACACTTTTTGGCAACACATTTAGCCCCCACTTTAGTGAGAGGATGAACTTGCTTCAAACTCACACTAAAGTAGCCAATTCATGGATATTGAGAGGGATCTAATGCATTCATCCTTGTAAGGTGAGATGACTATGATCAAGAGGGATGATCAAGCCCCCAAGATCAATATCTCATGGAAAACCAAAAATAAGAGCAAAAGATAACACTAGGAGTGATGTGACAGAGTGAAGAGAGAGGGAAAGTTGGATCAAGCCTCGACTGTTTGTCTAGCTAGTTGTGGATTAGATCTAGGTTGGTATGCACTCACACACACAAAGGTGGCTTATGGGAAAAGTCGTGCCACTAGTTAGGCCTCTCGCTCAACCATATCAAAGTTATACCTCCTGATAACTTTGATAAGGTGCCACAAAATAAAAGGGTTCATAGTTCATGAGACAAGCAAAGCCTTAGATGCTTAAAACTCATGAAAAAGTGAAAGATGACACCACATGAATGCAAGTTGTGTTATGTAAGGTGGAAATGTATGCGAGAATACAAAAATGCAATATGTAAAATAAAAAAATGTAAAAAGAGTGTTCCAAGGATTCTTGTTTAGTTCATGTGAGGTCTTTGACTTAGGGAACACTGTGTCTAATGTCTCCAAGAGAGGACCAATAAAAGAATATAAAATTCACAACTTAGGGGATTCACTGTGTTGCATCAGGACACTAAGAGGAATGTAATATGCTAAGATAAGTCACACTTATGAAGGAAATTACACCCAATGTCATCCAGAAAGTGACAGACTCATCGTATGAAGTGATAAGGCTTCACTAGGAACCAAGGACAAAGAAAAAAAATACAAATGCAAAATAAATAATACCAATGTATTCCCCCACTTTAAAGGAAATGCTACACACCATTTTGTGAGAAAATAATTTAAAGTAGAGAAAGGAAAAAGAAAAAAAGAAAGAAAAGGACATGAGAGCCTACTTGGAAATCCCTATTCCATTTGATATGTTTCCAAGGGAGGTTGCGTCATGTAAAAGAAAGGAAAAAAATAAAAGATAAAAGGGGGTTTCCCCCAAAATGGAAAACCATGAACACATAAGGGATCTATGGATTTGGGGTCAGTATGTTCGTTGTTGCAGTATTTTGTCAAGAGAGCTCATAATTGTCATCATCTCCCCAAATACATAGAACTTGTAGGACACAAAAAGAGTGAAAATAAATGAAAATAAAGAGTCATTTTGGGTCAACATGGAAGAGACGTAGGGTGTCTCGATGCTTTGCATCATCCCCAAAAGGACAACAAAAGAAAAAAAAAAAAGTGCCATGTTTTTGAGTCAGCATGAAAGAGACATCGTGGTCTCAATGCCTTGCATCATCCCCAAATGGAAGGAAAAAAGAAAAATAAAAGGAAAATATTCCATGTGGGTCAACATGGATACATTGCGGTCTCAATGCCTTGCATCATCCCAAAATGGAAGGAAAAAAGAAAAAGAATAGGAAAAGGGTCCATGTGGGTCAACATGAAGGAGACATTGTGGTCTTAATGTCTTGCATCATCCCCAAATAGAAGGAAAAAATAACAAAAGAAAAAGAAAAGGGGTCCTTTTGGGTCAACATGAAAGGGAAATTGTTGTCTCAATGCCTTGCATCATCCCCAAAAGGAAGACAAAAAGAGAAGCGAAAAGTGAAATGAATGCACGATATATAGAAGATTGAAGGTACACATAGAAGAACATCAAAAAGAGAGGGAACATCAAATAGTACAAGGAAATACATTACAACCAAGCAAACATACGAAAGAAAAATAAAAGGCTAGTAAGGAAAATACTTGACTAATTATAAAATTTGGGTGGGCAACTAGTGAGAAGGACAACAACAATTACAAAACTAGCATCTAGATCAATGCTTGTCCGAGGAGAATTATCATGTATGCTCATGGAAGAGGAAAATAATGAATTCAAAGTGTGATGTACCTCTTCATATATTTTAGCATTATCCTCATCATCATCATCTAGATTGATGATAATAGGAGGTCGGATAACAATATCAGTGGAAGCATGCAATAGTGGCTATGATGGAGGTATAGGATCAGGCTACAGAGGTGGAGGATGAGATTTGTTAGGCACTGCTTCTGGTAAAGGTAGATTATGATTTTTAATATTTTCTTCATCCCATGATTGGCGAGAAAGAGCACAACGGTGATGCCTACACTCCCTAGCTTCTTTATTCCTTTTTGTTTTTTTATGAAGGTGCATCTGAGAAGGAGCGGGCTGGTCCACCATAGGTTTCTTATCATCCCTAGGGAGAGGAACGAGAGTAACCCTAGGTGTCTCATCCACTTCCTCCTTAGATTTATACACTTGTTTAATGTGAGGAGGTAAGATGGAATTACTCTCATGATCCCTAGGCCTCTTGGATGATGTGGAAGAGGTTTCAGGTGTTGTCTTGTTAGGCTTGTCAGATTCAAGTTGCAACATAGCTTCATCAAGGATAGGTGTTTCTGAGGTAGAAGGAGGTATGTTGTGAAGAGAGAGTTCAAATATTTTCTTGGCCTTAAACTTTTCATAGGCGATGAACAAGAAATCTCTTCTAGGGGTGATAGGTTCCATGGGCTCAAGCCAAAAGGCTTCCAAAGAAAAGTTTCCTTTGGAGGATAAAGGATTGAAGCCACTATGGTGGATGGTGAATATTTCATTTTCAATGAGAAACTTCAAACATTTGTGAATAACAAATGGGATCTCTTTCATTGAATGAAGCCACAGTGGCCTATTTGAAAATGAAATTGGTCTGATTGTGGTATGATAGAAAAGGTAACGTCCAATGTCTTAGGGCCTATCTGTAATGGGAGAGTGATCGATCCGATTGTAGGGCATGTGAAACCATTATGCATTTTGATCCATGCATTAGGTCTATCATAAAAATCTTGAGATATAGCATGTAGTACCATAAATTATTTTGTGATCACATTTTTCACCATAGGTGGGATCTATGAGTATCCCATTAGTGGGCTTATCATAGATTTTGCAAGCTATGTAGAGAGGACCATCGGGAAGATTTTTGAGTATGTCTTGAGGTGAAAAGGTATTCCCAAGAAGTGTTTTGGTTTGACCCTTACAATGGATAACGTCAATTGCACCTACCATTTCATTTATAGGTGTGACATGGGCTATAGGTGGAAGAGAGTCGGAATGTTCATCATGCGTATCAACATTAATAACATCAGTTTGTGAAGTTTCACCTGCTTTCACAAATGAAACATTGTGTTTAGGCATAGGATTGGTAAAAAACTTTAAATTTTGGTTTGAGGGTGCAACAAACTTATTTCATTTATCATTGATACCAGCAATGGATAAAGAACCTAAATCAATAAGGACTTCTACAAGGTGCTTATGACACTTACATTGTTCAGTGCCATGTCCATTATATCTATGAAAATAACAATAAGTGGTGGAATTATAGGATGGAGGTAATGGATTATTAGGATTAGGTGCATGAACAAGAGGTAAGGATATCATTTACTGTTGGAGAAATTGAGTCATGGTATTATGGAGGGTATTAGGTAAAGGCATGAAGGTTCATTTAGGATCTCCATAATTGAAGGGAATGAAAAATCTAACAATGACCACTTGGTTATTTGCAGGTGGTAAGGTTTGGGAAGGAGGGTTAAATTGCAAAAACCCTTTATTTAGCTTATGAAATGGTTGAGAGTTAGTTTGGTTTTTAGCATCGGACTTCTCAACTCAACTAGAAGTGGATCTTGTATCATGAATACTAGTTGAATTGTGATCATCACAGTGCACTTGGCACAAGTGCATGAAGGGAACTTCATTAGGGTGAGCTTGTCTTGAAGGGGTGTTAAAAGGTTTTTAGTGAACATCTTTTGCAGATGTGTATCGAGTATCTTGATATCAATTAAGGAATAAAGTGCCTGATAACAAGAGATAAAGTCAGTTATCTTTTCATTAGTATCTTGCTTAAATCTCATTAGATTAGCCAAGTTATTTTTAGGGGCCATGTGGACTTGGAAATGGTTGATAATGGCATCCACCAGTTCATTGAATGAACTAATGGAATTGTTTGGTAAGGATGAAAAAAAATCCAAGGAAGCATCTTTAAGGGTCCTAGGAAACAACTTGGCTAACAATTTTTCATCAAGCGAAAAATCACTACATAAAGCAGTATAAGCATTAATGTGATGAGAAGGATCACCCTTCCCTCTTTACTTCTCAAATATTGATATTTCTATTCCTTGTGGCATTGGGGTATGTAGGATCTCTAAGCATAAGGGATTTCTATGAACATAGTGGGTAGGTGAACCATGCTAGTTTTGATTAATAGCAGAAAGTTGTTGTTGCATTTATGTAATGGTGTGAAAAAGTGTGATAAGAGGATTGATATAAGTATAATGAGGTGGGAGGGAAAGTGGTGATGGGGTGAATGTAGTGGAAGGGAAGGTGCATGGGATGATAATTGTGGGAATGGTGGAAGAATCTAAGGGATGTGATGTAACATAAGAAGTAGGAATACTAGTAGGGATGCCAAGGGAAGATATCACATTGGTAATTTGTTGTATTATTGTTGTCACATTAGGAGATGTGTAAGTGGGAATGGAAGTTATTGTTGAAGGAGGAGGAGTAGAAGGTCCTCCTTGGCTAAAATTAGGGGTGGTTGGTTGAGAAACTCTAGGTGTGGAAGAGGCATTTTTTTGGTATATTTCAACTATTTTCTTCACAACACCTAGGCCATCATCACTCTCAAGTATATGGTGAATGTTCTCGATGGTGGGGATGGTAGTGGTAGATATGTTCTCAAGGATTATTTCATGTTGGAGGTCAGCCGGGTCTACATGAATGTGAAATATCTTTTCATGTGGGATTTCATCAGTTTTATTGTCAACATGAGTGTTTCCTAGGTGCAGAGATTTGCTAAGGGTGGTTTCTAGGCCTAGCGCACTATTGTCGATACTAGGAGTAGAAGCCCAAGAGATCCCAAGATCTACAACAATATTTTTGTCATGAGATGCCATGAGTCTAGAGCTTCTTCTCACTATGGTATTAGCAAGAGAACACCAAATGCTCATGCAAATTTTCCTAAGGGTGGGGGCGATGCAAATGCAATGTAAACAAAAGAGACTAAAATGCTTATAACTAAAATTCTGGAAAATAAAATAGAAATGCAGAACTAGAAAATAGAAGAGCAAAGATTGCTTTGAAAATGCTAGAAATTATAGAGTGAATGGTGCAATAGGACTAGGTCACCCAGTATGGTGAACTAGTCCAAGCAATGATATTTTTAACACTTTTATAAATTTTTGACTATTTTTTATGGTTTTTATGCTTTTCTAATGCAAACACAGAATGTAAATGCAATTTTTTTTGTACTTTTTTCAATGAAAATGCAATGCAAAGTGCAAGCTAATATGAACTTTTCATTAATGCACTTTGTTTTTATAAACCCTAGGCTGTAAACAATGCAAAGTCCTAATGCAATGTAAGTTTTTTCCTAAGATGCAAATGTAAAAACAAAAGATTAACAACTGATCTATAATCGGGTTCACCAAAATGAGCCACCAAAAAGATGGATATGCTAAAAGGAAAAGAGAATTCCCCCAAATAGGCCCCTAGGGTTTTTCACCTAGGAGCTTGGTTTAGAAAGGAATGACACTCTTTCACATAATGATATGCCTTTTTGGTGATTTCATTCAAAGGGTATGACTGAATAGGGTTGTGTTGTGTGTGAGAAGTGTATCTAAAGGCTAATATGAGATGAAACTAAACTATTTATGAAATGTAAACAAAGAAAATGTAAACTATATGCAAACTAAACTAAATGACCTAAATGTATGCAAACTAGAAAATACAAAGATTGTGCACCTAGAAATTAAAAGTTTCAAAAGAGGAGTCTTAGAATGTTCTAGAATCTGCTATAAATCTACACAAGGACACTTATGCCAAAATGGGCGACCTAGTCCCTCTCCCGAGAAAATTTTCCAGACTGAGTTTCTAGTAAAAGGGTATCCAAAAATGTAAAAAACCCTTTTTCAGGACTGGTACAGGGACAAGGTCGACAATGATGGCGACCTAGTACTCCTAGTACTTTCGAGAGTTTTGAGGTATGAATTTGTAGGGCCCCACTTGTACTTCCTTCTTTGACAAAGATTTGTGTCTGAATCTTCATAAAATGACCTGCAAGTTATCCTTTTTCTCCTCCTAGGGTTTGATGACTTGAGTTGATGTAGATGGAATGATTGCACCCTTTTCAACACTTTAATCCTCGCCAAATCCACATACACACTTGTAAATTACACATGCAAAGAGAAGGAAAATGTTAGGGTTAGATAATAGGGTTTTCCTTAGTCAAACCCCATTGATGGTAATCAAACCCAAATGAAATAGAAATGTAAAAGAAAGATGGTTAAATGACAAGTAAATGTAAACACTCACCAAAACTTTGTTGAAGATGTCTACAAAATGCAAGAACCAACTCCAATGGAGGATGCTTCAAGTACCTTGTGTTTGAATTCTTGCTTGAGAATATTGAGTGCAAGAGTGCTTGTGAAGATGAAAAATGATGTTAGGGGGGAGTGAAATGAGGATGAAAGCCCTTATTTATACAATATATGTCCTAATTTCCCAAAAGTAGCACATGATAGGCTGACCTTAGGGTTTTAGAGGCAAATTCCCGTTAGGTTTTTGTTTTGATTTTGAATTTTATACCTAAAGGGACTAGGTTGCCCAAGGTGGCGACCTAGTCCACTTGGACAAACTCAAGTGGTGGTTAGGAATTAAGTGATGTTTAATGATGATTATTGACTTGCCTCCTGAAACACACTTAAGTTGGGCCTAAAAGTACATTAAGGGACCAATTTATCATTAAAAAGGGTTGAATTAGTGATAACAAGCCTAAGAAAATGTGAAAATGCATTATAACACTTTACAACACTTTGGTACAAGGCTTGAAAAGGGGTAAAAAGGGGGTTGTTTAGGTGAATTGTGTTGAAAGGGTCTTAGAAAAATTGAAAGATGTGTTACAACACTTCACAACACCTTTGTAAAACACTATTAGGTTATTGTTGATTTACAAAATTTCAAGGCCTAATGCCACATTATAGGATTAGATCAAAGAAAAATAAGGCCAAAATCCAAGGGAAAAGGCCCAAATGAGGGAAAAAGTGTCAAGGCTACACATTTTGGTGACATAGGATGAATTTCTTCACATTCCAAAACCCACTCCCAAAAATCAATGCCTACCTCATGAAATTATCCAATTATATTAAATTGCATTAATAAAATTGAATAAAATATTATTTCAAACTCCAAGACCTGCTATGAGTAGATGACAATGATTTTAATGCATTCTCACTTTCTTAAATAAAATGAAAATCTGATTTTCCAAACTAGGCTCCCACCTCCAAAATCCCTATTTTTTAGGAGTTATGGAATTTGAAATTGGGAGTTACAAGTCAATTTGGAGGTCTCCAAGAAACCTAAACCCTCTCTTTCTTTTTTAGGATTTTTTATTTAAAACATATTCTCCACTATGCCACCATATCATGTTTTGACCCAAATTTACTCCAAATTTGAAATTTGAATTTACAACATGACATAACATCAAAATTCTCAAAAAATATGAATTTCATGAGACAAAATATTAAATTCAAAGCACGCAAAAAATTGAAATTAAAATCTCACCCCTTTTGTTGACATAGGATAGCCACCATGTCATGGATGCTCCTGCATTAGACACCCATTGTAGAAAAGAAATGTTTCAAGAGTGAAACTCATAAAAATTTGTATACTCTATGCCTATCTTGGATCCATCTAATTTATTTTTCTATTTGGATCTTCTTATCCATAAAATTCTACAAGATTAAAATATTAATCTTGTATTTCAAATTTTTTAATCTAACCTCCCACCAATATATTCCATTGGAATTAACAATCAAACATATACATTCACCTTCAACAAAAAAATGTACTTTATTACCTCTATTATTGTTTTACCTTTTTCGTCCTCCTTTAGTTTATTTGTAATGTGGTTTGTCATTCCTATTATGCCTTCAAAAAGATATATTTCTGCTGCAATTTGATCTTCAACACACAACTCAATGTTAGTACCACAATCCATAGATTCATTCTCCACATTTTGTAACAAATAGTCAAGCCTTGTTATCAAGGAATCTTCATCTTCAATACTTTCAATCAAAAAATCATAAGAAAACTTATTTTCACCTTAATCTATTCACCACTCTCATCTTCTTCCAAATAATTTAGTGCTACCACCTTTGACTCTACTTTTACATTCTCAATATCATCAAAACATGTACTAAAATCTGAAATTACCTCTTTACCTTTGGCTGCAACCTTTGCATTAGCTAAAATTTTCTCATTCCACTCTCTTTCAATTTCTCCCAATCATATTAGAAAATCATCTTTCTCTTCCTCAATGTCACATGCATGAGACTCTGATGCACCCTCTTCCTTTCCTGCATTCAAAAAATCATTAGAAAGATAATATAAATTACCTTCAACACTTCTCTTCTCTTGTTTCCTCCTCTCACTCTCTACTCTCATTTCATTTATCTGCTATTGTATCTTTATTATTTCTCTTTCTCTTATTTTCCAAAGCCTCTCTCTAATTTCCTCTAGTCCAGGGATCCTTAAAATCTATCCAATGAAAAAATTTATTTTCCTCTTTCTCCTTTCCATTTTTAAGACCTCTCAATTCCTTAACCACATAAATCTTCAAACTCTTTGGTTTTACTTATGTAAACTACTTCCTTTGGCAATCTATTTACAAAACCCTCTTCCAATATTTACCAATATTATTGGAAAATTCCTCCCTTGGTGATCTATTTAAAATCATGGGAACCTCATCTCCTCAAATCCTCTTAAAATTTCTTCTTACTATTTGCACATTCATCTGCAAACAAAATCCACAAAATCTCCACCCTCAGGTCCTGGTGAAAACTACCCCCAATCGATGCTTTTTTATACACACTCAAGAACTCCTACTTTGATACCACTAATGTAAGGAGCTAATTAAAATAGTTCAAATTATAGAAACTAAATTAAATATCTCTCACAAAACCCCTGAAAAAGAACTCTTCATAGGAAAATAAATTCTTGCACAAACATTTCAACTCATGTTTGCAACTTGCAACCAACAATCTTGAGTTCAAATAAAATTTTCAAATGAAATTACATCAGTCCTAAATGGACAATGGGGCTGAAAAAATCTCTCACGCAACTTCTAGAAATCATCACAAGAAATATTTGCAACAACATCTTAAACTATGCAATAAAATATTTCTCCAACACCTGGACAATAAACCTCACAACACAATTGGTCCAAAAGAACAATGGGCTGCAATAAACCCTTAAAAGACACTAGGGAAATACAAGAAAATAAAATCATTTGCAGCAGAAAATCAAACCCTTGCAACACAACTTCTTTCGACACCTGCAACAACAAAATTCTCACATTGATCTTAACACAAAAATCTCCAATAACTAGTGATGTGCATAGCTTCGTAATAAGCCTCAAATCTAAACAACACCTCTCAAAACCCCTCTTGGAGATACCCCACATCTTCCTCTATCTCCTCCTTCAATATATAAAAGATATAATAAAAAATGAATTGATTTTACCTTTTACCCAATCCATCTTTTTCATGAAAATGAAATTTGAGTGCATTTGGATGAATTTCTTCACATTCCAAAACCCACTCCAAAACATCAACACCTACCTCATTAAATTATTTTATTAGATTAAATTTCATTAATAAAATTGAATAAAATATTCTTTCAAACTCCAAGACCTATTGTGAGTGGATGACAATGCTTTTAATTCATTCTTTCTTTCTTAAATAAAGCAAAAAAATGATTTTTCCAAACTAGGCACCCACCTCCAAAATACCTATTTTTTAGGAGTTATGGAATTTCAAACTACAAGTTACAAGTCAATTTCTAGGTTTCCAAGAAACTCATTCCCTCTCTTACCTTTTAAGGATTTTTCATTTAAAACACATTCTCCACTATGCCACCTTATCCTATTTTGATCCAAATTTACTCCAAATTTAAAATTTGAATTTATAACATGAAATAACATAAAAATGATCAAAACTTTATGAATTTCATGAGAAAAATATGAAATTAAAATCACACCAAAAATTGAAATTAAAATCAAACCCCTTTTGTTGACACAAGATAGCCACTATGCCATGGATCCTCATTGCATCACAATCTTATCTTTTAAAATAATTATTTGATATTAAGGATGGACCCTCAATGCAATATGGGATTCATTTTATCCCTCTTCCTAATTTTTATTTTGTATACATAACCTTTTCGAGGATGATGATGAACTCCTAGTGTATAATTCCATGCACCATAGTCCTCTTCCTACTCATCCTCTTCAAGAACTTGGTTTCTATCTTCTCCCCCTTATGCCTCTAAC
Source organism: Sequoiadendron giganteum (assembly GCA_007115665.2). Lineage (NCBI taxonomy): Eukaryota > Viridiplantae > Streptophyta > Pinopsida > Cupressales > Cupressaceae > Sequoiadendron > Sequoiadendron giganteum. The sequence continues at coordinate 304,953,215 of CM021104.1, read as the reverse complement.
ATTGGCACTACAACTTTAAAAAATATTATCCTAGATAACTTGATAAGTCAAATTGTTTTTCGTGGATGAGGCACTTGTCCACATGGTTGGGTTTGTTTCACTCCTGGTTTGGAAAAATGAACCTAGGAAACTAATTGCAATACATGATAACTCAAGACCATGCATGACACTAAACATTCTCAATATATGGATATTTTAAAAACTAGAATTTCTCATTAAATTTAATAATTTAGCTTAATTACTATATATATTTTTATTACCCTTTTGTATGTTTTTTCTTACTATTGTTATTTTATAAAAATAATTACTCAAATAGATAGTTTTAATATTGATATTAAAACCTTAGGTTCTAAGTCTAGACCTTGGTAATCACACATTTTGCATGTAATAAATTTATTTTTTATTTTAGTCATGGGGGTGGGAAGAGAGGAAAAGGCATTCAATAAACCTCAAACAAAATAAAAATATTGCCTATCCCTAAGGAGCTAGAGAAGAATTTACTAAAACTTGAACATTTGGAAATAGTATTTGACATAGAAACCTTGGAATATACCCTAAATTAAGAAATAAAATGACAAGAAAGGTTCATCCTAGAACCAAGAGCTAGTAAGCAAGCTGAAAATGTTAGTTGTCAATATTTTCCCTTTGGATGTGGGTGTTATGCCCCAAATTTATCCAAGGTGATCATTAGAAAATATAACCATGTACATGTGAGCACCAACATAAGTGGACAAACTTCAAAGGATGAAGACCCTGATAAGGAAAAAGTCTAATATTTTAAAAGGATGGAATTTATGTGATTGTGTAATCATGATAATTATAGTATTAAATAAATAAAATTGTGCCTATGTATCTAGTGCATGTGTAAAAGGGAAGAACTATGTGTGTTTGTTTTAAGAATATATTTTTATGATTTGACAAAGATATTTATGTCTCTATTGAAATTTAAAAAAAATAATAATAACAAATAATAAATTAATGAGATGATTGGAATTTCTTTATTTAATTTCTATGGTCATTTCTACTACAAGTCTCCATTTAAATAAATATAAGGGTTTTTTTTTATATAAATCTAAGCTAAATAAATTTATTGCCTTTATATAAATATTAAGCTTAAAATATGCAATGAGGAGGATTAATCACAACGGGGCAAGTCGTAGCCTAGCTACAATCCTATGTGTCAGCCCCACTAGAATTTGTGTGAAAATAAATTCAATCATAAACGAATTCTCTTTCATGCAATTAGCCTCTCAAAAATAGAAAAATACAAGAGTTGAAAAAGCTTTGAGAACAAGGGATAAACCATAACATGGGTTTGGGCACAAAGGAACATGTTATGGATGATGAAGAACCATTAGATTCTCACAATAAGAATGATTTTAAAATACCTTTCCATATCATATCACTTTAGCAAAGAAAACGTAATAAATGGAGATATCCATTCATTCAATAATTGAATAAAATACAACTATCCAAATATGATGGGACATGAAAAGGGGATGTAACTAATTATTGGTTGATAGGAATGAATAAATGCTTTGGGTTAATTGATATGGACAACAATACTAAGGAATGCACAAGTATATTCTAGATATAATGGGAATCTTCCTTGTGGTGGGATCATTATTTTGGAAATTAAAGAATAAAAACTAAAGTATTTAACCTAAGATAAATTTGAAAGATATTTCTACAAGGAGTACCTCTCTGCACATCATTATGACAAAAACATGACAAATTTTCACTCATTACAACGAGCTATTATAAAAAGTGATTATAAGGAGAAATTTATTAGCTTCCTTCAACACGTGAATTATATGAAGGATGAATTAAATCATGTGAAAAAGTTTTTTATTAGGCTAAGAAATAGCCTTATGTACAAATGAACAAAACTAGTCATCCTAAAGTTCTAAGTCAGGTGATAGACATAACCACTATTTTAGTAGAAAATCGTAGAAATAAATAGGAGAGGAGACAAAAATATTAAACCTTCTCCCTTGCTGAAAAAAAAGGATTATAACAAAGGCTATCAAGTGGAAAAGACCCTAGGAATATTTAAGGATCTAAGGTGAGAAAGTAATCTATAGGAAAAACCCATAAAAAAGTGTTAAGGAAAGATAAAATAAGTCATCTAAGCCTATGACCTTATTAAAATTTTCCAACAATAAAGAAATAAAAAGGATGGATTCCAAAATAGGATGTTGAATCTATGGAGGTGATCACTATTGCAAAGAGTATCCCAAGAATGTAGATCGAAACACCAAGCCAATTTCAAAAATCTATGTACCAATGGATAGGCATGAAGTAGACAACCAAGCTTATCTTATTAAATTTCATTTTGATGCAAACCAAAATTCAAGAGTCTTATTAGACTATAAAAGTTCACAACCAAGTACACTTAGATTGACAATTTCATTTGTCAATTTAAATTTCAAATAATATCCACTCCAGGACAATGGAAGAAATTTCAATTTCATTCATTGAATTACCACAAACTTACTAATTCAATTCAAATTTAAATAACTCTTGACTTCGATTGGAAATTTAATTAATTTATTCATTCAACCTACAGAAAAGACTAGATAGTTTGTAAATTTCAATTCTTATTGCAGCTTCTTGACTCCTCTATTATCTTCTCCATTAATACTTTTGTAATCTTCTTTTCTACAAATAAGAAATTTTATTCTCTATTTCCTTCTTCTATTGCGAATAGTACTCCTTCAAATGTGCAACCTATATATTCTTTTATTTTCTTGATTTTAAATTCTAAATATGATGGTTTCACTTGGATTATTCTCCAAATCACATGGCTTAATCCATGCTCCTCCATTTCTCTATATAAACAAATCCTTTTCTAAATCTTATCACACCATAATGTAGTGTGTTTTGCACATTTCACTCTAGGTTCATTTTGTTATTTATTTATTTTTTTCTTTACCCCTCTATATCTACATGCCCTCCTCATCAATTTATATTCATATATTTTATTTCTCTATTTACCTTTTCTTATGTAGCGATCTATCTCTCCACTAAAATTATTAGGTGTTGTTGAACACCTGGAATACAGAGAGGGGGGTGAATCATTACTCCCTTAAACCAATTAAACAAAACTCATCCAATTAATTCAATAGAAGTAACTACAATGAAGAATGAAATTTTGAATACAACCACATAGTCACATGACACATAAACACCAATATTTTTATGTGGAAAACCCAAAAAGGAAAAAACCATGGTGAGGGTTATCTCACAATATATTATATCCGGATATAAGATATTACAAAGGATCATTATTCAGAAAAGAGCTCACAACTCATAGAGTAAGAGCAAAGAAGGGTTGGAAACACTACCTAATTGAACTAATACAATATCATCTATCATATGCTATATTATAGTTCCATTGAGGTATAAAAATGATCTTCACATTATCTAAATTGATACTCTACTCTGTCCACAATCTGCTTAACATTGTATCACACACATGTAGGTGAATCACCATACATGTCATAATTCGCATACAATATGCTGTACTCTACCACATTCATATATTATATATTCCTTTAAAATTATAATACACCATTCACTTCTCTCTTCTCTTCTAAACCTTGGTGATGATCTCATATATATATCCTTATCAGGTGAAACTTAAACTAGGCTAGCCTAAGTAGAAGTAACACACAAAAGTTAAACATTTTGTCTTAAAAACATTTCATCCACACTTAGTGCCTAAGATAAAAATTAAATTTTCATCAAGATAGGTCAGCATGGACCTAAGTAAAAATCCCACATAAGATATAGTTCCTCAAATATTCTTCACAAACTATCAATCGTGCTAGGTTAGACCAAAATAGACGTAAAAATAAATTCTTCAAGAGATTATACAATCTCATCAATCATAAGATCTCCAAACTCAATCTCTCATCAAATTACCATTCAACCATCATTAATTAACTTATCTTCATCATATTCACAAAGAAGTTTGAAGTCTCCTACACTAGTACACTGTACAAAAGACAACTACGATATATAGAGCCACACACTATCATCCATATCTTTCTGGAAACTGTAAAAAAATTCACATAAACTTGAACTTTGCTCTGACTTATAGACTCAAAATTTTAGTTATTATTTTAGAATATTATACTAACATGTGGAGAAGTGTGGACCCAAAAATTGATGCACTAAACCACAACATTGGCAATAGAAACACTTAGCCAAATTCTTGATGAACCGTAGGAAAATGGTTGCTTTATAACCTAGGTCATAGAATACCCCTATTTTCCTATGGTCATTCAAGAATGTCCTAGGATCTCAATAGGGAAGACCTAGGAGGGCCACATTTAGGCTTTGAAGGGTTCACCACTGAGCAAAATTTTGGAAAAGACAACATAACATTCAACTCAAAAAACCGAGTCATGCAAGCTAAATGAAGGATGTAAATGATGAAATTATGCAACAAGTTAGGGTATGTGTACTTGGGAAGTTTGGAAAAGTGATAAGGATTCCAAAAATGCAAAGAATCTATCAAAATGTGTTATGGAGGACTAAGACACCCTTATTGTCTTATTAGTATCACTTTTGTTTTTCGAGGAAAATGCAGAATCTTTGGATGCCAAAACCGGATCTAAAAGAAAATCTACAAAATTCCACCTAGAGGACTAAGACATCATTCCTACCATCTTAGTCTCGATCTGAATTTCTAGAATCTCTAAATGTGCTCCTAAGGCTTGATGTCTATACTTCCTTCTTCTTTGGTCTCAGATCCCGAAACTTTCAAGTCTGGCCTGTAGGTGATCTTTCGTGAAGATGACAACTTTGCTATGCAACTTTGCAACTTTACAACTTTTCAGTTCAAATGATCTTCAAGTCTTCAACCTAAATATTCAAACAAAAACATGCAAGAGAGGAAAAACTTGTTGATTGTTAGTGAATGGGGGTTTTCCTTGGTCAAACCCCTTGTTAATAATTAAACCTTGAAATAGAATTAAATGGAGGGAAATAATAAATGAACAAAACACTATGTTGCAACTCACCAAACCCTTGTAACAAGGTGCTGAAAATATTCTTGAAATGGCTACAATGGATTTGGTTCTTGACTCCTTCTTGAATGATGTAGATCTTCCATGAAAAACTTGCTTGAATCATAAACCCTACATCACAATTGTTAGCACAACAAAAAACTTAGTGTAACAATATCCTTGATACGATGCTTGAATCTTGATGATGGATCCAAATGCTTGTTGAATTGCTTTTGATCTCATAAAATTTCCTTAGGAATGAACACTTGAATGGTTGGGGTGAAAATGAGTGAATGAACCTTGTATTTATACTTATCCATGCTTAATATCTTGAAATTACACCACAACAAGCTAGTACATGAATTCATTAATTAAAGGAGACTAAATCCCACCAAGATTTAAAATTAAATCCCAAAAAAACCTTAAGGGGGACTAAGACGCCCTAGGTGGCATCTTAGTCCCAAGGCATGAAACTTGGGGAACAGACTCTAGAAAGGGGCCCATTTAAGGTCCACTTGAAATCAGGCTCCCAAGACCTTTGGGGGACAAAGGCACCCTAGTTCACATCTTAATCTCGACCCAAAAATCGGGGACATTCAAATAGAATCATTCAATTATCATTTATCCTTTGGAGTTTTTCGGGATTAGCCATAAAAATATATCATTCATTGGGCTTGTGGACGCAACATAGGACCAATTAAGACATAAATAAGGATAAAAAAAGAAAGGCAGGCCCAAACAAGTGTGAAAATACAAGGTTATGCATTTTCCTACACTACACTTGATAAATCATGCTTTCTAGTTTAGCTAGTACTATACAAAGGTCACCAAAAATGCTTACCCACAATGCTAGGATGATCATAACAATGTTGACATCAATTTAAATACTGTATCAACCAATGTATGTACATTTCATGCTCATGTTGCCAAAATGCATCATCAATGATATTATTCCAACTTCTAACAATCTCCACCTTTGTCATTGATGGCAACATGCATGTCATAAACACTTATGAAAAACTGATTCAAAGCTTCTCTCCCCCTTAGACATATACACCTGTTTCTTCAAAGGTTTTCCAACCATCTTTACCAAAATGTAACTATTGCTTCCAAGTGCTTTGACAAAAAATTATTTTCCACTATCTCTCCCCCTTTGATATCAATGGCAAAGGTTATGAAAAGGCTCGATATGCTTCCCTTAGATATATATATATGTTGACTCTCCAAAAAAATAAATTATATGCATAAAGATAAGACATATCAACCCAAAGTTGTAGATCCTTTGAGCTTCTTCAAAATATCCTGCCAAGTATAGTTTCCTTCTTCCCAATGTCTTTTTGCTTCTGCAAGAGTCTTGCACTATAATTGAAGTTCCATTAGAGACTCTTCTCCATCTTCTACAGTGTTGGTGTGAAGGTTTATTTCTGAGAGTTTATTTGCACTAGCAAGGGCACTAGATATAGGAATATGTGTTATCTTTACTAGTTCCCTTAATGTTACATGTTGTTTGATTGTTTCTTCCCTCTGAATCTACAAGGCAAAGAAATTTTCATGTAGCTGAATAATGTTATTCCATTTTTGATGTTATTATCTCTTGGTAAATCATAAATATAGGCTTCATAGCCTATTTTAGTTTCAATTGAGTTCATTGCATCCTTTATACTTTGTATATTGTTTGGCCACTTCAAGTAGTAAGATAGTAAGCTCTATTCTTATTCTTCATATATTTGAGTATCCTCCAATCTCTTCATAGCTTTTTGATGTACATTTGCACATTTTATTTTGATATCCTCTAGAATCTTCTCTACATTCCTTACTTCTTGTCCATTTCTAGCTTTTTCTTTCAATCTAGAGACATGGTTTCAATGAATCAACCAAGTTTCTAAAAAAAATTATACTATACAATGATGAATTAATACATGTTCCAAGGGTTACCTCTTGTAAATTTCTCATGGCTTCTCCATATATTGTGCACTTATAGTTCTAGTTATGGTTTCATTCTCCTATTTAGCATCATTTGTGTGCATCCTTCCTTCTTCTTCCATTGCAACTTCTTTCTTAATCTCAACTAGAGGAATGACAATTCTCTTCCTTCTCTTACCTATTCTCCTAGAACTATTGGAGGCTTTCGCTCTAGTCCTATCCTCTAATTCTGGTCTACTAAGGTGTTTAGGGTTTCTTAAAAGCACTTCTACATAATGAAAAACTTCTTCTTCAGTCACTTCATAGTCCAACTCAGAAATCCAAATAGCTTTGGGCTCAATTACCCCCATGAAGAAAACATTAGTAGAGATAGTAAAATTAATGTATCTTGAGTACCTTTCCACCACATTCTTAGGTGTTCTTACTCTTTCATTCATCCTCATCTGAAACATTCCAAATAATGCAACAAGAGCATCATCTTGAGCATCTAAACTACCAGGATTTCTCATATCATTTTTTATCTGATGTGCAACTGGTTCTATAATTTTCCACACCACTTTCCCAATTATTGGTACTCCCTTCATAAAGTAGAAAAGAAAACAAATTATCAAATTATCATACCTAAATGTGTGATTTTTTCTCTTTGATTTCCTTCAGGTTCCTCATCAAATATTATCAAAGTAACTCACATCGTTCGTAATCAATACCATTTTCAGTCATGTTATGTGCAATGTGAGTGGAAATGGAAGAGACTACATAGCCACTACTTGTTCAAAAAATTATGTTTTCAATAAGCATTTTGACATACAGGATAGCTAGATTCCTAATTGTGTTCAAGGTGAATTCCTTTCCTTCAAGAGTAGCACCTTTAATCTCCATTAAGTTCTTGATCTTGATAGTTTTTCATTCTATAACTGGTTTGGAGGACCACAAACTAGTTACATACCTAATAGCTTCCTTGGTTATCGATTATTCACCATCAATCCAAATGGACTCATCACAAACTCTACTTAATACCATTCAAATGTACTTCTTTATAACTTCAAATAGTGGGAACTTCCACCATACATCCAATTTCCTTTCATTTAGGGTTTTGTATTATGGTTTTAGGGTACCTTCATTTACTCCCAATTATATTTTCCATAGAACACATAATTCATTATTAAAAACTTATATTTCCCCGTGAATGTATACATTGACATCATCAATTGGTAGAACTCCAAAGGGAGTGAAAGAAAATGCACTCGCCAATATTCCAAAAGAACTTTCCAAGAATGCCTCTTTAATTTAGGTCATGGTCTCTTTGAGACATTTACAACCTTGATCCTTCCATTTCATCTATATTTATTTTAAATAAAAAATATAGAAATCTTGGAGTACGTAGAATACCTCTTAAACTTGCATGGAAAAAATTAGGGTTTTGATGATCTACTACCGAGAGAAATTTTGAATCCTTCCACTTGTTCTTCTTCATTTTACATCTCCTTCACATGCATAAAATGAAATGAATTTTTCTTCCCAAGCACGCTTTTAACTCCTTGATTTAATCCATTTCAGCAATAAATGCTTCAGATAAAAAGTTGGTAAACTTAAAAACCTTTTATGCATAGTCAAATTTTAGAAGCTCTACAAACTTTCACATCAAAATATTTTCTCCTATAATTTTCACCAACAAATTCAAAAAATTCCTCTCCATCTTGTCTCTTCATTTCAATCAATGACATATCATATCGAAAAGGGGGCTATATGATTTTAAGTGAAGCTCCCCCTAAGCCATAGCTCTTGATTAGTTACCAAAGGAAACAACTGCACTAGAGATAGGTATAGATTCTCCCTTGTCCTCATTTTATTCTTTATTTATCCATAATTTTTCCATTTCCTTCTTCAATTCATTTGGATCAATTTTCTTGACTATTTCATCTTTCTTTTTAGGCTCATTCTTTCTTATGTTCTTATTTCTGCAAAAAAATTCAATGTGTTCGAGTTTGTTGCAATTGTAGAAAACAACCTTTTTCTGACCAATTTGACCTTCATTCAATCTCATTTTGCATTGGTTAGCCTTATTTCCAAATACATTGCATGTAACAATAGCCATTGAATGATCTATTAGTATTAAATCTATTCATCATCTGACTTCTACATTCAATAACTCTATGTTTGATTTTCTTGCATACAAAACATTATCTAGGAAAAGGGTCCAACACCTTGACTCACTCTACTTCTACATTTTATAGCCTTATGTCCAAATTTATTGCATGAAAATAAAATACCATTAAAATATGGGTACTTTGAGTATTTGGTTGTGTAGTGTAGTAAAAATTCATACCTTTACATTTTCACACTTGTTTGGGTCCACCTTGCTTTATTTAGTCTTCTTTATGGCTTAATTGATCCTATTTTATGTCCACAAGCCCTATGAATGACATATTTTCTAGTTAATCCCGACATTCTCTAGTACATAACTAATTCCTAATGACTTTGATTGGTGTGTCCCTAATTTCTAGTTGGGACTAAAACACCACTAAGGGTGTCTTTTTCCACCCAAGGTCTTGAGACCCTAATTATGAGGCATCTAATTTAGGCCCCTTTGGTGTCTATGCCCCAAGTTTCATCACTTGGGGCTAAGATGCCACCTTGGATGTCTTAGTCCTCCTTGAGTCATTTTCAGGATTTAATTTCAAATCTTGGGGGGCTTTAACCTCCTTTACTCTTTGAATTCATATGTAGGCTTGGTGTGATATGACTTCGAGATATTAAGCATAGACAAGTATAAATACAAGGTTCATTCATTCATTTTCATCCTAGCAAATTTAGTATTCATTCCTAAGGAAAATTTATGAGCTCAAGTGCATTCAGTAGCAATTCATCAAGCAATTGGAGCCATCATCAAGTTTCAAGAATCATGTCAAAGATTGTTCTTTCATAATTTGTGGTGTTTTGCTAACATTTGTGATATAGGGTTTTGACCTAAGAAAGCAAGTATTTCAAGATCTATCAAGCATTTCAAGATCTGTGTCTATTGCAACCATTACACACAATTTTTTAGCATTTACAAGGGTTTGGTGAGTTGTAGCATTGCATGTTGTTCATTCACCATTTCCTTCATCATTTCTATTTCATTTCAAGGTTTAATTACCAACAAGGGGTTTGACCAAGGCAAACCCCCATTGACTAACAATCAATAATTTTTTCCATCTTGTCCATTTGTATTTGTAGATCTATATTGAAGACTTGAAGATAACTTGGAGCGAAAAGTTGTAAAATTTGCATTTTCAAATTTTTTATCTTCATGGAAACTTGCCTATAGGTCAGATCTGGTTGTTTTGGAGCCTGAGATCCAAGGAGAAGCAATTGCAGATCTAGGAGCTCATGACCACATTCACACTCTTCATAAGTTTAGATTAGGACTATGGTGGGAGTAAAGGCATCTTAGTCTTGTCGGTGGAATCTTTCAAATATTTTTTGGGATTCTATTTTTTAATCTAAAGATTATGTGTTTTCTCTAAAAAATAACAGTGGGACTAAGACATGAGTAAGGGTGTCTTAGTCCTCCAAGGCATATTTTGGTAGTCTATTTTCATTTCTAGAATCCTTTTGGCATCTCCAAGTTTCCTAGGTACACATACCCTAACTTGGAGTTGTTCATTTTCAGTATTAGTAAGCTTCGTTTTGCATATCATAGTGTGTTTTCAAAAATTATATTTTCCAAGCATTTTCTCAGTGGTGAACCCCTTAATTTGATAGAACACCCCCTCCTAAGTCCTTGTAGTTGTGTATTGACTCACCTTGAGAGGTTGATAGTCAATATTATTAGGGTTCTTAGGACATATTTGAATGACATAGGTAAAGTGGAAGGAAAAGGTACTCCCTCTCATCTTCCCATTTTCCCCATTGTTCATTGTGGTGAACCCGAATTTGTTTCAGCATTCATCCTTTTTTGATTTAGAGTCCTTTAGAGTCCTAGATCTAGATTACATTGTGTATGTAAGGTTTCTTGCATCTTGCATTAGTGAAATTGCATTTAGGGTTTCCTATCTTTGCATTAGTAAAAGTGCATATAGGTTATTATTTTCCTTTCTTGAAACATTATATTTCATTGAAAAAATGAAAAGTGCATTGTTCATTGAATTTAGATACATTATTCTTGCATTGAAATTGAAAAACTGCATTTCAAATCTTGCATTCAATTTCTTGTTAGTCATTGATTTTCTTTCCACCCGTTTGCATCATTCTTTGTTTCCAAACATCAAGTCCCTAGGTAGACAACCTGAGAAAGTTGTTTTCAAGACAAAACTTGTTGTTTTTCTTAGACAAAACTCTGTTGGGACTAAAATGCCCTTCCTGGCATCTTAGTCGCTCTCAAGTTCTTTTGCTCAAAATCATCTACCTACTGTTTGCTTTCTATTTCAGCCTTTGGAACTACCAGATCTGATCAGAAGGACTAAAATGTCCTTATGGGCATATTATTCCCCGTTGAATTTTACTCTCCAATTTTTAGGGTTTAAAATTGTTGTTATATTTTTTTATGGGCTGATTTTAGTTTGTTGTTTCAGTTTCCAAAATTGTTGTTATTCCAATTTCTTTCATTTTAAGTGTAATTACAAGCATAGGATATTGTGTTCACTGCATTTTTTATGGTTTATTCCTTTTATGAGCTTTATTACTTGGTGTCCTGCTACTAATAACATGGTTAGATGAAGTGCGAGACTCATGGCATCCCACAATAAAACAATCATTGTGGATCTTGGGTTATCAAGCTCTCTTACTTCTGGTATTGGCATTAGTTCACTAGGTATGGACCATACCTTTGGCATCTCCTTTTTCATACCTACCTTACCTACAAGTGTTATGCCAAGATTTCAAACAATGGTTGATCATATCCCTCAAGAAAACATAATGAAAATGCATTCAAATACTTATCCCATTTACAAGATAGTGTGAGTAGTGAGAAAATTTCCAACATTGTTATACCTACCATAAATAGTATTCACTGCATGATGGAAAGTGATGAAGGACTAGAAGTTGTGTGTAACCTAGCTCATATCTTTTGAAAACACCTTCCTTCCACCACTAATGGTACTCAAACCTCAAACAACGTGCAAGGAGTGTTGGTAAAACAAGGATAGACAACTAAGAGGGGGGGTGAATCAATTGTTACATAATTTAAACTAATTTAACTTTTAATCTCAAATCTAATAATTAACAATGAAAGTGTGAATCAACAACACATTAGAAACACACAACACCAATATTTTTGCATGGAAACCCTATTAGGGGAAAACCATGGTGGAGGTTAATCCACAATTTATACCCTATTAAATGTATAAAAGAAATGAATAAGGAATGCACATGCATTTAGGCACACTGCCTAAAGCTCACTACTCAGAAGGGAAGGCTCACTGCCTTACATAAAAACTTCATATTAAATCCATCTAATGAAGTTGAACTGAGAAATTAGCTTCTTCAAAATCCTGATGATAGTTCTACTTAGGCACAAAAACACTTCACACATTTCTCAAACTCCTTCACACTCTGCTCTATAATGAAATGATCTGGTCTTTATTCACATATATCTCATACATACTTCACATTCATTCATATCAAATAAATAAAACAATCGTTCTTATATATCCTCTTCATGAAATTGCATCAACAACTTTGTCATTCAAAGATAAATAATATATGAATACAAATTGTCAGCCCAATACATGAAAAAATCTCAATACGTACCAACCTAAGTTGGTCACAACATAATGAATACCTAAATCAACATCCTCGAACACACCATGCATTCAAAAATCAATCCACAAGGATCTGTAACATGCTATAACCACCATTTCAGCCAAGAACATGAAAAATCAAACATGCAAAGGATTTTTTTTATCACGAGCACACCAATCAATGTAGACATACAACAATGATAGAGTACAATCTAGAAACATAAATGAACATCGTAGGATCATACACAAGAAATTGAATTACCAAAATTACAATCTCTTCTTCCACAAACACCTGCTATAGTAACAGAATAATTGTAGGAACTCAAAAACTCATAACTTGCTCCAATCTTGATGCACACCTTTGAAAATTCTGAAGGATATACTAGATAGGCTCAAAAATAAACCCTTTAATGCACAAATTTTAAAACCAACTTATAGAACTTTCCACCACTCTGATCTTCACAGCTTTGCAAATTTCTTTCAACATATTTATTTTAATTTTATCAATATCCTCGACATATACAACCTTCTGAATCATTAATGCTAATAGTGTTGACATCAATGGAAACTACATATCAAAAACATAACCATATCATCCAAAAATATTCCTCTTTGGCATTAATGGAAACACATGATGTGAAAAATACCATCAACACAATTAACTGTTTACACACTATTCGTCTCCTCCTTACTTCAGGCTCTTCCATCTTCTCCCTCTTAGTAATTATTTCTCTTCTCCCCCTTTCTTCTACAAAGGTTTTTCACGTTACTCTTCTCCACCTTTGACATCAATTGAAAAGGTAAAAAAGGTCTAAACCACATATCTAAATCATTTGACCACTCCCCCTGAGTAGCAACCACCACAATCATCAATCTGAAACAAGATCTAACTGTAAGTGCATGGATTGATGCAAAGACTTGCATCTTAGTTCAAATTAGGAGAGGAAATCACCCCTAACTTGCCTCTAAGATACTCAAAAGTATCTTTAGGTAATGTTTTAATGAAGATATCTATAATTTTTTCCTTAGTGAGCACACACTCCAGTTTGACTTCTTTATCACTCACTTTGTCTCTCAAAAAGTGATACTTGATAGATATATGTTTTTTCTTTGAATGTAGCACCAAATTCTTGGAAATGTTTATGGCACTTGATTTATCACAAAATATAGAAATAGAGCCCATCATACTCAATTTTGATATCTCTCATCATTTTTTTCATCCATATTATTTGAGTGCAATTTTTTGCAGCAACAATATATTATACCTCAACAGTAGATAAGGAAATGGAATTCTTCTTTTTACTTAGCCAATACACCAACTTCTTCCCCAAAAAGAATGCACCACCATTAGTTATTTTCCTGTCATCCACATCTCCTACCCAATCTACATCTATAAATGCATTCAAAGTTAGATAATCAACCTTAGGATACCATAGCCCAAAATCAATTGTCCCTTTCAAGTATCTAAAAATTCTCTTTATTGTAGTCACATGTCATTGCTTTGGATCAACTTGATATCTAGCAACCATACATACAACATTCATAATGTCTAGTCTGGTCTGAGTCAAATAGAGAAATCCACCAATCATTGACTTGTACCTTGTTTTATTAGCCTTAGGAGAATCATCATTTTGTGTTAATTTGCATCCAATTACCATGGGTGTACCTACAGGTTTTGAGTATTCCATGCCAAAAAAATTCAGCAACTCTCTCACATATTTGGATTGAGATATAAAGATTCCATCATCTAACTGAGTAATTTGCAATCCTAAAAATAATTTCAGCTCTCCAATCATTGACATCTCAAATTCACTTTTCATTTCATCAAAAAACATCATGCATAAGTCATCATCTCCTTCAAAAATAATGTCATCAACAAAGACTTCAATAATCAATTCTTTGTCCTGATCCACCTTGAAACATGGATTACTGTCAGAAGTACCTTTATTGAATCCAAGATCAAACAAGTATTTATCTAGTCTAGCATACCAAGCTCTAGGGGCTTGCTTAATTCCATATAGTTCTTTCTTCAATCAAAAAACCATGTCTCCTTCATCATTCAGTTGAAATCCATTTGGTTGCTCAACATAAACTTCTTCTTCTAATTCACCATTCAGAAATGACGAATTCACATCCATTTGATAGACTTTGTAATTCTTGAAAGCATCATAAGCAAGAAACAAAATTACAACTTCAATTCTAGAAACAGGGGCAAAGGTTTCTTCAAAATCAATACCTTCCATCTATGAGTACCCTTTACATACCAGTCTTGCTTTATTTCTAACCTCTTCACCTTGTTCATTCAGCTTATTCTGAAAGACCCATTTGGTTCCAATCACATTTTTATCCTGAGGTTTGGTAACAAGAATCCATCTATCATTTTTATCTATCTTCATTAGTTCTTCCTTCATTGCTTCCATCCAATATTCATCTTTACATGCTTTATTGACATTGCTAGGCTTAGTTTTGGAAATCAGACAATATTCTTCTGCAATTTTCCTTCTATTCTACACACCTTTGTTCTTATCTCCTATAATCTGATTTTCAGAATGATTTAGCTTTACATACCTTGGTACTTTGGGATTCTCTCAAAATTTTGGTTCTTTTGTTCTTTCTTTTGCACTTCCACTAGCTTCTTCTTCATGATTCTCTTGATTCACCAGAACAATTTGAACTTGATTATGTGTCTAAGTAGTCTTTCCATTATCAGTACTATCATGTTGGTCATCTGAATCATATCCATAGTATCTAGATGATTTGTCAATATTGTCATCAACTCTGACATTTACACTTTTAACCATTTTCTTCAATCTTCTATTGTAGCACTGGTAGGCTTTTCTCTTAGTAGAGTAACCTAGAAAGATTCATTCATCACTTCTAGCATCAAACTTGCCGATATCTTCATCTCTCTTGATATAACATATACTTCCAAAGATTTTGAAATATTTAACAGTAGGCTTATGACCAAACCACAACTCAAACGGAGTCTTACCAGAATTACCATTAACATTTACCTTGTTGATAGTATATACAAAAGTGTTTTTACAGTTTCTCTCCAGCAGATATGAGGAACATTACCTTCCAACATCTAGAATTGTTTCATTATTTCTCTCAACAAATTTGTTCTATTGACAAGTCTAGGGAGCAGGTAACCCTCTTTTGATTCCATTCTCTTCACAAAATGAATTGAACTCTTGGGAACTGAACTCACCACCTCTGTCTGATCTCAAGAATTTAACCTTCAAGCCTGTCTCATTCTGTGCCATAGCTTTGAAACATTTGAAATTTTCTAGTGCTTCATGTTTTTCTCTCAAGAAAGCAACCCATATCATCCTAGAGTAATCATCAATAAGCAACATAAAGTACCTTTCTCCTTGTAGACTATTGATTATGGATGGACCACATAGATCAGTATGTACCAGCTCTAGTACTCCATTAGAATGATGTTGTTTTCTCTGAAAAAAAAATCTAGTCTGTATTCCCATCTGACATTCCTTGCATATGTTGTCAGTAAGCTTTACTAACTTAGGTAGATCTCTAACTGCTTGAGTGGAGCTTACTTTGACAATTTTATCAAAATTCACATGACACAACCTCTTATGCCATAAAAAACTTACATCAAGTTGTTAAATTAAACAACTTTCACTAGCAACACTTAGGTGAAAAATGTTACCTCTTGTCTTTATACTTAAAGCAATTATATTTCCAGAGCTTCCCAATATCCCGTAGTTACCATCTTTGAACTGAAGATTGTATTCCTTGTCAACCATCTATCCAACACTCAACAAATTATGCTTCAATCCTTCAACATATAGGACATCATCAATATTATATTTACCACCAAGAGAAATAGTGTCTCTTCCACAAATCACACCAGCATTGTTATCTCCAAATCTTACAACACCACCAGCATATTTATCCAAGCTTATAAACTTGTTTTTTTTGCCAATCATATGATGTGAGCATCCATTTTCAATCACCCACTGATGATTTTCATTAATTTTTTCCTTGAAGAGGTTTCCTAATATTCTGATTGTTAGCAGATTTAGTGGACACCAGACCATTTTCCTTGATAGCAATGAATTCCCATCCATCTTCATTTCTAGTTTCTTTATCAAATTCATCATCAAAAACACCTTCTTTAGCATAATAATATTTCTTTTGAAATATAGACTTGTTAATTTTGTACTTAGAAACTCTTTCAGAACACCTTGATGCAAAATGACCTATCTTACTGCAAGAGAAACATTTAATATGCAAATTTCCTTTATACTTACCTTGTCCTTTGGCTTCTCCTTTCACAATAAATGCTTCCAACTCTTCTAGCTCTCTTTCTTCATCTTCAATATATTTCATCTCATCTTCATATTTGAATGTTTTTATGGAACTTTCTCCCAGATCATATCTTTGTTGGCTTTTTCTGGATACAGTAGCTTTAAATACATATTTTGTTGTAGGAGTAGACTCACCAAATTCACTCAAATCAAAGGCAGCTAGTTTACCAATCAACATGTCTCTTGTCACATTTGTTACTATCTTGAGCTCTTAAATAGCATGAGCATTGGTTTTGTAGGAATTAGGCACTAATCTGAGCAACTTAGCCACAATCTCATCTTCTTCAAAAATTCCACCGGCACATCTAATACCCTGTTGGTTTTTCTTATTGTAACCAAGTTGATATCCTAATCTACCTATGGACTTTCCAATTCCAATCAAGGGAAGCTTGAAGGACCTAGACCAATTGATGAGGATTTTATCAATTCCTCCTACACTTTGGGCTCTGCAAGACCCGGGATGGTTATCCCCTTAATGTGTTTACAACCTTTGCACCAATATTATAAACAAAATTAACAACAATAGATAATCTCATTTAATAGCTTAACATAACAAGATAATACCAAATAGAATTGGTTGTTCATCAATAATATCAAGTATTTGGAGCATGAGATAACTATAACAACATTTCACAGCATAAGATAGTCACTAATTTGCAATTTGTAACAAGCTCTAAGTAACGACAAACAAATATTGAACCTCACGAATAAGTACAACCTAGATCAATGCCATATACCATTGGAGGAGTCAAATTCATAAGCATTTAAGGGTTTATGACAGATTTAACACATAACATGTAATATATCTGATAATATTTCCTTACAATATCATCATTATGTATTCTAACCCAATACTTCTTATCAAATCCTTATATAAAACATATCCACCTATGATCTCACTCAAGCATTTTAATTAATTCCTTGAATTAAAGCTAAAATAAGAGTCATACACACCACAATAGTGAGATGAATGAAACAACCCTTGATCATTTTATTCAAAACTATGATATGCTTATACAATGGAGAGACATGATTTCAAAATATTTCATTTCAATTCAATTGCCAGTACTGTCATAAAACATCAAACTCCTATGAGCTCAAAACCTACTACAAAATGATACAAAACCTAAATTTCATTTCACTAAAACATCAAGCTTTACAATTGCTCTGCAACTTCACCTAGACTTGACCAAAATGATCTAACTTTCTAACTCATACTTTTGGCCTTGAAATCCTTCTTATAGAGAATGAAGGAGAAAACAAGCATCAGACCAGAAATACACATGTCACCAGTCACTTGGACCACCCTGTGACATTTCAAAAATTTGTTATAACAGCTAATCCTTGAACAATCATCTTTCTTATCCTGCTCACTGAGTATGGTTGAAGCATCCACAAAACTTCAAGAAAAATGCACCAAAACTACCACCAAAGACAAACTAGAATATGTTGTAACTGCAATAGCTAAGCTATTAATCGCCAATTACATACTTTGTTTTACTCTTCCTTGGTTAAGTATATATTTACCCATCTCTGGTATTCTTCATCATTCGGCCAATCAAAATTAACTACCTCATTCACCTTAACACTATAAGGTGTGTATTTAACTGCTACCTGATTCACTTCTCTCTCGAAAGATTCAAAAAATGTGTTGGAACTAATGATCTTGTCCATACAGCTCACCAACAAGTCATAGTCTGAGTCATCACAAATCAATTTGATTTGTGCTTTGATGACCTTGTTTGATCTATCCTACCACTGTTGCAGAGATTTAATATTTCCCTGTGCATCAATTATATTAGGTAAAGATGTATCACTCCAATCATCAAAATTCTTTACCAATTCTCTGATTTTCCTACTCAAATCAACTGGTAAGGCTTGAAAACCTTGCAATGACTTTGCAAATATTTGAGTAGGCCTTAATTATTGGGGCCTATTATTTGAATCAAACCTTGAGGATTTGTACATTATATCTAAATCATTGGCCCTAGGGATCCATTTCTCAACTAAGGGTAACACTACCTCTTGATCCCTACTAATATTCTTTATTGCATCCAAAAATAAAGAACATAAAGAATACATTGATGGAAATATGCCATCAACCTTTTCATTCAAGTGACTCAAAACTATGTCAACAATCTCCCCCTATTTTTTAAGTTCTCCCTCCTCACCTACCTTTAAAGTTTCCTGTAACTCTATAATCTTGTGCATTAGCTACTTCTTAGTAGGATCCATAGAGCACTCTTCTTCTTCCTCAATTGGATCCAATGTAGGACTAAGAGAAGGAGTTTGGATGGGGGACCCTGGTGTATAAATAATTGGAGAAGCAGGAGTCACTAATCCTTATGTGGAAGGAAATGCCATGATACTTGGAGCACTTGAAGTCTCCCCAATTTTCCTATATTTCAACCTATCCACCTTAGTTTGCAGCTCAACATTACTTTGTTGCACCTTGTTGTACTCTCCAATTATGAACTTGTACTTCTCCATTAAGCTCTTCTTCTCAACTTCTTCCCTCTCAGCAATCTTTTGGGCTAATTTGGCCACATTCACAGTTAAGTTAGTAGCCTCTATAGTTGAATTTTATGAGGCTCTCTTTATTATTAACCCTCCCCTTAAGTTTGAGCTAATGTTAGTTATATTAGTCTTTCTACCTTGAGGTGCCAAAGCCCAAATTGACAGGGTCTCATATTCTTTGTTGAAGGAAAAATCCTACAATGCTACCTTGACCTCTTCCTTAGAATTTTGCAAGGGATGTTTGGATTTTAGAATAGCATTAAATGCTACCGGATTTGCTATATCCCATTTAGGAAAAATTAATACACTAGCCTGAGTCACTAATTTTCTCCCATCCTCAGGAGTGATGTTCTTAAATTCTTCCATCAATTCATTTTTTACTTCCTCATCATTCTCCTAGTCTGACCTATCAGTCCCGTTGGTTGTATTTTACTGTAACCAAGTTTATCTCCTAAAATACCTATGGAATTTCCAATCCCAATTAGGGGAAGCTTGAAGGACTTGGACCAACTAATGATGGTTTTAATAACCTCCTACACTTTGGGCTCTGCAAAACCTGGGAGGGTGATCCCTTAATGTGTTTATAATATCTGCACCAAACTTATAAACAACATCAATGTTAACAAATCATCTCATGTAATATCTCAACACAATAGGATAAGATTGAAACGAATTGATTATTCATCAATAATAGCAACTACTTGGATCATGAGATATTACAACAATATTGGAAAACTTAAGATAGTTATTAATTTGCAATTTGTAGCAAGCTCTAAACAAAGACAAATGAATATAGAACATCACAAACAATTACAACTTAGACCAGTGTCATATACCATTGGAGGAGTCAAATTCATAAGCATTTAAGGACCCATGATAGATTTAGACAAATAACATACAAAATCTTAGATAATATTGCCTTACAACACTATCAATCTATATTATAACTCAATACTAATTATCAAATCCTTACATGAACATATCCATCTATAACCTCACTTAAGCATTTTAATTAATTCCTTGAATTAAAGCTAAAATTAGAATCATACACACCACAATAGTGAGATGAAAAAAATAACCCTTCATCATTCTTTTCAAGATAATGATATATTCATACAATGGAGAGACATGAGCTTGAAATGAGTAATTTTCATTCAGATGCTAGTACTGTCCTGAAAACATCAAACACTCATGAAACTAAAACCTACAATGGAATAAAAAAAACCTAAGAGTAGCATTTCCACTATAACATCAAGCTCTTTACAATTCACTCTGCAACTTTACTTAGACTCGACCTAAAGATATCTAACGTGCTAACTTGTATTTTTGGCCTTGAAATCCTTCGTATAGAGAATGAAGGAGAAAAAAAGCATCGGGCCAAACAATACACATGTCACTATTCAATTGGAACACTCTATGACACTTCACAAAAATTATTACAACCACTGAGTCCCTAGAGAATCTTCTTGTTAATTCCACTCATTAGAGAATAGCTGCTGCATTGGCCAAACCTCAAAACCTGTGACAAAAACCACCATTGAGACAAAACCAAAATTTGTTATAACCATAACCGTTGAGCTATTAAATGTTGGTAGTAGACACTATCTTACTCCTCCTCGGTTAAATATTTGTCTACCCATCTCTGATATTCTTCATATGTTGGCCAATCAAAATTCACCACCTCGTTCACCTTAGTATTGTAAGGTGTGTATTTCACTACTACCTGATTAGTTTCTCTTTCAAAAGACTCCAAAAATGTGTTGGTGTTAATTATCTTATCCATGCTACTCACCAAAAAATCACAGTTTGAATCATCATGACTTCATTTGCTCTATCCTACCATTGTTGCAGTGATTTAACATTTCCTTATGCATCAATTATATCTAGCAAAAATTTAGCTCTCCAAACATCAAAACTCTTTACGAATTCCTTAATTCTCCTACTCAAATCATCAGGTAGGGCCTGGAAACCTCTTAGTGATTTCACAAAAAATTGAGTAGGCCTCAATGATTGGGGCCTATTATTTACATCAAATCTAGAGGCCTTATACATAATATCTAGATCATTGGACCTAGGGATCCACTTCTTTGCCAAGGGAAAAACTATTTCTTGATCCCTATTAATAGTTCTTATTTCATCAAAGAATAAAGAATATAAAGAATGTACTGATGGTAATATACCATCAACCTTCTCATTCAGGTGCCTCAAAACTATATCAACAACCTCATTTTGTTTGGCAACCGCTCCCTCCTCATGTGCTTTTAATGCAGCCTATAATTTTGTGATCTTATTTAACATCTGCTTCTTAGTGGGATCCACAGAATATTCAACCTCTTCTTCAATTGGCCCTAATGTAGGATTCAGAGAAGGTATCTGGATGGGGATCCTGGAGTAGAAATAATTGGAGAAGTAAGGGGTATTGATCCTAATGTAGAAGGTAATACCATGATACCATGAGCACTGGAGGATTCTCCCACCTACCTATATTTCAACCTATCTACCTCATAATGCTCAATATTCCTTTGTTGCATCCTACTATACTCTCCAATTATGATGTTCTATTTCGCCATCAAACTCTTCTATTCAGCCTCTTCCCTTTCAGCTATCTTCTGGGCCAATTTGGCCACATTTATAGTTAGGCTTGTAGCTTCTCTAGTTGAAGTTTCAGAAGCTCTCTTGATTATTAACCCTCCCCTTAGGTTTGGGCTAATATTTGGCTTTCTACCCTGGGGTGCCAATGCCCAAATTTCCAGAGTTTCATACTCTTCACTAAAGGAAGAGTCCTACAGAGCTTCCTTAACCTCTTCCTCACTATTCTGTATGGGATGCTTGTACTTTAGAATAGCATTAAATTCCACTGCATCTGCTATGTCCCACTTAGGAAAAATTAGGGCACCAGCCTGAGTCACTAGTTTCCTTCCTTCCTCAAGAGTGATGCTTTTGAATTCTTCCATCAGTTTGGCCTTCACCTTATCATCATTCTCTTGATCAGACCTAATAGGCTTGATTCTCTCCTCTTCTTGCATTTGTCTTGGTATTCTTCCCACTTCATCCTCCACACTAGTTGCAAGAATATTGGAGTCTTCACAAATGCATCATCATCCAAGAATGCCGTGTAGGCCTCCATTCTAGCATCTTGTACACATTTTCCTTTCACATCCATATTAGACAACACCAACTGTGTTGATCTAGGAGGGGAAGGAATACCAACCTGCATGTCTTGATCTATATTAATTATCTCATCCATCAGAGTATCTTGTGCTTCCTCAAATCTCTGCCTCTTAGGGCTTGACTCTAACGGTAGTAATGTAGGATCACTCCCTGGTGGTGAATCCAAATCAATAATTTTTATCCCTCCAGATGCACTAATCTTTGGACCTGATTGTGATGATGTCTTCATTATCTATTTTCCTTTCTTATTGCCCTCCTCCTCATCACAACTTTCATTCCTCTTTCTCTTATAAATAGGTCGATTCACTGAGGGTTGATAAGTTGGCCTTGTTTCTTCAGGCCTCACCTCTAGTCTTTGTATACCAAAATCTTATTCCAAACTGACCCTCTTGTTCATCAAGGCACCCATGATCTCTTTGAAATTATCCATCAAGAATTCAATTCTCTTGTGGAATGGAGTGAACTCCATTAATGGATCATACTTTGGATCCATTTTATGCCTCATAGCCAATAGTTTCTCATATGCAATCCACTTTTCCTTATTCAATTCCTGTCTATTCAAATAAAATTCATTCCTGATTAGGTGCTCAGAAAAATTCAACTCATGTACAAACTTGCCACCTTTAATTCATTGCCTAAACAAGGCAAAGAAACCCTCAGGGTCACGCTACCTCCTATGACCACTCCTCAAATGAAAGTCATCAAAATATCTTCCAAAGTGGACCCATCCTCCCTTGGAACAAAAAAAATCAAATACAACAGTGTAGTTAGGGAACAAAGTTCCTTTTCCCTTCCCTATCAGGTTGTCCTCATGAATACAACCTATATGCCACATGACTTCAAAAAACCCAATTCTTGATGGTACATTAAATGGGAGGATATGTGGGACTCCCTAGAAACCATATACTCTTAGCACAATACTTATAGGGTACAAGATGATGTCACCCCAATTGTGGTAAATTTTTAAATCAGGCTTCCTCATCTTTGGTATGAGGAAGTCATGTAGGTCTTCAAGGACTTTAGGCACATTCACTACCAACCGAGCCCTAAATCTGGAGGTAAAGCAATTATCGAATTGTATAAAACTGGCACCTCCCCTGTTGTATGATAGATCAACACTCCAAACCTATACTGGTAATCTTTCTCCATTTACATCTTGCCTCAACTCCATCTTATCAAAGAAGAAGTCAGCATTCTTATAAAAGAACATGTGCATTAACAGGGAATACCAAAATAAAGGAGTGCCAGTATCCCCCACCTACAACTTCAGCAATCCCTCATGTATCTTTTTTTGCCAGAAAAAATTCAAAGTCATACACCACAGAGAAATTGGGATGTTGAATCTGGGCCCCCATGAACATGTATGCAATTTGCATTATAGTATTTGGGTTGAATCCCAAAATCTCACATAGTAAATAAAATGTAGCCAAAAATTTATTCGCAAAGCAACTCGGCCTGAAAGGCTCCAGGTCACTTAGGCTGATATGAATTGTTGAACTGCCTACCCTAGCCAGATAAGGAGGAAGCAGCTTCAACCTAAAAAGAGGCTTCGATCTTGCATACTCCTACTTCATTTCCTCAAAGATCAATTGGAACCAAAAATGAGCTAGATTCACTCAAATCAAACACCTATTGAATCTCATCCACACTTATACTCAAAAAAATTCCACCATCATTATCCCTTATTACTCTTGTAACAAGGTCATATCATGTTGCCACCGCTCTAAGTAGGTCCACATCAGGGACCACATTTGGTACTGCTAGCTTCCCCATGTCGTATCTCCAGCCATTAAAAAAGGGGTGAGGTAAGTTTCAATGTCCATACCACAACCTAAACATTCCAAACCCAGTCATAGGAACCCTAGCATCTTAAATATTATAACTCTTGCACACTAGTCCTTCACCTAGGGTTCTTCCACTCATCAAAACTAAACCCCTCTTCCTATCATTTGTTGATAATGGGAGTTGATCCAAAAAATCATCATACAAATTCCTCTATAAATAATCAATATGGCTGGAATGATTCTTTTGTGGTGTCATCTCAAATGAATGAGGGATTCTTTAAATAATTCAAAATCTTGAACAAACTAGGGCTACCCAGAAAATGAAATTACAGAAAAACCTTGCAATTTCCCTCAATTAAACAAACCAGTAACCCTACAACAATAATCAACAAACCCCTTGACTAGCACACTACAATTTTCTTCATGAAATCACAGTCAAATTAACCAAGCGGTACATAAAACAACTCACAGATTTTGCGCCTTGTAGAAGACCAAACTCCTACTTTGATTACTCGAAACTTTGTCTCTGGATCTGAAACTACTACGCCAAGGTTCTTGAATGCTTTGTGGTAAAATATAATGAAGGAAAATACTTTATGTCGATCGAATTGAGATAGTAAACATCTCATCCACCATTAAAGCTCACTTGCATTCCATGCCAATGACTCCAATCACATTTGATGTGAATTATAATTCCAACCGTCAATCATTTACCTTTGTCAGATCATCAAACGACCACCTTCAAAAGGGTTGATGTAATCTCCATCTTTGAATCAAGGGCCCACCATAGTATGCAATGCCAAAGGAGTACACATGGCACCTGCCCATTATATCGCAATCAATAAACACCCTGCATCTTTGGATCATGCAATGGTGGGCAACCGTTGATCCCCACCATCGGCAATCATGTTCATTCACAGTAGTCATTAGTTCTGCACATAACCATCGAGCAAATTTTCATCAAGATTATAGCACCACCATCGATCTTGAGCAAGTGCATCTTGCAGTTGTTTTAGTAACCCACTATATAACGTATTAAAACCTAATATAAAGTTTAAAACACTTTGTTAATCTTTTTCAGTGTTGGCAGTTGATACACGTGGCTCCCACTCGTGATATCGCAATTGATTGAAACTTAGGAGTGAGGCCATCATGGGGTCACGGGAAATGGTTAGGATCAACTATTTGATGATCAACGGTCACCAAAATACGTTCCCTATGAAATATAAAACAATTATTAAAGGGACAAGGGGACATCACCTAGGCCAATGACAAATGATGGCTTAATGTTGTTCTTTAAAAAGGGGCACAAGTCAACCTAAAATTAGGAGAGAATAAAGTTAGGCGAAATATTTAACACTATTTATTAAAAAGGGCCCGACCTAGATGAGTCAATGAGACATAAGTTATTTTAAAACATCCTTCAAAAAGGTAACGACAAAATAGATCCTACCCAAGGTATTAGATAGAACATTAGGATTTGTATGAAGGAAAAAATAAAACCCCCAACCTTAGGTTTCCTTTGAATAGTATGACAGACCAGTACAGAGGCAAGAAAATAATGGAATTTAAAGAACAAAAATTGAAGCTCCATCAGTGGCTTCAGTTGGGGATGCTCATTCCACTGGAATTAAGCGAGAATTAAGCATCTCAAGTAGAGCTGACCAGTTGCAGAGACAACCAAGAGGATTGCCCAGACAAGACAATCCAACAAGAAGGAAACCTACAACTAATATATATACAAACCTAAGCTACTGTTCATGGAAAAAAATACTTCAATTTAAGTATAATTTCAAGAGTTTTCCATGAACTAGAAATTCTAGAATGTCACTTGTCAAATCCTGAAGAAAGTATGAATCTTCTCCCCACTTACTGCTTATCAAAAATAGACCTAACCAGATTGCATCAAATTTACCATGTTTTCCTTTGTCCTCCAATCTGGTATTCCACATCAAAACCATATCTTTGTCTTGGAAACTCCTTACAGTATTCCTTTTGTCATATAATTTTTTTACTTGCAACTATAATTTGGCATTTTTCATTTGAGCTTCCCTCCTGGTCTCATCCAACTCTATGAGAGATTCCACCCTCAACTGCATTTCATCTTTTATTTCATTATCATACATCTGGACAAACTTATACATCTCCATCAGATTATTTCGGGGCAACCTTGCATTTATCCCATAAACTAAGTCAAATGGGGCACAACCTATTGATTTCTTCATAGTCACCCTATCTTCCCAGACTACTAATCTCAATTTAGAATCCCATGCCTTCCTATTTTGATCTAGGATTCTCTTTATAATCTTCATCAAGCTTTTATTGCTTGATTATACTTGTCCATTTCATTTTGGGTGGTAAGGTGATGAGTAAGATACTTGGATGTCATGCTTCTCACAAAACTCCATGTATTCTTTAGACTTGAAACACATTGTGT
Organism: Sequoiadendron giganteum; assembly: GCA_007115665.2. Lineage (NCBI taxonomy): Eukaryota > Viridiplantae > Streptophyta > Pinopsida > Cupressales > Cupressaceae > Sequoiadendron > Sequoiadendron giganteum. The sequence goes on along the minus strand of CM021104.1, from coordinate 304,926,314 downwards.
TTTCTGACACAATCCTCTCTAGACATCCAAATCTAGTCACTATGTTACTCATTAAGAAATCAATTACCACCTTACTAGTTGCTTTCTTTGTTGGAATTGCTTCCACCCACTTGGTAAAGCAATCAGTGGCCACCAATATCCATTAATGGCCTCCACTTGATTTACATGGTACCTCTCCTATAGAATCAATACCACATTGCTGGAATGGAGATTGCATTGCAACTAGTTTTAAAGGTAAGTTACCAAAGAATTTCAACTTACCAGAGAAACATTGGCAAGCATCACATGTGTTCACTAATTGATGTGCATCCTTAAAAATAGTAGGCCACCAAAATCTAGCCCTCATCACTTTGTGTGCAGTTGTTTTGTCCATATAATGCCCTCCACAAACTCCACTATGCATTTCATTTAAGAGTTCATGTGTTTGGTCTTGGTCCACACATTTCAACATAACACCTTCTCCATTTCTCCACCAGAGCTCTCCTGCTATGATAACATATTTGATAGCATGCAACTTCAATGTCTTTTTTTCATTTTCACTCAAATCATCAGGACATCTCATCTTTTGTAAATAATAGATAACACCTCTGTACTAATCAGAATGTTCCATGTCACATATGTGTGATATGTTCTCTTCTTCAAGCAAATTATTCTGATTTGCTTCCAGATTACTCTGGGTCATAAGCTTGGCCAATCCTTGTCCTCTCACTAGCCTAGTAATATGGATTTCAAAGTTGAATTCTTGGATCCTATTGATCCATCTACATCTTCTTCCTGACAATTCCTGTTGTGTGAAAATGTCCTTCACAATAGCACTAGGTACATAGGCAATTATAGTAGCTCCCATCAAATATGTCCTGAAAGATTTTACCACTTTTACTAGTGCATATTCCTTTTTTTCATTTATGTGTATAAATGTAATCAAATATTCTATCAAACTAGGATCCTAAGGATTCTAAGTGTAAGAATTCTATTCAAAATTATAAGTCAGATTTATTTCTCTTATGCTGAATGTGTTGATTGCAGAACATTTATAAATTTCAATGTTTGCATATCAATGAAGGAACTGCCTTATATATGAAGGAGACACGCCTCTACAAGATATGTGTCTCATGAGAGGATGTTTCTCCACAAGTGGAGGCACATCCGCTCATGGGACATGTCCCTTGGGCGCGTGGCTCCTAAATGTAACCGATTAGCATTTGGTTATCACACATAATCTTATATGTGAGGCAATCAATATATCACGAGTTCTGATTTTATACAATGCATATTTTGAACATCATATATTATTTCGAATCTTATACATTCTTATAAATTTGATTTACTTATTTTCCAAAAATATGTTAAAGATTAATTTTGATCACATATAAATGATGATAATGCAATCAGAAATAATCATTTATATATGACCAAAGCTACATTTCATTAACACTCCCTCTTAGCTAGGGAAGATATTTCAAATCAAATAAGTGGAGATATCACCTTCACACGTGATATCAAAGATATGATATTGTTTCTGATTATTGTCAAGTCACATGACATTCTTCATAACACATCTTCATTATGGTATGTGCATTGACATCAAGTCACATGATGTCTACCATAATTCATGGCATATCCATGGATATATAATTATCCACCATGATTATCTCTTAAGGATCACAATGATCTTCAAATGACATCAAGTCCCATGATATCCATCAAAGTGTCCAAGAGATACTATCATGACATGTCCACAGATATCAAGTCACATGACATCTATCATGATAGTTCAACTCATCATTGTAGAGTTGTCACTTTACAATGTCAAATACAAGTGTTCATTATTAGAAAGATCGTCACCTTTCAATAATGTACACAGGGGGAGTAGGTCCATAAGGTCATGGATTCACACACATGAAAAAAGAGTTTACACATTAAACATCTTTATATATTAGTACAAATTTATAAACAATTTGAATTTCAACATAATATCAAATTACATTTCAACCATACCATGTTTCTTCCTGAAGTGCTCTACCTTGATTCGGGAGAGAGGTTTGGTGAGAATGTTTGTTGTTTGATCATTTTTACTAACATACTCCAACTGGATCAATTTCCTTTCCACCATGTCTCTTACAGAATGATAGGGGATCTCAATGTGCTTAGATCTATCATGGAAGATAGGATTTACAGAGAGTTTGATGCAACTCTAATTATCACAATGAATAATTGTAGGATTCAAGGGCTCACCAAAGAGTCCCAAAAGCAATTTACAAAGCCAAACTACTTCTCTTGCCCCCATAGAGGCTGCAATGTATTCAGCTTATGTTGAGCTCTATGCTACTGAAGATCATTTTCTGCAAATCTAGGAGATCATAGTCGATCCTAAGATGAAGCAACATCTTGATGTGCTTTTCTGATCAGTTACACTTCCAACCCAGTATGAATCAGAGTATCCATGTAGATCTAGTTGGTCATTTCTATAAAGAATACCATATCCAATAGTTCCTTGAAGATATCTCAAAATATGTTTCATAGCCATAAAGTGAATTTCCTTTGGCTCACACTTGAACTGCCTGAGAGAATTCACTGCATAGCAAATATTAGGTCTAGTATTAACCAAATACATCAAGGATCCAATCATTTGTCTATATAGGGTTGGATCTGCACACTTGGATTCTGTTGCTACTTCTTTCAGTTTTTGAAGGTTGGTTTCCATAGGTGTAGACATGGGTCCAAAGTCCAACATTCCAAATCTCTTTAGAATATCAATAGTATACTTTCCTTGGTTTGGTATAATGCCCTTTTATTTTTGCCATACTTCCAAACCTAGGAAGTAGTGTAGAATGCCCAAGTCTTTCATGTCAAATTTGGAAGTTAGATCCTTCTTTCCTTGAGAAATGAGGCGATCTTCTCCTGTTATTAGTAGGTCATCAACATATAAAATAATTATTGACATATCACCTTTGATTACCTTGAAGTAGAGATTAGGATCTGCATTATTCTTGGAAAATCCTAGTCCCAAGAGGTAGTTGTCAATTCTTTCATACCAGACCCTGGGAGCCTATTCAAGTCCATAGAGAGCTTTCTTTAGTCTGCACACATGTGAGTTAGGTTTATGTATCACAAAACCTTCAGGATATTCTAGATAGACTTCCTCTTCAATGGTTCCATTTAGGAAGACAGTTTTCACATCCATTTGATGGATCTTCCAGCCTTTAGCTGCAACAATGGCTAACACTACTCTCACAGATGTGTAACAGGCAACAGGTGAAAATGTTTCTTCATAATCAATGCCTTCCTTTTGACAAAAACCTCTTGCCACAAAAAGTGCCTTATGTTTTTCTATACTTCCATCAGAAGCATGCTTGATTTTGAAGAGCCATTTAGAAGAGACAACAGATTTCTCTTTTGGTCTAGGCACTATATCCCATACATCATTCTTTAGAATGGACTGATATTCCTCTATCATTGCATCCTTCCATGCTTGATGTCTGAGGGCTTTTGTAACACTGACAGGTTGTGAATCTATGATGCTATTCATTAGAGCAACATAACTAGAGAACCGTTTGGGTCTTTTACTTTCCCTAAATGTTCCTTTGGGTGTTGTATGATTCTCAGCTTCTTTGATCATCTTTCTAGCCCAAAGTGACCTATTTATACCATTTTCATTTGTGTTCTTAGCTGAAGTAGATTGAATTTCATTTGGCTTTTCCTCAGGATACTCCCTTTGAATCTCAGGAGCAGGTTCCATTTCAAGTACTCTAGGGGAATAAGTTTCTATCTCACTATAACTTCTTGCCATTTTGAATGCAATGTCTTCTTCAAAGATGACTTCTCTGCTGAATTCAATTTGTTTCTACCCGGGTATGAATATCCTATAGGCTTTGGAGGTTTCACTATATCCCACAAATACCCCTTTCTTTCCGAAAGGTTCTAGTTTGAATCTCTTCTCTTTGGGTACATGAATATAGACAGGGCAACCAAAAATCCTAAAATGACTAATATCATATTTTATGCCAGTAAAGGCTTCTTCAGGATTTTTGTTATCTAGATGAGAATGAGGACATCTATTTTGAATGTAGATAGCAGTTATAGAGGCTTTTGCCCAGAAAGAAGTTTCAATGTTCTGGACAAGCAACATTGCTTTAGTAGCTTCTACAATGGTTCTATTTTTCCTTTCAACAACCCCATTTTGTTGAGGGTTGTAGGCAACTGTGAACTCCCTCTTAATTCCAGCACTCATGCAAAATTCTTGAAAATTTTTAGAGGTGTATTCTTTCCCATTGTCTATTCTCAAAAATTTTATTTTCTTCCTAGAGAATTTTTTAGTAAGGGCTTTGAACTCCTTGAACCTTTTAAGGATTTCTATTGACTCTTTACACTTAAGGAAATAAATCCAGGTTTTCGTAGAGAAGTCATCTATGAATATGATATAGTATAGAAATACTTCCTTGGAAGATACATACATGGGTCCACATAAATCAGAGTGAACCAGTTCTAACACATTTTGGGTTTTACTCAAGCTATTGTGAAAGGATCCCTTTGTATTCTTTCCTAGGGCAAAACCTTTACAAGTTCCTTCATGAGATGGTTTTAACTTAGGTAATCCTATTACAAGTTTTTCCATAGAAGGTAGGGCATGGAAATGAAGGTGTCCTAATCTTCTATGCCAAATTTCATTTGAATCAAAAGTGTCAAGGGTAAGGGGTTGCTTAACCTCAGTGCATAGTTTGTAAAGATACCCTTGTCTTATACCTATGGTTTGGGATTTCTTGATAGTTGAGTTCTTAGGCCATGCTAGAGCTTTCCCATCCATAAAGGTAACTCTATATCCATTTTCTTCAAAGGCAAAGATGGATATTAGATTCCTCTTTATTCCAGGTACAAATAAGACTCCAGTGAGTTGTAGAGAAAGAGCATATTCAATTTGACGGAGCAAGTTCCAACCCCTTTTACAGGGTGTGCAGAATCATCGCTAATGGTTATTTCTTCATCAGTGTTTTTAGTCATAGTTTCTAAGTGTTATTTGAACTCTGTGATATGTTTAGAGGAACCACTATCAATTACCTAGTTGTGGGTGTTGTTAGATACTTGACTAGATAAGGCTATATAGAACACAAAGTTCATAGATTCATGATCTAAATTTGAGTTTCCTACTTTAGCAAAAGATTCTTGTTGTTTTGATCTATCAGGGCACTTCATTGCATAGTGGCCATATTGATCACATCTAAAACATTGTACTTGAGAGATGTCTTTCTTCTTAGAAGATCCCTTTCCATTGGAATTTCTCTTTCTTTTAAAAAATCCTCTCTTGAAGGATTTTTTCTTACTCCCTTTATTAGATTTTGTGTTGAGTACATGAATTTCTTCATCTATGTTATTTTGTTTATTTTCTTTTGTTGAGATTCTTGTTTCCTCTTGAAGGTAGTCTGTTCTTAGCCTATCAAACTTGGGGAGTTTAGATCCCACACTTATTCCTTGAACAAATGACACCCATGAGTTTGGTAGGCCTCCTAGTGCAATTAGAGTTAAATCTTTGCTATCAATCTGATATCCAATTGTGGATAATTGATCCCTTAGTTCAATGATCCTCATGAAGTATGCATTAATAGTTTCTCCTTTGTTTATTTGGACATTTTTGATTTTCCTCTTTAATGCAAGAGTCCTACTGGTGTTGTTGATCTCATAGGTTCTCTCAAGATATTTGAACATTTGATATGCAGTTTCATGTTTTTCTAGGATGGGCACTATATGATCCCTAACTGCATCTACTAAGATTTTCATGGTCTTTTCATTATTTTCAATCCATTGAGTTTTCTCAGGATCAGCCTCTAGTTCCCTTTTGTTTTTTCTCACAAGTGAGTCTAATTTATTCTCTTTAAGAATCATCATGATTCTAAATTTCCATGATGTGAAGTTGTCTGCTCCTAGGAAATGATCTTCAAATCTGATCACACTTGATATTATGAAGAATGTGATGTGAATTCCATTTAAAAATATGAATTTTCTTAAGCAATCTAATATCTAGATTTGATTTGGATTCACTTAACTTGGCTCTGATACCATGTAAATGTAATCAAATATTCTATCAAACTAGGAGCCTAAGGATTCTAAGATAATTCTAAGTGTAAGAATTCTATTCAAAATTCTAAGTCAGATTTATTTCTCTTATGTTGAATGTGTTGATTGCAGAATATTTATAAATTTTGATATTTGCATATCAATGAAGGAACTGCCTTATATATGAAGGATACACACCTCTATAAGAGACGCATCTCATGAGAGGACGTGTCTCCACAAGTGGAGGCACGTCCACTCATGGGACGTGTCCCTAGGGCATGCAACTTCTAAACAGAACCGATTAGCATTCGGTTATCACACATAACCTTATATGTGTGGCAATCAATATATCATGAGTTTTGATTTTATACAATGCAGATTTTGAATGTCATATATTATTTTGAATCTTATACATGCTTATAAATTTGATTTACTTATTTTCCAAAAATAAGTTAAAGATTAATTTTGATCACATATAAATGATGATGATGCAATCAGAAATCATCATTTATATCTGACTGAAGCTACATTTCATTAACAATGTCATACTTGAGTTTTGTAGCCTACAAGGATTTTCTGAAAAAGGCTATAGGTTATTCAAAACCCTTAGCATTGTTTTGCAACAACACAGCTGCAATTGTGTGGAATGAAGCGAATGAGAAAATCTGTAAGGGCTTGGAAAAATTAGGGGTTCTTAACACAGGAGCCTCCTTTATAGCTTGCTTAATGTCCCGAAAATCCTGTACTGACTCTTCTTCCCATTCAACCTTGGCTTCTTTCTTGAGAATCTTATAAATAGGGTGAACTATCTCAACAAAATTTGTTACGAATCTTCTTAGGAAATTAATATTTTCAAAGAAATATTGTATTCCCTTGACATTTCGGGGTTGTGGGACCCTATCTATTGCAATTACCCTTTCTGGATCAATTTTGACCCCATCCTTAGAAACATTATGTCCCAACAAATTTCCTTCCTTGAATTCAAAAGCACACTTCTTTGGATTCAAGGAAATACCATATTCCAATGCCCTACTAAATAATTTCTCTAGATGTTCACAATAGTCATCTTCTTTCATGGAATATGTTGTTAGATCATCTTGATAAATCACCAAAAACAAGTTGATGAAATATGAGAATTCCACATCCATGGCTCTCTGGAAAGTAGCCCCTGCATTTGTTATACCAAAAGGCATTGTCACATATACACAAGTTCCCCAAGGTGTAGTTAAAGTTGTCTTAAACTGTTTAGACTCCTTAACCATGACTTGGTTATAGCCAGAAAACCCATCCATCATAGACATTAGCTCACAACTTGTCACTCTTTGCAACATGGCTTCCATATTTAGTAATGGGTAGTTATCCTTAAATGAAGACACATTCAAATTTCTGAAATCCACACATAACCTAATGTCTCTATTTTTCTTTCTCACAGGCACCAAATTTGATACCCAAGATGAATATCTCATTGGCTTGATGATCCCTACATCTCTCAACTTCATTAGTTCTTCTTGCATTTTAGGAGCCAAGGTAGGATTAATAGGCCTTTACTTTTGCCTAAATGGCTTAGCACCATCACTCAAAGGAATTTTGTGTTGAAATAAATCCTCCCTATAAGCCTTGAGATCATCATAAGACCAAGAAAATACATGTCTGAATTTCCTTAACAAATCAATTAACATCCTTCTCACCTTTGGTGATAATTTCTTTCCAATATACACCTTTTTTAGTGATGCCTTTGTTCCAAGGTTTATTTATTCCAAGTCATCAGAATGGGAAGCAACACAATTAGCCTTCGTCCTATCCTGGTTGTCAAACACTCTTTCAAGAACAACTAAACCTTTAGGAATTGTATTGGTCTTTAACTGAATAACTTCATTCCCAAACACAATATCCTTACCATCAATTTTTTCAACAAAAGCTCCAAAGTCAATTTCTTGAATTTCATACTCATCTACACAGTTTAAGAACCTCAATATATCATCACTATTAAAAACTTGCCAGTTTTTTATATTGTCAGGAACAAATGGTCTTGTTTGCACTTCAACCTTTGAAATTCTAGCATAAGTCAAGTCATCTGGTTTCAATACAATATTTTCTAGAAAATCTGCCACCTTATTGTGGCCTCTCTCCATCCAATTTATACCAAAAGCATCAAAGTTATCCAATTCATCCCAAACAACATTTCTATACTATTTCAGCCTTTTATTCTTTGACACATATCTAGACCTGACTTGGGAAATCACAAGCTCATAATCTCCAATCACTTTGAGCTTCTTGATCCCATGTTTTTGAGCCAATCTCAGCCCCAATAACAAGGCTTCAATTTGGCCACATTGTTGGTACATTCAAATAACAGAGTGAAAGAGAACCTGAATGTCTTTCCACTCAGAGAACTTAGCAACACACCTACACTAGATCCTTCCTTTGAACACGCACCATCAAAATACATAGTCCACAAGTCATTAGACTCTAAAAAATGTTTTACTTCTATATCAATCGGTGCAATAGGTTTATCACAATTACTAGGGGATTCCTCAGCCCTGAATTCATTTATTCCACTGTCAGTAAAACATGTCAAATTTTCAATCGGATCATACTCAATAATATGTGACACTTTAGACTCTCTTTCAATCTTAACATATTTCCCATCGATGTAAAAAGTAGCAAATGATAAATCACATTGTATATTACCTCTCATTGATGCACTCCACTTCCTTGACAAGAGAATCCCAAAATGAGGTAGGATGTCTGCAACTAAAATAGTCATGGCCAAAACCTTCTCAAGGTATTGGGTCAATTTGTAAGGCAATCATTTTATAGTCCCAATAACTAGCACTTATCTTGAATCTAATGCATAGCATTTACCTTGAGTAGTGTCTACTATTAAGCCCATTGCTTCCATGATCTTGACTGGCATAAAATTATTTGATGCCCCTAAGTCTATCATACAATTTCTCAGAGTCTTCCCATTTATATCAACACTCAAGAAAAAAGGGGTTATATTCTCAAGGCACATATTGATAGAATTCCCTAGATACACAGGGGGAATTTGTGTCACAATTCCCTCCCCTTATTTCTCTTTTATTTCTTCTTTGTCCTTTGCTTCTTTACAATTTCCTTGTTCAATTTTACTACTAGAAATTCTTGAAATCAAGGCTATATTTTTTTCCTTATGCTCAACTATTCTCATCATTTCTAGCAAAGGCACAGTAACTTTAACATGGGATAGTACTTGAAACATGTCTAAGCGTGTGTGTTTAGGTAGGTCAAAAATCATACCTTCATTATTTTCTTTCTTCTCCAGTTGCTGATTTCCTTCAAGTTTTTTTTGCTTCTCTTCTGGAGCGAATTCAATAGACTTGGTAATAATTTTGGTCTTTACCAATTAAATAGTAACATCTTCATGAGGCTTTGGTATTTCAGTCTTTTTCACCCATATCTTGTCATTCTTGACCTCCTTGATTTTGACATCATTTTTTCTATCTACTTTAACACCCTTGTTTTTATCTTTTTGTTCTTTAATAAAAAGGCCAATAGGTTTACCTTGCTCCCCACCCATAGTTCTATTTATTAGCTAAAGTGTACTTCTCATCTGAGCAGCCATCTCCTCAGTCAATTGGGAAATCTCATCTTCTGATGGTCTCCTTAGAGACACTGAATCTTCAACCTGCTCCATGTTCTAGGCATGATGGTCAAAATCACCCTCCTCATCAGAAAAAACTTGTTGATGATAAATCTCACTTCTCTACTGTTGATTATTCACATCATCTTCTTGCAATTCCTCATTAGAATAACATTAAGCTTCATCAATATATGACCAGGCCATACAAACATTTACATCACCCTGCTCATAATCAGGAGTTTTCTCATGAGCATCCTCTTCTTTTACTTCAGCCACAAACAACTGGCAAATGCCACAATACTTTTGATCATGTGGGTTTTCACACATCTCACACCATGGTCTATCTTGTACCAAATTTACATAATGCTTCTACAAAGGATCTAGTGTCTGCTGATCAGTTTTAGGCTTTTGGGTTGGTAGTATTGGTTTTCCATCCTTCCAATTTGTATTGTAAGTATAGTTTTGCAATCTAGGAGGTATGCCATTTTTATTATAGTATTTCTTATCATTTCCAAGACCCTTATCTTTCTTAGAAATAATATACTTTATATCATTCAAAGTACTAAGGACCTTGTCCCACTTCTCATCATCCTTAGCAGTTACAGTAGAGACCTTCTTAGTCTTATCCCTAGGATTTTTAAAAAGATTAGGTTCCTCCCTCCTACCATATTTTCCAGAAACTTTCCTATTACTTTCAATATTAATGGCCATTCTAAAAGCATCCCTCATGGTTTGAGGGTCCTTATCTCTGAGGAGATATGTCATTTTGGCATCAAAAGCATTGAAATAAGTGGTTAAACAAACATTTTCATCAAGTATCATCACCTGAAATAGCTTATGCATTGCCTTTTGGAATCTAAGGTTAAATTTTGTCACAAGCTCATTCAATAGCTTTTTGATGTTGTTGAATTCATTTAGCATGAAACTAGCATTAGTCTTATCACCATATTGTTCTTTGAAGCATTTTTCAAACTCTTCCCATGAACCAATACTAGCATTTGGTAGACCTCTATACCAATCCCTTGCATCTTCTGTCAAATATTGTACAAATAATTTCATTACTACATCTTCATGATCTACCTCATAGTCATTTAACATATCCATGAAGGCTTTCAAATGTTCCTCTACTAAAAAAGAATTGTTTCTAGAAAACTTATTGATATTTTCTCTTAGCTCATTAGGGATGGGATTTGGGTAACCCAGAATACCATCAAAGAATAATTGCCTATACCTTTCCAATTGTATATGTATCCTTTGAAATAGTCCATCAGTCCTCTGAGGGTCATCACCAGACCATGTATTCCGAGTCTTAGGACCATCTTGATGTAGATTTACAAATTTGGTTGCATGAACCTTTGGGCCAAAGTTATTTGTGGTATTTTCCAAACTTGTTTTAGGATCATTTTTCAAAACATCTTGGTGCTCTAATGAATTTGTAGCTTGTGTATCCTCATCCACACTTGAAATTCTTAGGAAAATTATTTTCTTTCTCTTTTCTGCATTTTTAGCCTCAATTTTAGTCCTCTCTAGCTCTTGTGTTAGAGTTTCCCCTTCCCTCCTAACCTTTTCCAAGGCAGTTTCTACTTGTGATGACACATGTGGAAGGGGATCTTGTTTAAGATAGTGAGAAGCCACCTTCTCATTTATCTTAATCCCTTCAGCCTTTATTTTCCCTTGTCCAAAACAGGTTTAGGATCTGAATTACTTGGTTGGGGCTTAATAGGGTTCAAGGGCATCGGGTCTGTAGGTTTTGGTTAGGAAGCAGTTTGACCTAAAAGACTCAATTTAGACACTGGCTTTACCCCCTTATCAAAAATTTCCCGTACAACAAAACCTTCCTCTTCTGGCTCAGGTCTACCTTTGTTCAAGAGTTTCATTGTTGGCAATTGTCTAATTAATTTATCCCTCTTAATTACAACATGCATTAGTTATGTTTCCTTCTCATTGTCCTTTTTCATTCTAAGTTCATATTTCTTTTGGATCTCTCATCTTAAAGAATCAATATCTCCAAAAACATCATTAGGGTCAAGCAAGGTCATTTCAAAACTTGATGTATCGCTTAGGTCTATCAGGTTTACTTCTTCATGCTTAGATAATAAAGGAGTTTCATCATCTTCAATAGGAGGAGGAGGAACATTACTGGTGCATTCTCTGTGATGGTTTTGACTTCTAATCCTACTTCTTTTTTCAGCATATTGGACACTAGCAAGCCCTTTATTATGACATGCTACATCCTCTCGAATAGGTGTATTAAATAATGCATCAAAAAATCCATAGTTATCTGACTTTGAATGTCTAGACATTTTCTCAAAAGTCTCAAGGATAGGATGTAAAGGCTTACTTGTACCTTGGTGTACATGATTCTATGATGCGGGAGAAGTACTACTAGATTATATTTCTTCTTTATCCATTCCTTCTTCTTCATCTTAGGAAGTTCACCCTCCAGTCTCTGTTCCAGGTGATTTTTCATGAATGACCTGATGTTCTTCATTCTTCGTGCTTTTCCAAAGATCTTTTAATTGGTATTAAAATTTCAAATAAAATGCACACTGATGTAGAGACTTCAGAGTTGCCACCCAATTATCTTGGAAATACCAACTATTTAGAAACACTTGGTGGAATTTTAAAAGACCTTTCAAACTTCTTGTACTGACAATGTACAAAGAATACTTCATGGGATAACACAAACCTTTTGAACGACCAAAGAAAATGGATAAAAAAAACACAAAAACCACAGGCTTGACCTTCAAATCACAAAAATACTGTGATAACTCTATGCAAAATGGACAACCGACTATAGACAAGAAATATTCAACTTAACATCCCCAGTAGAGTCACCATTTTGTTGGTTGTATTTTACTATAAGAACTTTATCTCCTAATCTACCTATGGAATTTCCAATCCCAATTAGGGGTAGCTCGAAGGACTTGGACCAACTGACGAGGGTTTTAGTAAACCTCCTATACTTTGGGCTCTGTAAAACCCAGGAGGGTGATCCCTTAATGTGTTTATAATCTTTGCACCAAACTTATAAACAACATCAATGTTAATAGATCATCTCACTTAATATCTCAACACAATAGGATAATATTGAAACGAATTGGCTATTCATCAATAATACCAACTACTTGGAGCATGAGATATTACAAAAATATTACACAACTTAAGATAGTTATTAATTTGTAATTTTTAGCAAGCTCTAAACAAAGACAAACGAATACAGAACCTCAAAATAATTACAACTTAGACCAGTGCCATATACCATTGGAGGAGTCAAATTCATAAGCATTTAAGGACCCATGATAGATTCAAACACATAGAATATAAAATCTCAGATAATATTTCCTTACAAAACTATCAATCTATATTCTAACTCAATACTACTTATCAAATCCTTACATGAACATATCCATCTATAACCTCACTTAAGCATTTTAATTAATTCCTTGAATTAAAGCTAAAATGAGAAACATACACACCACAATAGTGAGATGAACAAAATAACCATTCATCATTCTATTCAAGATAATGATATATTCATACAATGGAGAGACATGAGCTCGAAATGAGTAATTTTCATTCAGATGCTAGTACTGTCCTGAAAACATCAAACACTCATGAAACTAAAACCTACAATAGAGTAACAAAAACCAAAGAGTAGAATTTCCACTATAACATTAGGATCTTTACAATTCACTCTACAACTTTACTTAGACTCGACCTAAAGACATCTAACTTGCTAACCCATATTTATGGCCTTGAAATCCTTCTTATAGAGAATGAAGGAGAAAACAAGAATTGGGCCAAAAAATACACATGTCATCGATCAATTGGACCACTCTATGACACTTCACAAAAATGATTACAACCTCCGAGTCCCTGGAGAATCTTCTTGTTAATTCCACTCATTAGATATTAGCTTTTGGATTTGCCAAACCTCAAAACCTGTGCCAAAAATCACCATTGAGACAAAACCAAAATCTGTTATAACCATAACCGATGAGTTGTTAAATGTCGGTAGTAAACACTGTCTTACTCCTCCTCGGTTAAATATTTTTCTACCCATCTATGATATTCTTCATTTGTTGGCCAATAAAAATTCACCACCTCATTCACCTTAGTATTGTAAGGTGTGTATTTCACTGCTACCTGATTGGCCTCTCTTTCAAAAGACTCCAAAAATGTGTTGGTGTTAATTATCTTATCCATGCTAATCACCAACAAATCATAGTCTGAATCATCAAAAATCAACTTGATTTATGCATTGATGACTTCATCCACTCTATCATGCCACTGTTGTAGTGATTTAACATTTGCTTGTCCATCAATTATATCTGGAAAAAATGTATCACTCCAATCATCAAAAGTCTTTACCAGTTCCTTAATTCTCCTACTCAAATCATCAACTAGGGCCTGGAAACCTCTCAGTGATTTCACAAAAAAATTGAGTAGGCCTCAATGATTGGGGCCTGTTATCTACATCAAATATAGAGGCCTTATATGTAATATCTAGATCATTGGCCCTAGGGATCCAGTTCTCAACCAAGGGAAAAACTATTTACCGATCCCTATTAATATTTCTTATTTCATCCAACAATAGAGAATATAAAGAATGTACTGATGATAATCTACCATCAACGTTCTAACTCAGGTGCCTCAAAACTATATCAATAACCTCATCTTGTTTGGAAACCGCTCCCTCCTCATTTACTTTTAATGTAGCCTTTAATTCTGTGATCTTATTTAACATCTGCTTCTTAGTGAGATCCACAAAATATTCAACCTCTTCTTCAACTAGCCCTAATGTAGGATTGAGAGCATGCATCTAGATGGGGGATCCTGGAGTAGAAATAATTGGAGAAATAAGGGGTACTGATATTGATGTAGAAGGTAATGTCATGATACCAGGAGCACTGGAGGATTCTCCCACCTACCTATACTTCAACCTATCTACCTCAGACTATACCTCAACATTCCTTTGTTGCATCATACTATACTCTCCAATTATGATGTTATATTTCTCCATCAAACTCTTCTTTTTAGCCTCTTCCCTTTTAGCTATCTTCTGGGCCAATTTGGCCTCATTTATAGTTAGACTTGTAGCTTCTGTAGTTGAAGTTTCAAAATCTCTCTTGATTTTTAACCCTACCCTTAGGTTTGGGCTAATATCGGTCACATTTGGCTTTCTTCCCTGGGGTGCTAGTGCCAAAATTTCCGAAGTTTCATACTCTTCACTAAAGGAAAAGTCCTATAGAGCTACCTTAACCTCTTCCTCACTATTCTATATGGGATTCTTGGACTTCATAATAGCATTAAATTCCACTACATCTTCTATGTCCCAATCAAGAAAATTAGGAAACCAGCCTGAGTCACTAGTTTCCTTCCTTCCTCAAGAGTGATGCTATTGAATTCTTCCATCAGTTCGTCCTTCACCTCATCATCATTCTCCTTATTAGAAATATCAGGCCTTGGTTCTCTCCTCTTCTTGCATTTGTCTTGGCATTCTTCCAAATTCATCCTCCACACCAGTTGCAAGAATACTAGAGTTTTCACAAATACATCATCATCCAATAATTTCTTGCAAGCCTCCATTCTGGCATCTTGTACACATTGTCCTTTCACATCCATATCAGACAGTACCAACTGTGTTGATCTAGGAGGGGAAGGAATACCAACCTACATGTCTTGATCTATAACAATTATCTCATCCATCAAAGTCTCTTGTGCTTCCTCAACTCTTTGCCTCTTAGGGCTTGGCTCTGATGGTAGTAATGCAGGATCACTCTCCTCTGGTGAATCAAAATCAATAATTTGTACCCCTCCAAGTACTCTGATCTTTGGACCTGGTTGTGATGATGTCTTCATTATTACTTTTCCTTGCTTATCCCCCTCCTCCTCATCATTACTGTCATTCCTTTTTCTCTTGTAAAGAGGTTGATTCACTAAGGGTTGATAAGTTGGCCTTGTTTCTTCAGGCCTCACCTCTGGTCTTTGTATACCAAAATCTTATTCCAAACTGACCCTCTTGTTCATCAAGGTGCCCATGATCTCTTTGAAATTATCCATCAAGAATTCAATTCTCTTGTGGAATGGAGTGAACTCCATTAATGGATCATACTTTGGATCCATTTTATGCCTCATAGCCAACAATTTCTCATATGAAATCCACTTTTCCTTATTCAATTCCTATCTATTCAAATCAAATTCATTCCTGATTAGGTCCTTAGGAAAATTGAACTCATGTACAAACCTATCACCTTTAATTCATTGCCTAAACAAGGCAAAGAAATCCTCAGGGTCATGCTACCTCCTAGGACCATTCCTCAAATGAAATTCATAAAAATATCTTCCAAAGTGGACCCATCCTCCCTTGGAACAAACAAAATTAGATACAATAGTGTAGTCAGGGAACAAAGTTCCTTTTCCCCTCCCTATCAGTTTTTCCTCGTGAATACAACCTATTTTCCACATGACTTTGACAAACCCTATTCTTGATGGTACATTCAATGCGAGGATATGTGAGGCTCCCTGGAAACTATAAAATCTTAGCACAATACTTATAGGGTATAAGATGATGTCACCCCAATTATGGAAAAATTTTAAATCAGGCTTCCTCATCTTCGGTCTAAGGAAGTCATGTAGGTCTTCAAGGACTCTAGGCACATTCACTACAAACCGAGCCCTGAGTTTGGAGGCAAAGAAATTGTCAAATTGGAAAAAACTGGCACCTCCTCTATTGTATGATAAATCAACACTCCAAACCTGTACTGGTAATCTTTCTCCATTTACATCTTGCCTCAACTCCATATTCTATGACAAGAAGTCGACATTCTTATACAAGAACATGTACATTAATAGGGAATACCAAAAGAAAGGAGTGCCAGTATCCCCCACCTACAACTTCAACAATCCCTCATGTATATTTTCTTCCAGAAAATATGCAAAGTCATACACCATAGAGAAATTAGGATGCTGAATCTGGGCCCCCATGAACATGTATGCAATTGGCATTATAGTATTTGGGATAAATCTCAAAATCTGGCATACTGAATAAAATGTAGCCAAAAAGTGATTAGCAAAGCAACTTAGCCTAAAAGGCTCTAGGTCACTTGGGGTGATATGAATTATCAAACTACCTGCCCTAGCCAGATGAGGAGGAAGTAGCTTCAACCTAAAAAGAGGTTTTGATCTTGCATACTCCTGCTTCATTTCTTCAAGATCAATTGGAACCAAAAATGAGTTGGATTCACTCAAATCAAACAGCTATTGAATCTCATCCGCACTTATAATCAGCAAAATTCCACCATAATTATCCCTTATTACTCTTGTAACAGGGTCATATTGTGCTACCACCTCTCTAAGTAGGTCCACATCAGGGAACACATTTGGTACTGCTAGCTTCCCCATGTTTTATCTCCAGTCATTAGAAAAGGGGTGAGGTAAGTTTCGCTATCCATAAGACAGCCTAAACATTTCCAAACTAGTCATAGGAACCCTAGAATCTGTAATGTTATAACTCTTGCACACTAGTCCTTCGCCTAGAGTTCTTCCTCTCATCAAAACTAAACCCCTCTTCCTATCATTTGTTGATAATGGGAGTTGATCTAAACAAAAAACATACAAATTCCTTTGTAAATAATCAATATGGCTAGAATGTTGCTTTGGTGGTGCCATCTCAAATGAACAAGGGCTTCTTTAAATAATTCAAAATCTTGAACAAACTAGGGCTGCCCAGAAAATGAAATTACATAAAAACCTTGCAATTTCCCTCAATTAAACAAACTAGTAACCCTATGAAAATAATCAAAAAACCCCTTCACCACCACACCACAATTTTCTTCATGAAATAATAGTCAAATTAACCAAGCGGTACATAAAACAACTCATAGATTTTGCACCTTGTAGAAGACCAAACTCTTGCTTTGATTACTCAAAACTTTGTCTTTGGCTCTGAAACTACTTCGCCAAGGTGCTTGAATTCTTTGTGGTAAAATAGAATGAAGGAAAATACTTTATGTTGATTGAATTGAGCCAATAAATGTCTCATTTTCCATTAAAGCTCGCTTGCATACTACACCAACGATTCCAATCGCATTTGATGTGAATTTAAATTCCAATCATCGATCATTTACCTTCGTTAGATCATCGAATGACCACCTTCAAAAGGGTTGATGTAATATCCATCTCAGCATCGAGGGCCCACCACATTATGCATTTCCAAAGGTGTACTCGTGGCTCCTGCTCATGATATCGCAATCAGTAAACACCCTGCATCTTTGGATCATGCGATGGCGGGCAAACGTTGAACCCCAACATCATAAATTGTGTTCATTCACAACAATCATTAGTTTTGAACATAACCGTTGATAAATTTTTCATCAAGATTATAACACCACCGTCGATCTTGAGCATGTGCATCTCGCAGTTATTTTAGTAACCCACTATATAACATATTAAAACTCAACATAAAGTTTAAAAAACTTTGCTAATCTTTTTCATTGTCGACAGCTGATACATGTGGTGCTCGCCCGTGATATCACAATTGGTTGAAACTCAATAGTGAGGCCATCACAGGGTCATGGGGAATGGTCAGGATCAACTGTTTGATGATCGACAGTCACCAAAATATGTTCCCTATTAAATATAAAACAATTATTAAAGGGACAAGGGGACATCACCTAGGCCAATGACAAATGATGGCTTAATTTTGTTCTTAAAAAAGGGGCACGAGTCAACCTAAACTTAGGAGAGAATAAAGTTAGGCGAAATATTTAACAAAATTTATTAAAAGGGGCCCGACCTAGATGAGTCAATGAGACATAAGTAATTTTAAAACCTCCTTCAAAAAGGTAATGATGAATTAATCCTACCCAAGGTGTTAGATAGAACATTCAGATTTGTATGAAGGCAAAAATAAAACCCCCAACCTTAGGTTTCCTCAGAATAGTATGACAAACCAGTATAGAGGCAAGAAAATAATGGAATTCAAAGAAAAAAATTTGAAGCTCCATCAAGGCCTCCACTCTCTTTTCTTCTTGAATTTGTCTTGGTACTCCTCTAATCTCATTCTCCATACCAATTGTAAGAAAACTGGAGTTTTGAAAAATGCATCATCATTCAAAAATGCCCTACATGCCTCCATCCTAGCATCTTGCACACACTATCCTTTCATATCCAAGTCAGACAAAACCAATTCAGCTAACCTAGGAGGAGAAGGCATTACAGCCTACATATCCTGATTTGTGACCAAAATTACATCCATCAAATCTTCTTGTGCCTCTTCAATCTTTTGTCTCTTAGGGGTGGGCTCTGATGGTGGTGGTGAAGGGTTATCCTCTGGTGATGAGTCCAAATCAATGATTTTGATTCCCCCAAGTGTTTTGACCTTTGGACCTAGTTGTGTTGATTCTTTCATGATTTGTTTTCCATTTTTATTTTCCTCCTCCTCATCACTGTGGTCATTTCTCTTTCTTTTATAACGAGTCCAATTCACTATAGGTTTATATGTTTTCCTCATTTCAGTAGGCCTCACATCAGCCTCCTGTGTACCAAAGTCCAACTCCAAGTTTATTTTCTTTGTCATCAAAATGCCCATGATTTCCTTGAAGTTGTCCATCAAAAAATCAATTTTCATGTGGAATGGGGTAAATTCCATTAATGGATCATATTTGGGATCCATTTTATGCACAATGGCCAATATCTTCTCATATGCTATCCATTTTTCTTTGTTCAATTCCTTCTTATTCAAATCAAACTCAATCCTAATCAGATCCTCAGGAAAATTGAATTCATGTGAAAACTTACCACCCTTTATCCATTGTCTGAAAAGGGCAAAGAAGCCCTCAGGATCATGTTGTTGCTTAGGACCACACCTTAAGTGATAATCATCAAAAAATTCGCAAAGTGGACCCAACCTCCTTTTGAAAACACAAAATCAGATACAATAGGATAATCAGGGAAAAGGGTTCCCTTACCTTTCCCTATTAGGTTGTCCTCATGGATACAACCAATTTACCACATAACCTTAGCAAATCCTACACTCGGTGGAAAATTTTATGGAAGAATATGTGGAGTTCCTTGGAAGCCATACACTCTCAAGAAAGTGCTAACTAGGTATAGGATAATGTCCCCCCAGTTGTGATAAATTTTAAAAATCTGGCTTCCTCCCCTTTGGTCTAAGAAAATCATGGAAATCTTCAAGGATTGTAGGTACATTCACCATCAATCTAGCCCTCAATTTGGAAGCAAAAAAATTATCAAACTGCACAAAACTATCACTTTTTGTGTTATAAGATAAGTTTGCAGTCCATACTTGCACTGACAGTCTTTCTCCATTAACCACTTGTCTTAATTCCATCTTCTCAGAAAATAAGTCAGTATTCTTGTACAAGAACGTGTACATCAACATGGGATACCAAAGAATGGAGTGCCTGCATCCTTTTTCTACAACTTTAACAACCCTTCGTGTATCTTCTCAGCCAAAAAGGATGCAAAATCATAGATCACTGAGAAATTAGGGTGTTTTATTTGCACCCCCATAAACATATAGGCAATTGATGTCACCGTATTAGGGTTAAAACCCAAAATCTGGCACAATGAATAAAAAGGCTAAAAAATGATTAGTAAAATAATTTTTCCTAAAAGGCTCCTGGTCACTAGGGCTGATATAAAACCTTGAACCACCTGCCCTTGCCAGATGAGGTGGAAGCAACCTAACCTTGAAAAGTGACTTTGACCTTGCATATTCCCGCTTCATCTCCTCAAGATCAATATGAACTGAGAATGGGCTAGGCTCACTCAGGTCAAAAACCTATTAAAATTCCTCTTTGTTTATACTTAGCAAGACCCCCTCGTCATTATCTCTTATTACTCTTGTAATAGGTTCATAACGTGTTGCTACTACCTTGAGAAAATCCACATCAAGGAATATGTTTGGTACCACAAGCTTCCCCATCTCATATCTCCAACCATTCGAGAAAGGGTGAGGAAAATTCCTCTACCCATACCACAATCTAAACATCTCCAAACCTATCATGGGAACCCTAGCATCAGAAATGTTAGAACAGTTGCATACCAATCCTTTCCCTAGGGTTCTTCCATGCATCAATACCAACCCCTTCTTCCTATCATTAGTTTATGGAAATTGATCCAGGAAGTCATCATAAAAATTTCTATGTAAATAGGCGACTTGGCCAGAATGTTGCTTTGGCGGTGCCATCTTTGGTAAACTAGGACTTCCTTGATATTTCAAATCTTTAAATAAACTAGGGCTAAACAAAAAATGAAATTAAAGAATATAACCCTGCAATTTCTCACAATTCAACTAACCTATAGCCCCAAGAACAATTATCAATGAACTCTCCGACAAGCGCACCATAATTTTCCCAAATTCCCAATCAGAATAACTAGGAGGTACAAAAATTAACTCACGGTTTTGTGCTTTGCAGAAACCCAAGTCCTTCATTGTGACAGCTCGTAAGTTCATCATTGGCTCTGAAAATGCTTCGCAAAGGTGCTTGAATGCTTTGTGAGAAAATAGAGCACAGGAAAAATACTTTATGTCGATCAAATTATGCCAGTAGACGTCTCGTCCGCCATTAAAGCTTACTTGCATGTCATGCTAACGGCTCCAATTCTATTTGATGTAAATTCAAATTCCAACCATCGATCATTCACTTTTGTCAGATCATCGAACGAATGCCTTCAAAATAGGTTGACACAGTCTCCATCATGGCACTAAGGGCCCACCATATTATGCATCACCAAATAAATCCACGTGGCACTTGCCCGTGATATCGTGATCAATAAAAACCTCACAAATTTTGATCACACGATGGTAGGAAATTGTTGATCTCCACCATTGGCAATCATGTTCATTCAACACAATGGCGATCGTTGAAATTAACCGTCGATCAATTTTTCTATCAAGATTATAACATCTTTGTTGATTTGGAGCACGTGCATCTCATAGCCACTTTATTAACCTGCCATATAACATATTAAAACCCGACATATATATTAAATCAATTTTATCATCTCTTCGGCATCACCAGATGAGACACGTGGTGCTTTCACGTGATATCACAATCAGTTGAGAATCTATGGTGGGGTCATCATGGGATTTTGGGGAATGGTTGAGATCAACCGATGGTTGATTAACGGTCATTTAAAATTGTTCCCTACAAAATATAAAGCATTTATTAAAGGCACAAGGGGACATCGCCTAGGATGACATCAAACAATGGCTTAAGTTATTTTTAAGTGTGGGGAAACGGGCCAACCTAGACTTAGGGAATAATAAATTCAGGTAGAAAAATTAAATCAATAAAAAAAAAGGGGCCTGGCCTAGACGAAGCAATGGGGTATAAGTTGTTTTAAAACCCACTTCAAAAAGGTAATGGCCAAATAGATCCCACCAAAGGCGTAACATAAGACATTAGGATTTTCATGAAGGAAAAAATAAAAACCCCAACCTTAGGTTTTTCCCAATCAATATGAAAGACCAGAACAATGGCAAGATAAAATGGAATTCAAAGAGCAAAATTTGAAGTTCCATTAGTGGCTCTAGTTGGGAATGTTCATTCCATTGGAATGAAGCAAGCATTCAAAATCTCAAGTTGAGCAAACCAATTGCAAAAATGACCAAAAGGGAGTGTTCAGACAAAACAACCCAACAAGAAAGAAACCTACAAATAACATCTATATAAATCTACGCTACTGTTCATGGAAAACAATACTTCAAGTGAAGTATAACTTCAAGAATTGTCCATGAACTAGCAGCTCAAGAATGTCCCCTGTCATATCTTGGAGGAAGTATGAATCTTCACCCCACTTACTATTAATCAAAAATGGACCCAACCAGATTGCATCAAATTTTCCATGTTTTCCTTTATCTTCCAATCTGGAATTCCACATCAAGACCAATATCCATCTTGGAAGCTCCTTGCAGTTGCCCTTTTATCATACAATTTTTTTACTTGCAACTGCAATTTTTCATTTTCAATTTGGGCTTCCCTCCTAGTTTCATCTAATTCCATGAGAGCTTCCACTCTCAATTTCATTTCATCATCCATTTCATTATCATACATCTGGACAAACTTATACATGTCCATCAGGTTATTCTTGGGCAACCTTGCATTTATCCCATAAACTAAGTCAAATGGAGCACAACCTATTACCTTTTTCATAGTTACCATGTCTACCCAGACCACTAATCTCAATTTAGAATCCCATGCCTTCTTATTTTGAGCTAGGATTCTCTTGATGACCTTCATCAAGCTTTCATTGCTTGATTATGTTTGTCCATTTCCTGTGGGTGATATGGTGATGAGTAAGAAATTTGGATGCCATGTTTTTCACAGAATTTTGTGTATTCCTTAGATCTAAAACACATTGCATTATCCAACACAATCCTTTCTAGAAATCTGAACCTAGTCAATATATTGCTCATCAGGAAGTCAATTACCACCTTACTAGTTGTATTTTTTATTGGAACTTCTTCTACCCACTTGGTAAAATAATTAGTAGCCACCAATGTCCATGAATGGCCTCCACTAGATTTACATGCTATTTCTCCTACAAAATCAATACCCCATTATTGGAATGGAGATTGGCCATATAATGCCCTCCACAAACTCCACTATGCATCTTATTCAGGAGTCCTTGTGCTTGATCTTGGTCAACACACTTCAACATAACACCTTCTCCATTTCTCCACCAGAGCTTTCTAGTTATGATAACATACTTGATAGCATGTAAATTTAATGTCCTCTTTTCATTTTCACTCAAATTATTAGGACACTTCATCTTTTTTAAATAATAGATCACATCCTTATACCATTCAAAATGTTTCATATCACATATGTGTGATCTATTCTCTTCTTCAAGAAAATTTATCTTATTTTCTTCCAAATTACTTTGGGCCATAAGCTTGTCCAATCCTTGTCCTCTCACTAGCTTAGTAATCTATATTTCAATGTTGAACTCCTGGATCATATTGATCCATCTACACCTTCTTGCTGTGTGAAAATTTCCTTCACGACAACACTGGGTACATAGGAAATTATAGTAGCTCCCATCAAATAAGTCCTGAAAGCCTTTATTGATTTTACCAATGCATATGCATGTTTTTCATTTATATCATATTTGAGTTTTGCATCCTGTAAATATTTTCTGAAGAAGGCTATAGGCTATTCAAAACCTTTTGCATTCATTTGCAACAACACATCTACAATTATGTGGAAAGAAGCAAATGAAAAAAATTGTAAGGGTTTAGAGAAATTAGGGGTTCTTAACACATGAGCCTCCTTTATGGCTTGCTTAATGGCCTGAAAATCCTATCCAAACTCCTCTTCCCATTCAATCTTGGCTCCCTTAAGCATCTTAGAAATTGGGAAAACTGTTTCAACAAGAAAATTCACAAACCTTCTTAGGAAATTTATCTGTCTAAAAAAATATTTTATTCCTTTGACATTGCGAGGTTGTGGGATTTTATCTATTGAAATTACCCTCTCTGGATCAATTTTGACTCCATCCTTAGAAATAATATGTCCTAATAGTTTTCCTTCCCTTACCCCAAATTACACTTCTTCAGATTCAAGGAAATACCATACTCCAGTGCCCTGCTAAATACCTTCTCCATATGTTCACAATGATCATCTTCTTTCTTGGAATAAGCTATCAAATCATCCTAGTAAATTACCAAAAAATAGTTAATGAAATCTGAAAATGGCACATCCATGGCTCTCTGAAATGTAGCCCCTGCATTTGTCAAACCAAAAGGCATTCTCACATAAACATAAGTTCCCCAAGGTGTAGTAAAATTTGTCTTAAACTGCTAAGACTCCTTAACCATGAGTTGGTTGTAGCTAGAAAACACATCCATCATAGACATTAAGTCACAATCTACCGCCCTCTACAACATGGCTTCCATGTTTGGTAATGGATAGTTGTCTTTCAATGAAGACACATTCAAGTTTCTTAAATCCACACATAACCTAATGTCTCCATTTTTTTTCTCACAGGCACCAAATTTGACACGTAGGACAAATGTCTAATTGGCATGATGATCCCTGCATCTCTTAACTTCATTAATTCTTCTTGCATTTTAGGGGCCAAAGTAGGATTAATAAGCCTTTTCTTTTGCCTAAATGGCTTATCACCATCACTCAAAGTAATTTCATGTTGAAATAAATTCTCCCTATATGCTTTAAGATCATCATAAGACCATGCGAACACATGTCTGAATTTCCTCAACAAATCAATTAACATCTTTCTCACCCTTGCTGACAATTTCTTTCCAATATACACCTTTTTTGGTGATGCCTCTATTCCAAGGTTTATCTCTTCCAAATCATCAGGATGGGAAGAAACACAATTAGCCTTTGTCCTATCCTGATTATCAAACACTCTTTCAAGAACAACTAAACCTTTAGGAATTGTATTGGTCTTTAACTAAATGACTTCATTACCAAACACAGTACCTTTACCATGATTTTTTTCAAAAAAAGCTCCAAAGTCAATTTCTTGGCTTTCATATTCATCCACACAATTCAAAAACTTTAATATATCATCATCACTATAAACAACTTGCCAGTTTTTGATATTATCAGGGACAGATGGTCTGGTTTGATCTTCAACCTTTGAAATTCTAGCATAAGTCATATCATCTGGCTTTAATGCAATATTTTCTAATAAATCGGCCACCTTGTTGTGGCCTCTCTCCATCCAACCTTTTCCAAATACATAAAAGTTTTCCAATTCATCCCAAATAGCATTCCTATACTATTTCAACCTTCTTTTTTTTTATACATACCTGGATCTAACTTGGGAAACCACAAGCTAGAAATCTCTAATTACCTTGAGCTTCTTGATCCTATTTTTTTCAGCCAATCTTAGCCCCAATAACAAGGCCTCATACTCTGCCACATTATTGGTGCATTCAAATAACAGAGTGAAAGAGAACCTGAATGTCTTTCCACTTGGGGATCCTAACAAAATACCTGCACCAGACCCCTCTTTTGAACTTGGACCATAAAAGTACATAGTCCACAAGTCATCAAACTCTGAAAAATATTTTACTTCTATATCAATCAGTGTAGTAGGTCTATCACAATTACTAGGGGATTCCTCAGCCCTCAATTCAATTATGCCACTGTTAGTAAAACATGTCATATTCTCAATCAGGTCATGCTAAATCATATGGGACACTTTTGACTCTCTTTCAATCTTGACATCCTTACCATCAATGTAAAAAGTAGCAAATGATAGATCACACTACATGTTACCTCCTATTGATGCACTCCACCTTCTTGACAACAAAATCTTAAAATGAGGTGGGATGTCTACAATCAATATAGTCATGGCTAAATCCTTCTCAAGATACTGAGTCAGTTTATAAGGCAATGCTTTAATAGTCCCAATAACTAGAACTTCTCTTGAATCTAATGCATATAATTTACCTTTAGTAGTATCTACTATCAAACCCATCACCTCCATGATTTTGAATAGCATAACATTATTGGACACCCTTGAATCTATCATACAATTTCTCAAATCTTTCCCATTTATATCAACACTTAAGAAAAAGGGGTTTATATTTTTAAGGCACATATTAATAGAATTTCCTAAATACACAAGGGGAATTTTTGACACACTTCCCTCCACTTCTTTCTCTTTTCTTCCATCTTCATCCTTTTCTTCTTTACAATCACCTTGTTCAATCTTATTACTAGCAACACCTATAATCAAGGCTATTGTCTTTTCTTTGTGCTCAATAATTCTCATCATTTCTAGCAAAGGTACATAAAATTTAACCTAAGAAAGAACTTGAAACATGTCTAAGGGTGTATATTAAGGTAGGTCAAAAATTGTACCTTCATCATTTTCTTTCCTTTCTAGTTGTTGATTTCCTTCAAGTTTTTTTTGCTTCTTCTCTTCTAGAGTAGATTCAACAAACTTGGTAATCACTTTGGTCTTTACCAATGATGAAGTATCATCTTATTGAGGCTTTGGGGTTTCAATCTTTTTTTCCCAAACCTTTTTATTCTTAACCTCTTTGATTTTTTCAACATCCTTTTTGCTATCCACCTTAACACCCCTATTCTTTTCCTTCTGCTCTTTTATAAAAAGGCGAACAGGTTTACCCTGTTCACCACCCACAGTTCTATTTCTCAGCTGAAATGAACTTCTCATCTGAGTAGCCATCTCCTCAGTCAACCGAGCAATCTCCTCTTTTGATGATCTCCTTAAGGACACTGAATCTTCAGCTTGCTCCATATTGCAAGTATGATGGTCAAAATCACCTTCTTCATCAAAAAAGACCTGTTGATGATACATCTCACTTCTTTGTCTCTGATTATTCACATCATCTTCTTGTAACTCATCATGAGAAGAACATTCAGCCTCATAAATGTATGATCGGGCCATACAAACATCTACATCACCCTGCTCATAGTCAAGAGTCTGCTCATGAGTATCTTCCTCTATTCCTTCGGCAACAAGCAACTAAGAAATACCACAATAATTTTGATCATGTGGATGTTCACACACCTCACACCATGTTCTATCTTGTACCAGATTCATTGAATGCTTCTGTAGGGGGTCTGGTGTATGCTGATCAATTTTAGGCTTTTGGCCCGACAAGATTTGTTTCCCATCCTTCCAATTTGTGTTGTAAGGATAATTTTGCAGCCTAGGTGGTTTTTCATTTTTATTATACTTCTTATTTCCATTTCCTATACCCTTTTCTTTCTTGGCAACAATATAATTTATGTCTTTCAAAGTGTTGAAGAATTTATCCCATTTCTCATCATCCTTAGGGTTTGCAATAGAAACCTTCTCAATCTTATCCTTAGGATTTTTCAAAAGAGTGGGTTCCTCCCTCCTACCATATTTCCCAGAAGCTCTCCTATTAATTTCAATATAAATGGCCACTCTAAAAGAATCCTTCATGGTCCAGGGTCCTTATCTCTGAGGAGATATGCCATTTTAGCATCAAAAGCATTGAAATATTTAGTTAAACAAACACTTTCATCAAGCCTCAAAACTTGAAACAACTTATACATTATCTTTTGAAATCTAAGGTTAAATTTTGTCACAGGTTCATTCAATGACTTCTTGATGTTATTGAATTCATTTAGCATGAAACTAGCATTATTTTTATCACCATATTGTTCCTTGAAGCACTTTTCAAACTCATCCCATGAACCAATACTAGCATTCGGTAAGCCTCTATACCAATCCATAGCATCCTCCACCAGAGATTGTAGAAGAAACTTCATTACAACATCTTCATGCTCTACCTCATAGTCATTTAACATATCCATGAAGGCTTTTAAATGTTCCTCTACCATCACAACATTGTTTCCCAAAAAATTATTCATCTTTTCACTCAGCTCGTCAGGAATGGGGTTTGGATAACCCAAAATACCATCAAAGAATAACTACCTATACCTTTCCAATTGTATAGGTCTCCTTTGGAATAGTACTTTAGTCTTCTGAGAGTCATCACCAAACCATGTATTATGTAGCCTAGGGCCATCCTGATTCAGATTTACAAACTTAGTTGCATAAAACTTCGAGCCAAAATTGTTTGTGGTATTGTCCAGATTGGTCTTAGGACCATTTTTCAAGGCATCTTCATGACTTAATGAGGTTGCAGCTGGTGTGACCTCATCCACACTTGACATTTTTAGGAAACTTATTTTCCTCTTCATTTTTGCATTTGTAGCTTCAATCTTAGTCCTCTCAAACTCTTCTAAAAGAGCCTCACCTTCCCTTCTAACCTTTTCTAACACACTCTTATCTTGTACAAATACATGTGGTGGGGGATCTCTTTAAGGGGGATGAGAAGTCACCCTATCATTTATCTTAACCCCCTCAGCCTTTTGTTTTCCTTTGTCTAGAATAGGCTTAGGGTTTGGATTACTTGGTTGAGGCTTAATAGGATTTGAGATTTTTGGATCTACATGTTTTGATTGAGAATCAAATTGACCTACAGGACCAACTTTAGACACAGGATTTATCTCCTTATCAACAATTTCTCATACAAAAAAACCTTCATGTTTTGGTTAAGGAGCTTTATTGTTTCCAACTATCTAATTAATCTATCCCTCTCAATTATAGCATGCATTAGTTTTGTTTCCCTCTCCTTGTCATTTTTCATCCTAAGCTCAGATTTTTTTTGGATCTCCCATCTCAAGGAATCAATATCTCCAAAAACATCATTAGGGTCGGGCAAAGTCATATTAGAACTCAATGTATCACTTAGGTCTATCAAATTTACTTCTTCAAGCACATGCACAGATAATAAAGGTGTTCCATCATCTTCAGCAGGAGGATGAGGCACATCACTGGTGATTTCTTTGTGATGGCTTCAACTTCTAGTCCTACCTCTTCTCTTTTCAGCATATTGGACACTAACAGGTTCTTTATTATGACATGCTACATCCTCTTGAACAAGTGTATTAAATAATGCATCAAAAAATCCACAACTATCTGATTTTGAATGTCTAAACACTTGTTCAAGAGTCTTAGAGATAGGATGTAAAGGATTACTTGTACCTTGGTGTACAAGAGTTTGTGACATGGGAGAAGCATTGCTAGATTCTGGTTTCTTCTTTATCCAATCCTTCTTCTTCATTTAAGGAAATTCACCCTCCAATTTTTATTTCGGGTGATTCTTTATGAATGACCTAGTGTTCTTAATTCTTCGTGCTTGTCCAAAGATATTTCAATGAATATTAAATTTTCAAATAAGATGCACATTGGTGTAGAGACTTCAAAGTCGCCACCCAATTATCTTCAGAATACCAACTATTCAGAGACACTTGGTGGAATTTTAAATATCTTTAGAACTCTTGTACTAACAATGTACAAAAAAAAACTTCACAAAATAACTTGAAACTTTTGAGTGATAGAAGAAATGTACAATCGAAACACAATACCATGGGCTCAAACTTGAAATCATAGAAATACTTATGAAAACTCTATGGAAAATGGACAACCAAACACTGACAAGAAATATTTAGATTAACGTCTCTAGCAGAGTCACCACTTTGTTGGTTGTTTTTACTGTAACCAGGTTGATCTCCTAATCTACCTATGGACTTGCCAATTCCAATCAAGGGCAGCTCGAAGGACGTGGACCAACTGACAAGGATTTTAACAATACCTCCTACAATTGGGCTCTACAAGACCTGGGAGGGTGATCCTCTTAATGTGTTTACAACCTCTGCAACAATATTATAAAAATCATTAACAACAACAAATAATATCATTTAATAGCTCAACATAACAGGATAATACCGAATAGAATTCGTTGTCCATAAATAATATCAACTATTTGGAGCATGAGATAACTACAACATTTCACAATATAAGATAGTCATTGATTTGAAATTTGTAGCCAACTCTAAGTAAAGAAAAACAAATATTGAACCTCACAAATAAGTACAACCTAGATCAATGCCATATACCATTGGAGGAGTCAAATTCATAAGCATTTAAGGGTTTATGACATATTTAACACATAACATGTAAGATCTCTAATAATATTGCCTTACAATATCATCATTATGTATTTTAACCCAATAATTCTTATCAAATCCTTATATAAAACATATCCACCTATGATCTCACTCAAGAATTTTAATTAATTCCTTGAGTTAAAGCTAAAATAAGAGTCATACACACCAAAATAGTGAGATGAACAAAACAACCCTTGGCCATTTTATTCTAAATTATGATATTCTTATACAATGGAGAGACATGAGTTCAAAATATTTCATTTCAATTCAACTGCCAATACTGTCATAAAACATCAAACTCCTATGAGTTCAAAACCTACAACAGAATGATACAAAACCTAAATTTCATTTCACTAAAAAATCAGGCTTTACAATTTCTCTTCAACTTCACCTAGACTTGACCAAAATTATCTAACTTTTTAACCCATACTTCTAGCCTTGAAATACTTCTTATAGAAAATGAAGGAGCAAACAAGCATCAGGCCAGATATACACATGTCACCAGTCACTTGGACCGCCTTATGAAATTTCAAAAAATTGTTATAACAACTAATCCTTGAAGAGTCATCTTGCTCATCCTGCTCGCTAAGTATGGTTGATGCATCCACAAAAATTCAAGAAAACTGCACCAAAACTGCCACTAAAGACAAATTGCAGTCTTTTGTAACTACAACAGCTGAGTTGTTAACTGCCAATAGCCAAATTTGTTTTAATCTTCCTCGGTTAAGTATATATGTACCCATCTTTGGTATTCTTCATCAGTCGGCCACTCAAAATTAACTACCTCATTCACCTTAACACTATAAGGTGTGTATTTAACTGCTACCTGATTCGCTTATCTCTCGAAAGATTCCAAAAATGTGTTGGTACTAATGATCTTGTCCATACAGCTCACCAACAAGTCATAGTCTGAGTCATCACAAAATAATTTGATTTGTGCATTGATGACCTAGTTTGCTATATCCTACCACTATTGTAGAGATTTAATATTTCCCTATGCATCAATTATATCAGGTAAATATGTATCACTCCAATCATCAAAATTCTTTACCAATTCTCTGATTTTCCTACTCAAATCATCTGATAAGGCTTGAAAAACTTGTAATGACTTTACAAGTATTTGAATAGGCCTTAATGATTGGGGCCTATTATTTGAATCAAACCTTGAGGCTTTGTACATTATATCTAAATCATTGGCCCTAGGGATCCATTTCTCAACTAAGGGTAACACTACTTCCTGATCCCTACTAATATTCTTTATTGCATCCAAAAATAAAGAATATAAAGAATACAGTGATGGCAATCTTCCATCAACCTTTTCATTCAAGTGCCTCAAAATTGTGTCAACAATCTCCCCCTATTTTTTAATTTCTCCCTCCTCAAGTACCTTTAAAGTTTCATGTAACTCTATAATCTTGTTCATTAGCTGCTTCTTAGTAGGATCCACATAGCACTCTTCTTCTTCCTCAATTGGCTCCAATGCAGGACTAAGAGAAGGATTTTGGATGGGAGACCCTGGTGTAGAAACAATTGGAGAAGTAGGAGGCACTGATCCTAATGTGGAAGGAAATTTCATGATACCTGGAGCACTTGAAGTCTCCCTAATTTTCCTATATTTCAACCTATTCACCTCAGTTTTTAGCTCAACATTCCTTTGCTACACATTGTTGTACTTTCCAATTATGAACTTGTACTTCTCCATTAAGCTCTTCTTCTCAGCTTCTTCCCTCTTAGTAGTCTTTTGGGCCAATTTGTCCACATTCACAATTAAGTTAATATCCTCTATAGTTGAAGTTTTTGAGGCTCTCTTTATTATTAACCCTCACCTCAAGTTTGGGCTAATGTCAGTTACATTAGGATTTCTACCTTGAGGTTCCAAAGCCCAAATTTCTAGGGTGTCATATTCTTCACTGAAGGAAGAATCCTATAATGCTGCCTTGACCTCTTCCTCAAAATTTTGCAAGAGATGTTTGGATTTTAGAATAGCATTAAATGCTACTGCATCTACTATATCCCATTCAAGAAAAATAATACACCAACCTGAGTCACTAATTTTCTCCCATCCTCAGGAGTGATGTTCTTAAATTCTTCCATCAATTCATTTTTTACCTCATCATCATTCTCCTGGTTTGACCTATTAGGCCTCAACTCTCTTCTCTTCTTGCATTTATCTTGATACTCCTCTAATCTCATTCTCCATACCAATTGCAAGAAAACTAGAGTTTTGACAAATGAATCATCATCCAAAAATACCCTACATGCCTCCATCTTGGCATCTTGCACACACTGTCCTTTCATATCCAAGTCAGAAAAAACCAGTTTAGCTAACCTAGGAGGAGAAGGCATACCAACCTACATATCCTGATCTATGACCACAATTTCATCCATCAGATCTTCTTGTGCCTCTTCAATATTTTGCCTCTTAGGGCTTGGCTATGATGGTGGTGGTGAAGGGTTATCCTCTGGTGATGAGTCAAAATCAATGATTTTGATTTTCCCAGGTGTTCTGACCTTTGGACCTGGTTATCTTGATGCTTTCATAATTTGTTTTCCTTTTTTATTTTCCTCCTCCTCATCACTGCTATCATTTCTCTTTCTTTTATAAAGAAGCCACTTCACTATAGGTTGATATGTTGGAATCATTTCAGTAGGCCTCATATTAGGCTCTTGTGTACCAAAGTCCGACTCCAAGTTTATCTTCTTTGCTATCTAAATTCCCATGATTTCCTTGAAGTTGTCCATCAAAAAATCATTTTTATTGTGGAATAGGGTAAATTACATTTTAATGGATCATATTTGGGATACATTTTATGCCCAATTTCCAATATCTTCTCCTATGCTATCAATTTTTCTTTGTTCAATTCCTACTTATTCAAATCAAAATCATTCCTAATCAAATCCTCAAGAAAATTGAATTCATGTGCAAACTTACCACCCTTTATCCATTGTCTAAAAAGGGGAAAGAAGCCCTCAGGATCATGTTGTCACTTAGGACCACACCCTAAGTGATAATCATTAAAAAACTTCCCAAAGTGGACCTAACCTCTTTTTGAAAACTCAAAATCAGATACAATAGTATAATCAAGGAAAAGGGTTCCCTTACCTTTCCCTGTTAGGTTGTCCTCATGGATACAACCAATTTTCCACATAACCTTAGAAAACCCTACTCTCGGTGGCACATTTTATGGAATAATATGTGGAGTTCCTTGGAATCCATACACTCTGAAGATAGTGCTAAATGGGTATAGGATAATGTCCCCCCAGTTGTGACAAATTTTCAAATTTGGCTTCCTCCCCTCCAATCTAAGAAAATCATGTAAGTCTTCATGGATTCTGGGTACATTCACCATCAATCTAGCCCTCAATCTGGAAGCAAAAAAATTATCAAACTACACAAAACTAACACTTTTCCTATTATAAGATAATTTTTCAGTCCGTACTTGCACCAATAGTCTTTCTCCATTAACCACTTGTCTTAATTCCATCTTTTCAGAAAGAAATCAACATGGAATACTAGAAGAATGGCGTGCCTACATCCTTTTGCTGCAACTTTAACAACCCTTCATGTATCTTCTCAGCCAAAAAGGATGAAAAATCATAGATCACTGATAAATTAGGGTGTTGTATTTGCACCCCCATAAACATATAGGAAATTGGCATCGCCGTATTAGGGTTAAAACCCAAAATCTGGAACAATAAATAAAAGGTGGCTAAAAAATGATTAGCAAAACAATTTAGCCTGAAAGGCTCTTTGTCACTAGGGCTAATATAAAAGCTTGAACCACCTGCCCTTTCCAGATGAGGTGGAAGAAGCCTAACCTTGAAAAGTGACTTTGACTTGCATATTCCTGCTTCATCTCCTCAAGATCAATATGAACCAAGAATGGCCTAGGCTCACTCAGGTCAAAAACCTATTGAAATTTCTCTTTTTTTATACTTAGAAAGACCCCCCCGTCATTATCTCTTATTACTCTTGTAAGAGGGTCATAACGTGTTTCTACTGCCCTGAGAAAATCCACATCAAGGAATACATTTTGTACCATGAGCTTCCCCATCTCATATCTCCAACCATTCGAGAAAGGGTGAGGAAAATTCCTCTACCCATACCACAATCTAAACATCTCCAAACCTGTCATGGGAACCCTAGCATCGACAATGTTAGAATAGTTGCATACCAATCTGTCCCCTAGGGTTCTTCCACAAATCAAGACCAACCCCTTGTTCCTATCATTAGTTGATGATGGCAATTGATCCAATAATTCATCATATAAATTTATGTGTAAATAGTCGACTTGGCTAGAATTTTGCTTTGGCAGTGCCATCTTTGGTAGACTAGGGCTTCCTTGATATTTCAAATCTTTAAATAAAACAAGGATAAATAGGAAATGAAACTATAGAATATAACCCTGCAATTTCTCACAATTCAACTAACCTGTAGCCCCACGAACAATTATCAATGAACTCTCTGATAAGTACACCACATTTTTCCCAAATTCCCAATCAGAATAACTAGGAGGTACAAAAATTAACTCATGGTTTGGTGCTTTTCAAAAACCTAAATCCTTCACTGTGATAGCTCATAATTTTGTCCTTGGCTCTGAAACTTCTTCACAAAGGTGCTTGAATGCTTTGTGAGAAAATAGAGAAAAGGAAAACCACCTTATGTCGATCAAATTATGCCAATAGACGTCTCATCCACTATTAAAGCTTACTTGCATGCCACGCCAATGAATCCAATTGTATTTGATGTAAATTCAAATTCCAACCATCGATCCTTCACTTTTGTCAAATCATCGAACAGTTTCCTTCAGAACAGGTTGACATAGTCTCCATCATGGCACTAAGGACCCACCATATTATGCGTCGCCAAAGAAATTGACGTGGCACCCACCTGTGATATCATGATCATTAAAAACCTTACAAATTTTGATCATTCGATGGTAGGAAACTCCTGATCTCCACCATCAGCAATCGTGTTCATTCAACATAGTTGCCATCATTGAAATTAACCATCGATCAGCTTTTACATCAAGATTATAAAATCTTTGTTGATTTGGAGCACATGCATCTCGTAGCCACTTTAGTAACCTGTCATATAACATATTAAAACCCATCAGATATATTAAAGAAATTTGATCATCTCTTTGGCATCGCTAGATGAGACACATGGCACTTTCTCATGATATCACAATCAGTTGAGACTCTATGGTGGGGTCATCATGCGATTGTGGAGAATGGCTGAGATCAACTGATGGTTGATCAACAGTCATTTAAAAAGTTTCCCTTCAAAATATAAAACATTTATTAAAGGCACAAGGGGACATCGCCTACGCGGACGACAAACAATGGCTTAAGTTTTTTTTAAGTGTGGGGGCACGAGCCAACCTAGACTTAGGGAATAATAAAGTTAGGTGGAAAAATTAAAAAAATAAAATAGAAAAGGGGCTCGGGCTAGGCAAAGTGATGGGGCATAAGTTGTTTTAAAACCCAATTCAAAAAGGTAATGTCCAAATAGATCCCACCCAAGGCATAACATAAGACATTAGGATTTTCATGAATGCAAAAATAAAAACCCCAACCTTAGGTTTTTCCCAATCAATATGAAAGCAATAATATTTTCATGTTCTCTCATCTTCATGTTTTCCCATTTGCCTTTCAGATTTTGTAGCTTAGAAACTTTCACTTTTGCATCGCCTTCATACAGTGTTTCCAGCTTCTTCCAGATCTCATGTGTTGTTTTCAAACCTATAACATTTGTCATCTTTGAATCTATTAAAGCACTAAGTAATGCTTCTATAAACCTGATATTAGCTTCAACTTGTTTGATCTCATGAGTAGTAGAGGGACCATTCTGAGGAATAGTATATGTGTTCTTTGTAATCTTCTAGAAGGGTTCACCAATGCACTTCAAATGACACTCCATTCTGACCTTCCACAGAGAGTAATTTGTACCATTGAATCAAGGATTCTTGTATGATGCCATCTCAGATCACCTCAAGCTATTAAACTTGTTTAGAGGAACCTACTCTAATACCAATTGTTGGCAAAACAAGGATAGACAACTGAGAGGAGGGTTGAATCAGTTGTTACAAAATTTAAACTTATTTGACCTTTAATCTCATATCTAATAATTAATAGTGAAAGAATGAATCAACAACACATCAAAAACAAACAACACCAATATTTTTGCATGGAAACCTTGTTAAGCAAAAAACCACGGTGGAGGTTAATCCACAATTTATACCCTATTAAAAGTATAAAATAAATGAATAAGTAATGCACATACATTCAAGCACACTACCTAGAGCTCACTGCTCAAAAGAGAAGGCTCACTACCTTATATAAAAACTTCAGATTAAATCCATCTGATGAAGTTAAACTAAGAAATTAGCTTCTTCAAAAGCCTGATGGCAGTTTTGGTTAGGCACATAAACACTTCTTCACACTTCACTCAAACTCCTTCACACTCTACACTATAATCAAAGGATACGATCTTTATTCCCACATATCTCACACATAATTCACATTCATTCATATCAAATGAAGAAAACAATCACTCTTATATATCCGCTTCATGAAATTATATCAACAACTCTATCGGTCGAAGATAAATAATATATGAATACAAATTTTCAGCCCAATACATGAATAAATCTCAATTCATACCAACCTAAGTTGGTCATAACATAATGAAGACTTAAATCAAAGTCCTCAAACATGCTAGGTATTCAAAAAATAATCCACAAGGATCCACAACACGCTATAACCACCATGTCGGCCAAGAACATGAAAAATTGAACATGCAAAGGAAAAATATTTGATCACTAGTACATCGATCAACAAATATGTACAACAATGATAGAGTACAATCTAGAAACATCAACGAACATCACAGGAGAATACAAAACAATTAGAATTACCAGAATTACAATCTCTTCTTCTAGAAACACCTACTACAAGAACAGAATAATTGTAGGAACTTAGAAACTCATAACTCGCTCCAATCTTGATGCACACCTCTAAAACTTCTGGTGGATATACTAGATAGGCTTAGAAACAAACCCTTTAATGCACAATTTCTGAATACCAACTTACAAACATTTCCACCACTCTGATCTTTATAGCTTCACAGACTGCCTTGAACATATTTATTTTAATTTTCTCAATATCCTTGACATATACAACCTTCAAAATCATTAATGCTAATGGTGCTAACATCAATGATAACCACATATTAGAAACACAACCACAACATCCAACAAGGAGGAAATAAAACTCCTCCCTCCTCAACCATAGCATCCATTCCCACCTACACAACTCCTCAAGTGACCATAACAATGCAACCAGCTAGTAATATCCCTCCTACCTCACACATTTCCACTAGTGATCCTTATACTTATGTGGCATTTAATCTCATACCTCCTCCCACAACAAATCCATTTATTTGTCCTTCCAATATATACACACCATCACCATATTCACCTCCATCTCACACCACAAGTAATGATCCTATCATTAACCACCTCTTACAAATATTTTCATCCCTTCAATGTCAATTTTCTACCATAAATCAAAATCAAAATGGTCCACCTTCATACTATGTCATGAGTAATCCATTATCCTTGGAGATATTGAGAACTTCGGTGCCACAAGGTATAGAGATACCTAGATTTGATAAATGTGGAGGAAAGGGAGATCTGACTAATCATGCTAATGCCTTCATTTCTTTGTGTAGTGACTTTATCCTTGAGGAAAAACTTTTGGCTAAACTTTTTCCCTGTTCCTTGAAAGACATGCCCTTGGTTTTATGTATTATCGAATAACTCAATTCGTTCATTCAATGAAATTTTTGAGTCTTTTATTAACCATTTCCAAGTGCACATGATTCTTGAAAGGACATTGGATAATTTTATGAGATGCAAGCAAAATGAAGGTGAAAAAGTCATTGAATTTATTTCATGCTATCAGTTGCTTTATTCCCAAATTAGTATGAAGGTTCTTGATTCTCATCTCCAAAAGATGTTCATAGAAAACATACACAACAAGATAAGGGAAAATCTCACCATGATAAACTTTCCTTCCTTCATGCACGTATTCACTACTCTTAGAGATTACCAAAATGCTATAAATGCTAGTGAACCAAAAAATAGCCCTATGCATCTTGAAAATCCTGAAACTTCAAACCAAAACACCTACCAACCTTTCAAAAGACCACAAATGAGTTTCCTTCAACTAAATTCCACCTATCAACCTACCCAAACCATTGATACCCAAATAGCCTCTATAAATAAGAGTAATCATTATATATTTGGGGATCCACAAAGACAATTTACTCCCTTACCCAACACTCTTCACAACATCATGACCCAACTCTTACCAAAAACATGCTTACCTTACCTCCTGTCTGAATCCTTGACCCTAGAAAACCATTACCTTGGAGCTTTAGACACAATTCCTATTGTGCTTATCACCAACAAAAAGGACATGACACAAAAAATTACAAGCATCTTGTGCAAGACCTCATTGATTCCAATCATATCCTGATTGGAGGTGTGAATAACAAAGGTAATAAGTTTGTATCTCTTCCCAACCAAAACTTGTAAATATTTACCAATCCTATGCCCAACCATAATATTTCATTTGTTAAGGCTAGAGAAACTAAGCCCGATGTGATCAATCTTGACATAAATGATGAACATATGAGAGATCATAAACAAAATCCTATGGATGATGATGAAAAAATCCCTATAGATACTGATGATCAAAGTCCTATTGATACAATGATAGGAGTGGTTTACATCAAGCCTTGTAAACAACAAACCATTGAAATTACTTTCTCTTTAGAAGAAACAATTAAACATGCTCATGATGGTCATCCTTACATAGCCAACAAAATAAATAATAAGCCCACTCCTGGGATTTTAATTGATCATGTCTGTGGAAAGAATGTTATCATAGAAGAACTCTTTTATGTGCATGAAATCTCTCAAGATAGATATGATAAACAAAAATCATGGATCAAAATGCATGATGGTTTTTCTCATGCTATGATGGGATCAATCACACTCCCTTTACAATTAGGACCGAAGAAATGAAATGTATCATTCTATATCATCTCTAATTCAGAAAAAAATCATGTGAAGTTAGGCTATAAATGGATTCGCTCCATGAATGTGGTCGCATCCATTGTCCATACATGCTTAAAGTTTCTAGTTGGAAATGAAATATTCACCATGAACCATAGTAACTTTAGAACCCCATCTTCCCATAGCAATTTCTCCTTAGATTATTTATGGCTTGTACCCATGGAACCTATAAGACAACATGAAGACTTCCTTTTCCTATCTTACCAAAAGTCCAAATCAAAATGCATAACTAGACTATCCCTTGAAAAATTTTCTCCACCCATGCTTGAACCTCCACCACCTAAACAAGACAATCCTATTACCCTTCCAACAAACCAACACCCATCCATAAACACACCCTTACCTATTTCCTACAAGAGACCTAGAGAAAACCAAACAAGTCTTAATCTACCACCTAAGAAAATTTATAAAGTCAAATAGAAATTGGTTGAACAACCTTCCATGGTTTCTTTCATTCTTCCTTCACAAGAATAAAAGGAACCTATGGTTGATCCACCCGCTCCTACACACAATCCAAATCATAATAAAATAAATTGTAATGCTAGAGAGAATAGGCATAGGCATCGTGCTATTGCTTGAAAGATGAATAATGCAAACAAAATTGAAAATTAAAATCCAAACTTGATAGAAGCAATAAACGATGAGCCTCCTCTCTTATCTGAGACTATAACTCCAACACAAAAAATAAAATAACCTTCTATGAATATTATCATTTGTCCTATTGTTGTGGTTAACTTGGATGATGATGATGATGAAATAGTTAAAATCAATGAGGAAGTGCATAATGAGTTGAACTTGTTATTTTCCTCATCCATGAGCTTAAACAATAAAAAACATGATGATCCTCCTAAACCAATCAATTCACCATGTGTTGAACCTGGTGATTCTCCTAGTACTGCACTTGATGTAATCCCTCTCACTAGTGATTTTCAGTCCACATACATTGAACAAGACTGGGATGCAGATGACCAGCTAGATGGTTGATCTACATGTGCTTTACTAGTATTTTTATTTTTATTTTTCTTTCTCTTGCATGTGCATATTGTGATCCATCGTGATGTTATGTTCAAGATGTTTCTCTCTCTCTTTGTGCACTCCTCTATTTGTACCTTCATTCTTCTCTATGTCATAAGATTTTTTCTCTTTATTTATCTTTTCACTTTTGTCTTGTTTTTCCTTTTGGGGATGATGCAAGGCATCGAGACACCTTATGTCTCTTCCATATTGACCCAAAATATTTTTCTTTTCTTTTCACTTTTTTTTTGTGTCTTCCTTTTTGGGATGACACAAGGCATCAAGACACCCTATGTCTCTTCCATGTTGATCCTATTGGAAGATGTTCAATGCTCCCCTCAGGATTCATGACATGGACTAACCACCTCCCGTGGATCCATTAACTCTGGTAGTTGTATTGGCCATTAATAGGTTGATCTTTTGTTGCAATGGAAATTGTGGGCCAACAAGTGGTATCAGAGCCAAAGGTGTCAGGTTTGAATCCCCTCGGGTAATGTTGAGGGGAAGTTTGTTGGAAGATGGTCAATGCTCCCCTCAGGATTGATGACATGGACTAATCACCTCTCATGGACCCATTAACTTTGGTAGTTGTATCAGGAATTAACAAGTTGATATTTTGGTGCAATGACAACTTTGGGCCAACAGATCCAAAAGTATTTTCTTTTTTTCCACTCTCTTTGTGTCATTCTTCCAGTTTTGTGTGTATTTCAAGAATGATGACAGATCCAAGCTCTTTAATATGTTTGCAGCAAAGATAGATAATGACCTTGAATCGATATATCCCTTATGTGTTTATGCGGGGCAACCCTCTTTTATGCTTTCTTTTCCATGTTTGTCTACTTTAAAGTAATCTATCATAGCATGGTGTTAGCAATTTCTTTAAACTTGGGGAATACATTAGCATTACTTCAGCATTGATTTCATTTGCATTTTCTTTTCCATGTTCCTTGATGCGATTTTCTTTCTTCATATGATGTGTTTTCCTCTTTTTCATGACATTGGGAGTAATGTCCTTCAAAAGTGTGACCTATCTTAGCATATTGTATTCCCCTTAGTGGTGGTGTGATGCTCTACATCTTCTAAGTGGTGAATCTTTTATCCTTTGACTGGTCCTCTCTTGGAGACATTAAGAATGATGTCCACTAAGAGTAATTATTCGCATGAACTAAGAAAAAACCCTTTGAACATCTTCTTTATTTCTTGTTTCATTGCATTTTCCTTTCATCCATATTAAAGTCATGGAGGTATGGCTTTGATATAGACCTCTTAGGGCTCACCTAGTGAATACCTAGCTTCACTAGCCCATGTGAGCGTACATTTTCCTTTTCTCCTTATCATAGTCATGGGGGTATGATGTTGATATGGACCTCTTGGGGCTCACCTAGTGGAAAAATAGTTCCCACTAGCCCTCGTGAGTGTGCAATTTTATTTGCAAAGTGAACAAAAAGTTCCACTTGTAAACCCTCTTCAAGCCTAGACCCGATCCACCATGTTGGAAGACCAATCAAAGCTTGATTTGTTGCGGTTCCTTTTCCTTTTTCCCTTTT
This sequence comes from Sequoiadendron giganteum, assembly GCA_007115665.2. Lineage (NCBI taxonomy): Eukaryota > Viridiplantae > Streptophyta > Pinopsida > Cupressales > Cupressaceae > Sequoiadendron > Sequoiadendron giganteum. The sequence goes on along the minus strand of CM021104.1, from coordinate 304,884,409 downwards.
CTTGTCTTTGATGGTGTATGCTTGTGATCTGATTTTTGCTTCGTATATCATCCATAAGTGTGTTCCTTTGTACCTATGTTGGTTTAAAATAGGATCTCAATCTTAGGGGCTTGATCATCCCTCTTGATTGTTGTCATCCTATTTGCTAACATTTGTACATTTGAACCCCTCTTGATTTCATGGTTGGCTACTTTAGTGTGAGTTTGAAGCAAGTTCATCCTCTCACTAAAGTGGGGGCTAAATTTAGTGTATTAAAATGCATACCCTTGCATTTTCACACTTATTTGGGCCCGCCTTACTTTATTCATCCTTCATTATGGCTTAATTGGTCCTATTTTATGTCCACAAGCCCTATGAATGACATATTTTTCTTGATAATCTTGGAATTCTCCAATGCATATCTGATCCCCTAATGACTCTAATTGGTGTGTCCCTAATTTCTAGTTGGGACTAAAATTCCACTAAGGGTGTCTGTATCCCCCCAAGGTCCTGCGACCCTAATTTTGAGGCATCTATTTTGGGCCCTATTTTGGTGTTTGTGCCCCAAGTTTCATCACTTGGGACTAAGATGCCATCTAGGAAATCTTAGTCCTCCTTGAGTCAGTTTTGGGATTTAATTTAAAATCTTGGTGGGCTATAAAATTTTCATGCCAGCTTGGTTCATTCATACATTTTCATCCTAACAACTTGAGTATTCATTCCTAAAGAAAATTTATGAGATCAAGTGCATTCAAGAGAAAATCATCAAGCAATTGGCGCCATCATCAATTTTCAAGCATCATGTCAAATATTTTTCTTGCATCATGTGTGTTGTTGTGATAAAATTTGTGATGTAGGGTTTTCACCTAAGCAAGAAAGTATTTCAAGATCCATGACCATTGCATCCATTACACACAAGTTTGCAGCATTTGAAAGGTTTTGGTGAGTTGTAGAATTTCATGCTATTCATTCACCATTTCCTTCATCATATCTATTTCATTTCAAGGTTTAATTACCAACAAGGGGTTTGACCAAAGAAAATCCCCATTCTCTAACAGTCAACATTTTTTTCCATCTTGTCCATTTGTATTTGCAGATCTAGGTTGAAAACATTAAGATCACTTGGAGTGAAAAGTTGTAAAGGTTGCAAAGTTTCGTTTTCAAATTTGTCATCCTCACGGAAACTCACCTATAGGTTAGATTCAACTGTTTGAGAACCTTAGATCCGAGGAGAAGAAATTGCAGATATAGGAGCTCAGGACCACATTCACACTCTTTATAAATTAATATCGGAACTAATATGAGAGTAAAGGAATCTTAGTCCTATAGGTGGAATCTTTTAGATATTTTTCAGGATTTTGTTCTATTATCCAAAGATTCTATGTTTTCCCCAAAAAACAACAACGAGACTAAGATGAGAGTAAAGGTGCATTAGTTCTCCAAGTCATATTTTGGAAGTCTATTTTCATTTCTAGAATCCCTTTGGAATCTCTAGGTTTCCCATGTACACATACCCTAACTTGGAGTTGTTCATTTTCAGTATTAATAAGCTTCATTTTGCTCATTTTAAGTGTTTTGCATATCATAGTGTGTTTTCAAACATTAACTTTTCCAAGCATTTTCTTGGTGGAGAACCCCTTAATTTGATACAAAACCCCCTCCTAAGTCCAACTAGTTGTGTATTAACTCACTTTGAGAGGTTGATAGTCAATCCTATTAGGGTTCTTAGGACATATTTGAATGACATAGGTAAAGTGGGAGGAAAAGTACCCCCTTTTATCTTCCCATTTTCCCCATTGTTTAGGTTGTCTAATAGGGGGTATTCCAACATTACTTCTCTAACTTTAAGACTTTACATAGTTCCTCTTACCTTCAATATTTTTAAGTTCACTAATCTTCTTTGTCTTAAATGTTTGATCTACTTTAGATCTTTCTCCTTTTTGAAGTCCCAAACCACCTTTATCTTTAGATGTTTTCTCTCCAATAATTAACTCATCAAGCATTATAGAACTTTTCTTAATTTTTTCCTCATGAAATATTGCTTTCTCCAAATCTTCTCTCAGACTTACCATGTCCTATTCAATTCTAGTGTATTCATTATTCTTTCTTTATATCACTGCATTCAAACAATCCTCAATTTTCTTCTTTTCTTCCACTTGTATTTTTAGTCCGATGATGAATTCATTTTATCTCTTCAATTGTTGATTAAATTTTGTATTTCTTTCTTTGAATTTCTCAATTTTCTCTCTTAGCTTCTTGATACATTCATTTTCCTCTTTTAGATTTTCCTTTAGATCTCCATTCTCATTTTCAATTTTGTTAAGATCATCAAGTGCAACCTTAAGTTCTTCATCCTTTTCTAGCATATAGTCTTCTTCTGTGTATTCAATTATAGAAATTTCTTCCAGGGGAGTAGGGTACTTCCTATCAACCATATGTTCAAAATACAAGACCTTCCTAAATAATTCAAGCTCCTTCTAGGGAATGAAGCTCTGATACCAATTATTCAACACCCATAATACTAAGAGGGGCAGGGGTGAATCAATATTCCCTTAAACCAATTAAACACAACCCCTCCAATTAATTGAATAGAAATAACTACAAAGAGGAATGAAAGCATGAATACAAACACAGAATAAATGACACATGAACATTAATATTTTTACGTGGAAAACACAAAAAGGGAAAAACCACAGCGAGGGTTAGCTCACAATATATTATATCTAAATATAAGATATTACAAAGGCTCATTGCTAGGACACACTATCTAGAAAAGATCTCATGACTCACACAGTAAGGACAAAGAAGGTTTTGAAACACTGCCTAATTGAACTAATACAATAAAATCTATCATATGCCAGATTACAGTTCCATTGAGGTACAAAAATGGTCATCACATTATCTGAATTGATACTATGCTCTTCTCACAATCTTCTTAACGTTGCATTGCACACATGTAGGTGAATCACCATATATGTCATAATTCACATACAATCTGCTCTACTCTACCACATTTGCATATTATATATTCCTTAAGCACTTTACTAAACCACTTACTTATCTCTTCTCTTCTATACCTGCATGATTATCTCATATATATATATATATATATCCTCATAAGGTGAAAGTTCAACTAGGCTGACCTAATTAGAAGTAACACACAAAAGTTAAACATGTCATCCTTAAAGCATTTCATCCACACTTAAAACCTAATACCAAAATATAGTTTTCGTCAAGATAGGTTAACATGGATCTAAGTAAAAATCCCACATAAGATAGAGTTGCTCAAATATTCTTCACAAAATATCAACTATGTTAGGTCAGCCCAAAAATAGACCTAAACACAAAGTCTTCAAGATCTTACACAATCTCGTCAATCGTGCAATCTCAAGACTCGATATCTTATCAAATTCCCATTCAACCATAATTCATTATATTATCTTCATCATCACAAAACAACATAACTATTCGTGAAGGAGTGTAAAATCTCCCACACTGGTACATTGTACAAAAGACAACAGTGATATATAGAGCCACACACTATCCTCCATATATTTGTAGAAACTGTACAAAATTTCACATAAACTTGAATGTCGCTCCATTTGATAGACTCAAAATTATAGTTATGATTATAGAATATTATACCAATGTGTGGAGAAGTATGGACCCAAAAATTGGTGCACTGAACTACAACACTAACAACGGAAACACTTAGCCAAATTCCTTATAAATCATGCTTTTTGGTTTAGCTAGTATTGTACAAATGTCACCAAAAATACTTCCCCACAATGCTAGGATGATAATAACAATGTTGAAATCAATGAAAACATTGGATCAACCAATTTAATTACATTTCATGGTCATGTTACCAAACTACATCATCAATGATAGACTTCAAACTTCCAACATTCGTTCCTCTATTTAATTGGCAATAATATTTTTATTTCCCCTATGTTTCATTTTACCAATTTGAAATTTTCATTCTCTTCCTTGGTGTTGGATTTCTCCCACTCTCAACACATCATTTTATTTATTTTGAAACTCTGAAACCCCCTCTTCTATTCACTTGGCTTTTAATTTTTAAAAACTACATGCTCCAAAGTAGTGTGCCTTTTCTTCATGTTTCCAATCTACTAGTCTTCCCTTAAGCCATGCTTTGATTCTTCATAATGCTACCTTATTTTTAATTTTTTCTTGACTTCTCATATCTATGCCCAAATCCATTCATATCCCCATCAAGAAACATAATAAATTACAAGATAAATGGGGAAAATTAAAATTTGATTTTGAATTTATTATTCCTCTTTAGTTCCAAGACCAATGTGTTGGGTAGATAAAATAAAATAAATGAATTAAATTCCTTTATTCTCCACCTAGCAAGGAATTACAATAATTTTATAAATAAATAGAAGGAGAATTAAAATTCAATTTCTCCACTTTCCACTAGTTTCTCAGTTTCATGTGGAAAAAACTACACTAGCACCAAGAATAAAATAAATGATCAAACTAAAACAAAAATTAAATATTTTTTGTTAATGAGAATTTATCTACACTCGGGATGCTCCTACATTAGACACACAGGGTAAGAAAATTTTTATGATCTTGGGCTCACAAAATGGAGCTGAGTAGTAGGAATACTCTCCCAAGTTATGAACAACTTGCAACACACTCAGATGCTATGTCAGGTACCCTATAAGAAGTGTTTTTCCACCTTTTCCAGCACTTAACTGGAACATTCACCATATTCCTCCACAAAAAACTCTGTTTTCCACTCCTCTTTCTTAATGTGGAATTTTCTCCACCATAATTTGACCTCCTCCACAAATTTCAACTCTTACTCTTCTCTAATCTTTTGGGATCCAACCCACCATAGCCCAACCACCTCCATCAAACTTTCTTATCATCTTCTTCCTATGTGGGAATTAACCTAGTACAACCCATCCTCCTCCAAGAATATTCTTTCCAATTTTCATGTTCATCACCAAATCTACACACATATCAATATAAAAATTATAGAAATTAAATATTTCCATCAACCAATTTTCTCTACCTAAATCTTTATCTTCAACCTCTCCTCTTGCCTTATCAATATGATGGCTTTTCTTGGGAAACACCTCAACCCACAAAATCTCCATACTTTCTAATTCTTTAAACTCAAATGAATACAAATTAATATTATTCACAATTACAAAATCCAAGATTTACCTTTGTTACTACATTTTTTTCCTCCTTTAAGTTTAGCTATAACATTTTCACTCTAACCATTCATCACCTCGATAATCTTCATGTCCTCCAAAGGAATCACCTATGTTGCAAATTTTTTCTCTTCTTCAAGACATATAGCCTCATTTTACTCCTCATTCATTGTTGTAAATTTTGTGTTTCTCTCTTTCTCCATGCCTCCAACAAGGTATGCTCTTTCCACTTCACTCTCCTCTCCACCATCCTCTTGCACAAGGATCTCTTCAAGTATCACTACTACAACTGGTACCATAATTTCATCTTGCACACATATGTGTATTGTTCCCACATGTTCACTTATCCACAAATCCTATGTCAAAGAGCTATAGTGTTGTCCCTATTTTTCCCACCCTCAATAGCATCTAATATTGGCTAGATTTTGACTATTTATTTATAAAAAAATTCTAAAAATCTACTTTCTCGCTACTATAAGTATGAAATTCTTAAGGTTCTCTTCACAAACCATCTCTTCCTCTTCCTAGAATACATCTCACTCACTACTATAATATTGTACATTTTCGTTTAGAGGCTCACACATCCCCTTCTTATCACAAGGTTTCACTTGCAACCAACTCTGAATCCTCTAGGGTGTTAACCCTCTGCAATTATAGTATGTTACATGTTTTAGCATTAATATCAATAGTATGAATTTTTTTTTTTTGTCATTGGTGTCACAATATAGTTTTTGTTGATAAATTTGTCTCTATTGTTAGCAAAGTGGCAGTGTTTGGTTGGTTGCATATGATGCAATCAAGATGTTAAGTATAATATATAAGGAAGGATGTCATAAATTTCTATAATAATTGTTTCTTGTTACTCATAAATGTATATATGATTTTTTGAATGTTGCATTCACTATCTATTGCTATAATTTATATAGAAGAATCTCTTGCAATTAGTGGCTTGGGAAGGTGCTCTAAAAAGGCTTTAGATAATGCTTTTCATTCCTCTATATCTAATGATTTTTTCTTACAATTTGAAGGTTAGATAGAATCAAGTGTAAAGTGTGTGTTGCAATTCTTAGATCATATATGTTACCACAAAATTTTCCCGAGTAAGAAAAGTGAAGATTGTATTGTTGCAGTCTTGGAAGGTAATGAGAAATGCTCTAAATTTCTCTATAGTTATTGTTATGGTCTTGAAGTTTGGAGGAACTGTTAATCATATCTATATGTTGTCTCTTTTTTAGTTTATATTTATGAAGTGTGTCATAATTTGAGTTTTCAAAGTTATATTTCAAGACTATTTTGTTTGGTTTTGCGATAGATACTAATTTTATATGTGTTTTCTTGTGACAACATAATGATGCATAAAATTGTGAAAGAATTGCATGTAAATATTCTTGAATATAATTTTATTCTTGTGATGTAATCCACATAGTTCTCTCTTGTCTCTTTAGTACCATGTGTGGTCTTGAGTTAATATTTCAAGGGTTGAGTGTTTACTGGGTTGACTTAGTATTCTAAGTTATTTACACCAAGTTTTCGTGACGTACACTAACATGGGAATTTTTGTAGATTTAAATTAGGTCCTACTTATCTCCTAGTTTGGACCATGTTGAACTTTCCTTTCTCATAGATGTTTTAAAGTTTACTCAAATATGGTCATTGTATGTTTCATGTTCATACATTTCAAGATGACTGACAAGGAAAAACTTTTCAATACTTGTGGAAGTTATAAATGTAAGATCAAGTGTGTGTCAAGGTGTACAAGTGTTCAAGTGGTGTGTGAAAGGTAGTGAGTTGACCAAATTGTGTGAGTTCTAGACATAGTGAGTCGAAGGTAGAAATGTAAGTGTGAATACTGGAGGTAGTGATCCAAAGACAAAGAGGTGTAAAAGTGTTGAAGGCAGTGAGCCAAAGGTAGAAAAAGTGTTTAGTTTTAGTTTATCATATGATTATTCAAAGAGTTGTATTATGAGGTTGTATCCTTGTTATATAAGTGAGAAGGGATTTTTAAACTTCCTTAGGTTAAAGACCTTAATTCTATTTTAATTGTTGACTCATTTGTGAAGTTGGATTTGGATAGTAGCTCCAAGAAACTTTTCTCATTATAGTTTTTCCCGTGTTGGGTTTTTCGAGTAAATTTGGTGTTATAGTTTTGTCCTCTTTATTTGAATGTGTTATCTAATTAAGATAGATTTAGGTTTTGATTGATAAGTTAAAATTAAACTGATTTGAGGGATATATTGATTCACCCCCCTCTTAGTATATCTATGTGTTGTAATAATTGGTATCAGAGTTGAGTTTCTTGGTGTAGCCTAATAGCTAAAGGTAGATAATTTTTTATAACACATGGCTTAGAAGGATTCCTCTTCTAAGGCACTACATTTGATGGAAACATTTACGCCTTTTGAAGTGTGAGGATGGATGCCTATTTCACATCACTTGGTTATGATGTTCAGAGAGCTACCAAAGATGATTATGTTGAACCTGCTCATCCTATCACTAATCCAAATGAAAAAAAAGGCTCATGAGAATAATGTCAAAGAAAATAATTCTATCCTAAGTGGGTTAGAAAATTATGAATTTTTCAAGGTAGTACAATTCAATACTACAAAGGAGATATGAGATAAGCTCAAGAATCTCTATGAAGGAAATGGCAATGTGAAGTAAGCAAAGCTACAGTCTTACTCGATATTTTTTGAGAATTTGAAGATGAAAGAACAGGAGAACATAGCTAGCTATCTGCTCTGAGTAGATGAAGGTATGAATGGAATCATAGGTCTTGGAGGAGACATAACTGACTCTATAGTGGTAAAGAAAGTTATAAGAAATTTCCCTCAGAGTTTTGACTCAAAAGTTTCTACAATTCAAGAAGCAAAGGATCTAACAAAAATTTCCGTGGAAGAGTTGTTTGGATCCCTCACAACCTATTAAATGAGTAATGAAGTTAAAATTTCACACAAAAGAGAAGCTACATTCAAAATTGTCTTTTGGATCACCTAGTGATTCTGAGGAAGAAAAATAAAACTTTCTGAGAAAGCTGAAGAAAGGATCAGGAAAGTACAAAGGTAAATTACCTTTCAAATTATTTAATTGTGTTAGAATTGGTCACTATGATTCTAAATTTACTTTTAAAGAAAGTGAGAGTAGCAACATGGATTTCAAGAGAAACAACTTCAAGAAGAATCTTCTCTCTAGAGAAGAATACTCCTCCTCAAATGAAGGAGACAACTATACATTAGAAGATGATGTAGATGAATCACTATTCATGGCCTATGTGATCCCTATAAGTTAAATCATATCTATGGATGAATAAGAGGTTGAATTTTATTTTGAAGGTGAACTTGTCTCTACTCTTGAAGATCTTGATTTTGCAAGAAGAGAGAACAAAAGGAAAAATGCCCTGATTGAAGCAAAAATAAGAGAATGTAAAAATATTGAGGAGATCTTGTTACTCAAAAAGGAGTTGGAGAAAGCCATATCAGGAAGTTGATATCAAACCTATAGAAATATCTCATCATGCAATTAGATCCTCCATAAACAAGTTTAATCATGCATTTTTTGGTTATTGTTTCATTTGCAATAAGTATCAACATAAAGCTATAAAGTGAAAATATGAAATGGATAGAATAAATTTTTTGAGTAGAAACTATATTTCTTCTCTACTGAATGTCGATATGACATGTTAGATTTGCAACAATGTTGGGCATATATATTTTTTTTGTAAAAGTGTTTTTGAAAAATTAGAAATTCAAAAGGCAGATGATGTTGAGCAAGTCACGGAAACAAGCAAAGAAAATTCATTGGTTGTTCAAACAACATTTCATTCTCAAGGACAATCAAATATCTAGATAATTAATAGAGGGTTTTCAAGTCACGTGATTGGTGACATTTAAGAAACTTCAACAAGTTGGTTAAATGGAATGGTGGTTCAGTAAAGTTTAGAGATAATTCATCAACAAAGATCTATGGAAAAGGAACTTTAAGTATGATGAAAAATCTAATACTGAAGATGTTTCCTATCACTAGTAGAATTTGGCAAATAAATGACTATGTGACTAAAAATTTTAGTCACGTGACTAACACTAGTAGAATTTGACAAATAAATGACTAATAAAATCTAATTTGGTCATTTATAAGTGACTAATTTGGTCATCGCATAAAATCACAACTAAATGACTAAATAAATGACTAATATTAGATGAATAAAAATGACTAAATATCAAGATTCATATTGTACAATGATTAATACCTATTTCTAAAATATAATTATAACTGTTTAATTTGGGTAAAACAAGTTTATATACAAATAAATAATAATAAAAAAATAAATATGAAAGTAAATTATATACATAGTAAATTTGAATAAATATATATGAATTGTTTTCATGTATATTTGTAATGATAAAACTTTTGATTTCTTAAAATCTTATTATAAATTTTAATATTAGTATTTTAATGTCTATATATACAAATTGGATCTTCTAGTTCATTTATATTCTACCTAACTTAATACTTATTGGAGAAGGAGTTATCCATAATTTGTAAATTTAAATGAATTTTTTTAAATATAAATTTGTAATATTTAATAGTCTTTGTCATACAAATATGTTGTATAATTTCAATAAGTATGTTTAATTATGAATGTCAATTTTTTTTAAATGATTTTTTACCCATATTACAATATATTTCTTACATAAAATTTGTTTCAAGAATACACTTCCAAAAATAAAAATCATCTCCTTTAAAATATCTAATGTGAGTTGAATGACTAAAATGAATTAAATGTAGGTGAAATTTTTAATATAAAAGTTGAGTATGTAAATTAACTCAAATAAGATAGCAGAGACTAAAATTATACATGTGTTAATAGAAGTGGGTTAGTTTTGGTTGCGTACATTTAAATAGGGGACAAGTGAATTTTATCTAGTACTTTTACAAGTCTGGGTTTTGGCACTCGCCTCATTACTCACCTTGCTTCAAATTTGTTCACAAGTCTTGGTATTGGCTTTACAAACATTGAGATCTTTATTTGATCTAGCGAGGCTTTTGCATTGGAGTCTTTAGAGTAAGTGGTTTTTGCACACTTGTAGGACGTGGCATTATTCACTTTTGAAGCTCATCATTTCTAACTTCGCTAGAAATTATCGAAGGAGCCTTTTTCCTATTACTCTGCACACCATTTTCCATTACTACATTGTCAATATTGTGTTGCAAAGAACCAAATAATAGGCCTATCAAATCCAAATCATATCTTACTCATTTCCTTTCTTGGATCAGATAACTGTATTGACTTTACACTTGGTGTTTTTGTTTGGGTTCCCACCTTCGAAGGCAATTGTCTAGGTGGCTTTATTGCACCTTTAACATCCATCATAGAGTGCATTTTATTTTTGAATATTGTGGGTTTCATCAATGATCTAGAATGTTTCAAATTTTCTACTTTTATTGGTCCTTATTTGTACCAAGAAAAGAAAATATCCTTTCGAACATTTATACAAACTTGCAAAAACAAAAATTGAAATCTTCACAATACATTGAGACCTTTTTCACACAAACAATATCATTTGATAAAGACCCTACCATTTTATGAATGCAAAAAATAGACCCAAATTTTCTCTTAATGACCTTCTACACCTCTTCGGCATACCCATTGCACACCAAGGTGCAATCGCTAGTTTTATTTTAAACATGTTTAAGTTATATTTTTTATTTTTTATTATCTCAAATTAAGACAATAGAAATTAAACATATTTAAGTTTTTTTTAAATTTTATATTGTGTCAAATTAAGACAATAGAAAAAATACCTTTTCCCTAAAATTAAAACTAAAACTGATGTTTCTTCCCATCTTTTTGATGGCTCTGAGTTGGCTCTCGCATCTGCTGCTATAGTCATGGTGTCGCACTCGGATGCAGGTTCTTCTGGTGGGAAATATTACAATGGGTGTGGCAAGAAGTGATTATTGTATTGGCTATTTAATGATCAGCATCTGTAGAAAATATTTTGCCCTAGCTACCATTTTATTCAACCCATGGGCTGTCTACAAGCAAACAGGTAATAGTCTATTTTCATTGTTTATCTTGATACATTCGATAAAGTGTTCTCAAACTAATTTTCCACTTACTGATGGCACTATAAATTCATTCCTAATTATTTCATTATATGGTGGTGTGACTGTGAATACACAAGCAATTCAGTTATGAGAATGGTGAATTGAAATAAGAACCTTCAAATTTTTCACATTTGTTTTCAAGTCTGTTTCTGATATCATAGTAGACAAGATGAAAAATATTTGAAATTTTACATAGAACACAGGTGAATGTATAGGTTAATGTAAAGATAGAGATACTAGGAATTCAAAAGGTTATGGGTTTTGCGTCTACCAAATGAGCCTTTCTACATGCTGATATTTTTGTAAATTCTGAACAAATTTTATTTGAAATGGCATTTTCAGTACTCTGATACAAGCATCATTATTTCTTTTCATATTCAAGATGCTAATTACTTTTATCAAAAATATTAGGATCTAGTGGTGATAAACATTGCATGTTCTTCCCTAAATTGGGAGATAAAACTTTGACTATTCACCATGCTACAACTAGGTATATATATGCATGAGGATATAATATAGTTGAATCTATATTATTTGTTTTTAATCTTTAATTCTGACAATCTAACTGAGGCCATCTTATTTTCTTCTCATAGCAGTGGTCAACCAAAACCAGACCAAGAGAATGTCTTAGCTCAGGCTCAACAATACATAGCTTTATAGGTAAGACAAGGGAATCATATTTATAGTGAGAAAATAGATTTGGATTCCTTTTCTATTGTGATTCTATCTTTCTTATTCATGTATGGTAAGCAAAACATTCTTTTGGTATATTTGTAGAAGATTGTACTTCAAGTTGGGGCTTTTGGACCTCCAGAAATACCTACAAAAGTTGTATGCATGACACAGGTATGACTTGGATTTCCTTTAGCTATGGTATGTCAAATGGCCACATTGTCATTCTATTTTTGTGTACCATCTTTTAACTTTGTAAATGACACTACATGTTTCATTTGTGTAGCATGGGACACAAGACAAGCACAGGACATGCACCCTACTGTGTCCAACACATTTCTTAGTTTTCTTTGGGAAATAAAGATTACTTGAAAATGGTAGTAAGAAAATCCCTTAGTTGTTTCCATCAGTAAAGACCTAAGTCACAAGGTTCACTGAATTTAATCCACGAAGTTTGAAATTCAGAGAACTTAAAAAAACCCTAAAAAATTGTTTCGATCTACCCACAAATTCTTTTGGATAATGGGCTAAGGGTTTTTGATTAATTATTTTTTCTTTTTTTTGGATTTTTCCCTTGAAAACAATACTTGCGACATATATTTCTTCTACTATTATTTTTTGGGTGTGCAAGTCTTTTCCAGGATTGTGGACAATTGGTTTTTGAATGATCTTGTAAAAGCTATGTCCAAGTTCGAGACTCCTATGCACAACCTAAAAGAGTTTTCCTAAAATGGTGGATGTGTAAACTTAATCCCTACAAGCAAAGCAATTAGTAGGCTTACAAAAGAAAAAATAAAGATATTTTTCACTATTTTTTATATATTTTTTTCTTAAATTTGATTTGACTCTATATTTTAAATGTGAAGATTAATTTTGTAAATATTTTTCTCATTGATACAAGTACTTAATAACTCATCCAGGTATTGATCAGCCATTACATCTATAGGTACAATCCAAATCTTCTCTTCTGAGGTTTGATTTTTGAAAATGTATTCTTCAGACATTAAAAAAACCCTCACTAGGCTCAAATTCCATCTTCCCAATAATCCGCTTGAAAATGCACTCAATGGACATAAGACCTCACTATGTTAATAATATTTTTTCCCAGCATTCCAGCACTTTCTCATTTTGATGCAGAGCATCATAACCAAACACTCATTCTTCAAGGGATTCCAATCCCAAATAGAATCAGGAGAATATCAAATTGAACAAGCATCTAAATTGCTTTATCTTTTCAACCAAAATTCTTACATTTCACTTGCAAATCACAAGGAATCTATAAGCAAAATCAACCAGACCATTATCAGATTTAAAATACCATTTATCCATCATTACTTTGACTGATTTAGAACAAAACATGATCAACAAACTTTGATTTCATAATTCATTCAATTCACCCAACTTTGCACCAACACACCACGAGAGACACACAATACAAAGTCACCTTTGATGGAACTAAGAAAAAAAACCCATACCAACCATATGAACACCTTAGAACATCATCTTTTATCAAGAACAAACAATTCATATTGGCCTTAACTCTATTTTGTCAGAAATTCCAATTTTATGCATTCAAATTACCATTTGCACATAGAAACCACTTTGCTCAAATCAACAGTTTCAAATAGTTAGTCTCCCAAAATTCTTCCAATCATCTAGGAACCTTTACCAATTACATTTATATAGGTTCAAACCAACTTCAATCACTCTTAACCCTGGTTCCACAAATTCACCCTTCCTAGCAATCAACTCACTATTTTAGCTAGTAGGTTTTACTAGTCACTAAATTAGGTATACCCTTAGATCCTTATTGAATCCCCACACACTCCTTACCTTTTCAGGAACCCATTATGCCATATATTGGCATACATCAAAAGAAGGTAGACTTGTTTGGAAAGTATAAGAGAAACAATAAACTGTCTACAGCTAAAGTGCACCAAATAGGATAGTTTTCCAAAGCAACTACCTTTGTATCAACTTGAAAAAACATAACAACCCTAGGAATCATTGAATTAGGTCACATACCTACAAATTCCATCATTTTCAGGGATTGATAACCCAACCAAACACTAAACCATGAAACCCTTGATTTTAGGCTTGACAATGCTTAAGTGCATGAGGGTTTATAGAGGAAGTATACTCCAAACCTTCTAGGGATCTGCCACTACTTCAAACACATTTATATAAGTCTGTGCAGGCCTTATAAACCATCTCCATACCTTCTTAAGTTCTCATTCCATCAATATTTAACGTGGAGCCATCCTTTTGCATGAAGAAAACTTAGAAATTACTGAGAAAATAGTCACCCATTCTCAGCTCAGACCTTCCCCTGTACTGCCAACACAAAATTCACTTAAAAAATTCTAAATACAACCTATTCTAACCTACTCCACCATTCTATATTATCTAATTCAGTGGATTAGCCATTTATTGCCCTCTAGACTCTCAAACCCAGTCTTTAAGAAATACCAATAGTCATAAGATAAAAGCCTGCAAATGACTCTTAGATTCCTACTAATCCTTCAAAACCACACTGTATGAAGAGTTCTGATCCTTAGAAATCCATATCAAACAAGAAACAAAGTTACTAGGTGCTACACATAATCAAAAGAAAGGAAAATAACACAAAAAGAATTGATCACTGAAAACAAGGTACTCTATTATTAGATACTCTTCAAAATTTGTTCACCTTACAAATGATTTTACATATATTTACCAAGGCACAACTACTTTTCCTCTTCCTTCATCAAATGCAACTACTTCTTAATTCTTAATATTCCCGATTTATGCTCTTTTTTTGCATATTTACATTTTGACAACTTTTCCCACCTTTTGACAATATTTTGAAAATCTACTTAAGTGACCACCTAGTGACTTAGTACATGACTTTAATACATTCAAATTATCCTTTACAAAGCATTGAAACCTTATTTTTTCCTTGAACACATAAATTTGACCAACTAGCCTTTTGAAGGCATTACATGATTTGGGTGCTCCTGCACCACATTTGTATAAATGCACACATAGAAGTGATCTTGCAATAAGTTGTAGTAGTGAATTCAGAACCATAGGGAAAAAGAGCAGATTTCAAAACAAGATTTGTGTGCCTCTCAATTGAAAAAAAAATACACTTTTCTTTTAAACTTGTTTGTTAACTGATTTCTCCATTTTGAAGTGCAGCAACAAACCTAAGAATAAAAAATAGCATGCCAAACATCAGGCATACAAATCATTCATTCCAATGCTATAATTTTTGATAAAACAACAAGTACGCTTCACTTCCAAGAATATCTGATAAGGATGACTTGCTCACAAGTGCATCACTAATGTAATACCATCTACTTTGATATGTACAATCATCATTAGAAATATGATGCAGAGAATCATACCAAAACCATCAACAACCTCATTTCATTAGGGAATTTAAATCCCCAATTGAATCAGGAGAAGATCAAATTATAACTTTACATCAAAATCAAAACTCATTCACCATCTTTACAAAACTCATCAAGTTCTCAAGCTGAGGAAATTACATCATTAGTACACCAAGCAATCACCAATATACTCATCCTCTAAGGAAACAAGACAACTAAACCATGCATCACTATTATTAGCCCAATACCAAACCATCAAACCACTGTATATAACATAATTTTAATTGAAAATAACCTTGTCACACTCACAATGCACTGTGTTATCAAAGTCTTCCATTTTAGTAGTCTAACATGCACCAATTCACTCATTGTTCCACTTACCTTACAAGGCACATCAACAACAATCCACACCTTTTTTCTATAACCAGTTATCAGTCCTTCAAGACATCAATTTCATCATGTTTTAAAAGAAATAACCCACACAACTCTATCCATTTCAAACTTACTATTCTTTTTGTAGTCAAGTCATCATTCATGCATATATTATTATCTTTGCTCACAACTTCAAAAACATCAAATTTGTCTCTTAGACCCTATCCAAACATGGATTCATATGAAACAACATCAACAAAGCAATTTTCAAATGTTTACAACCTTTCCTTTCATTGTTCCAACATATTCACTATTTTGAGCAATCAAACCAGCATACTCTTAGTAGGTCAATAAACCCTTAAATCGGGTGAATACTTTTCATTCATTTTGTATATCCACATTCCCAAT
This sequence comes from Sequoiadendron giganteum, assembly GCA_007115665.2. Classification (NCBI taxonomy): domain Eukaryota; kingdom Viridiplantae; phylum Streptophyta; class Pinopsida; order Cupressales; family Cupressaceae; genus Sequoiadendron; species Sequoiadendron giganteum. The sequence continues at coordinate 304,868,304 of CM021104.1, read as the reverse complement.
GTACATTTAGGAGCCTTTTTTAACACATCATAACATATCAAAAGTTCTCAGTAGCTTGTCATAAATAAATTACCAGATTGTTGAATTTTTTGCTGGAAAGGGCTACTAAATTGGGCCTAAATTACCAATAAAGTGCTCATAGTTTATCACCAAAATACCAAAGGACTGAAAATAGTCATTCATCATGTCACAAAACTAAAGAATCAAACATTTTTAGTGACAGAAAGGCTCCATAAATCATTGTTCCAAAAAAACCCCTATTTTATGCAGAAATCAAGCCCTACAAAGGAGGGTTTGTTGAATAAGGTACTTACAAACCTTAAATAATCCTTCCACCACCAAAAACACCATGGAAATACCCTACATAAGCTTTATAAACTCATCACCCACCTTCATGCATGCCTTTATATCGATTTCCACCTTGGAGCCATTCACTTCTATTGGGAAAACTTTGTTTTTCCTGTGAAATAGCATCATACAACCCAAAATCTCACCTTCCCCTATAAATTAAGCACACATTCTAATTGAAACAATTAAAAAAAATCCATTCCAATGATCTAACTGGTCCTACATCAGTGGAATGGCCAACTTTTCTTTAGAGGACTCTCAAAACCCTATTTGAGGGTTGCAAACTGAACCTCACTAAATGCACTCAAACTAATGATATTTTTGGTGGATTCCCTCCTAATTGGATTTAAATGAAATCTTACTCTCTTCTCTATAAAAAAATATAAGATTTAAAGTCCTAAACTACTACACCAATCATACAAGTGAATTAAATCAAGAAGAAACTCAAAAATTTATTGAAACAAGGTACTTTTATTGATCTCAGATCTTCAAGATTACAAAAATTGCGGTTTTCCTCGCTTTCACAAATTCTTTATAGATGTTTCAAATATTTAAGGCAACTTCCTTTTGAAATTCAATGACCTATCCCTTGATTTTCTTGATTTTCTTTCTCATTTTCACATATTTGACAATATCACAAGTTTTCTATTTTCTCATCTCTTTGACTACCTTAGACCTATTACATGGCTTTAATATATTCAAATTAGTCTTTACATAGCCTTGACACATCATTTTAGGCTTGAACACAAAAATTTGACAAATTAGCCTTTTGAAGGCATTTCATGATCAAGGTGCTCCTGCACCACAATATCTTGTTGCTTTTCATCTTGAGGACCTCCCACATAAGCAACATAGTGACCACCTCTCATACTACCCAAATGTTCCACAACTCCAGTTAAGCTATATATGTAGCTTTCTTTTTCAATACACTTGGGATCAAGATAAGGGCTTAAATCAAGCTTGTCTTGGAATGTAACATGGCCACTCAGTTTTGTTAAACAACCCTGCAAATCTTGCATAAATCTCTTTAAGTGTACAATTAAAATTTTTGGAGCTGATGCAGAGAATCATACAAAAACCATCAACAACCTCATTTCATTAGGGTAAATCAAACCCCAATTGAATCAAGAGAATATCAAATTGAACAAGCAACTTTGTTCATTAAAACTTTTCATCAATTTCACTTCTTTACCCAACAAGATCCAACAAATTCTTTGATCAATCACAATGCATCAACAAGCCAAAACACTACATAAGAAATCCATCTTTGTATCAAACTCAAAAACCTCTTAACCATCATCATTTGAATAGGAACAAAACATAAACCTGGTTGAAAACTCTGAATCCATCCAATCATGCATCTATTTACCCTTCATTTTAACTTGCTTTCACAGGGAAAAAAGAAAACAAATGATCAAATCATGATCCTATCCCTTTTCCAAACCTTTTTTCACCTTCAATATCTCCATTTAGACATAAAAAACTCAAATATATTAGATCTTAATTCTATTCTTTATCAGATTCTTAAATTTTTACTTCAAGGCCAATATCCTCATGGTTACCCAAACACCAACCGGTGACTCCAAGACTCAAAGAAATAATTTAACTCATGAGACATCTCTAATATAATCCTTGTGATAGGAATAAATGAACTCAAGCATTCACACAGGTCTACCTTTTCATTTATCCAACATTCCTTCTTGAGCTAGTGATTCCCTAGTAACCATGCCTTTAAAGACTATCGGGGAGAACTCTCAATGCACACCCTTTCTTAGGACTATGATTAGTGTTTTGATTAGCCCTTAAGGGTCCTTAAAACATATTTGAAAATCACCTTGGGTTTATTTAGTAAACATACTCCAAAAATGATTGTTCTCACCTGAAATTAGGCCTAATTAGGCTAGGGTCAGCATAGGGCTTATTGGTTAGATCATTCCCACAACCGAATTCACTTTTTCAACACCTACAACAGATTTTGTTAGACCTCAACATGATTTTTAATCCATTATAATTATTTTTGTGTGTTTATTTTAATGAACCCTAGGGCATAACTCCTTAACTGCCCCCGTTCCAAGACTGAGACACAAATTTAGTCCAAATTATAATTCCCATCCACATCACACTTAGATTTATGAACCAAGGCCTCCAAAAATTAAAATTATATACATTATAAATATTCCACACCAAAATTTAAGATATTTTATCCACAAAGATGAAAGAAACTCAATTTATTTATGTCACTGTTACCCTAATAGAGGGTTCAATAGATTTCAAAAAAATAACCTTAACTAACTCAAAACTACATGAAATAAGATGAAACAAAAAGTAAAATGAGGGGGAATTGATAGGTTCATCAATTAAAAACATCCACTTATGTATACAGAACCATACCAAGCCATACTCTGCTCTGAAAACACCTATTATGCAGTGATTTCTGTGAAATAGATAGAGTTTATTCATGAAATCTTACTACCATCCATTAATTACATGATTATACAACTGATGTAGAGGTGGGAGTTTCAAACCATTCACAAATGAAATCAAGAGTGTTTCATTCAGTTTCTAAAGTAAAATCCAAAGATATCTTCAAAAACCCACTCTTGACTAGGATTGACCTAGTAACCCTCCAAAACTGGTTTAAAGGATCTTTAACCCAAACTTTCCGAAGAGCTTTCCAAACTGATAGATGATTCAAATACCCATTTTTTAGTTACATATCATATGTAAGAAAATTATGTGACTCCTTTAAAACACCTTCCCCATAAATGACCTTTTCCACGGTTTAGGCCCTTAAATAGGCCAAATTTGCAAAGGAACCCCCTCTCAAACTCGCCCCCACACCAAGGTAACCTGAAAAAGTATTAGTAATGTTGTCCAAACTCAATCTTTTCTATGTTCTAAGTCCCTAAGGGATAAAATTAACCTCCAACTCCAAAATCCTCTCTAAAGCCTAAAAACATAGGGTTTTAGGACACCCCTATTGAAAATACATACACCCAACCATTCCAAACCACACCAACTACTCAAAAAAAAATATTTTTGTCCCCTCAAGCTTCAAAATTCACTAGGTGCCACAAGGAAATGCTACATTCACCACCCATGGGTCTATTATCCCAATTTCCATGTAAAAACCACACAAACACCCCCTCAAACTTACCATACACTCCTATCCTTGTGAACACATCAAATAAACACCAAATAAATTCCACCCACTGAGTCATAGAGGAGTTACAATAGGTGGATGGATGATATCATCCTTAGGAGGCACTCAAAACCTTAATTCTAAAAATAGAGCAATCTCTAAAACTTGTTGCTCTCCACACACAAATGATGAACTTAGACCTTCAAAACATATCTAAAGGGAAGAAAAAACATATATAAACAAGTATTCATAGTCTCAAGTTGTGATAGACTTGTACAAGCCTATGCCAAGAGAGAAAACTCAGAAAAATAATGAAGAACATAGTGATCAGAGTTTTCAAACTGGTTTCTTCTTCTTAGAAACTGAACAGTAACCCCAAACTCGAGGCATTATATCAATATATCATTGTATCAACTTCAGCCACTTCCAAGAACTGACCAACTACCTTAACCACCTCTTTCTTTAACTCTAAAATGACAATTTTCCAATTTTGTTCTTAATTACCACCCTTTTACAACTTGATTTTATAAATTCCTCTTAACTGACCTACTAAGACCCCAAAATCCTTCTAGTACATATCAAATGGTCATTAAGACCTTATTCATAATGAAAACATGAAAATCCAACTATTCTACCACCTAGACCTCATTGTCATCTTTTGACATTAATGGATAATTTATTGCATTACATCCTATTTTGGCATATTTTGCAACTTCTTCATTGCATGATGATTAAAAGATCTTCAATCCACTTGTTGAACCTCTAAGACTCATTTCCCTTTCATGCCAAGGTGATGGTGCCCCTGCACCAAAAACCTCCCCTTCTTTGGCAATGACACATAATTCCTTTTTAAATTCTTTACAACTTCCCTCATCGATTGAAACCAACTCTAACTGCCCATGACCTTTGATATTCCATTTTTTTACATTATTGACAACTTTTTCCCATCTTTAGCAACATTTTGAAAATATACTTTTTGTGACAATCTAAGGACTTATTAGGGACTCCCATACATTTTAAATAACCTTTACATGACCTTTTACATGAATTTACAAATAAACATTTAATTTTGACAAATTTGCATATGAGAGGCAACTGGTGAACTAGGTGCTCCTACACCAGGAGCCTTGCTGATGAGATACTATTTAGTTGCATCTTGCTTCACTCTCTTAGGTTCAAGGTTTCTCCCCATAAAATCAATATTCTCCATCTTTTGTTTTCTTCCAAGTGATTAAAACCTTTTTCTTGATGAACATCAACTTTTGCAAAATCTTCCTTCATATCTCTTGATTCTTTAAAAATTTGTTCAACCATTCGTAAGGAACTTCTAGTAGCAGCCCTTTTAGGTCATAATTTTATTTCATTTTCTTGTGATATTTTTCACTATTTCTCATATGGGTCTGATCTTGGTGTAGAGTACAGAGGAAGACAATTCACTTTCTCAGTCTGATCTATCAAAACTCAAAAAATTCTTGTGTTATTCATTCACCTTTTCCTTCACAATCAATTGATTCAAATATTCAAAATTGCAAAATCAGAGTTCCCCAACCCCCAATGGCCTTCAAGACACATTGGTAAGCATCAATTTATCAAAAACAAACAATTACAACCTTGACCCTTTCTTATTTCATCAATTGGTTATGACTATCCATAATATGCAGCTATAATGCCTATAAGCCACCAAACTACAATTTTTTCTTTCCAAGACACAAATATCTTCTTCAGCAATTGGAATGGATTTAGTAGGTTTGAATTAACATGAATAAACTCATTTTATTCCCAGGTACACAAACTTCTTATTCTAATTTCACTTCCTTCCCTAACTATTTGTAAAGCTTGTAGGTTTGTACATGAGACTGTCAGAAGTTTTCATTTTACTCATAAACTGAAAATAAAAATAAATCACATATTTAGACATCCATTAAAACTAATTAAAACACACCACACATTGGATGAATGTTCTTTGTAATATTTTAATCAAAACTTGTTGTTTCAGACTGTAATAGGATGAATTAGGCCTTGGATACAATAGGGGGTTATTGGTTCTTTGACCTCCAGACATAATTCCAACCTACCAACACTTCAAACCTCTTTAATTTGATGTGATCAAGCTTATGAGTCTACTAGAAGTTCAATTCCAAACACTTTTCTACAAACCCTAGAATTTATGCTTCAAAGCTTTGTGTTATCAGACTGTTAACATAATTTATAGTCAAAACTTTGATTTTTCCCCACCTTATCCTTGCTCTTCTGAATTAAAACCCTAGAAATATGTAAGTTCATGCTACCAAGATTCCTTCACCAATGTTTAGTAGATTTCAACAGCTAAATCAAGAGAAACATAATTTCAAATATCCCTATTTACCCTAGTGAGGGTTTTTAGCAGTCTGAAGTAAATCCACAATAACTCACACAAAATTAAACCAAATTTCATGAAACTTGAACTAAAACGAAGGTGATTGAAATATCTAACTCTTACAATCAATGAGAAACCTCTTCCTGCCCGTACAAGGCCATACAAAGCTTGAGAACCATGATTTTTTGTTTATGTTCATGAATCTCCATACCTCGTTTCTTATTTCTTTTAAATGCTATTTATCTAGTAGTTTATATAGCTTGTCTATATTTATAAGTCAGAAAACTTGTAAAATATATAATTTTTGGCATGGGAATGAAATTGGATTTTTGTTGATGTTTTTTATTCTCATGGACAAGTATTGAAGCACTTGCATGGGCGATAAAGCTTGTTTGGATAGGACCTGGAGACTTTTGAAAAGCCGGGCAAGGAATTTGGAGTTTTCTGCAACAAATTTGAAGTCAGCAAAGCCCTCTACAGCAAATTCAGAGGTAATTCAAAACCCTCATTGCTGAAATTAAGCTGATAGGAAAAATATGCATATTTTGTTCTCAATAGGTAAAATTCAAATGAATGTAAGATAGATATTAGAACAATGACTCATTATATCCTCTTCTTTCTATTATGGTCTCTACTAAAAGTGACTACTTTCAACAATGTTTTGGCATCTCTATTTTTAGATTTATGTTTTTTTCTTAAATCAAAAACTAAATTAATATTGGAATGCACAATATTACAGATGGATTAGCATCAAAGGTTGACTACTTATCAATATCATGCATATGGTGAGAGAGTAGCTGATGAGAGGAACATTGATAAATATCCATGTCCATGTAAAAACTGTCTTAGTGGAAAGGTCAAAAAAAGAAATATGATTTATCAACATATAATAAGATATGGGAATAGTGGTATAAGCCCTTGGGCTTACAATTATTATGAAGATATGATAGAATTGTAGACTGTGAGAGATTAAGAGACAACAAACATAGATGAAGTGGCACCAAACATAGATGAAGAGGCAAAAATGTTTGACAAAGGGTTTGAAGTTGATAGAATGTTGAATGAGGGTCTAAATGATGATTAGGCCAGGTCAATGGAGGATGCTTTAAAGCATGTGTATTCTAGTTGCAAGTTAATTCATTTGACAATAATCCTTTAAATTCTTAACTTGCAAGTGGTACATGGTTGGACATATGTGAGTGTAGATCAATTATTGGCATTATTAAGTTCATTGTTACCAGTTGAATCCACATTGCCAACAAAACGAAGTCAATGTAAAAATAAAATCAATAATCTTAGTTTGGGGTATGAAAACATCCACACATGTGTGAATGGTTGTGTATTATTTCGCAAAAATCTTGTAAATGAGAGTGAATGTCTGAAATGTCATGAAGTGAGGTATAGACAAGGGTTGAAATCAGTTGTGGTTCCTAGAAAGGTTCTTTGCCACTTTTCAATAATCCCTTGATTACTCTGAATGTATAGGTGTAGAGACATTGCTGAACTTATGCAGTGGCATACCAAAAATTAGAGAACTAATGGAAAACAATGACATGTGTCTGATTCTAAGACGTGGATGGAATTTGATAACAAATGGCCTGATTTTTCTCAAGATCCTCATAATATAAGGTTGGGTTTGGCTCTATATGGGGCGAACCCATTCTCAGATCAAAGTACTAAATGGTCAACTTGGCCAGTGTTTCTAATAAATTATAACTTGTCTCCATGGTTAGCAACTAAACCATTTTTCTTAATGTTATCATTGATTATACCAAGAAAGAAAAGTGTAACTTCAGATACAATAGATGTTTATCTAGAGTCATTATATGATGAGCTAATGGAATTGTGGAAAGGAATTGAAGAAATTCAATCTTTAAGGGATGTTTATTCAATCAAATTCACTTTAAGAGCTTCCTTATTGTTTATGATTCATGATCTTCCTGTATATGGCACATTTTCTAGTCTCTCTATTCATGGATACCATGGATTTTCTTCTTGCAAATTTAAGGATTTTGTGAGGCACTCAAGAATTTTGTGTAAGTGTATTTATTGTGGACATCGTGCTTACCTTAAAATGGATCATCCATATTGTCGACAAAGATGTTAAAAAAAATTACACAATAATTTATTTACTCAATTGCATTTACACATTTATATTATTAATCTTACTATTTGTATGCCATTATTATATGTAGAAAATATGAATAAGAGAATCAAGCTTGGATGCAACATTGACCTCAAAAGCCCAGACATCATGATTTGATTAGAGGTGATTCTTTTCCAAAATTTGAAGAATGGATTGCTAATGCAATCAGTGATGCAAAAGAAGAAGGTCAAGATATAACAACAGAGGAAAGTGAGCTTTCACAACCTCCACATTTATGGGCTATGCATTTTAGTGGAATGTGGGCATATGGTAGTCATTTAAGAGTGGAAGAAAAAGACAAAGGAAAGACAAATTATGATTGTGTTGTTAGTGCTGAATTTCTTCATGAAATTGAGAAGAAATTTTATGTTGGATTCATCCAAGAAATTATTCAAGTGGATTTTGGTGAAGATAGTCCTATACTATTAAAATGTAAGTGGATCCGACCATTTGCAGTACAATTTGATGAGTACGGATTTTTACATGCAAATACACGACAATTTTTTTCAGAGACAGATGAGTCATATGTTTCCCCTCTTCAAATTAACCAATAATTTATAATTGATGATGTAAGAAGCCTAGGTTGGTCATATTTCATTCAAATAGAGTCTCGTTCGAAATGGAAATTCATGGAAGTTGTTGATGTAATGCTTGATGGGCAATATGTTAATTTACAAGAAACATTTGAAGAAGTGGATGAATACAATGAGGGACTGTTTGAAGAAGAGATTTTGATTACCAATGAAGAAATTGGAAGAGAGAATGTATTGCATGTCACAAATGAGGATGAGGAAGAAAATCAAGTAGATGTAGACATAAGTGATCAAGATTTTGATCTTGCTAGCAATGCAGATGATTATTGATGAGCCCCATTTTATGACCTTTTATTTAAGATTTTTATGTTGTTTTAAGACTATTTTATGTTTTAAGGACATGCACCTTCAGACTAATACCCATTTCAAAGCATTAATGTTGAACAAATTTTCTATACGAATGCAATATGAATATTTTTTCATATAAAAATGAGGATGCAATATGAATATGTTTTCATATATAAATGTTGTATGCAATATGAATATGTTTTCATATATAAATGAGGATGCAATATGAATATTAATATGAATGAAATATGAATATGTATACCATCATTTATTTACTTTGACAATGATCTTTTCTTGATAGCTCCTCTGGATCATTGCTTCCACTATCATGACAGGATGTTATAATAGTCCTTGACCATTGTACTTTGACTCATTGCTATGACTGTTATAATGCGTGTACTGTTCTGATTCATTTGTAAAAAAAAAAACCTTCACTCATTAAGTATGTGATGCAAAGGTAGGGGTTGTTCAAAGTTCTCAATCTATTAGGACATTGGTTTTGTACTCCATCACTTAGACACCCTTGAGACACTACTTGGGTTTTGTGGCTTGGACCTTCTTTAAATTTTGGAACAATATCTTAGGTTATTGTTCACATACATGTTTAGGCAGCGACATCAGAACAAAAGACCTTTGGAGACCAAATTCAATGTCATATGCTCATCCTTTGTATTTAGGACTGCTCTCATTGATTGGTCAAAATCTCTCTGTTTCTTCCACTATCATTTCACATCGCTATTTTTTATTGTCTCTCAATGTCATTCTTCATTTTCTTGACAATTTTATATATCCTTGTGGTCATGATCATGAATATGACTTGTAACTCATTATTTCAAAACAAAGAACACAAATTGCAGTACCAAAAATACCCTACCTGCATAAGTTTTCATCAGTCAAGATTGCCTTGTGGGAAAGAGTTCATATGAACAAATCAATTTTTGGAATTCATTTAACACCCTAGAGCTTCCTCCAAATGTTGTCCTTGACAAGTGAGCGACTGTTATTTTTTTTCAACAACAAGTTACAACCCTTCTACACATGATATTTACTATATTTCTCTGAGGCTTGCCACATTATCTCATCTTGACCATCTCTTAGCTCAACATTCCTCTCTTTCAACACCTAGGAAAGCTGACGCCTGGACCAACATTATCTGTGAACCATCCTGAAATAAATTTGTGCATGCTCTGTCTAGTGTTTATGTTTATGGTAGAAACATTATTTATTTATTTTTCTTTGTAATTTTTGTTTTAACTTTCTATAGGATTTCACATGTTTCTTTGAAGCTCTGCCAGAAATTTTGTAGTGATTTAGTTTTCATATTGTTTCTGATGGATTAATCTGACATTGAAAAATTCTCTGAGATACATGTATGTACTATATAAACAAAAAATTCTAAATCAGAGAACTCTGACGCTCACACTTGCAGTTGGTCACTTTGTAGAAACCCTTACCCTTTATACTAACACAAACCCATATAAACATGTTCAATGTCCATTAATATTTAACTATTGGTTCTATGTTCAATGTCTAGTGGTAAATGGATTCATTTAGCCAACACTTTTTCCAAATGCTCTGTATTATTTATGACAAAATATTTATGTTTGAGGAGATTTCTTTACATTACTCGAGTCATGAACATTATATTGTGCATAGTCTCATTCTTTTCTAGTACAGTTACTTTGTTTTTTGAACTCAGAGACCTAAAACTTGATAAGTTCTCAAATTTATTGATTGATTCGTAGGCTATAACCTTTTCCCATCTACTTTATCATTAGTTAAGTTGTTCCATGCTTTAATGTATATGGTGAATATTCCTTAGGATAACTACTATATCTAGTGAGGTGTCTCATGATGGTAATTACAAATGAAACTATTTTATGTTGATACAAAATGATCATGATTTACTACCATGTGTATGCAAACAAAACCCTAATAAAAATTTCATGACAATTTGAGAATAAAAGTTAATCAGAATACTTAACATCAAATCCTCCTCTCATTTTCTTTCAAAGGTTACTAAAAAAATTAACTCTTTTGGTTTTTAAACTTGGATGTTTCATTAGGAAGAGGACTTCGTTTCTCCTAAATTTACTACATTAATGTCTTAGCATGAATTGAAACCGTTTAAACCTGACTTACTTTTGAAGTTGTGTTTTGTTAGAATGGGAATGGCCACGATTGCAATAAACAAAAAGTGAATTGGATTGTTTCATTTTCTCTCGTGTTGTACTGATTATAATCCCTTGCAAAGATTTAAATTACATAGGAACAATTGTATGAAAATTATAACAACTTCAAAAATAAATCAAGTTACAATGATTTTACATTATGTGAAGGCATGGAAAAAATTTAAATTTGCAGATATTCCATGTGATATTCCTTGTCTTCCTTATCCATACCTTCACTATTAAGGATACTATTTTTTTCTCAAAAATATCCTTCTTGATGTTTTGTCCCATATTTTCATCTAAAGAGGAGTCTATTCTTTTCCTCCAGTTTCTAATCCTAACAAGTACCTATGAGATTTTTATAATTGAAATTCCTAGATGCTCAACTAGAGGTATTCTGGTGGACAATTATGATATAAGGATACATTTCTAGTGAAGTCTAATCAAGAGGTGAAAAAATAAAAATTCAACACAAGGGATAAGGTCCTAGGTGTAGGCATGTCACTAATAGGTGGGTTGGAAGAAAAGTGTCAATTTGTAAACAATAAAAATTAACATTATGACTACATATTCATGGCATGAACAAAAGAAAGTATAAAATGGAGTAACAAGGGAGAGTATAAAATTTTATCCCATACATTTTCTCCCATTTCGAGTGCATTCATCCCATAGAGACTAAGATATAACTGCTCATTTCCCACAAAGATCAGATTATCTATTAAACAAAAGAACAGAGGAATGAAGCCAAAAGACCAGGAACACCAAATTTATCACTGACCTAATGGTGAATCCGCATCCAATGTGAAGGACTCCTAATTCCAATCCCAAGATTTGATGGATTGATTCAAATACATTGCTAAGTTTTTTATGCAACTAGCATTTCTATAGGGCACTATTATTTAATATCCATTGACTGAAATACCCACAACATACATTATTGGCTAAAACGCAACTAACAAGTTCTGAAAGATTGGTCCCTTGCTAGCAACTAGAAAATTGACCATGACACAAAATAAAATTGGAAGAAGATTTTTCTATTTATCAATGGCATATGCTCCAAATAATTCTACTCTGAATCCCAGATCAAATATTCTATTAAAAAGTAACTAAAATGCAGATATTGTACTTTCTAGAACATATTTTTTTAAATCTATATTGAAAAGTGAATTCTACCAAATTTGTCATTGTGATTACTTTTTGCAGAATTGTTTGTCCATCGATGAGCTACTTAATTTGGCATAAATAGGAATGAATTAATATTCATCTGGTGCACATTGTTCCCACTCCTTCACCAAGCCATCCACTGTATGAAGCTTGACTTGCCAAAATACTTGTAGCATTAGTTTCCTTTTACACCAATTTCAAGGAGAATCAACTTAATTCATAGCTATAGAAAACTATTTTTAAATGTGAAATGATAAGTATCTTACACAAATCATACCAATGAAAACCATACTCCCCTATATTTGTACAATGACTTTGAACAAGTAAGCACCCATAAGAAAAATGTGCTACAATAAAAATACATTAACCCTGGTTACAGTGGCCACATTACAAGCTATACAATTCTAATATATCACATACTTAAGAAAGTAGACTAGTTTGTACACTCTTGTCTAGTAAGTGTTGCAGGAGATCAATGAACAAACTCCTACAAGAGAGCACTGTTAAAACTTGAGACAAAAACATTGGACATAAATGACCTTGAAAAAGTAATTAGTAATTAAGAGACACATCTCTTTACCCTTATGACAAATTTTGGATATGGGAGACAAGTTCAGGTATGACTTACATCTCTCTAGACATCTCTGAATTTCTCTTGGATAGATTCAGAGACATTTAAGAGATATATAATGTAGCAAGTGGTACAAGTGATGATAGTTACACATTTTACAAAGTGTACAATACATTTATATGCTTGAAACACACTTTCACACCCCAGTAGTTGCACATTTTACTAAGTGTACAACACATGTATATGCTTGAAAGATATTTTCAAGCCAAAGTAGCCATCCTTGTCTTCCAAGGACAATTTCACATTTTCATGCCTATGAAACACTTTCATGGCTCTTTGAACACTACCAAGATTCTTGAGACACTACTATTTCTAATTGTCTTGATTTTAATTGTCCATCATCTTCCTAGCAAATATTCTTTGAGAGTAATGCTACATGTTAGCACATGGAATCTTAAAAACATTACACCCTTTCATATGCAGTTGCCACATTCTTGATAGAGAGGCATGCAAAAATGTAGCTCATGAGCAAGTACCATTCATCAAACTATAGAAGATTGATTTATTTTTTATTTTTTATATATTGATTATGTGGTTAGGACCGTATGATTTGGACATCATGGGTGGGGTCAATATTACTCCTTTTTAGATTTCTTTAAACCATGTTAACCTTCAAATGAAATACTATGATGACATGCAATTCTAGTTGGCTCTTAAGTAATGTAGATGCCAAGAAACTATGGTAATTTACACTAAATAATACCAATGTGACCACCACTATCTACTCATGAATACAAGAATCCTAGAGAGAGAATTGATGGGAAGGAACATTGGGGAGAAATTCATTGAAATATGCTACAAAAACAACATTGACAATAGTGATAAAAAATTTCACCCCGAACTCAAATCCCTCCACTACAAAATCATTGGTGATTAATATAGCATAGATGTGAGGTTGTAGTGTTACGATGACAAGGTAAATTAAAAATCAACCCATGTTTACAATCTCAAGCATATAGTCCAAGCTCAACCTGCACTACGATAAAGGGTGCCTATAACCTTACCATTAATTTACTAATTAAAAATAATCATAAACTTGTATTTAATGCAATTTTTGTTACGGTTAATTATCTTTGTATCAAGTTGCTAATTTATACATTATTGGTTTTTTGGACATCAGGAAATGAGGAAAAATAATTTAAGGTACAAATTAGATGATAGTGATCATAATGCTGAAATTCCAATGAAAAATTATGAGCGCTTTCGTGAAGAACGTTTGGCCAAGAATAATGAATATTTATCGCATCTTGGTTTGACAAATAGGAAAGTTGTAAATCCAATAAGTAGTATATTATTTATTTAATATTGTTTAATGAAAATTTATAGGCAAGAGCTTTATGGATATAAGACATGATATGTTATATTGTTTTGTTTTACAGGCAAGAAAAAGAGTGTAGAGAAAATATAGAGAAAAAACAAAAAGAAAGTAAAGATACATTGTTGCCAGCTCGTAGAAGCCAATGCATAAAGGATGTGTTTGAAGTGAAATCTGCAGAGACCATTACTGATATACCTAATCATGCCACACTTGATGTGGCCAAGGAGCATGAAGTTCTGGTTAATGAAAGTCATGAAGAGATTTCGCTTGCATCTGATGTGCCTCATAGTCCACCTATTGCATCTACAATTTTTGATGGAATTAGTGGATCAGCTAGAAATATTGGTAGTGGTTCAATAGAAGACTTTCTTGATTTTGTTAAAAGATAAAGATTGAGTCAAGATTTATACAGATCTATAGAGAGGAATGCAAAAGAAAGAATATTAGAAGGGAAGAAGCCATTCTTGGTTGAGGTATCAAGAGATGGTTTACCCTTTGGAAAAAAATGTTGCAAGGTGGACCTCTGAGTTGGGCATAAGATGTAGGGCCCATTTGGATATTTTCAAATCAAATTTTGCACAACAAGATCCATGAAATGTGGAATATGTTATACAAAAAATGGAAAATGCCTTTGACACTATTGGTGGAAAAATATCTAGAAAATATTACAAGCACAAGATGAGACTTCTGATGAACAATTTTAGTTACAATTGTAGAAAAATAATCATGGGGGGAAATGAGAGGTTAGACTCCACTCTATCTCCCAAATAGTGGGAGGCATTGAAAGAAAGTATGTGTTTTGAAGAATATTTGACAAAGAGTAATAGAGGCAAGAGAGCAAGAGATAATGTGAGGGCTGAATATACATTTGGCCAAGGCGGGTTGCAGGCCAAAATGGACAAATTTGGAGTAAGTGTATGGATTTTTTGTTCAATTTACATTGTGTTATTTATTTCAATTTTTTATTGAACTGACTATATGTTGGAATGACATTGTATTTTAGGTGGAAAACAATAATGGAGAAGCAAGTGTAGAAGATATTGTTAATTATATGGCAACACTAGATCATACTAAATCTAAGAGTAGTATGAAGTGGAAATCTAGTTCATCAACAGAGATTTCACAACCATTTGTTGAACGCCCAGTAAGAGCCTCTCCAAATCATGTCAACTAAAATGAAGAGTACCAACATATAATGAGTTGCTTACATGGTCTCACCAAGAAAGTTTCGCAGTTGGCTACCTTTGTTAAGTCTATAGTTTCTGCATGGAATGACCATAATTTCATGGATTCAGATCAGGTAAGAGGCTATCCCTCAATATTTTGATTCTGAACTATATCATTTTTTTGCATACTCTTTCTCTTATTGTTTATTTTTCTTTTGTTGAGCTCTTCATAATTGTCTTACTCTGTATGTTTTTATAGTTGCAAAACAATTATATGAAACAATTATATGAAAGCGGAATGAAAAAGAAAAGACCTTGTCAATAGAGCTCTCAACAAAGCTATGCAACTTCAGGACAACATTGATAGTGATTATGCTAAATTCAAGGAGTATGTACATGATACTTATAGTACTAGTGGTGTTGAACTTGAGGTGAGTGCTATGAAACATTAATTTTCCTTGATTCTAAAACCCTTCAAGTGGAAGAGAAGCAGAAAAGATATAGGAATTCTTTAGCGTACCAAAATGTTTCATTTTAAAGTACTTATCAGTTCATCTTATTTGAAGTTTCAGCAACATGACAGATTATTTTTTAATTTTGGTTGCTTTGGGTTTGAGCATAGGTCACAACCAGGATTGTATATCAGATTCATTTATGATTTATTTTAAATCTAAAATGTTTGGTATGTGAAATGAGTGCATTTTAAACATCATTTTCAGCCATGTAATTTTTTGCATAAAATATTAAAAATTATTATTCCAAGCACTATACCCTCTAGTTTACTTGAAATCCTATTTGTAATGCTATAAAATATATGTCTATCAATATGTGTTGTGATCAAATAAAATTGAGGTACAATAGTCCCTAATGTTGTATGGTGCCTTCTATAATAACCAAAATCATTAATATCTATCAATATCAAATGGTATGGGCATGGGTGTTAGAGTCATTCCAATTCCATTTAATTTCTTTGTAGGGATACTATAAGGAGCAGGGACAGTGACAAAGTCATTAAATCCATTTGAATTCTTGTTTTGAGGACCCTGTTGGTGCAAGGGTATTTACTTAAAATCAAACTATAAGAAGAACAAAGTGATATTGTCTGTACAGACTACCTTGGAGGTCTCTAGTTCACATTTGGTGCTTGGTTGTTATGCTTTGTGCTCTCAGTGGCATTTCTGCATTTTCCATATACTATTATATTGTCGTTGATTTTACAACAGTGCTAGTGGAAATTTCATTTAGTTTTGCTTTCATATTTTTTTTTGTTGGAGAAACCTTTTTTCTATTGCAACATTTTCTTTATAAAAGTGGGAGCCACTATTATAACTTGGTACAAAACCATTATAATCTTAGGCAACTATTTTAGTATTCTTCAGAAGAGTTGTTTTGGCCATGATTACTTTGTATCCTAGCACAAAGTATGTGTGTAGTTAAGCCAATTTAAGTATCTCATCACCAGCTACAATAAAATCTTATAGTGGATTGATGAACATTTAGTAAATGGACATAATCCATTAAAAAAAAACATATATTTTTTTTAAAGAACATGTATTGGACTATAGGATGACTATAGGATGTTTTGTATACTACCAAAAGGTTTCCCACCAACCAAATCTAATTGCCCCTCATCACCCACTCCTCTCTAGGTCTCATCAAGCAAAATTTACTCTCTGACCAATTCCTCCCACTAACATAGGAAAAAAAAATCAGATTTTATAGAATACTTGTGTAGCAGCTTATTTGTGAGGAAAGTATCACCATAAGATAGAATGTTTAACAACCATAATATCTTGGTTTTATTTACTTTCTTCTAATCATCAATTTAAATTGATATAGTAGTTATGAGAAAGTTAGTGAGGATGAGCTCTATTAGTGTGTTACATGACATGGATATAACACATACCCTGAAGCTTTTTGAGATAGGAAATCCATGGTTTGGGTATGACCACCAAGATCTTTACTTCCATGTGATACCTTTATATGAAAAATATTTTGGAGACATTTAAAGTTTATATTACCTTTAACATGGTTGCATGGCTCTACTTGTACTCCTAAGGTACAAATATTATAAAAAAGAGCCCACTTGAATATTTGGCCAAGTCTATGCAAGACTCATGAATCTTCCATACCATACCCACCAATAGGCTTGTAGTGTATGTATTGCCCAGAAAGGAAAGGCACACTCTTATTAATCACTTTTAAAACTGCAAAACAAGGGTTAATTTGCAGCAACAATATGTTTTTCTTCATAGATTCAAAATTGGGGAGCATTTTTCAAAAGAAATCTGGTTTTGTTTTCATCAGTAGTACCAATCATGGAATGAAATTTTTCTCATCAGAAAATCAGAATTTCTTAGATATTTTGGGGAGGGGGTGAGGGGAGGGAGTGAAATTTAAAATACATTATGTGTTTTCTAATTTTTTATTCTATCTGGTGTTAGTTTTTTTTGGGCTTGCATTTACTAGTCCAATTACAAAACAAGTGGCATTTGTATTAATAGAGGGTGACATTTTGGGAATGAATGCTCTAATTTTCAACTTTATTTAAAGATTTGGTTGGTTGAATCTGTTCCATGACATAAATATGTGCCATGTTTTTTCTACTTTGTTTTTGACAGCCATACATGATATACAACAATCAATTATTGATTCAGTGATGCACACTCCTATGATCCAATGTAGTTTCTCCAAGAACCGCATTTCATCTAACAAAATTTTATTTTAATCAGACATTATGTAGTTACATTCCAAGTGGAAGATCTTTTTCTCGGATTCTTATTTCTTGCCCATCAATGAGATAGCAACACAATCATTGTTAAAACACTCAAATGACATTGTATCATTCATTGTTATTTTTTTCATGAAATGATAGTGTGGTAAAATTATAGCCTTTTTAGATACCCAAAGACAAAAACTTTAAAATCTTCTTATTTTGCATTCTTACAATTTAATTTGTGAGGTGTTCAATGTGTTGCAATAAATGAATTGTACAACAGTTTTAGTTTATCTTTGGTATTTTTGGAAACATTTTCTTAGCTTTGATATTTTCCCACTTGAATTTTAAGGTAATGAATTTAAGACCCTCGCATAATTTTATTGGAGGCCTTTATTTATTATTCTTTTCATATATAGCTACTTGAACCTTAAATGACATAGTTGTTGTAATCACTCCACTTTCATGCTCATTGAAGTTTAGTATAAAGCTACTTGGATATATTCTACTGAAAAATAGTTAATATTTAATGCTTGTTGTTATTTAAATTGTTTAAATAAAGCTACTTGGATATATTCTACTTCCCCTACACCCACACCATATGCAACCACAAATCACTCCTCTCACCACACAAAAAAATCAGCAGGGGGAAAGCAAGAGTAGGCATGACCTGTGTAATGAGATCCCCAAAGCAATAACTCCCCAACAGGCGCGACCAAAGAGAGGAACACAGTTTAGTTATTAGAATACCTTTTTGATCTGCAAAACACTATACTCCCATGCGCATGTAAGGAGACAGAAGGGAGGGAAGAGATCCATAAAAATCTGATCAAAGAATTGGAAGTAATGTGCAGCCATAAAGGTTATTCACCATGCGCATGGGAGGAGGAAGAGAGACATGGCGAAACAAGGGAGAGTCAGCTCCCCAAGTGTGTGGGAGGGGGTAGGTTCCTACATAGCCAGTTGAGGGTGAGGAAGCTTAGGCGAGCCGGTAAAGAAGGAGATGTTTGTTGTCTCATTTCCACCCAACCTCTACACACGCAGCCACCAAAAGAAGTTCCCTCTCACCCACGTGTAAAAGGGAAGGGCAGAAGAAGGTGTGGCTAGGGAGGAAGATAGTTAACTATTGCATGAGATATTGTATTGTTAGCTCTCTATGATGTGTGTAGTAGGAAATGAGAGGTCTCACACTTGTGAGGTTAGAGGAGAACTATGTGCGGCCTAGAGGACAGAGTGAATTTGAGGAAAAAAGAATTCTCTATTCCCATCATACAACAGTAAGATAATTAAGAGCAAAACTGTAGAAGGGAAGTGCATCAGGAAGAGAGAGAAAGGAAGAACAAACAAGAAAGAACAGTTGCAGATTTGGAAAATAGGGAGCAAAATATGTTGATTAAGATACATGCTCAAACACAGAAAGAACAGAGGAAACAAAGAATCAAATCCAAATTCAAGAATTATTAGGTAGAATCAAATAAGCATTATTTAAATTCATGATCATAGTCTATCTAATTGGAATCATTTTCTTTATTTATGGTATTTAGATCTATTGAAAATCAGGAAAGATAAATCACTATTTTATCAAATTTAGGAAAAAGATCAACATCAAACTGGAATTTTACCAGAAAATCGTTGAACAATTTGAAATAGAACATTGTAGAATAAATTGAATAGAAACTAATCAAAACAATTGATTTATTATTTTAGCAAGATTCAGATTTAGGAAAGGATTCACATAGAAAAACGTATTTTTAAACTAGATCTGAAAAAGCTCCAAAAAATCAAAATTGTCGAAAAGAGATAAATTTCCAAAACAAAAAGAAATAGAAAGATAGGGAAATAATTGCTGAATTATACAAATGAAGGTTATGGAATAAACAAGATTTTATTTGATAAGATTAAATATCTTTAAGTTCTTAACATTGATTGAAAAACTTAGGTGAATTTGTCAATTTTAAGATTGATATTAAATTGTTACTAAATTGAAGTGTTAATGGGAAGTGTTTATGTTCATGAAAACATAACACTTGAATGAAAATACAAAAACCAGAAAAAAAAATTAGAATAAAGTAAAGATATAATTATTTCAAAAGGAAACGAATTAGACAAAGATTATATTGAAGAGTAGATGAATCCCACGAGTAATTGAACTGAAAGAATGTGTGCTCATGTATTCCTGATTAAATATGTACTTAGATTACATACTTGAGATACACCTTCTTTTATTAATTTATTGTTTGAGTTAAATATTGATTTAATGGTACTTGTGATTTAAAACGATGAGAATACTGCAATAGTACCATTTTTGGTTGAAACAAGATTGCGGTTAAATTATTTTTGAAACATTATATTTATTGAATGGGACCATGCATGCTTGATAAATGAATGTGCATGTCATATTTTGGGGAAAGTTACCTTCCGGGACGGGTGTCGAATATGGGTTAATAGAGAGTGTAGTTTTTCTTTTCCAAAACTGCTTTATTTGTCGTGCATGAAATTTTACTTGGCCAAGTAATGTAAGGACCATTGAAATAGATGGAATTATTGAACTCTCTACAATACCCTAGTATCGAATTTTCTTGTTTCTTAAATGATTTAGAAAAATAAAAATGCTTGTGGTTTTATTAGTTATACTAGGCACGCACCAGATTCCATCTTGCTCGTAGACTGCTTTTTGTTAAGCGATTCATGCAAGGTCGGGTATTTCTTGAATGACTAAGGAATTCCAAGGAAGTGTAAGCTTCGAGGTTGGGCAGAAAAAGTGTCTAATCCTTGCTCTCATCTTCTTTATGAAGATTAGTTGTTGGATTGAAGATCAAAGGATGCCATCTTCTCTTATGTTTTATTTATTCTTGAAATATGTAAATGAAGAGCTTAAGGTGACTGATTTCCTAAGTCTCAAATTGTAACTAATATTAAATCCTTTATTGTATATTATCAAAATTGTGTATTATGACACATGTATGTTTTAGACTGAAATTGTATATGAATCTATCTTATCGACTATATGTCATTGTTTTGGAATCGACTAAATTTTAATGAGGTCTGAATCAATGAGTAGTCGACCTTATTTTGAATATAAATGATTTTATTTAAAGTATTGTCGATTCTTGGAATTTGAGAGTTTCATACTTTACATTTGGTATCAGAGCAACCAAGTTCTGCACTACAACCTATGAGCTCATTGCTTAATAATGCGTAAACCTTATCAGAAGATAAAGGTTGAAAAGTCCTTGTGCCAGAATGGAAAGAGAAGAGAACTTAAGGAAGTAAAAAGGAAGAAGTAAGCATTAGTAGCTTGTGTAAATTGGGGCTAGTTAAAGATTCGTCCCTAGAATCAGAATTCCTAAACCATCAACTTATGATGAAATCTAGGATTGCCAAAGATTATGCAATCAGGTTAGGTAGGAAGGTTAGGAAGATTAACCTGTACATACATGACTCTAAGAAAAAGATAATGAGTAGGTACGAGATAAATTGAATTGTAGCAACCTACAATTGTGGGAGAGTCATAAAATTTTGGATTAGTGTAATCACTATGAATCTATGTATGCAAGTCAAAATATATTAGATTGTTCAAGTAGGATATGAATGAAGGAAGTATCCTCAAGGGATGGGGAATTTATGACTGGAACTCTTGTATTAGGATAAAGATCTTGTTAGAAAAGAGTTAGTACCGAGGAATTGAGAAAAGACCAGAACGGTCAGAAGAAACAATCAATGAGGTTATTGAAGTCTTGGAATCAAACAACCTATGAATAATGGTTCCAAAAGGGAAAAAGGAATGCAACATGGCTTTATGTGTTAGGACACTAGAATTTGCAAGGAAAGCAATACTTTGAGTTTAGAAGTACATCAACAAAAGAGGTTTGTGGGTAATGATATTCCTCCATTAAAAAGGATATTAGAAAGAAGATAGAATGTATTGGTTGCTAAATATTCATTGGATATCCTACTGAATAATTCAATATGTTGAATCTGTGAGATAAAAGAAAACAATGAAAAATCTAAATTTGCGAAAAGTGTATATAAGGTATGCCATGAGGTAAGGATAGGGAGATAACTTGATTATGATAAGAAATATGATCATTTATGGGATTGGCAAGGAAAGATCTAAAAGACTCGTGATTGGAAGAAAGTGTCTCTATACTCCTATATACTTTATATAGAGAATTTAAATAATGATGTTATTTTGATATGAAATATATTCATGTCATGAAATGATTCGACACTAAAGTTTACTATGCTAAGAAACCTACGGACAAGGAAAAAAAAGGTTAGCTATTTAAGCCATTGAGATGAAGTGTAAAATAAAGTAAGATGTGATGTTATGTGAACCACAGCAAAATCTCTTAATGAGAATCATTAGATCACTTTATTACTACAGTACTCTTGAATGAAACCTCGGGTTAAAGATAACCTAATTGGGACAAGAAGTCCATTCAATAAAGAGGGAGACTTTAAGATTAGACTTAAACCTATTAAGTGGGATTACATATTGGAATTATTCTTTAACACCCATAATTAGGAATTAAGCTAGAATGAGTTGTATATTGGATCTTGACTATAGCCATATAAAGTGGAGAAATGTATAAACAATCGGACTAGTCAATAATTAAGGATTCCATCCTAAGAATTGGAAGGGAATATTGGGTTTAAATATTTTCCCATGTGATTGATTATTATTGGAATTAATGAAACTCTATGAGGATAGAAGCTTAGGAGGGATGTCTGGTAAGTTAAAGAAAGTCGTATTATTGATAAGACTTTACTTTAAGTAGCTCTTATATTAAAAGAGAAACAATTTCAAAAGAAAGAATCTATTGTCATGACAAAACATCATAGACTTTTCACTTAGCTAGAAATGTTGAAGATCTTATGGAGAATAACATCAGATTTGTTACTTGTGCTCAAAATGAAATACTGAAGTTGGGACTCTCTTATAATTAAGAAATTAATGGATTTGAGTGCTTATGTTTGATGATCAGGTATGCAATTGAATTGGTTATTATCTAGAGATCAATGTGATTGAATGGGGATTATTACTCAAAAAGTAGTACTAGATTTAAGCAGGAAAATAGATTGAGTTAAAGGATGAAATGCATCTTTGAAAATAATCCAAGGATAAAAGAAAATCCAAGGTATGGATGTCTTGAGATAAATGAGAACTATCTCCGATAAACCCATAACCATTTACATGAAGATTAATAATGGCATAAGGTCAAAATAGGTTATCGCTTAGTCAAAGGATAAACTATTGTTAGATATAAAAGAACCTATGTGTCCAAAATTTGGAAGATTCGAGAATGAAACGAGAAAAATAATGTCAAGGATAGGATATAGGATTGACAAAAGGAATTGTCAGATAAGGGTCCACTATCATCTGGAAGAAGATAGAGTAAGAAGTTGCACAAAACATAGCTAGGTAATATCTAGTATGCCAAGAAATGAAGACCGGAAGTCATCATTGGTAAGACTTGTAACTCACTTGAGATTCTAGAAGGAAAATGGTAAAATATAAGACAAATTGGTCTATCTTTGATTAGTAGAATTAACATAATGTTCTAGTGGATGGACTCATCAAAGAAACCAATAGGTTTTTGAAACTCGACTTATAGGATTTTGATCCTAAATAATGTATTGTGGATTGTGGGTAAGTAGTTGCTTAGTAAATTTGAAAAGTTATTTCAGTTTAGCAAATAATGATAGGGTTGTGTAAACCAAAGTCATACCATGAGACAGTTATTTGAATAAATGTGCATTATATTATTTTAATCAAATAAGTAAAATGGTGGACTAAATCTTGAATGATTTGTAAAATTATAAAATTGGTGTCTGGACTACTATATGGAAAGAAAGGAAACTCTATTAAAGCTCAAAAAGGCTTGGATATAATCATAGACTTGTTAAAATGTTAAAAATGAAATAATAGATAGAAGTGATCGATTAGACTTAATTAATAACAAAGCTTAAGTGTGGAGCAGTATCAAAATTGATAAGTGTCTAGGAGCAAGGTTATGCTCGTGATAGACAAGTAATTAAGGGAAAGTTCTTTATGGTAAGGATAATGAATGTGTAAGTGGCGGATGGACTCGGTTTATGAGTTGTCTAAAGGTGTAAGTACAAAGGAAAGGATTGGACCCATTATGTAGTGTACAATACATCGACATTCCTCTTCCATTTGGGCTATACTAAAGATAAATGCATGGACCAATGAATTCCGATCACTAAGTGTAGTTATTATTATATATTGGATGTATAGATTGAATAAAGCTCTTTGGGAGAGTAAGTATGTGTGAAACCTACAGGATTTCCCTATCTGATAGTAAGGACACTTGAGGTAAGGTCTAGAAAAGACATGATTACTGTATTGAATAAATGTTTTGTTAATCTTATGTATTTTGGGAAATCATCAAAGTTGGCTCTGAGATTTGTGAGACCCTTTGATGTATTGGAATTCTTTAATCCAGTTGCTTATAGACTAGCGTTAACTAGGATAGTACTCGGTACAAGGTCTAGTGGGACCAGCATCCTGAGGATAGTGCTACATCGGAGGATTTTGAGATGATTGTCTGTCATTTTCCTCATTTGTTTTCTTAGAGTAGTATTTGCTTAATGTATAAGATATTTGATACTCTAGTTTTTGATTCACATGTTGTGAACTTTGATAGCGTGGACGCTACTATGATTTGTTGAGAACTATGTTGTTAGTTACTATTTCATTATGATTGAGATACTATGTTTCATGATTGGGATAGTATGTCTTATTTATGGTGATGTTATGCTTATTGAATGATTAATAAGGCATTGAGACGGTGTCTCTTCCAAGAGGGGAAGGATGTCATCTATGGATTTTATCAATTAATTTAATGCAATTAATAATCATGATGTCGCTATTTAAATTGAAGTTAAATGATTATTTTAAATGAAAGATAAATTCAAATGAAATTGAATATTGAAATGCATTTATATTTTAGTTGGGGTTTGTCATTGCTAATGTAAACTCGAGTGCAAGTGAATGCAAGAACAGGTGAACATGATTGTAGGCGAGAACAACAATCAGGTAGAGTCATTTAGCCGATTGATGTTTATGAGTATGATGGAATCATAACACTCACTTAGATAATATTTTTAATGCATTTTTTGTTTATCATGTTTACAATTTTTTAAGCTAGTTTTAATTTAATTTCTCAAAAATTGTGAAAAATGCATGCTGATTTAAAATGACGATTTGGTTAAATTTGATGAAATTGATTAAAATTAAATTATTGGATTTCTTTTTTATATATTTTATTATTGTTTGAAAATAAAATGCATGTATTTTGAAACTTAAATGAAATAGAGTTTATTTCGAAATTTAATAAAATATAATTTAAAAAAATGGTGTTTCAAAGTTATTTGTTTTTAATTTGAAAATTATGAAATAGGAAAAGATTTAAAATTAGAAATTAAACAGATATTTCAAATAGCTAAAATGGAGAAATTGAAAACAATTTAGAAAACAAATTCACATGCAAAATTGGAATTTGCATTCAAAAAAAAAAAAGAAACTTCAGTTAACGAACTGAAGAAATATCTTCAATTAATTGGAGAAGCAATGAGATTTTTGAAACTGGGAGTAGAAATTGATCTGGAGATCAATCTTATTTTCTGGATCTCATTTTCTTGTTAATATCAATGCATGGCATGGAAGAAGAGGAGATAGAGGAGGAATTCGAAATTGGAAGGGAAAAACATAAAACAAATCCATTTTTGTGAATTGACAGAAAAGAGAGAATAGTTTTTACATGGTTTTTGATTGGCTTTATCTGAGAGGGAGGAGAGTTATTTGGAAATGAGTTACTTCCCCTACACCCACACCATACACAGCCACATGTCACTCCTCTCACCACGCACAACAATCAGCAGGGGGAAGGCAAGAGTAGGCGCGACCTATGTAAGGAGATCCCCAAATCAACCACTCCCCAACAGGTGCGGCCAAAGAGAGGAGCACAGTTTAGTTAGTAGAATTCCTTTTTGATCTGTAGAACACCACACTCCCACGCACATGTAAGGAGACAAAAGGGAGGGAAGAGATCCATAAAAATCTAATCAAAGAATTGGAAGGAATGCATGGCCTTTAAAGGCTATTCACCATGTGCATGGGAGGAGGAAGAGAGACATGGGGAAACAAGGGAGAGTCAGCTCCCCAAGTGCGTGGGAGGAAGCTTAGGCGCACCGATAAAGAAGGAGATGTTTTTTGTTTCATTTCTGCCCAACCTCTACACACACAGCCACCAAAAGAAGCTCCCTCTCACCCACATGTAAAAGGGAAGGGCATAAGAAGGCACGGCTAGGAAGAAAGATAGTTAAATATTGCATGAGATATTTTATTGTTAGCTCTCTATGATGTGCGTAGTAGGAAATGAGAGGTCTCACACTTGTGAGGGAAGAGCAGAACTAAGTGTGGCCTAGAGGAGAGAGTGAATTTGAGGGAAACATAATTCTCTATTCCCATCATACAAGAGTAAGATAATTAAGAGAAAAAATGTAGAAGGGAAGTGCATTAGGAAGAGAGAGAAAGGAAGAACAGACAAGAAAGAACAGTTGTAGATTTGGAAAATAGGGAGAAAATTTTGTTGATTAAGATACATGCTCAGACACAGAAAGAACAGAGGAAAAAAATAATTAAATCCAAATTCAAGAATTATCAGGTAGAATCAAATAAGAATTATTTAAATTCATGATCATAGTCTATCTAATTGGAATCATTTTCTTTATTTCTGGTATTTAGATCTATTGAAAATCAGGAAAGATAAATCACTATTTTATCAAATTTAGGAAAAAGATCAACATCAAACTAGAATTTTACCAAAAAACCATTGAACAATTTGAAACAAAACATTGTAGAATAAATTGAATAGAAACTAATTAAGACAGTTGATTTATTATTTTAGGAAGATTCATATTTAGGAAAGGATTCACACCGAAAAATGTATTTTTAAACTAGATCTGAAAATGCTCCAAAAAATCAGAACTTTTGGAAAGAGATAAATTTCCAAAACAAAAAGAAACAAAAAGATAGGGAAATAATTGCAGAATTATACAAATGAAGGTTATGGAATAAAAAAGATTGTATTTGATAAGATTAAATATCTTTAAGTTCTTAACATAAATTATTTTTGAAAGATTATATTTATTGAATGGGACCATGCATGCTTGATAAATGAATGTGCATGTCATGTTTTGGGGAAAGTTACCTTCCAGGATGGGTTCCAAATATGGGTTAATAGAGAGTGTAGTTTTGCTTTTCTAAAACTACTTTATTTGTCATGCATGACATTTTACTTGGCCAAGTAACATAAGGACCATTGAAATAGATGGAATTATTGAACTCTCTACCATATCCTAGTATCGAATTTGCTTGTTTCTTAAATGATTTAGAAAAATGAAAATGCTTGTGGTTTTACTAGTTATACTAGGCATGCACCAGATTCCATCTTGCTTGTAGATTGCTTTTTGCTAAGCGATTCGTGTAGGGTTGGGTATTTCTTGAATGACTAAGGAATTTCAGGGAAGCGTAAGCTTCGAGGTTGGGCGGAAAAAGCATCTGATCCTTGTTCTCATCTTCTTTATGAATATTAGTTGTTGGATTGAAGATTAAAGGATGCCATCTTCTCTTATGTTTATTTATTCTTGAAATATGTAAATGAAGAGCTTAAGGTGACTGAATTCCTAAGTCTCAAATTGTAACTGATATTAAATATTTTATTGAATATTATAAAAATTGTGTATTATGACACATGTATCTTTTAGACTGAAATTGTATATGAATCTATCTTATCGACTATATGTCATTGTTTTGGAATCCACTGAATTTTAATGAGGTCTGAATGAATGAGTAGTTGACCTTATTTTGAATATAAATGATTTTATTTAAAGTATTGTCGATTCTTGGAATTGAAGAATTCTTACTTTTCATTTGGTATCAGAGAAACCTGGTTCTACACTACAACCTATGATCTCATTACACAATAACGTGTAAACCTTATCAGAAGATAAAGGTTGAAAATTTCTTGTGCCAGAACGGCAAGAGAAAAGAACTTAAGTGATAATGAAGATGTAATCATTAGTTATTTGTGTAAATTGGGGCTAGTTAAAGATTCTTCCTTGGAATCAGAATTCCTAAACCAACTTATGATAAAACCTAGGATTGCGAAGATTATGCAATCAGGTTATGTAGGAAGGTTAGGAAGAATAACCTATACATACATGACTCAAAGAAAAAGAGAATGAGTAGGAAGGAGACAAATTGAACTGTAGAAACCTACAATTATGAGAGAGTCAGAAACTCTTGGATTAGTGTAATCACTATGAATCTATGCATGCAAGTTATAATATATTAGATTGTTCAAGTAGGATATGAATGAAGGAAGTATCCTCAAGGGATGGGGAATTCATGACTAGAATTATTGTATTAGGATAAAGATCTTGTTAGAAAAGAGTTAGTATTGAGGAATTGAGAAAAGACCAGAATGGACAGAAGAAATAGTCAATGAGGTTATTGAAGTCTTGGAATCAAACAACCTATGAATAATGGTTCCAAAAGGGAAAAAGGAATGCAACATGGCTTTATGTGTTAGGACACTAGAATTTGCAAGGAAAGCAACACTTTGAGTTAAGAAGTACATCAACAAAAGAGGTTTGTGGGTATGGATATTCCTCCATTAAAAAGGATATTAGAAAGAAGATAGAATGTATTGGTTGCTAAATATTCATTAGATATCCTACTGAATAATTTAATATGCTAAATCTATGAGATAAAAGAAAACAATGAAAAATCTAACTTTGTGAAACGTGTATATAAGGTATGCCATGAGGTAAGGATAGGCAGATAACTTGATTATGATAAGAAAGATGATCGTTTATGGGATTGGCAAGGAAAGATCTAAAAGACTCATGATTGAAAGAAAGTTTCTCTATACTCCTATATACTTTATATAGAGAATTTAAATAATGATGTTATTTTGATATGAAATATATTCATGTCATGAAATGATTCGACATTGAAGATTACTATGCTAAGAAACCTATGGACGAGAAAAAAAAGGCTAGCTATTTAAGCCATTGAGATGAAGTGTAAAATAAAGTAAGATGTGATGTTATGTGAACCACACCAAAATCTCTTAATGAGAATCATTAGATCACTTAATTACTACAATACTCTTGAATGAAACCTCAGGTTAAAGATAACCTAATTGGGACAAGAAGTCCATTCAATAAAGAGGGAGACTTTAAGATTAGACTTAAACCTATTAAGTGGGATTATGTATTGGAATTACTCTTTAACACCTGTAATTAGGAATTAAGCTAGAATGAGTTGTTCATTGGGTCTTGACTATAGCCATATAAAGTGGAGAAATCTATAAACAACTGGACTATTCAACAATTGAGGATTCCATCCTAAGAATTGGAAGGGAATATTGGGTTTAAAGATTTGCCTATGTGATTGATTATTATTGGAATTAATGAAACTCTATGAGGATAGAAGCTTAGGAGGGATGTCTGGTAAGTTAAAGAAAGTCGTATTATTGATAAGACTTTACTTTAAGTAGCTCTTATATTAAAAGAGAAACACTTTCAAAAGAAAGAATCTATTGTCATGACAAAACATCATAGACTTTTCACTTATCTAGAAATGTTGAAGATCTTATGGAGAATAACATCAGAATTGTTACTTGTGCTCAAAATGAAATATTAAAGTTGAGGCTCTCTTATAATTAAGAAATTCATGGAGTTGAATTCTTATGCTTGGTGATTAGTTATGCAATTAAATTGGTTATTATCTAGGGATCAATGTGATTGAACGAGGATTATTACTCGAAAATTAGTATCAGATTAATCAAAAAAATTATATTGAGTGAAGAAAATGAATTGCATCTTTGAAAATAATCCAAGGTATGGATGTCCTGAGATAAATGGGAATTATCTCCACAAAATCTAACTATTTACATGAAGATTAATAATGGTGTAATATCAAAATAGGTTATCAATTAGTCAAAGGATAGACTATTATTGGATATAAAAGAACCTATGTGTCCAAAATTTGGAATATTCATGAATGGAACCAAGAAAATAATGTTAGGGTTAGAACATCGGATTGACAAAAGTAATTGTCGGATAGGGATCCACTATCATCTGGAAGAAGATAGAGTAAGAAGTTTCTCTAAACATAGCAAGGTAATATCTAGTATGCCAGGAAATAAAGACTTGAAATCATCATTGGTAGGACATGAAACTCACTTGAGATTCTAGAAGGAAAATGGTAGAACACAAGACAAATTGATCTATCTTTGATTAGTAGAATTAATATAATGTTCTAGTGGATTGACTCATCAAATAAACCAACAGGTTTTGGAAACTTGACTTATAGGATTTTGATCCTAAATAATATAATGTGGACAAGTAGTTGCTTAGTAAATCTTAAAATTTATTTCAATTTAGCAAATAATGATAGGGTTGTGTAAACCAAAATCTTACCATGAGATAGTCATTTGAATAAATGTGCAGTATAGTATTCTAATCAAATAAGTAAAATGGTGGACTAAATCTTGAATGATTTGTAAAATTCTAAAATTGACGTTTGGACTATTATATGGAAAGAAAGGGAACTCTATTAAAGCTGAAAAAAGGCTTGGATATAATTATAGACTTGATAAAATGTTAAAAAGGAAATAATAGATAGAAGTGATCGATTAGACTTAAGTGATAAGTGTCTAGGAGCAAGGTTATGCTCGAGATAGACAAGTAATTAAGGGAAAGTACTTTATGGTAAGGTTAATGAATGTGTAAGTGGCGGATGGACTCAGTTTATGAGTTGTCTAAAAGTGTAAGTACAGATGAAAAGGATTGGACCCACAATGTAGTGTACAATACATTGACATTCCTCTTCCATTTGGGTATACTACGGATAAATGCATGGACTAATGAACTTCGATCTCTAACTATAATTGTTATTATTATATATTGGATGTATTTATAGAATAAAGTTCTTAGGGAGAGTAAGTATGTGTGAAGCATACAAAATTTCCCTATGTGATAGTAAAGACACTTGAAGTACTAATGATATAAAATGTTCTACAATATCAAATCAATGATTACTTGTACCTGCATGTTAATGAAAACATCAAACAATGAAAAGCAAAGGAGAAATAATAAATAAATGTAAGACACCAGAAAGATCTCACCCATTTAATACTCCATGACTGACTTCCATTGCACCTCCTCAAGCTTGATGTTGATGATGATGCCCTCAAATTTGTGAGCAATTCCTATGTGTCTAGTCCTAGCCAAGCTTTTGAAGGATTTATGAAAATAAACTAATGTGAAAACTAGAATCTCAATCCTAATATGCAAATAGTAAATAAAGCCTAGAATAATGAGAATGCCTATAATAAAAGTAGATTAAACAAATGATCATGGATCCGAAAATGAGATCAAGATTGTCATTTTATAGAAAATGCAATCTTGAACGGACGGACAAGTTGAGAGCTTTAAGGAATTCCCTAGAATCAAAGGTCAAGATTCAATAAGGCAACTCTCAATTAGGGTTAGGGAAAAATACCCATATGTGTGAATAATGATTTAATTAAATGAATTAAATCAAGACTAAATGTGATAGTGGAGATGAAATTAGTAAAAATCAAAAGACAAGAGGATGAGATTTTAGAAAATCAATAATTTTGCAAATTACTTGATTTGTAGAGGAATAATTCCATTTTGAATTAAATTAATTCAAAATAGGGATTTTGTGAGATAAGAAGTAATTGATTTTTGAAATTAATCACTAAATGAACAATCAGTTAACCATGTGAGATATTATTCAATGATTTGTTTTATTTAAAAATATAGAAGTGTCACATGCCATAATTAAATAATTAAAATAATTATTTAATTTAGAAGAATTAGTTAGTTAATTAAATAAAATAATTGAATTTATTTAATTAAGAGGATTTAGGAATTAGTGACACATTAAATAAATATATTTTAAATATATTCATTTAATAATCAGGAGGATGTTTATAATAAGGATTAATTAAATAAATAAGATTGTATTTAATTAAGAGAAGACATTTGACAATTAGTGACATATTAAATAGATAAATAAGATTTATTTATTTAATAATCATGAAGAATGAGAGATTATGAATTATTTAATTAATAGTTGAATGTGGGTTAGAAACATAATTAAAATGTTATAATTATGTTATGACGAAAGGTGGTAAAATAGAGCTTGCAGGTCTTGGTCA
The DNA here is from genome assembly GCA_007115665.2 of Sequoiadendron giganteum. Lineage (NCBI taxonomy): Eukaryota > Viridiplantae > Streptophyta > Pinopsida > Cupressales > Cupressaceae > Sequoiadendron > Sequoiadendron giganteum. The sequence continues at coordinate 304,835,977 of CM021104.1, read as the reverse complement.
TTTTTATGTGTCTACATTTGCCCCTCTTTGTCATAATCCAGCTTATTGCATTGTGGCAAAGAAAACAAGTCCAGAATATGCCCCAGTGAAAGTATGGAGTGACTATGCCCCCTTGAGAAAATTTTCAAATTTCAGCCCGAGGTCAGAAAAATTTGGAAGATATCCCGATTAGTCAAATTAATGACCAGATAAGCAATGGCGCAAACAGATTCAAAATCAAAGAATGTTAAGCTAGCCAAAATGTCAGTCAAAGGTGGTCAAATGAGCCTCCAAAAGAACCTACAAGGTCAAAACCCTAATTTTTGGCCTATAAATAGGTTGAAAAGGTGAATCCAAATGTCTTTTTCTCATGTCATATAAAACATTTCAGAAACCAGAGCTCTGAGAGACGATGGTAATTTCGATGACTAAACACCGTGGATATCGCGTGCGCACATTCCGACGAACCGAGGGTGCAGAGGCACTGATAAGTACCCTATCCATCTTGTCAAATTGTGATTTTTACGTATTTATGAGGGTTTAATGGGGGGAACTCAAATGCTGTGTGACCCAAATGTTGTCGCGTAAGCTGCAAACGCATGCGCGTTCACCGCATTTGATTGCATCATGATGCAAGTGCAATGGGTAAACTAGGTTTTTGTGTGATTGCGCATCTGCGATCACTAACGACGCAATTGCCATTTTGCGACGCAAATGTGTCCTTTGCGATGCATATGTAATGTTGCAATGCAATTGACAATTAGAACTATGCATGTGAAAATCACAGCGCGAATGTCTGCCCAAATGATTCATTCATTGTTAGATCACACATTTACTGGCTGTAACGATGCATTTGTCATGCGCAGAGCCGCAATTGAAAAATTGTTACGCATTTGCGGTCAACACGATGTAATTGTAGTTGACCAGAGTTGAATTTTGTTGACCTTGTGCCAAGATTAACCTTTATGTACCCTTGACTTTCCCGTACTGTAAAACTTTCCATAATGTTGCTCAATATGTGTTAATCCTTGCTCTTTCCCTTTGTAAAGTCGGCTAGTGCCCATTTATACCCGAGAGTTTCGACCGACAACCTATGCTTTCAGAGATCGTCTCAGTGATAGACAGAGACAACAGTTGATGGCCTTAGGCTTGTATCATGTTACCTATATGCCCATTATTCAGGAAAACAGAGATTTACTTACAACTCTTTGCGAGAGGTGGCATTCTGAGACCTACTCATTTCACCTGCCTACTGGAGAGGTGACAGTGACTTTGGAGGACATGTACTGTATTCTCTGGATTCCGATTAATGGAAAGAGGGTGGTCTATGATCCACACTGAGGGCAACAGGTCTTGACAGAGAGGTATGAGGGTGTCGATGGTGCCCAGTTTGTCTTGGACGGTTATGAGATCGGCTGGGATGTTGTGGCTGACCAATTTCCCAACTTCCATGCCATGCTCATGACCTTGATCACCGGATTATTGATCCCCAATCATCATGGCCATAGATTTCCCATTGGCTGGGGGGATGTTCTTGTTTGCATGCGACTACAGAGGACTATTTTTGCTTGGGGGCCATGATTGTTGGCCATGCTCTACCATCAGCTACATGAGGTTGTCTATCACCAAGGGCACAATATTAGTTGCGACACCACCCTCCTGATGATCTGGGTATGGGAGTGCATTCCCATGTTTCAACCACCGGTGCAGATTCAACAGCTAGGTGATGGGATGCCCTATGTTTACTTTTATGTGAGATTAGTGAGTCACACTCACATGGGAGATACCAGGTACTGGCATCATCGGATTGACATGATGATCGGCTTCGTGTGGAGACCCTATAGAGATTTCGCTCAGTGGTCAAATGAGGATAACCACTTGTACTTTTGCAGATAGTTTTGGTATCTTATTGGCCGCACAGTACAGACTCAGCGGATTATTGAGATGTACTTGCCCTAGTGAGTACTACAGTAGTTTGGGGAGCAGTAGGTTGTGTCAATAGGCACGACAGAGTATGCTTGGTCTTCCAGGGAGACCATGTGGGGGTCACCCATATCAGTCACAGTAGCAGAGTAGCAGGTTGATAGCTTGGTGGTAGTTTAGTGGGTATGGAGAGGGGGTCCAGCAGATCCAGGGATGTCTGCTGAGTTTGAGACCTAGTGGCAAGTTCATAGGCCCATCCCTTTGATAGATCTGGATGGTCCACCGTCGATAGATCATAGATCCGTCATTCCACGGATATCGAGGAGAGGTCGGGGTGGTAGAGATGGAGGCAAAGATGGTAGAGGTGCCAAGGGTAGAGATGGAGGCAGGGCAGGAGGAGGCAGAGATGGGGGAGACGGAGGAGGTGGGGGAGGTGGAGGAGGTGGAAGAGACAACAGAGGTGGAGGAGATGGAGGGGGAGGAGGAGATGGAAGGGGTGCCAGGAGGAGGAGGGATGACCGAGGGCAAAGGCAGTCTAGGAGAGTGAGGCAAAGAGTGGGTGGTGTACCATTTTCACACATTCGAGAGGAGGGGGAGGAGAGAGAGCCAGAGGTGAGGGCCGAGCATTTCAGAGGAGGTGAGGAGGAGGTGGAGGTGGTGGTTGAGGAGGAGGTAGAGGTGGTGGTGGAGGAGAGAGTGGAGGAGGATCCACTTGTTGGGGGACACCCTCTTGACATAAATGTGGAGCAGGTCTAGGCCAAGGGGGAGAGAGATGAGGAGGAGGATGAGGCAGATCAGTGATTGCGGGAGCGCATGATCTTTAGAGATGATGAGGGTGATAGATCACCCATTTTTCCCATGGATGTTACTATTGATCAATGGATTGTAGATCTACAGAGCAGACTAGATGCAGCCTTGTCTCAGAACAAGGCCTTGGTAGTGGAGCTAGAGGTCACCCGGGTGGATAGAGATCAGGCCATTCTCTGACGGCAGGAGTCAGATGGATGGGTCACTGAGTTTTCCAAGTTGTGCTCTGGACTGACAGGGGATATGGCTCTAGAGTTAGCCAAGATGGTAGAGAGTCGAGGCCGATACAGGGTGTTATATGAGTAGGTTGTTCCTCCAGATAGATGGGACCTAGGGTTGTCCCGATCCTACAGCAGGACAGGTAATGGAAACTAGACACACAATAGCAGGTCTCATAGTAGTAGTTATACTAGTGCTGGGGGGTCTACTACATCAAGGCAGTCATCGGGTCATAGGTCACATAGTTCTCATAGGCACTTGTCAGGGCATAGTCACAGATCAAAGCATGGGCATAGGTCAGTGTCATCAAGACAGATCAGACTCAGCCTCCTGTTACCGATCCCTCAGGATCACAGAGTTAGACATAGGACACCCCTCCCATTCAGGTTACATTCCACATGGTTGGTCAGACACAACCACCTCATAGTTCACCTCCATGAAATGGAGGAGGGTCATCCTAGGACTTTTTTGTAGACATTTGTATTTTGATATTCGAGCCTGCGAGCTCTATTTTTGGGATATCATATGACTCTATCCTATGACATTACATTTTGAGATTATATATATGTGATGCAGTTTTGATGTGGCCTATATGATGTTATGCGTTATGCTTATGTGATGTTTTTATGATGCTATGAGGTGTATTTATGCTTATGTTTATGAATGCATTTATGGATGTGGTGATGTATGTATTGTGTACTGTGATGATGATGTGATTCCTATATGTTAATGCAGATGTTTACTTATAATGCTTATATGTTGATGCAAATGATGGTTTTATAATGTGGGATGGATGAATAAAAATGATAGCGTTATGAAATGTGAATTATGGTATTTGATTTATGCAGATGTGAATATGAAATGCTCATGCCATTATGTATGCAACTTTGTTTTTGTATGTCACAGGATATCATCAAAGAACCAAAGAAGAGAAGATGAAATATGGATGTTAGTGCGAAGAAAGATATGCATGTTAGTGCGGAAATGAAAATCCTTCAAAGCTTTGCTATAGTGCTATCCTAGTTTCTCTTTAATCATCATTGGGCGAAAATATCATGATGGTCAACAAACACTATGATATCACATAGATCAATAGTGTGCAAGGTCAAACCATCATGTAGATCAACAGTTGTAGACAAAAGGATGATCATGACTCATGCAAGGAACACAATTGCCCCTAGTCACGTAATCATGATCAGCTACCAAAAAAACCAAGCCAATCATGAGATGTTGTTGCTTCTCTAAATCCTAATGATAGGACATCCTTGAGAAACTAGCCACATGATAGTAAAAAATAGACAGTAAAATCATCGTACTACGTCGTTGCTTCTCTAAATCTTGAAGTCAGCACATCCTGGAGAAACCAATAATAGAGTGATAAGCAGACAAGGATAGTCATCATGATATGTCGTGGTTCCTAAGACATAAGGAACTAATATCATGATAATTATCAAAAGACAAAAAAATAAAAGTTTGCCAAGTGTTTTAATGTCAGGTGTTTCGTTTGATAATGAGCGATATCAAATTCAGGAAGAACACATCTTGAATGACGTTGATATCTAGGAGATCAATTCACAGAGTTAGGAGAATCCATCAAAATTCCAGATGATGATGATGATGCTTAGGAAGGACACATCCAAAAGCATAAAGAAGGTGACGAGAGTTGCCTTTTAGAAGGACATATCTGAAGAAGAACCCAAATTTTTTCCATGATAAATTTTCTTGATAGGATTTTGACTACATGTCATTGTTGACATGCTGAAGTGACCAAAAGTGTTGATGGAACCGAGTGTCGATAGATTGATAGCTTGAGACTGACAGAAGATATGCTTGATTTGAAAATAGATTTGCTTGATTTGATAGATGATTTGCTTGATCTAATGATAGTCTGACGTGTATGAAAGTGTTGTCATGAACCCTAATGGACTGACCTAGTGCAGCCTCAGGGGTCCATCGAATGATGGCCTTGCCTACATCATGCACTTAGAGACCTTATAGTTCGATACGACCAATGATGTTGTCCAGAGGACAAAATTTTGAATCATGATTTTATTTTGTGACAAACCTAGAAGGACTGACCTAATGTCTTGGGGATTCAAAGATGAATCTTGCCTATGTAGAAAATGCGCAGAGACAACATAGTTCAGACAAGGACAAAGACTGAAATGACATGATCGATTGAATTGATCAGATTGACTTTGATTTTAGGATTTTGACACTGATTTGGATGTTTTTGTATTTTCTCAAGACACTTTTTGATTTAGGTCTTTTTTTAGGACTTTTTGAGGACTTTTTCAAGAATTTTTAAGAATGCAAGATCATGTGCGGTACCCACTGCAGTTGCATGATAAAGGTCTTGCCCCCAAATAGTTCAGGGAATACCCGAGTTCAATGATATGGAGATAGGTAGACAAAAGGAAAGGATATGCAAGGGATGATGTCAACCAAATGCTAACCATGGTCAGAATCGACAGGACTGAGGATAGATGTGGTGAATGTGTCAGGTCTTTATGATTATGAAAAATGGATAAAGGTTGATTTGAGTGATAGTAGATGGTGAAGCAATGATCGACTACGCATGGCGCCTATTTGCCAAGTTTTTGCTATTGGATGAATTCATTTCTCTTTACTATTTTTTCCATTTTTTTAATTTTTTTATGTCACCAAGACGCATGTTTTCCAGGTTTTCATCAAGGGACGATTTTTTTGCTATTTTTCAATTTTTTTGTATTTTGTAGGTCTTTAGCCCAGCTCTCTGATGCTATGTGTAGAACTTTCTCAAATGCAAGCTATTGATAGGTTTTGTTAGCTGTTCTCTGTCAGGTGTGGCCAATTGATAAGCTCTAGAACCAAATGTGGCAGTAATGATATAAAGACCAAGCCAATTAGCCTCAAACTTTCTAGGCTTTTCACGGTCTGCCTAATTTCTAGGGTTCTACATGAGAACCAAGTCACCAATTTCAAACTATCTCACCATGACTCTTTTATTATAACTTTGGTAAAGATGATTTTGATATGCCTACAGATGATTTAAGGCATTTTGTCATCTTTCTTGTAGCATTTCCAACTCATGTAGGTGAGTATGTCTGTATTCTTCATGATCAATCATTCCTTTCAAAGAGACTCGAAGAGAATGAATTTTGAGCTCGATGGGTAATATGGCCTCAGATCCATAGACTAGGGAAAATGGAGTGGCTCTAGTGAGGGTACAGATGCTGGTATGATAGGCCCATAAAGCAAGATTAAGTTGTAGGTGCCAATCTCGGCTAGCGTCATTGACAATCTTCTTCAAAATGCGAAGGATTGTTTTGTTGGATGCCTCAACTTGGCTGTTACCTTGTGGGTAATATGGGGTGGAAAAATGGTGTTGGATGTGGAATTGCTCATAGTGGTAACGAACGTCCTAATTTTTGAATGAACTGCCATTGTCTATGATGATGGATTGTGGGACACCATACCGACAAATGATGTAATTTAGGATAAACTTGGATATTTGTTTACCGGTGATGTAGGTGAGAGGGACAGCTTCAATCCACTTATTAAAATACTCAGTGGTGGTGATTATGAACTTATGGCCATTGGAAGAGGATGGATGGATCTTACCCATGAGGTCGAGTCCCCATTGTGTGAAAGGCCATGGAGAAGTGATAGGTCTCAATTCCTGTGTAGGTGCATGAATCAGATCACTGTGCACCTAGCATTTTCGACATGTTCTGACAAACTGAAGAGCATCTTTTTCCAATGTCGGCCAGTAGTACCCAAGTCTGGTGACTTTCCTAGCTAAGGTTGGATCACTCGAATGAGATCCACATATACCCTCATGTACTTCTCGTAAAGTCATTTGGGCTTCATCAGTGTCGAGACAGTGAAGAAGGGTGTTGTCAAAGCCATGGTGGTATAAGGTTTCACTGACGATGGTATGTCTAGCCTCTTTTTGGATGAAGGACTCTCTTTGGTTGTTAGATAGGTTGGGTGGGAGGGTTTGGGATTTAAGATAGTCATATATGTCCTGATATTAAGGCGAACTAGGACCAACAATCTCGCATACCATTTCTAACTCTAGAATATCGTATGCAGGCATCAACAGTTGTTCCACTAAGAATTCAAATTGTGACACATTCTTAATGATGTCTAGGAGAGATCCAATGGTAGCCATTGCATCGGCCGCCTTATTCTATGTTCTCAAGATTTGCTCAAATGTAATCATTTTGAAATACATCAGGAAACTATCCACCATTCTCTTGTAGGAAAGTAACTTCTCATATTTTGTGTCATAGTCATCATTCACTTGATTGATGACCAATTGAGAATCCCTAAATATGAGCAATGTCTAAATTTTCCATTTTATTGCTATCTTGAGACCTGTGACCAATGCCTCGTATTATGCTATATTATTTGTACAAGGGAAAGTGATCCAAAATGATTTAGGAATTGAATCCCCTTGTGGTGTGATAAATAATATGCCAACTCCTGAACCGTGACCGGTGTGGGATCCATCAAAGTATAGTTTCCATGGCAAGGTTGGTTCTACGTGAAAGATAGACTCATCAGGAAAATCAATAACCAGTGGATGAGTGGCTTGGATTGGTGCATCTACTAGTTGATCTGCTATGACTTGACCTTTTATAGCCTTGCACTCCACATACTGTATGTCATACTCGCTTAATATCATGACCCATTTCGCCAAATGACCTATCAAAGCTGCTCGACTTAAGAGATATTTTAGTGGGTCAATTTTAGCAACCAAATGCATTTGGTGGCTTAGCGTATAGTGTCTTAGTTTTTGCGCCGCAAAGATGACTGCCAGGCATGCCCGTTCAATGGTTGTGTAGTTGATCTCATATCCAATTAATGTGTGACTGATGTAATAGATGGCTCTTTCTTTTTCTTCATAGTCATTTTGTGCCAATAGTGCCCCCAGTGCATTTGTCGTTGTAGAGACATATAGGATTAGTTTTTTTCCCTGAATAGGTGGCATTAACACTAGTGGTGTTAATAGGTGTTCTTTAATTTTGTCAAAGGCTATGTTGCATTTATCTATCCATACAAAAGGATTGCTTTTGCATAGAAGGTATTGGAATGGTTAACACTTGTCAGCCAACTGTGCAATGAAGCTACGAATAGACTGCAATCTGCCCTGAAGTGTTTGAAACTCACTAATTCCTCTTGGAGGAGGCATGTCCAAAATTTCTTTTACTTTTGCAGGGTCAACCTCAATGCCTCGGTGTGAAACTATGTATCCCAACAACTTTCCTGAAGTGACTCTGAAAACACATTTCTTTGGGTTAAATCGAACCTTGTAATCCTCCAGCCGTCTAAAGATTTTGTCTAAGACTTGGAGATGATCTTTTCTTGTCAAATATTTTTCCAATAAGTCATCTACATAATCTTCCATTAAAATATGCATCATGTCATGGAAGATTGTTGTCATAGCCCTCTGATATGTAGCGCCTGCATTCTTTAGGCCAAAAGGTATGACATTCCAATAGTATGTTCCCCAAGGACAAGTGAATGTCATTTTATGTTGATCTTCTATTGCAATTCTAATTTAGTTGTAGCTTAAGAAACCATCCATGAGATATAGCATTTCATACCCTGTCGTGAGGTCAAAAATCATGTCTATGTTTGGTAGGGGGAAGTCATCCTTTGGGCAAGCTTTATTCAAATCTCTGAAATCCGTGCAGATACGGATTTGTCCATTTGGATTTGTAACAGGGACAAGATTGGATATCCAATCAGCATAGTCTATTGACCTTATGAATTCAGCACCCAACAACTTCTTTAGTTCAACCTTGACAAGTACCACGATTTGTGGATGCATCTTGCGCAACTTTTGTTTGACTGGCTTGATTCCTAGGATTAGAGGAAGATGATGTAAAACTAATGCTAGATCAAGACCTGGCATGTTAGCATATGACAATGCGAAGTTAACTTTCCTATTTGTGAAGAATTGTTTGAATTCAAGTTTTTCTTCATCTAACAATGATGCAAACAAGAGGATCATTTTGGGATTCTCTGGTGTGGCTATGTTAACTTCCACTATGTCTTCAATGAGCATAGCTAAATTTTCCTGTGTTACGGGGAGAAAGTCCAATCCTTCATCCTTAGGCACCTCATAGAGGTTTTCACCTTCAAATGCATCCTTTGTTTTTACTATTTTATTGCCAGAAGGTGCCTTGCATTTTTCACCTAAAGGAATTTCTTTTTCTTTTTTCTTTTTTTGTATTTTTGCGACTGGAGGATTGCACAGTCTCCCCGAAGTAAGCTGCACAATCTAGATCAATGGAGAACCCTATTTTGTGATCACCCCATGGAATACCTTCTCTTAGCCCCATGAACTCTGCAATTGCCTTGTCATTTTGAAATATGTCCATCGCTGGTGAGTCTTGTTGGTCCCAGTCGATTAGTTGTGGATAAACAAGAGGGATCCCATCGTCAGTGTTGGTGAAGGATGGGGAGGATGCGGAAAGTGTGCAAATTGATGCCTCAAGTGTAAAGGAAAAGTTGTCAATTTCCACTTCTGTGTCTGATGCAATGGATGGTCCATACTCTAAGTTAGATGAATTGAATTAAAAATCATAATATCGGATGAAATTTTCAACATCATGACTAGTGGTTGGTATTTCAAAAGTAGGGATAATGGGCTCAAGTAGGTTAGGCTCATGGGTGGGCTCAAGAATGGGGTGGGATGATTCAAGTATTGCTGATGACACCTTGTGTTCTTTCAGATTCCAAGGAATGCATACCCATTCTTTATTTTTAGAATGTCAGTCAATAGTGTCTATGTTATATTCTTGGCAGAATTGTTCTTCAAAGGAAAGTTGGCCAGGTTCCAAGAATAGTTCATCAATGTCATAGTCACTTACTATTTTGTCAAATCCCCATTCCCATTCATTTGAGTCAGTTTCAGTGAGGGATTCTTTGCATGTCTCAACACCTTCTGTAGCCATTACAACCTTGCTTGAAAGTTCAAGGGTACGTTGATCGTCAGTTCCAACTTGGTCAAACCCTAGCCCTATGTATCTTGGTCTTGCCATCATGATAATAGGTTCTCGTATTTCATTGTTGTTCTTTCCAAGGCCGCTTGTACCATCAAAACCTTTGGCTTTGCATATATCATACCCTTTTCCATAGAGATGCAATGGTAGTGGAGATAACTTTATTGGCTCTTTGTAGATCCAGTTATCCATGTCAATAATGACCTCATTACCCATATCGCCCCACCATGTAAAAACACTTTTTGGTGGAACCTTGAAAGTTATTTTGGGCTCTACTGCAAAACATGGTCTACCATAGACCTTAGATGGCTTCAGTATTGTGGTTATATAGTAAGCTGTATTTAGTTTGAACTCTCCACAACCAAGGTCCTAGATCTGAAAGTCATTACTTGGGATGGAGGCCGATGGAGATGGTGTGGTAGAAGATGATGGAATAGATGATTTCGTGAGTGTCGATGGGTCAATGTATTTGGATGAGGTGGAAGACAAGGCCTCCCAATTGATGGGTACCTGGTGCTCAGCAGTGGCTCATAGGTTGGTGCAATATTGAAATGGATCGGGATCTCTTGGGATAGTGATCTCAGTTCCGTCAAAAGGAAATTTGATGCATTGGTGATACGTGGATGGAATGGCCTTTAGAGCATGAATCCATGGGCAACCAAGTAAGATATTATAGTGATATCATGATCCAGGACCTGGCATATTGTGTCTATGATGACAGGCCCTACCCAGAGTGGAATGGTAATGACACCTTTAGAAGCGCGTTCTTCATCATCGTATGCCTTGATGACGATGCTCTTGCTAGCATCTACACATGCATTAGAAAAACCAAGAGCTTTGACCAATTTGAGAGAGAAAATATTCAATCCTACTCCGCCATCTACTAGGACTCGTCTAACCTTATGCTTATGGACAAAGACTTCAATGTGAAGGGCGTCATTATACGATGGTTTGGGTGAGGAATAGTCGTTGTCTGAAAAGGTGATGTGGTGAGGTGAATTCAGGTATCCAACCATAGTCTCAAAGTGGTTGGCATCGATGTTGGTTGGGACAAATGACTCTTACAGTACTTTATCTAGGATGGCCTTATGTGTAGGTGAAATACGGAGCAATTTGAGAATGGATATTTGAGCAAGTGATTTATTTAACTGCTCAACAATGTTGAACTCCGATTTTGGGTTGGACTATCTGGCGGATGGACCAAGTATGGTCACTTTTGGTTGATGGGCAGAAGGACCTGGGATAGTGACCTTGCCTTTATGCATAGTCACATTGCATTCTGGGGCTCTTTTAATGTTAATGGTATTTACAGATTCATCTTCATTAGCAGTGCAAAGATTGTTGATAGTAGTACCATCGGGATAATTGTATGCATGACAAGTAGTATTATAGGCCAGACGGATGTGGTTGGCTTGATTGTTGGTATGCTTTGTGCCAAATGAGGAAGCTTTACCATGATCTTGTAGTGGGTTTTTGTGTATGGTATGATCTACATTAGATGTAAATGATTGACCACCCAATTCGATGGTGTGGTTCTCGATGAGGTCTTGCACCAGATTTCATAATTGGTGACAAGAGGAAGTTTTGTGCCCTTTGGCATGGTGCTAATCACAAAATGAATTTTCATCCCACCATGATGGCTTGAACTGACTAGGGTCATATGGCTTTGTCTCTTCCACTGTTATGATGCCATTTTGAAGAAGTTTCTTTAAGACAATTTCAATTGGTTCACCCAAAGGGGTGTACGTGCTTTTTTGGAATTGTCAAGGTTGATGCAACTGCCTTTGATTCATTTGCACATGATTGCTTTGGATAGCATTAGCAGTTGGTGTTGGTGTAGTTACATGTGCATTTTGATTTTGTACTCCTTTGATTGTGAGTACATGACCTGTTGCATTGACAGTTTTTGCATCCACTACACCATCGTTTGTGATATGTTTGTTCTTAACCTAGTATTTTTTTTTGTCACTTGAACTACTTGGGTTATTATTGGTGGTGGTGTTGATGGTTTTGCCACCATATTTCAATTCACCTTTGGCGATCAAGGCTTTCTCAAGTTGAACACCCTTTTCAACAAGGTCAACAAAAGTGGTGCAATAATGGACTTGTAATCCATACCTTAGTGGTCCAAGGAGAGTTTGTACAAACATGGTTTCTTTCTCCTTTTTAGGTATTTCTACTGGACATCTGCTTGCTAAGGTTCTCCATATTTGAAAGAATGGAATGAAAGTCTCTCCTGCATCCTCTTGGGTAAGTCTGCATAAGGAGGTGATGTCGATGTTTGTGTCAATGTTGCAAGCATAGTTTTTGACAAACTTATTTGCCAATTCATCCCATGTTTTTATTCCCTTAGGCAAAAGCAAGAACCATTCAAGTTCATGACTTGCAAGACTTCTAGAAAAGAGTCTCATGAGATAAGTTTTCTCATATTGAATGTCCATACAACTAGTAGTGAATTCTCTTATGTGTTCGATGGGGTTTTTTTTGCCTTTGTATTTAGGAAAATGAGGGACCACATATCCATGAGGAAACGGTGGCATTTACAAGGTTGTGTCAAATGGATATGGACACAAGTCATGTGACATGTATGACTTTTTGTTGGATTGTTGCAAGGTCTCCACTTGTGTTTGAAGAGCAACAAGTTGGAGCGTGAGTGCTTCTACCATGGGATGGTTGGTAGCATCACCTATGTTGCTGATAGGGGTAGCTTGAGTCCCCAATTGTTGTGATGAGATTTTATGATTTGGAATGGGTTGGAGGTGAGCAAAATGAACATTTTGATTTGGCGGTTGTTGGAAATGAGTGTTTTGATGAGGGATGTGCTGCTGCATATGGACTTGAGAGGCGTAAGTGGGGATGTGATATCCAGCCATGTTGGACTGAATTTGAGGACCTTGCTGGTTTTGATTCTATTGATGTCCAAATGGAGTGAAAGATTGATGGCCTTGTTGATTTTGAGCTTGTTGATGCCCAAATGGAGTGTAGGAGTGAGCGCCTTGATTGCCTTGCCCAAATAAAAGATTGTGGCCTTGAGGGATGTTCATATTTTTAGTCACAGGAATGCTGGTATTAACCTATGATGAAGTGGGTTGGGTGCCTTGAATGAAAACTCTTCATTTATTTCTCCCAAAAGGGTTGGATGAGTTGGTTGCTATGGCACTTGAAGAACCTAATAATAGGTTTGTTGATGTACTCATGGAACTAGATGTAGTTCCAAAGAGGTTTTATGTGGTTTCCCCCATTGTCTATGAGGGGATGGTGGATGTTTGTTGGGGAATGGATTGTGATGCGGTGTTGGTTTGGGAAGATGATCCTCCAATAGATGTTGTGTTGGTTGTGGTGGTAGCATGACCAAGGGAGGTAGCATTGATTGTGTTGATGACATTTTGTGATGAGACTCCCATGGAGGAATTGTGTGATGTTGGAGTGGGAGAAATTGCTCTAAGAGTGTTAAGATCAAATCCCTTTGGTAACTTAGCCCCTTGGTCAAGGAGTGTAGCTACGAATCTAGATGAGTCATTTAGGACTAATTCTTCCATAAAAGAGGCCACTTCTGGGTTTTGGGTGGCAGCTTGTATGTCTTCTTCAAAGACATCCCCATTTTGATCCCGTCGGATAAATGGTTCAAAAAGATGTGATGGAGATGATGGGATGTTCATCTCACTAAAAGGATTGATTTTGGAATTTCCCATATCAAAACAAGGATTGTTCATGGTATTAGTAAATGAGTCCATGTCAATTGTGAACTCAAGAAATTTGGTGTCTTGTCTAAAAGAATCCATAAGTCTTTTCTTTTTTTATAATGTAGTTTCAACCATTCAAGGTTTTGCTCAACTTGGGATGATGGAAAAAAATGATCTAAGTATGAGACTATGTTTTTGGTTTCTTTTTGGATTTGTAAAGGATAATATGAAATGCAAGTAAGACTAAAGGATTGTGAATGCAAGTGGTGTGACACTAAATGGAGATTCCAAATGATATAAAATAAATGATCCTAAGATGCACTTACTAGTGGGAGATCTAAAGAGGACAAACTTGGGCAAACAAAGTACTTGCAATGATTCAATTTTGGAAGACCAATGGACCGTAGAAGGACTATAAGTAGGACAAAGTGAAGTCTCCACACTAGAATGTTGAGTGGGAAACACTTCACAAAAGGATTGACAAGGTGACAAAGGTAATTGGGTCCAATGATAACCTACTATTGAATGCAAAGTTTGGACAATGAATGGTAAAAGTCAACTCCTAAAATCTGCAAAAGTGAATGTTATAAGGAGATGGTGAAGCTATCAATGCAATCTAATGGAAGGAAAAATGAAAACCTATTGTGAGCCTAAAATGGTACCTAAAATAAAAAGTTTTGAGGAAAAATTGAGCAATTCAAAGTCTAGTTTGGACCGTAACAGTGAAGGAAGACTTGATTGAATTTAAAGACAAGTTGTTGACTTTTAGTTTTTGACAGTGAGGAGTTGTTTGTAATTTTTTAGCAATTGGGTCGCAGAAAATATGGTACGAAAAAGAAAATGCAGCTCAAAGAGTCAAATGTGATTCAGGAGGTGTCAATTGCGACACAGTATAGCGAATGCGAGTTGATGTCTGTCAAATATGGCTCAATGTTTTGACTGTGGTTTGATATAGGTAAATGTGGCACTATGGATTTCAATTATGGTTCATCAAAGCAAATGCGGCTCTGTATGACTCAGTTGTGGTCCACCAGAGTGAATGCGGCTTGATGTTTCATGATTGCGGTGTAGAAAATCGATTGTGTCGCAATAGGAAAAATGTAAAGAAACCCAAACACAGTTTTGCAGTTTTGACAAGTTTTTTGGTTCAGATTTGTGATTTTCAAATTGTTGAAGTCTGATTAAAAGTAGTTGGAAAACACAAAAATTAAAATATTAAGTGCATGTTCAAGAAGACTCACTCTTAATAGTCAAATGGGTCATCGTGACAATCACAACCCACAGCTTAAAATCATGTCGACTCACACAACCCTATCACCCCCTAGAGGGCACCCGTGTTTTTGTCTTTTCTAGGTGCATACTCAAGGTGACGGAAGTGGATACCGAATCCCTTGAGAAAACAGTCTATGGTGATTATATGGTGAGTGTCTTGGGGGGAGATTCTTCCCTCCCCTTGCACCATGATTGAAACAATATCTGGTTACTGACACGGCTAGCTACTACACTATGGTTCTTAGTAAGTATTTTCGTTCAGTGTGGCAAAAGATATACTTCCTTGAGAGACCTCCCAACCTTTAGAATAAAGGCTTTAGGTGTTGCTTTTGATTAGACTGGGTTGGAAACCTTGGCTTTAGGTGTTCCCACTTAGGTTATTCCTCTTGGGTGAGCACTTTTTTCCACAAGAGCAGGCCTTCTAAGGGTTGTAAGAAAACATAAAATGCATAAGTATAAAAAATGGATAGGTCTGGATTTTTCATCACCCAGTAAAGGGGAGAGCATATGCCTATTATCCAATCAAACACAAAAAGAAATTTTGTTCAATTTTAAACCCAAATAAAGATTTTCTATTCTAGGTGAAGATATTGCTTCACAAGAACATGGTGTTCATTGTTAACCAAAAAGAAAAGTGTGGTGACTATCCTAGGATTGATAAATTCCAATTAAATTAGATGTCTATCCTAGGATTGATAAATTCCAATTAATGTGGCTATCCTAGGGTTGGTTCCTTTTAAATACCAAAAAAAAGAAAAATAAAAATAATCAATTTCTGGCCGCGGATGCATCGGATCTAGATTACAACAACAACCAAAAAAAAAAGAAGGAATTTTCACTAGTTACCTGTGACTTGGCAAAGCGGATGCGGTGCGATTTCTATCAGACGCGTCGTGTCATGTCAAATGCGTCATGTGAAGGATCATATGCGTTGCGACAGAGCAATTGCTTCGCTAGCAATAGAAAATGTGAAGCGACAGATCAATTGTGTCATTTAAGCCTACAAATGCATCATTTTGTGCCCTGAACCTGCAACAAAAAATTGAAACCATACGAAACCT
Organism: Sequoiadendron giganteum; assembly: GCA_007115665.2. NCBI lineage: Eukaryota > Viridiplantae > Streptophyta > Pinopsida > Cupressales > Cupressaceae > Sequoiadendron > Sequoiadendron giganteum. Next base: position 304,820,035 of record CM021104.1, on the reverse strand, counting down.
GCAAAAAGACATGTTAGAAGGTCGGGTTCACCAATGTAATGATATAAAATGTTCTGCAAGATCAAATAAATGATTAATTGTACCTACATGTTAATGAAAACATCAAACAATGGAAAGCAAAGGAGAAATAATAAATAAACGTAAGACACCAGAAATATCTCACCCATTTAATACTCCATGACTGACTTCCATTGCACCTACTCAAACTTGCTGCTGATGATGAATGCCCTCAGATTTGTGAGCAATTCCTATGTGTCTAGTCCTAGCCAAGCTTTTGAAGGATTTATGAAAATAAACTAATGTGGAAACTAGAATCTCAATCCTAATATGAAAATAGTAAATAAAGCCTAGAATAATGAGAATGCCTATAATAAAAGTAGATTAAACAAATGATCATGGATCCGAAAATGAGATCAAAATTGTCATTTTATAGAAAATGCAATCTTGAACGGATGGACAAGATGAGAGCTTTAAGGAATGCCTTAGAATCAAAGGTCAAGATTCAATAAGGCAACTCTCAATTAGGGTTAGGGCAAAATACCCATATGTGTGAATAATGATTTAATTAAATGAATTAAATCAAGACTGAATGTGACAGTGGAGATGAAATTAGTAAAAATCAGAAGACAAAAGGATGAGATTTTAGAAAATCAATAATTTTGCAAATTACTTGATTTGTAGAGGAATAATTCCATTTTGAATTAAATTAATTCAAAATAGGGATTTTGTGAGATAAGAAGTAATTGATTTTTGAAATTAATTACTAAATGAAGAATCAGTTAAACATGTGAGATATTTTTAAATGATTTCTTTTATTTAAAAATATAGAAGTGTCACATGCCATAATTAAATAATTAAAATAATTATTTAATTTAGAAGAATTAGTTAGTTAATTAAATAAATTAATTGAATTTATTTAATTAAGAGGATTTAGGAATTAGTGACACATTAAATAAATATATTTTAAATATATTCATTTAATAATCAGGAGGGCATTAATAATAAGGATTAATTAAATAAATAAGATTTTATTTAATTAAGAGAAGACTTTTGACAATTAGTGACATATTAAATAGATAAATAAGATTTATTTATTTAATAATCATGAAGAATGAGAGATTATGAATTAATTAAATAGTTATGAAATATTTAATTAATAGTTGAATGTGGGTTAGAAACATGATTAAAATGTTATAACTATGTTATGACAAAAGGTGTTAAAATCGTGCTTGGAGGTCTTGGTCATTTTTATGTGTCTACAGACGTAAGGTCTAGAAAAGACAAGATTACTGTATAGAATAAATGTTTTGTTAATCTTACATAATTTGGAAAATCATCAAAGTTGGCTCTGAAAATTCTGAAGACCCTTGATGTAATGGAAATCATTAATCCAATTGCTTATAGACTAGCGTGAACTAGGATAGTGCTCAGCATAGGGTCCAGTGGGACCAATATACTGAGGATAGTGCTACATGGGAGGATTATGTGACGATGGACCATCATTTTTCGTGATTTGTTTTCTTAAGAACAGTATTTGCTTAACACATGAGATACTTGATACTCTAGTTTTTTTTTCACATGTTGTGAACTTTGATAGCGTGGATGCTACTATTATTTGTTTATGCTTATGTTTGAGAACTATGTTGTTAGTTACTATTTCATTATGATAGAGATACTATGTTTTACATATTGAGATACGATGATTACTGATTGAGATAATATGTTTTATTGATGGTGATGTTATGCTTATTGAATGGTTAATAAGACATTGAGATGATGTCTCTTCCAAGAGGGGAAGGATGTCATGTATAGATTTTATCGATTAATTAAATGCAAGTAGCAATCATGATGTCACTATTTAAATTGAAGTTAAATGATTATTCTAATGAAAGTTAAATTGAAATTCAAATTGAAATGAAATTGAAATGCAATTACCATGATTTGAAATGCATTATATTTAATTTTGGGTTTTTCATTGCTAATGTAAACTCGAGTGCAAGTGAACGCAGGAACAGGTGAACGTGAGTGAAGGCGAGAACATCGATCTGGTAGAGTCATTTTAGTTGATTGACGTTTATGAGTATGATGAAATCACACACTCACTTAGATAATATTTTAATGCATTTTGTGATTCTGTGTTTGCAAATTTAAAAATTGAGTTCAAATTAATTGATTGGATTTCTTGTTTATATATTTTATTATTGTTTGAAAATAAAATGCATGTATATCAAAACTTAAATGAAATAGAGTTTATTTCAAAATTTAGCAAAATATAATAAAAAAATGGTGTTTTAAAGTTATTTGTTTTTAATTTGAAAATTATGAAATAGGAAAAGATTTAAAATTAGAAATTGAACAAATAGCTAAAATGGAGTTATTGAAAACAAATCACGTCAATTTGAAATTGAAATTGAAATTGAACTTTAGTTTAACAAAAAGAATAAAAATATCTTCAATCAAGATGAGAAAATAATCAGATTTGAAACTGGGAGTTAAAGAATTGATCTAGAGATCAACCTGATTTAGTGGATCCAAATTCTTATTATCATCTATGCATGAGAAAGAAAGAAATCGGTCTGGAAAAATGGAAAGAAATAGAAAAGAACAAAAGATAAATTTATCTCCATCATGCGCAAGCTTTAGGGAGTTTTGATTTTGATATTTGTTGTTGATATTGTTACATCTGACCTTCTTTCCCTTCACCCGTGGCCAGCAAGAGGGAGATAAACCATGTGTTGTTGGTTATTTATTTTAAAAACTAAAACCTTCATCTTCACCGCACGCTACCATGAGGAGGCAGGCTTCTACACAAGCATTAGAGAGAAGGAAAAGACACGTGGGAGAGGAGGGAAGAGATCCATAAAAATCTGATCAAAGAATTGGAAGGAATGCTCGGCCATAAAGGCTATTCACCACGCGCATGGGAGGAGTCAGAGAGACACGGGGAAACAAGGGAGAGTCAGCTCCCCAAGTGCATGGGAGGAGGCAGGTTTCTAAATAGTGAGCTGAGGGTGAGGAAGCTTAGACGCACCGGTAAAGAAGGAGATGTCTATTAATTCATTTCTGCCCAACCTCTACACATGCAACCACCAAAAGAAGCTCCCTCTCACCCATGTGTAAAAGGGAAGGGCAGAAGAAGGCACAGCCAGGGAGGAAGATAGTTAAATATTGCATGAGATATTTTATTGTTAGCTCTTTATGATGTGTGCAGTAGGAAATGAGAGGTCTCACACTTGTGAGGGAAGAGGAGAACTAAGCGCGGCCTGGAGGAGAGAGTGAATTTGAGGGAAAAAAATTATCTATTCCCATCTTACAAGAGTAAGATAATTAAGAGCAAAACTGCAGAAGGGAAGTGCATCAGGAAGAGAGAGAAAGGAAGAACATACAAGAAATAACAGTTGCAGATTTGGAAAATAGGGAGCAAATTCTGTTGATTAAGATACATGCTCTGACACAGAAAGAACAAAGGAAATAAATAATCAAATCCAGATTCAAGAATTATCAGGTAGAATCAAATAAGCATTATTTAAATTCATGATCATAGTCTATCTAATTGGAATAATTTTCTTTATTTCTGGTATTTAGATCTATTGAAAATCGGGAAAGATAAATCACTATTTTATCAAATTTAGGAAAAAGATCAACATCAAACTGGAATTTTACCAGAAAACCATTGAACAATTTGGAATAGAACATTGTATAATAAATTGAATAGAAACTAATCAAGACATTTGATTTATTATTTTAGGAAGATTCAGATTTAGGAAAGGATTCACACAGAAAAACATATTTTTAAACTAGATCTGAAAACGCTCCAAAAAATCAAAACTGTCGAAAAGAGATAAATTTCCAAAACAAAAAGAAACAAAAAGATAGGGAAATAATTGCAGAATTATACACATGAAGTTTGTGGAATAAACAATATTCTATTTGATAAGATTAAATATCTTTAAGTTCTTAACATTGATTGAAAAACTTAGGTGAATTTGTCAATTTTAAGATTGATATTAAATTGTTACTAAATCAAAGTGTTAATGGGAAGTGTTTATGTTCATGAAAACATAACCTTGGATGACCTTAGTGAAAAAAATTTATCATATTTTATGTGATCTATGGTATTGAATAATAAATATTACATGTTCTTAATTGTTTGAATGAGATATTGATTGAACATCATGTAGTTGTTGTAATCTAAAGAGAAAATTGTACAAGTTTATTAGTTTATGTTATTCATGCATACAAATTTGTTGGAAGCCTTTATGCAAGTTCATTAGGAACATGGCTGAAGTGCAACTTTTTAACATCATAAAAACTCAACATATCTTCCAAGGATTGTTATAGATCAAATATAATATAAGTTAAACGTCATGCTTTGGATTCATTTTTGGCTACCTTGTGCATCCTTTTTTACTAATCTCCTTATGTGTGGATGGAAACCAACCATATACCTAGTCAAATCATTTTGTGAAAATGTTAACTTCAATTTTATAAGATGAATTAAAATTTTGAACAAAAATTAACTATCATCCATAGGTTTTGGATAAGAAATTCTCTTTTCCTGGTATTTGACTCCTCACACCTTGGCAAAAATGTTCGTTTTGTAATTTTATCTTATTTTTTGTGTTATAAGTCAGGTTTGTAATAAGGTTACTGAACAATAGTTAATATGGAATACTTTTTAATATTTAAATCGTTGATGTGTATGCATAAGCAAGCTGATGAGAATGGGTTTGTAAAAAGATCAGTTGCTAGTATGTTGAGTGGAAAGAAACTTGATTCTCCAAACACAGTGAGTTCTGTGATGACCTCAGAGAACATATTTTATCGTATTTTTTGTGATCTATGGTATTGAATAATAAATCTTACATTTTTTTATTTGTCTAAATAAGATATTGATTGAGCAACATGTAGTTGTTGTAATCTAAAGAGAAAATTGTACAAGTTTATTAGTTTATGTTATTCATGCATAAAAATTTGTTGGAAGCCTTTATGCAAGTTCATTAGGAACATGGATGAAATGCAACTTTTGAACATCATAAAAACTCAACATATCTTCCAAGGATTGGTATAGATCAAATATAATATAAGTTGAACATCATGCTTTGGATTTATTTGTGGCTGCCTTGTGCATCCTTTTTTACTAATCTCCTTATGTGTGGATGGGAACCAACCCTATACCTGGTCAAATCATTTTGTCAAAATGTTAAACTTAGATTTTATAAACTAAATTTAAATTTTGAACAAAAATTAACTATCATTCATAGATTTTGGATAAGAAAATCGTTTTTCCTGGTTTTTGACTCCTCACACCTTGGTATAAATGTTCATTTTGTAATTTTCTCTTGTTTTCTATGTTATAAGGTAGATTTGTAATAATGTTACTAAACAATATATAGTTAATATGGAATTCTTGTTGATATTTCAATTGTTGATGTGTATGCATAAGCAGGCTGATGAGAATGGGTTTGTAAAAAGATCAACTACTAGTATGTTGAGTGGAAAGTAGCTTGCTTCTCCAAACACAAGGAGTTCTGTGATGACCTCAGTGAACAAATTTTATTGTATTTTTTGTGATCTATGGTATTGAATAATAAATCTTACATGTTTTTATTTGTTTGAATGAGATATTGATTGAGCAGCATGTAGCTATTGTAATCTAAAGAGAAAATTGTATAAGTTTATTAGTTTATGTTATTCATGCATAAAAATTTGTTGGAAGCCTTTATGCAAGTTCATTAGGAACATGGATGTAGTGCAACTTTTGAAAATCATAAAAACTCAACATATCTTCCAAGGATTTTTATAGATCAAATATAATATAAGTTGAACGTCATGCTTTGGATTTATTTTTGGCTGCCTTGTGCATCCTTTTTAACTGGCCTTGCAAGATTCAAGTTAACATCATTTAAACCATATGCCCAAAAATATTGCATGGTAATGTAGTTTTTATATTTGTGGCCTTTGTATCTAATTAGCATGAAGCTAATAGTAACATTGTAAGCAATGCTATGAGTGTTGGTTTTTTAGTAAATTAGATTGATGAATGGTTCTTGGAATCTATTCTTACTTTAATCCCTCTCCCCCATTCTCTTTTTGGTTGACTTTATACCCTATGGATGATAATAATCATCTAGATTATTAGGCCTCTTGATAGCAAAAATGTGAGATTGCTAAGGTAATTTTCAAGGTAAAAAATTCATGAGGTATCATTGCAATTATTTTTGAAATTTTCCTTTTGCAATTATTTTACCACACATGCAAGTAATATTTAAGTAAGTAATGGTTGTTTTATTATGCAAACAAGGATAATCAATACCTATGTTTTATTATGAAAACAAGGTTAATCAATTATTTTCATATAATCTGTTTTTCTTTTTCTTTTTGCAGAAATGTATTGATAAACTCAAAGAAGGGGATATAGTTAAGGTGTTGGATCCATTAGATGGTGATGTTGTGGGCATTGGGAAGATTCACTCCCTATCTATTGTACATGGAGTCAACTTTAAAGGAACAAGGGATGCAAATGTAAACATTTTAAAGCTCACAAGTAACATACCCCTTTTTTATGAAGAAAAAATAGATGGAGTTGTTCATCTGAAAGAGAAAGAGGGAACCTTCACACAGTGGCCACTAAAGTATTTGCAAAAAATGACATAGTTGAATGTATTTATCATGTACTAGTTGTTAGAAATCTTCGCTCACTGTTTTATGCAGTATTTTGAATATGTTGTTCAGGGATCTTAATTATCATGGTGTATTTGAAAGAGTTGGAAACTCTTAGACAACTTTGACATTTTTTATTATAATTACATATATACTCTTAGACAACTTTGAAATCTTATAACTTGATATATATTTGCATTAAATTTTTTTTATTGTAGATTACCTTTATTTATCATGATCTTGAATCAATCTTTTAATTCTAGTATGTTGTAGCTTGTACGCATATGTAATATTTTTATTTACTTTTATGTTTTAGTTCAAATTTAATATTATGTTATTTTTGCATTATAAAATTTATGGTATTTAATAAATTATTCATTTTGTGATTATATTTACTACCAATTAATGGAAACTATTATATAAAATGACTAACTATATGACTAAAGTAATGATTAAATTAATGATTAAATATGACTAAATGACTAAAGTAATGACTAAAATAATGACTAAATATATGACTAAAGTAATGACTAAATTAATGACTAAATATATGACTAAATTAATGACTAATATATGACTAAATAAATGACTACCATGACTAAATAAATGACCAATTAGCAACAATTAATGACTAAATTAATGACTAAATTAATGATTGAATATATGACTAAATAAATCACTACCATGACTAAATAAATGACCAGTTAATAACAATCAATGACTAAATTAATGACTAAATCAATGACGAAATCAATGACTAAATCAATGACCAAATTATTGAGAAAATCTTACTAAATAAATGACTAAAATAGTTTAGTCATAAATTTGGTCATGTTATAAATGACAAGCAATAAACTACTAATGGTCACGTGACCAAAATTAGTCATTTACATGCAATTTTTAGTAGTTTATTTAGTCATATATTGTTGTTTATGTACTAGTGTATGATGAAGGTCTCAAGAATAATCTTATCAATGTAAGTTAGATGTGCAACAAAGGATATAGTATTTTATTTAATTAGCAAGAATGTGAAATTAGAAAAGAAAAGTCTAAAATATTGGTGGTAAAAGCTTTAAGGACTAAAAGAAACTTTTACAACCTTAAAGGTGTGAATGGAAGTTGTCTTCTAGAATAAAAAAATTAATTTTGGTTGTGGCACAAGAGGATGGGACACATCAAATTTGATAACTTTGTGAAGATTATTTCTAGACATGCAATGAGATACATGCAAAGGATTTTCAAGACTACAAGTACCATGTGTAGAGAATGTCAGATTGGGAAGTAGACATGGATAAAGTTTAAGACCAAAGAGTATTCTACTACTAGACTGTTGGAATTATTTCATACTAATCTATGCAAAACTACTAGAACAAAGAGTCTTCAAGATTAAAGGTATTTCATGTTACTTATTGATGGTTTCTCTAGAATGGCATGGGTTACATTCTTAAAAGAAAAATCAGAAGCTTTCAGTAGATTTAAGATCTTTGAATAAATGGTTGAGAATTAAATGAATGCAAGAATTGAGTGTCTAAAATATGATAGAGGTGGTGATTTTACATCAAGTTAATTTGAATAATTCTATGAAGATTATGGGATAAAGAGAAATTATTATGTTGCTAGAACTCCTTAGCAAAATGGAGTACTAGAAAGAAAGAGTAGAAATGTTCAAGAGATGGCAAGAACAATGTTGGATGAATCCAAATTGTCAGATGTGTATTGGAAGGAAGCAGTTCATACCATTGTCTTTATCCTCAACAAAGGTTAGCTAAGAGTGGATAGCACCAAAATCCCTATGATATTTGGTATGGGAGACCTACAATTGTCAAATATTTCAAATTTATTGGAAGCAGATAATTTATCAGGAGAGACGAAGAAGGATTGAAATTTTTTGATTCAAGATCAGATGAAGGAGTATTTCTTGGTTACTCAACCATGATCAAAGCCTACAAAATCTATAACAATATATTGAGGAAGGTGGTTGAAAGTGAAAATATCAGAGTGGATAAAGAATTTCATCAAAGCGCACATGAGTTGAAAGAAGACTATTGGACTAATGAATCTACTTGCACAAAAGAAGAAGAAGATGTTGCAAAAAAAGAGGAAACTCAAGAGAAAGTTCCCAAGATTCCTACAAAGTATGTTCAAAGGAACGATTCAAAATATGAATTCATTGGAGATAAGAATGGAGGAGTAAATACATGAAGAAGGTTTGCAAAAGAAAATGAATGGGTAATTTTTTCTCTGTTGTCAAGAATAGAGCCAAATAATTTTTCTGATGCCAATAGAGATGAAGGATGGATACAAGGTATGGAGGAAGAGCTAAATTATATTGAGAAGAATTAGACTTGGGAATTATTTCCAAGGCCTACAAACAAGAATGTAATAAAAAAGGGGTATTCAAAAATAATCTAAATGAATATGAAGAAGTTGTGAGGAATAAAGCAAGACTAGTATGTAAAGGATATTCACAAGTTGAAGGAATTGATTTTGAATAAACATTTACTCTAATAAAGAAAGACTAGTATGTAAAGGATATTCACAAGTTGAAGGAATTGACTTTGAATAAACATTTACTCTAGTGGAAAGAATGGAGGACATCAAAATGTTTCTTGAATATTGTATTCACAAGAACTTCAAGGTTGATCAAATGGATGTGAAATCTACCTTCTTGAATGGTGAGTTAAAATAAGTGCACATAGAATAGCCTAATGGATTTCAACTATTAGTAGATCCAAAAATGGTGTGCAAGCTTAAGAAGTCTCTATATAGTCTCAAGAAAGCCCCCAGGTCTTGGTATGCCAGGTTGGACAAGCCCCTAATTTAGCAAGGATTCAAGAAAGGCACAACAAATAGTAATTTGTACATCAAAGTAGAGGATGAACATATTCTAATTGATTTAGTGTATGTTGATGATATAATCTTTGGAGGCAATGATGAAATGTGTAATAATTTTGCTAAAGAAATGTAGAAGTAATTTGAAATGTCTATGTTAGGTGATTTGTCATTCTTTCTTAGACTTAAAATTTCATAGTCAAATAATGGTATCTTTATCTTTTAAGAATATTATGTCAAGGAAACACTAAAAAAAATTGGAATGGAAGACTGTAAACTAGTGAGTACTCCAATGTTAACTAGCTGCCATTTGAGTAAGGATGACGTGTCACCTAAGGCTGATCAGACTTTGTAAAGTTCCATGATTGGAGGCCTACTGCACTTAACCACTTCAAGGCCTGATATAATGCAAGTTTGCTTGGTTGCAAGGTTTCAAGATGATCCAAAATAAACTCATGTAAAAGTTGTGAAAAGGATATTTAGATATTTTAAGAGCACTCTAGACTATGGATTGTGGTATCAAAATGGTAATGACTTTTCTTTGAGTGCATCTATTGATGTGGATTGGGCTGGTAGTGTTTATGATAGAAGAAGTACTAGTGATGGAGATTTATTTTTGGAAGATAGATTTGTCTCTTGGTTTAGTAAGAAGCGAGACTTGGTGTCCTTATCAATATGAGAAGAAAAATATATTGTTGTAGTATCTTGTTATACTCAAGTGTTGTGGATGAAGTAAACTTTGAAGGACATAAAGGTGATGCATGATGATTCCATTCAAACTTTATGTGATAATACAAGCACCATCAATATTTTAAAGAATCCAATTATTTATGCTAGAGACAAGCACATAACTATCAGATATCACTTCTTAAGAGATAATTTTTTTGATCAGGAAGTAAGATTGGAGTATGTGCTTACAAAGGAACAATTTGTAGATATTTTCACAAAGGCACTTTCAAAGGATACTTTTGAGTATATCAGACAAAAGCTAGGCGTTGTTGCCCCACATTTTTCTAAATAGATGCATAGTTGGAGCACATTTATAAGGGGAAATTCAAGTAATTTTTATCCTTGGATTGATGGATGCTATCTCTCAGGGGGAGAAGGTAGAGAAATGCATAATTTTATACAAATAATAGGACCTTGTATGTTATGGAAATCTTGGTTCAAGACCATTATCCCTTTTTCCTTGATTTCAAAGGGGGAGAGATAGAGGAAAGATAGAGAAAGGGGAGATATTGCATATCATGTTGATGTTTCTCTCATTGGTGTTGCCATGAATGTCAAAGGGGGAGATTGTTGCAAGTATTTTGTAGGTTTTTTCATTGATGTCAACAGTATCGATTTTTTTTTTATCATTGGTGTCAATAATATGGTGTTTGTTGATGATGTTGTCTTTTTTGTCAGTAAAGTGGTAGTGTGTGGTTGGTTGCATATGTTGCAATCAAGATGTTAAGTATAATTTATAAGGAAGGATTTCATGAGTTTCTATTATATTTGTTTCTCATTACTCATGAATTTGTATATGGTTCTATGAATGTTGCATTCATTGTTCGTTGCATTCATTGTCTGTTGTTGTAATTTTTATAGAAGAATCTCTTACAATCAATGGCTCAAGAAGGTTCTCTGAAAAGGCTCCAAAGAATGCTCCACATTCCTCTATTTTATGATTTTTTCCTACAATTTGAAGGTTATATATAATCAAGTGTAAATAATGTGTGTTCCAATTCTTAGATCATATATGTTACTATAGAATTTCTTGAGTAATTAGAGTGAAGACTGTACTATTGCAGTCTTGGAAGGTTTTGAGAAATGCTCCACATTTCTCTGTAGTTGTTTTTGTGGTCTTGTAGTTTGGAGGAAGTCTTAATAATATCTATTTGTCTTCTCTTTTCAAGTTTCAGTTGTTGAAGTGTACCACAAGTTGATCTATCAAAGTTATATCTGAAGACTATGTTTTTAGGTCTACGATAGATATTGCCAGTATAATGACACATAAAATTGTGAAAGAAGGGCATGGAAATATTATTGAATATCATTTGATGATTGTGATGTAATCCCTATAGTGCTATCTTATCTCTCCGGTAATGCTTGTGTCTTGGAGCTAATATTTCAAGGGTTGAGTGTGTTCTAGGTCAACTTAGTATTCTAAGTTATTTGTGCCAACTTTTTATGGTGTGTGTTAGAATGGAAATGCATGAATATTTGAATTATGTCATACTTATCTCTTACTTTGGACCACATTGAGTTTCCCTTTCCCATGGATGTGTTAAATCTGACTCAAATATGGTCATTGCATGTTTCATTTTCATACATTTTAGGATGGTGGATAAGGAGAAAAATTTGTATGCTTGTGGAAGGTATAAATGAAAGATCAACTGTGTGAACAAGGTTTACAGGTGTTAAATGTGTGATCAATGTAATTAATTGATAGTAGTGCATTGAAGGCAAAGTAATGTGTGTGAATTTTCAAAAAAGTGTTTGATGCATGCCCGAGGTAATGAGTCGAAAGCAACATAGTTTACATGGTGTGCAAAAGGTAGTGAGTTGACCAAATTGTGTGAGTGTTGGAGGGAGTGAGCCAAAGGTAGAAATGTAAGTGTGAATATTAGAGATATTGATCCAAAGGCAGAGAGGTGTAAAAGTGTTGAAGGTAGTGAGTTTAAGGCAGAAAAATTGTTTCGGTTGTGATTTAACATTTGATTCTTCAAACATTTGTATTCTAAGGTTGTAGCCCCATTTTGTAAGTGAGAGAGTAGTTGCAAAATTTCTTAGGTTAAAGAGCTTAACTCTATTGTAACTATTGATTCATTTGAGGTTGGGTTTGGATAGTAGCTCCAAGAAAATTTTATCACTATGGTTTTTTCCTTGTTGGGTTTTCCACGTAAATTTGGTGTTACGATTTTGTGCTCCTTTTAATTTGGTATCTGATTAGGGAAATTTTAGTTTTTGATTTATAAGTTGAAATTGAATTTGATTTGAGGGATATACTAGTTTACCCCCCTCCCAATATATCTTTGTTTTCTAACACAAGACACTACCTACAACAAACCACTCAAAACTTTAACTAAAATTTCCAACAAGCCTTTTCCAAGTTCTTGTACCTCCTTCTCCATCCTCTATAGTTAAAATCCTCTCCTCATACCTACAACAATTAGTTAGAGAATCCAACTCTTTATAGTCATAGAACTTCCTCATCTGCAACAAATCTCTTAGCGCTCTCTGAGACACTTTCTAGCTTGCAAGGAAATGAAACTACTTTCAATTTAATTTCAACTTTTCTCTACCAATTAATGTTTTCTTGTAAGATCCACTAATCTATCTTCCTCTTCTTTCTTCAATGAGCCTTATTTTTGTCTCCAATACCAATTGATGCAAACCAAAATTTGAGTCTTATTATATTGCCAATTCATTTATCAATTTAAATTTCAAATAATGTTTGCACTAGGATAATGGAATAAATTTCAATTTAATTCATTAAATTACCACAAACTTACTACTTCAATTCAAATTTAAATAACTCTTGATTTTGATTGGAAATTTAATTAATTTATTCCTTTAATCTATAGGAAAAATTATAGTTTGTAAATTTCAATTCTTATTGCAACTTCTTGAATTCTTTAATATCTTCTCCATTTATCCTACTATAATCCTATATTCTACAAATAAGAAATTTTATTCTATGTTACCTTCTTCTATTGTAAATATTACTCCTTCTTCAATTGTGAAACCTATATATTCTTTTATCTTCTTTCTTTTAAATTCTAAAAGATGTTGGTTTCACTTGGATTATTCTCCAAATCACATACCTCAATCCATGGTCCTCTATTTATCTACATAAATAAATTATTTTCTCACACCATAATCTAGTGTGGCCTTCATATTACATTCTAGGTTACTTTTTTTTATTTTTTATTTTTTTTTCTTTACCCCTCTATATCTACATGCCATCCTCATCAATTTCTCTTCATACATTTCTTTCTCTTTTTACCTTTTCCTATGCAGTGATCTGTCTATCCACTCAAATTGTGTGGTGTTCCTCTGTTTGATTGGCAATAAACTTTATATTTCCCCTATGTGTCATTTTACCAATCTAAATTTTCATTGTCTTGGTGCTAGTTTTCTCCCTCTCTCAACACATCATTTTCTCTATTTTAAAACTCCAAAACTCCCTCTTCTATTAACTTGGCTTTTAATTTAAAAAAAGTACATAGTCCAAAGTGGCATGACTTTTCTTCATGCTACCAATATGGAAATCTTCCTGATAGGCCAAAACTAGGGTAAAGAATAAAGAAGATTTCAGCTTGGTCTAAGTGTCAATCCGAGGATTGTAAGATTGTGAGAGGTGTTGTGGAAGTATACCTAAGCGAGGAAAGCAGTGAATTAAGGGGAAATAAATGTAGCTAGAACATACATAAATTTCCTAAATGAAAATCTAGTTTAACTTTTCTATTATGTATTTCTGACAGAAATTTGACTGGAACTATTAACAATCTACATAGAACTATAACAGTAACAACAACAGCTAATTAACAAAAAATAAAACACACTTCAACAAATAAAAAATTTTGAAATCAAACCTTCTTGAAATATTACATCCCATAACTAAGTCATAAAATCTTTTATCAAACCAAATTTTAATTTAAAATGTTGAGATTCAAATCACGTGACTATTAAAGTTTGAATAACAATACTAAAATAATTTAATCCCAATATTATTAAAAGTTATACTGAAGCAAAACCAAACCAAATTGAAGGCAAACAAAATGCAGAAAATAAAGTTGTGTCACTATGCTTTTCAAGGAGTGGGCTCTTGCTCCATGTTGGCATGGTAGATAGAATGGAAACCTTTCTACACTGCCTTGATCAGAATAATCATTGTTTTATTTATTAAAAGTTTTATACAAAAATATGCTGCAAAAGTTTATCTACCAAATTCTATTCACTCCTTTACACCATGTGTAATTATATATATGTTGTTCATAGCTACTAAATACAACAAAAATATTGTGTTTGCTTTGGCCCATGGCCAACAAACTATAATGCAATGGTTCTATTGGTGATAAATTAAAACGATTTTGTTATAACAATAAGCAGAAATAAGAGATGAGAATAAAAGACGTGAAGATCTGCAGCTTTGTCCTCTAGCGAATTAGCACACATCTCCATCATGGGTTTCCTTCCTTAGTTTATCACCACCAAAATGGTGCATGTGGAATCCTGGCTGAGTGTACTCTATTGTATTTTTTTGCTGACCACGATAAAAAATGTTATAACAAACAATGAAAATGGAAGATTTTTGGTTTTATCTATATAGCTAGTATTTGCATCTCCATTCTAAAATAACCATGATTTCTTGTGCTTATTTGAATTTGGCACTGAAGAGGTAACTAACTCTACCTTGGAGACTGACATCATTTTTGAAAATATAACAAAAATAATTTTTTGGTCAAAAGGTAATACATAGAAGTTCCTGACCAAAAAATTATAGGAAGATATTATGCATAAAAGGTGACAGGAAGTTCTAATCTGCATGTTGCAAGCTTTATTTTTCAAGTCTGAAAATCACAATGCTTATTAGTAATGACAACCAATCATTTATTTCCATATTTTATCCAAAACTCTATTAAATACCACTTATATATTTAATCATATGCAACACAAAATGGTGAAATAGTATGATATGGAACATAAATGGAATGTGGGAATGGGTATGAAGGTGTATGAAAATAGGCTAAAATATGCCATAAAATGGGACATAAATGGCTCTCATCACTTCCCTTAAGACATGCCTAGATTCTTATTTTGCAAGAATGGAAAGAATGATGGTGTTTTCATTGATTTCAACTGGTCAATTAGTTATCAACTAGTTGTTGTTGTCATTAATGTCATGGTTGTATATTATTGGCTATATATGTCAAGGATATTCAGAAAATCATATTGAAGAAAGGTTGTAGGTGTCAGTGAGTGCTCTGGGTTTTTCTCCAGGATTTTCTCCTATGTTTGTACGGTTCAGACATGTTGATCATGGTTTTTGGAAGCTGATATATCTAGATTTTTGTCTATTGATTCATTGTATAGTGCGAGTTGTCTTCACCAGTTATGAACTATGGTTTTCTATGGTTCTGGTTGAGGTGTGGGAGAAATGTTGTCGGTCCATATTTCTCTTTGGTAAAATCTTATGACTTGCAATTCTAAAGATGAGTTGTTATGATTGTATTGAGGATAATTTGGTATCATGAAGGTTTGTTCTTAATTAATCTATATGTTTTACATTGGTTTGGCTAACCTTGTGTTGAACATTATCTTCAGAGTTGATGAAGCGTGTGTTTTGGCTAGCCTCATTCTAATTCCACCCTAGGATGTTTTGGTGCTGACCTAATTTGAATTTCATGTTGCATGGATGATTTTGGATATGTTTCAGAGTTGAAGATAGTATAAATATAGGATGAGTTAGTGATGAAAAATATAAGAGAAGAGATAAGTGCAAATAAATAGAGAAAATAGATGTGATATTGATTTGAATTAGTGAGTGTGTGTGATGCGAGTGTGGTAGATCAATGAGAAGCCTAAATGTTGAGTTTCTTGAAGCAGTCAGCTGAAGGTGTACTCTATCATTCATGCATGTCTCCAAGTGGTTGAGAAAATTGTGGTGGATTTCTCTATTGTATTAATATTTTCTTCTCTTTGTAACATATCTCTTCTATCTTCTTTGTATCTATGTGGAAGGGATCCCTTTGATTTCCTAGCCATGTTGGGCAGTGAGTCCTTGTGTTAGTAGTGAGCCTTTTGTAATCAATTTTGTTATTCTCTATAGTGTGAGTTAATCCTCACCATGTTTTTTCCCTCATTGGTTTTTCCATGTAAATTTTGTGTTGTGTTTGTGTGATGGTTTTTAGTTTCTACACTTGCACTTAATGTTTAAATATTTTAAGCAATGTTAAGGATTAGTTTTAGTGAATGAATGAAGGTTTAATTTTGTGACAACTGATTCACCCCCCCTCTCAGTTTTCTTGTTCAAACAATTGGTATCAGATCTTGGTTCCTTGGTGAAGAGCTTAACTGCTTGAGGAAGGTTCGGGATGGCTATCAAAGTGACTTATGATTATTAGAGGTTCCAATGGAATTAATTATCCTATCTTGAAAATATTGATGGAAGAATATTTGGAGTATTGTGGATATGATGTGGAGAAATTTTACAAGAATCCTTACACTCCTCTTGCTAATAGTCTAAGCACGGCTGATGAGATCAAAGCACATGAAGCACAAAAGGTGATGAAAGAGTCAAAGAGGCAAAATTACAGAATTTGGAGACACGATTTGAGCTTCTACATATGTCTGAAGATGAGAATGTTAAATATTATGTATAGATATTGGATTAGATAGTATATAGGATGTGAGGACTTGGTGCTACTATAGATATGGAACCTTTGGAAAATGGGTGGGGGAATAATTATTAGTTTCTATAACACCCACTTTCAAGCTATTCCATTCAAGGATAACCCTAGAGATCTCAATGCCAAAGAGGAAGAGATCCTATAATAGTGTTTTTCTAGGGGTTGAAAGTAGACTAATAAGGGGTTCACCACCAATTTTAGACTTGGAAAAGATAATGAAATGCAAGATGCAACTCTAAACCCTAGTTTAATGCAATAACCTAGAAATGCAAATAAAATAGAACAAAAAGCAGTAGTATGTATGGTGGGCACCTATAAATCTATAAATGAATGATTGAAGCTCTAAAATGCTGAAGAATTTGACTTTTCAACCTATTGGGACTCATTTGCCAACCTGGGAAAATCAGTCCTAGATCAATATTTCTACATAGGAACTTATTTTGGGAAAAAAGGGTATATGAATCTGCAAATAGATCCAAAAAAAAACCTATAGTGGGACTCATTCGCCACCCTCGATGAATCGGTCCCATTCTTCTTTTTGAGGAATTTAAAGTTTTGATCTAAACTATAACACCTACTCTTTCCTTCCAACTTGAATTCTAGATCTAAATCTACAAAATTACTTGGACAGATCTCTAATCACCCCAAATTAATGCTAATGATGCTTGTACCTTCCTTAGGATGAATGTAGAGTGATAATGGAGGATGGAATCACTTAGGAAACAAGTCTTTAGGCTTGGCTTGATGGTTAGTTGCATCTCCCCAACCTAGAATCCATCATGATTCACCATAGACAACCATGATCAACCCTTGACAATTATAGACCTTAAATGAAAGTGATTTTGAAGACCTACCAAAAAACCTTTAATGTTGCTCAAATACTTCAACTTTGCTTTCTTTTGAAACTTGAATACTCTTACTTGAAGATTCTTAAAACTTATCTCTTGAACTTGCACTTGAAAATGCTTGTTCAAATTTCTTAGATGATAAAAATGGCTTAGAAATTTGCTTGTATAGGAATTAACACCTAATTCACCATTGTTTAGATCTCAAAGTCCAAAATCCAACAAAAATCTGAATTAAAATGGTGAATTTCTCGCTCAAATTTGAAAAAGACCCCGAATGGGACTCATTCACCCAAGGTGGCAAATGGGTCCCACCTAGGGCAACTCATTCACTCAAGGTGGAAAATTGGTCCCACCTAGGCAGACTCATTCACCCAAGGTGGTGAATGAGTCCCACCCTAGCTTTTTTAGGTGGGTTTTCAGTATTTTTGGTGTTTTAAGTGATTTTATGGGATTTTTAGGTGAAATTAGCCTCAAGATCTAAAATAATGGGTCTTAAGGGCCTATTAATGATGATTTTAAGGGTAATTAATGCAAGGGTACCCAAGATAGGTCTAAATTAGACAAGCAATTGTACTATCTCCAAGAAGGGAGTATAATTTTGGTTGTCACATTTAGCCCTCGATTTAGCGCCCATATGAATCTACGTGCATATGCAAGATAAAGGACTCTAAATAGTACATGTTATCTCATAAAAAGATGCTCATATAAGTTCATTCAAAACATGGGAGAATGAATCCCTCAGTGTAATTATCTGCAAAACCACAATGCTAGGAACTACATCCTACAACACGAATTTGTTAATTGTCCAGAAAATCTCTTTATCTAACTTATTTCTAGAAATCACATTCAAGGGTAAATGTATGCCCCCCTTGATTTCACTTGATTTATAGAGGTGGAATCAAGGTAGCATTCTAACCACATTGAGTAAGGTAGGTCATATCATAGGGTATTTCCAAGTACCATACCACATAATGATAGATAGTTGATGAGGACGGGGGTACAATCATGATTCCAACAAAATAAACGATGTCAAAGATGGAGCTCTCTAGCACCTGTTATGTTGATTTGAATGAAAGGCACTTTTTAATCCTAATATAGTAAAAACCCTAATTTTAACTTCTATAAGAGAAAAAAGAAGTAAATTTTAACTATTTTGTCATTTACCTTTTTGTATCTTGAGAGTGATTGAAGAGTAGGTGAAGATGTCGAGCCGACGAGACTACATTCCTGCAAGACTAGACATCCTATGAGACCAAGTGGCCCATGACGAGCACTATCATGAGGTGAGATGATTTTTCTGCATTAGTTTTGTCCTTATGCATTTATTTTATGATTTTTGCGTATTTCTAGGTTAATCTAGGACCTTGGAAAAAAAGTTTGCAAAGTGTCCCATTTGTTTGCAAAGTGTCCCACTTTTTCACAACGTATCCCATTTCTTCATAATTTATCCAAAAATGGGTCTAAAGTATCTAGGACCTCTAGGAAAGTACACTAGAACAAATTTAGTACACTTTTATGATTGTTGATGTAAAGATTTAATAGTTTTGAGTACTTATACAGTTTTTTTTTGTTAGGTTCCCACCTATTCGTGAAAGCGTCTAGGTGCTAGATAGATTAGATTCCTTTGAGACTTATCCCCAAATCTTCCAATGGAGGATATAGATATTTTTTAGACCGTAGGATTATACTAGGCATACCTCATGCCCCCCATGAGGTACCATGATCCTATGCTAATGGCATTAGCAAAGTGATGGGATGCAAATACATGTATATTTCATCTTCTTACTAGTGAGATGACCATCACACTAGAGGACTACATTGCATACTCCAAGTCACAATTTGAGGTGAGAGAGGTACATTTCCTAGTGGAGCAGTCATTCCATGAGATGAAATATGACATGCAGTACTGCTTGGGAGGTCCAGTGCATGATGAGAGGGTGAGGCCACATATAGATTTATCAATGTTGCTATACTCATGGGCCCCACTGGTTACATGGATTATGATGTTGATAGTAGCACTAGAACTCATCCTTAACGACAAGGGAGTGCACCTGGAGGGAGGACTAGTAAACATGATTCATAGGATCGCATATCATAGGATCGTGTACACTTGGGGGTATAACATCCTAGCACATCTATATTATGATCTTAGATTATTTATATTTTGGGAGGTGGACAACATGATACACTATACACTTCAAAAGGTGTGGTGCCTAGAGTATATCACATGTACCATACCAACAAGGTTCCCATGTCTAATAGCCTTAGGGTATCCTCGAGATTTTAGCTATCCTTTTGTGATGGTTTTGGTAATATGGTGACTTTCACTTATGGAGAGTCCAATTTGACCAACTAGAGGAGGATGAGATCCTTTGGAGGCCTTATTAGCTTGTGCTACATTGGCCAGATGAGACTTAAAAGATGAGGAGATTGAAAATGGATAGGTTCCTTATTGGGAGACATGATTACATAACACAACCTTTCTACTATGATCATGTCATGTGATAGTTTGGTCAGGTTTAGATAGCACCCGGGGCATGACCCTTTTTTCGTAGATCAGTACGGAGTACCTAGATACCTAGTGATTCTAGACAGTTCATTGTTGAGGATGTTTTCTATAGTGTATCTGAGTTCTCATATCATGATATACCTTTGATATCCGACATTGATGATGTTGGTGCCACAAATGACTATGAGGAGTGGTGGACAATATCACAACTAGATATCGTATTTTCGATGGATGAGTTGATAGGTGATGCAGGGACACTCCCAGATGAGGGTGACAAGGTGGAGGATAGGGATGAGGAGACATGCTATAGGTTTGCAAACATATTTATAGATGTGATCGATGAGGAGTATGATGAGGAAGCAGATCCTAACTATGATGGCCAAGAGGGTGGACATGAGGAGGATGAGCAGTCGATGAGTGAGGATGGTGAGGTAGTAGATGAGGATCAAGAAAACCATGTGTGGGTTTATCCATTTCCCATTCGTGTTACTAGATCATGATCAATAGTTGTAGTAGGTTCTAACACCCATAGCCATGGAGAGGCTAGCACATCCTCCATGCCCCCTACACATGATGAGCCTGAATTCACATAGCCTACTAGAGAGCTAGGTGATGATATTTTATATACTATTATGCTTATGCTTGTATTTTATGCTTTAATTTTATGTATATATATCATGATGTGTATTAGTTATGTATATGGTTTCTATCTTGCAAGATATGTGAGAGATCTTCATGATCTCTATTATCAGGTGGCTATAGAGATAGTGCCCCCATCAATCGATGAGGAAGCCACTGATTCAAACTATGTGCCCCCACCCAACATGGAGAATCATCTATATTTCTTTAGGATGTAGGTCAAACTATAGGAAGCATATGAGATTCTTAGGAGGCACATCCACTGAGCCAATTTTTCCTAGGATGCACAGTCATCTCAGACCTAAATAGAGTTTGAGAGACTATAGTACGAGGTAGATAGACTATAGGCAGAGAGAGATCATATAGTAGGGGGGCATTAGGAGGCCCTTGGACAAGTACGGGGCTTACATTTTTCTCTTAGTACACTCAATGGATCACAATCATGATCACATACCACCACTAGAAAGATGCGAGTACCAGGTCTCAAGGGATCTAGCAGTCACAGACCTTAGTAGAATTTTATATATTGATGACATGTACACAAAAATTTGATATATATATATGAGAATTTGATGTTTTATTACTTGTGTTTATGTATTGAATATTAAATGGAAATGTGATTAATTAAATAATCTTTGTAAGACTATTTAATGAATGTCTCCATGGTTTAACATGCTTTATGTGATCTAATTAAAACTTATTCTAGTTTCTATTAGATGCAACATTGTGATTAGGTATGTTATGCTAAATTAAATGCACCTATGATCTAATTAAAGAAAATTAAATGCATATAAGGATCTAATCTAACACAACATACAAAATGAACTTGAATAGCATGAAATCTAAAGTAATTACTTAAAAAATAATTAAATAATCACTTTAGTATTAAAGACACACAAAAAACTATTTTTCAAGAATGAAGCAATATGAGAGCACATAGAATACTATCCAGTAACTCTAACACCATTTCTTTATAATTCACACTATTCAAGAGGATTAGACATAGATGCATGACATTAATAGGGTCCTAACCAATTAGGATTAAATTTTCCTTCATCAATTGGGTTAACATTGGCATTACATTGATTCTCACATAGCATGAAATCACCTTTATTGAATACATGAGGGATTGCATTTTTATTGTATATACACTGCATTCTTTTAGAATAAGCCTAAAGGTGCTCAAGATCATTGATGCGTTGTTCATCAAGCATTTCAAGCTAATGCAATCATTGGTATTTGTAATTTTTTTCATCAATAAGTCCTTGAAGATAAATTATTAATGTAGGAATCTCTAACTCCAAGGACATTATTGCCTCACTACCATAGACAAGATTATAAGGTGTAGTTCTAGTGGATGATCTAATACTCATGCAATAAACCCATAACACATATTTTAATTACCCATGCCAATTCTTATTATGTTGCTAATAGTTTTATTTAAGATTTATTCAAGAGTTTTATTAGTTGATTCATCTTGATCATTAGATTGCAAGTAGTAGGGTGTTGAGAAGTGATGTTGTATGTTAAAAATTTCCAATAATTTCTTCACAGCATTATTCTTAAATGGTGTACCATTATCATAAACTAATGTGGAAGGAAGTCTAAAGTGAGAAATAATGTGTTCCAATATGAAATGACATATCACATCAGTTTTTGTTGATCAAAGTGGAATTTTTTGTACCCACTTTGTAAAGTAATTTTTTGCAGTAATTATAAATATATGTCTAACGGAGGAAGGTGGTGATATATTTCCAATGATGTCCAAACTTCAAACTACAAAGGGTCAAATTATAACTTGAGCTTGAAATTCATAAGCGGGAGCATGAATCAAATTGCTATGTTCTTGACCACCACAAGCACCTGCATGAGCTTGTTCAAGTGTTGTGGGTATTTAGATTGCTTAAGGCATCTAAGTAAGAGAACATTGAACTATCTCTAATACAACACATTAGCGAGAATTATATACTTAGATGCAAGTTTTCATAGGTGAACTCAGATGTTCTTTTTTGTTGGCTTGGGAAAGGTACCATCTTTCAAATAGTTAAATATTGTATCATACCATTCACTCATGTCTTCCCTGGTTATTGCTAGTACTTCTTCTAATTTATCATCGATCAACGGTTTCATAACTATGTTCACAATGAAGGTGAAGTCTTTTCAAGGATCTTGAGGGGAGATAAGGGAATCTGCACTTGCCATTTCATCTGCATGTCGATTATCTTTTTGGGGGATGTTGTCAATGGTAAATGATTCAAACTTCTCTAACAAAGTCATTATGAGATCCTTATATTTTGATAATTTTTCATGTTTCTCTTGATATGTTCCATTTATTTGTTTAATGACTAATTGTGAATCACCAAATATCTTAATGTCTCTTGCACCCATGATTAAAGTGACACGCAACCCAATGAGAAATGCTTCATACTCAACAGTGTTGTTTGTACATAGAAAGTTTAACTGATATGACAATGGAATAGGTTCTTCCATGGGTGGTATTATTATAACTCCCACATCAAAGCTAGTTCTATATTTAGATCCATAAAATATAGTTCCCATGTATTAGCTTCAATTTTCAACACATTATCATTAGGGAAAGAGTCATTGCTAGGTAATGTTAAAGAAGAAGGAGCATCAGCCAATTGGTTGGTCAAGGCTTGACCCTTAATTGGTTTTTGTGAAACAAACTTAAGGTCAAAATAAGTCAACAAAATCACCCATTTAGCTAAGCGTCCTAATAAGTCTATCTTTGTGAAGAGATGTCTTAAAGGGTCAAATTTTGTCATCACTTGTATTTCAGCATTTAATAAGTAATGTCGCAACTTACTAGTAGCGAATACACGAGGCAAAAAAAAATTCTCTATTGTTGTGTATCACTTCTCCTAATTGATTAAGGTTTGTCTAATGTAATAAAAAGTATGTTCTTTACCATTACCATCTTTCTGAGCTAACAATGTTGCAACAGCATAAGCTAATTCTATGGTATATAAGATGAATGGTTTGTTTTTCATAGTGTGTTGTAAAATAGGTGGAGTGACAAGATATTCTTCCAAACTCTTGAATTCCTATTTACAATCCTTGTTCCAATTAAAATTCACATCTTTCTTGAGGAGATATGTAAACGATAATGTGTGATTTGCTAAAGATGCTACAAAACAACAGATAGCTTGAATTCTTCCTTGTAAACTATATAATTGTGATATGTTTTTAGGAGGTGGCATGTTAATTATAGCATAAATTTTATTTGTGTCCACCTTGATGCTTCTATGAGATATGATAAACCCTAGAATTTTTCTACTATCTACAACAAAGACACTTTTTTGGATTTAATCTCATGTATTTTTGTATTCGTTCAAATATTTTTCAGAGGACATTCACATTGTCTTGTCTTGCTAGATATTTGGTGAGGATATCATCAACATAATCTTCCAAAATATTATGTATGTAATCATGAAATATCAATGTAATTGCTTGTAGATATGTCACACCTACATTATTTAATCCAAAAGACATCATTACCCAAAACAAAAATCCCCAAGATGTTGTAAATACTATCTTATATTGATCTTGAGGGTTGATAAATATTTGGTTGTATCCAAAAACTATATCCATGAATAACAACAAAGCATGTCCCATAGTCGAGTCTACTATCATTTTGATATTAGGAAGTGGAAAATCATCTTTTAAATATGCTTTATTCAAATCATGAAAATCCCTACACATCCTAATACAATTGTCTAGTTTTACAACTATGACAATATTTGAGATCCAAGGAGAATAATCTTTAGGTGTTATAAATTCGGCTTCAAGGAGATTTTCCATCTCGACTTTGACTAATAAGGTTATCTTAGGATTCATTTTCCGAATGTTTTGTCTAACGGGCTTAGCATTTTCAGCACGGACTATATTGTGTGTTACTATCTGAGGGTCAATTCCTCGCATATCTAAATAAGTCCAAGAAAAAAGTCTGGGAAAGTCATGAAGTAAGGTTACATGATCTTCTTGTTCATCATCATCAAGGAACTTTCCTATCTTAATCATCTTATCTTCATTGTTAATATCCATTTGTATGTCCATTGTATCTCCTAAAGGAAGCACATTTTCTTTCATAAATCCAGGGTTCTGTTCTTCTTATTTTTTCTTGGTATTAATCATAGAAAATGTAAGCCATTTATTATTAGGATTGGATGGTTTATCCTAAAATCCTAGCATTTATTTCAAGGCTTTGTCATCTTTGAAAAACTCCAATGATTCTTTACAAGTTGTATCAATCAATTTTGGATGCTTCAATGTGAGAGTTGTTTTAGGATTACACATGATGGTGTTGATGTTTAACAATGCTCTCTTGGTTGCTTGTGTAATCTTAGAAGGGAAATATCTCAAACCAGTTTTTATCTCTTGTGTGTTAGGTTCTATAGGAACACGGATTTCTTGTTCTTTCTTTCCACATCCTTTACCACCATAACCCAGTTTTTTCACAAGTTCATAACCTCTCCCATGAATTTGTTCCATTTCTTTCAAGTTTGGTGGTTGTTGATAGTCTATGTCATCAAATTTTTTTGTATGACTTGTGTCTTCTTCAAGAGTGAATGAGGTAGATGCATGTGAATTTTCTTCTGAGTTCTATGTGGACATTACCATTGGTTGTTTTTGCTTCTCATATTCTTATTTTTTTATTATGTATTCTACCATAAATGAAGGTGTGAATTCTAAAGAACCCCAATCATAATCTAATTATTTTGACACCATTTCAATCTCTTGTTTCTATTCTTTCATACGTTTGCTGTTTGATGTTGGAATTAATGTGCTTAAAGGACTTGTTGTTCCTTTTTCAACTTGGTATACCTTGTTGTTATAGACATATTTAATTATATGATAGAGATTCGAAGGCACCGCATGCATCTCATGAATCCAAGGTCTTCCTAAAAGGAGATTGTATGTGAAACCTAGAAAATAGTGTGCTCTCTTTTTGCTTGTATGATTTTGGACCTAATAGGAGAGAGGCTATTTTCTCTATTTCACTCAAGAACAAACCTTGAAATTCCAATGCAAAGGAGATTGAAATATGATGAAGGGTGTGTTATAGGGGATGGAATGATGTAAATGAGGGGTTCACCACCAAGTTTAAACTTGGAAAAATAAATGTTTGAAAACATAGTGTAGTATGCAAGATGACCTAGAAGATGACTTAAAAATGCAAGTGAAATGTAACAAAAGGTTTTTAAACTAGAAATGTGCACTTAGAAACCTCTAAAGGACTAGAAACTGCTTTGAAATTCTCTAATGCTAAATTTTTGACCAAATGGGAATCATTCGCCCACCTAGGCAAATCAGTCCCAGGTTTGAATTTCTATGTGGGAGCCTGTTTCAATAAAAAGGGTATCAGAATCTGCAACTTGATCTGAAAAACAAAATTAGAGGGACTCATTCACCACTCTTGGAAAATCAGTCCAATTTATATTTTTCGAGACTTGAAAACTTTAATTTGTACCTTAGCACCTACCCTTCTCTTCTAGGTTGATTTCTGGATTTGAACATTTAAAAATCACCTGCAAAACATAATTTGGCTTGATTTGATAATGGAGGGTTTTCCTTGGTCAAACCCCTAGTTTGGTAATTAAACCTTGGAAAAGATAATCAAATGTGCATGGAAACCCTAGCCTTAAGTGTGTCTAAGACTAGAAAACCTGAAACAATATGCAATCCTATTCTAACATGAAAGAATATGATGCAAGAAAAGAAAGGAAGAGATGGATGATTCACTTGTGATTATTTTAAATCATAGCAAATGAACCCCAATGATGCTTCTACCTTCCTTATGTTGAATTTAGAGTGATAATGGAGGATGGAATCACTTAGGAAACAAGTCTTTAGGACTAGCTTGATGGCTAGTTGCATCTCCCCAACCTAGAATCCATCATGATTCACCATAGGTATCCATGATAAACCCTTAAAAATGCTTGATCTTGATCTAAAGTGAGATTGAAGACCTACAAAACAATTTAATTCTACTCCAAAGCTTCAACCTTACATGTTGAAACTTCAATTCTATTGTGAGAAATCGCTTAAAATTTTTGACACTTGATGCTTGAAAATGCTTGCTCAAACTACTTAAAGATTGATAAAAATGACTTAGAAGCTTGGTTTTATAGGAATCAACACCTAATTGACCATTATTTAGATCCCAAAGGCTGACATTCACCAAAAATTTGAATTAAATTGATGAATTCTCACTCAAAATTGAAAAAGGTCCTGAAAGGGACTCATTCGCCACCCTTGGCGAATGGATCCCACATAAGGGGACTCATTCGCCCAAGGTGGTGAATGAGTCCCACCTTAAGTTTTTGAGGTGGTTCTTTTAATCTTTCACGATTTTGATAGATTTTAAATGATTTTTAAGTGGAATGGGCCTCAGAATTCCAAAATAATGGGTCCTAAGGGCCTATAAATGATGATTTTGAAGGATAATTAATGCAAGGGTACCAAAATGGGTCCAAATTAAGTGTGAAATCATCTATTTTTTCAAGAGTGCACAAATTTATATGCTACATTTAGCCCCCACTTTAGCACCCATATGACTGTACGTGCATATGTAAGCTAAAGGAATCTAAAAAGGATACACATATGAGTTCAACAATGACACAGGAGAATGAAGCTCCCACTGTAGTTAGCTGCAAGACCACAATTTTAGGAACCACATCCTACAACATGAATCTGTTAATTGTCCAAAAAAATCCTCTTATAAAACCTCTATCTAGAGATCATATTCGAGGGTAGATGTATGCCCTCTTGATTTTGCTTGCTTTTCGGAGGTGAAATGAAGGTAGCAGTCTAGCCACATCGAATAGGATAAGTCATATCATAGGGAATTTTCAAGTAACATGCCACATAATAATAGACAATTGATGATGTTGGGAGTAGAATCATGATTCCAACACAACAAACAACGTAAAAAAAAAAGCTTTCTAACACCCATTATGTTGATTTTATTGAAACACACTTTTTAACCCTAATATAGTAAAAACCCTAATTTCAACTTACATAAGAGTGAAAAAGTGAAGTAGATTCTTAATATTTTCTCTTTTACCTTTTGTAGCTTGATAGTGATTGAAGAATAGTTAAATATGTCAATTAGATGGGATTACATGCCTGCAAGATTAGATGTGCTACCGAACCAGGTGACACGCAACGAACATCATCATGAGGTAAGTTAAATCTTCAGCCTTCACTTTGTCCTTACATAGTAATTTGATGATTTTTATGTATTTCTAGGTTAATTTAGGGCCTTGGAAAAAAAATGTTCACAAAGCATCCCTTTTTTTTGCAAAGTGTCCCACTTTTTTGCAATGTGTCCCTTTTGTTCATGAAGTGATCCACTTTTTTGGAAAGTGTCCAGTTTCTTTGCGAAGTGTCCAAAAAGGGTTCTAAAGTGTCTAGGGCCATTAGGAAAGGACACTAGAGTAGCTTTAGTACACTTTTTTGATTGTTTATATGAGAATTGAAGAGATTAGACTGCTTATAGGATATATTATTATAATTTTTTTAGATGCCCACCTGTTCGTGTCAATGTCTGGGAGGTAGATAGATCAGTTTGTTGAAATATTTAGCCCCCACACTTTTAGTGGAGGACACGAAGTTATTATAGAATATAGGATTTTATTGGGTGTACCTCATGCCCTCCATGAGGTACCATGATGTAATGTTTATGGCACTAGAAAAGGATTGGGATTCTGATACATGCATGTTTCATGTGTCGACTGGTGAGATGACAATCATATTGGAAGACATACATTACATACTCTAAGTTCCCAACTGGGGTGAGTAAGTACACTTATGAGTGGAGAAGACATTCTAGGAGATGAAATATGACACACAGTACTCCCTAGATGTACCAATACATGATGGGAGAGTGAGGGCATGGATAAAACTAGTGATTCTTCTATACTCACGAGCCCCACTAGTGAGACGGATTATGATGTTGACAGTTGCACTAGTACTCATTCTGAATAGGAGAGGAGCACACTTGGAGGGAGGACTAGTACATTTGATACAAGGGATGGCAGATAACCTAAAAATATATGCCCGGGGGCGTTGTATCCTAGCTCATTTTTACA
Organism: Sequoiadendron giganteum; assembly: GCA_007115665.2. Classification (NCBI taxonomy): domain Eukaryota; kingdom Viridiplantae; phylum Streptophyta; class Pinopsida; order Cupressales; family Cupressaceae; genus Sequoiadendron; species Sequoiadendron giganteum. The sequence continues at coordinate 304,791,033 of CM021104.1, read as the reverse complement.
ATGATCTTGGTCGATTTATTTTTCAAGAGGTGGATAGTATGGTACATTGTACACTTCTAGAGGTTTTTGGCTTGAGCATATCACTTGTACTAGGCCTACCAGCTTCCTGTGTCCGACAACCTTGGGGTATCCTGGGGCCTTTAGTTATCCTCTATAATGGTTTTGGCAGTATGATGATTTACACTTCTAGAGAGTACATTTTGACTACCTAGAGGAGGATGAGATTCCTTGGATACCTTATCAGCTTGTGCCTTAGTGGCCAGATCATGAATGATAGATGAGGAGATTATAGATAGATAGATTTTTGGCTGGTTGACATGACTACATAGTACATCCTTTCTACTATGATTGAGTCATGTGGTAGTCTGGTAAATTACAGATAGCACCTAGGGCACGACCCTTCTTCAGGAGATTAGTGTGGAGTGCTCGAAGACCTGTTGATACTGTATAGTTTACCATAGATGATGTTATTCATAGTGATTCTAAGTATTCAAATCATGGCATACCTCTGATTTCTAACATAGATGAAATCGATGCCACAGATGACTATGTGGAGTGGTGGACTTTATCATGACCGACCCTCGTGTTTCCTATGGAGGAGTCATTAGCTGATGCAGGACCACTCCAAGATGAGGGAGATTATGTAGAGAACAGAGTTGAGGAGACATGTTATAGGGCTACAAACATATTTATGAATGTCATAGATGATGACTATGATGGCAAAGAGGGTGGATATGAGGAGGAGAAGTCCATGAGTGAGGGTGATGTGGTAGCAAATGAGGATCCAATAGGGCACAAGTTAGGAGATTCCTCTCCTATTCATATGACTATATCATGAGTAGCGACTGTAGTACCCACCAATACCCATAGTTATAGAGAGGCTAGCACATCCTCCATACCCACAACACAGGATGAGGTTGGTTTCTCATAGCCTATCAAAGATATAGATGATGATATATTTAGTTGTTTTTATGCTTTCATGGTTTTGCTTACTATTTATATATATATCATGATGTTTACTGAAATTTAATTGTATGTATCATGTAGGATCTATAAGAGACTTTAGGGATCTCTATCAATAGGTGGCTACAGAGGTAGTGCCCTCATTAGTTGATGAGGAGGCCACAAACTCAGACTCTGTGCCCCCACCCATCGTGGATCAGGCCCCAAAGTCGTTCAGGCCATATGTTAGACTACGAGTATCATATGATAGTTTTAGGAGACACGTCCACCAAGCCCATGCTACCCTCGAGGCATATTCATCCCTGACCCCTACAGAGTTTGAGAGAATAGAGGTAGAGGTAACAAGGCTACAGGTAGAGAGAGATCATAAAGTATGAGCACATCAGTAGGCCCTTAGAAAGATGTGAGGTTTATAGTTTTCTCTAAGTAAACTCAGGGGATCATGATCATGATCGTACACCATTGTCTCCTGATAGACTACTACCAAATAGATGTGACCACTATGCCCTAAGGGATCTAGTAGCCACAAGTCTCATTAATAATGTATACTTGATGATATGTACACAAAACTTTGATGTATATATATGAAAACATGATATTTTATTATTATCTGCATTGGAATGTTAAATGTCAATGTGATTAATTAAATAACCTTTGTAAGATTATTTAATGAATTCTTCCATGATTTAACATGCTTTATGTGATCTAATCAAAACTTATTACAATTTCTCTTAGATGCGACATTGTGATGAGGTATACTATGTTAAATTAAATGTACTTATGATTTAATTAGAGAACATTAAATTCTTATAAGGATCTAATCTAACATAACACACAGAATAAACTTGAATAGTATGAGACCTAAAGTAATTAAATAATAGGAAATTAAATAATCACTTTAGAGTTCAAGACATGCAAAGAATTATTTGTCAAGAAAGAAGCAATGTGAAATCCCATGGAATATTATCAATTATCTCTAACAACATTGCTTACCATCCATACTATTCAAGGGGATTTAGAGTTAATATCGACGTAGATGTGTGGTATTGATAGGGTCTTTGAGGGGTGTAGTATCCATGTTTGTTAATGTATATGCACCAGACCCATAATTTTCATTGATTATGTAGGTCCTAACCAATTATGACTGAATTTTCCTTTTTTAGTCGAGTCAGAATTAGTAATTTGCTGATTTTTATACAAGACAAAATTACCTTTACTAAATACATGAGGAATGAAATGATTACTATGCTTGCATTACAATTTCTTAGCATAAGCTTGGAGGTGCTCAAGAGTGTTAATTCATTGTTCATCAATAATCTCAAGCTAATGCAATATCTGTTGTTTGTAAGTTTCATAGTCGATGACCTCTTGAAGAGCAATCCTTAACATAGGGATTTCTAACTTCAAGGTCATCACTGCCTCGATACCATAGACAAGGTTATAAGGACTTGTTCATGTTGATGACCTGACACTAGTATGATAAGCCCATAACACATATGTCAATTGTGTATGCTAATCCTTATTATGTTTATTAACTATTTTTCTTAGAATTTGCTCGATAGTTTTGTTAGTTGATTTATCTTGGCCATTAGATTATGGGTAGTAGGTTGTAGAAAAGCAATGCTGAATATTAAAATTGTCAAGGAATTTCTTCACATCATTGTTCTTGAATGGAACTCCATTATCTGAAACTAATGTGGAAGGAAGTCCGAAGTGAGAAATAATGTGCTCTGTAACTCAGATTTTTTGGAATTGTGGATGCTAAAGCTGCACAAGATTAAACATCAATTCTAATCTAAATAAAACAACAAAGAATGATAAGTAAGCATGATTAATCTAAACTAATAAAAACTAGAATGATCTCACTGAATATGCAAATACTTCCTCGATTTATCTCAATTTCCCTTCTCCATTTTGTTGTATTGTTATTCTTGCCCTCAAATATTTGTGTGTTTAAATGCAAGCATAACTTCATCGAGTGTCTCAGCAAAATATCGAAGATTGTTTCTCTTCTCAAAAGTGTATGATTTTGGGAGAGAAGGAATAATGATTATGACAGGCCATTTTATAGATTTTGTGTTTTCGAACGATCGACTCAAATTGAAAGAGAGATCGATGGATGAGATTGATGAATACCATGCGATGTGAGTTCTATCTCAGATAGAACATGAGTTAGAACATGAGTCAGGAAAGACTAAAAATAGAACAAGATCTTAATCTTCAGTTAAGAATCTTCGAAAATAGAAGAAATAGACTTTGAATGTCAAAGACAAAGTTAGAAGTTGAAGAATAATACATTCGAATGCAAACTTGAGTTAATTAATTAAATAAAGATATTTAATTAATAAACACATACATGCGTATGAGTTAGAACTAGTTAATCGACTAGTTTTGATGGAGAGTCTTCTTGCAGAGATGATCAATAGTTGAATTCAGAGATAACTGAAGAACTAAAAATAGATCTCGAGTCAGAAGGTGAGTGGACGATTAGATAACTGATTGATAAAGGAATGTGACATAAATAATTAAATATGAATTAAATGTTAATTTAATTCAACATTTTAGCATAGAAGATTTAATTAAATAAATAAAGTAATTTATTTAATTTGACTTTCGAAAAGGGTGGAATTGAATAATTAAATAATAAATATTTAATTATAGTTGAAAAGGGTGTTAAATGAATAATTAAATAAAGATATTTAATTATAGTTGACATATGATAAAAGGGGTAATTAAATAATAAATTATTTAATTGAAAGATGATTTAATAAGTTAGAGACATAATTAAATAAATATGATTTATTTAATTAATCAAGTTGAATAAAGATTAATGATGAATTAATGAATTAATTAAAAAGAGATTTAATTAATAGAGGAAATATGTGTTAGAAAGTTTAATTAAATAATTGACATTATTTAATCATGACCATGGACTATAGAAAATTATGTCGAATGTGTACTCACAGGCCTAGACCAATTTTCGGTGTCTACAGTTTGCCCCTCTTTGATACAATGTTGGTATGATGTTGTGTCAAAGAAAATATGCCCCAGTCGTGCCCCTATATTAAACAAGTTAGGGTATGCCCCAGTGAAAGGGAGAATGACAAGGAGGTAGTGGTATGCCCCCTCGAGAGGATAGGCGGGTTTGAAGAACATGAGTGTGCTCTCGAAATGGATAGAGAATGGTGGTGAAGAAGAAGAAATGTTAGCATGGATGATTTTAGAATGTTAGTAAGAAACAATTAAGTTTGATTGATTGAGAAAAAGACATAATCTTTGATATATTACCAAATATGCTATACTTGCTTGTTATCATCGTTGGGTGGGACATGACACAGATGGATAGTACACACTATGATATGAGATAGACCATAGTGTACAAAGTTATCCACCTATGAAAAACATACAGTCGTAGACAAGGAGTGTCTTAACTCAGACTAAGGACATGATGCCCCAATCGTTTGGTCAAGATAAACCACAGACAACAGACAAATAAAAGACGGGTCATGAGACATCATTGCTCCTCTAAATCCTTGATAGGACATCCTTGAGGAAACTAGTAACATGACTCAAAAACCAATGTTAAAAACACAGTTGACAAACAACAACCAAAGAAAAAGAGTCCTGAGACGTCATTGATTCTCTAAATCCTTCAAGGAACATCCTTGAGAAAGCTAGTAACAGAATCTTTCACAAATCAATAAAAAGATAAGACAAAATAAGATATAAAGTCATAAAGTCAAAAAAATGTATTCGCCAAAACTTGATCTTGTGGGATTGTTTGACATAGCGTAATGTGAGAGAATGGCACATACCACATAAGACGTTGGGTCCGGTTTTGACTTGGTGACTTCTGTATAAGGCATGAAAAATCCTGGTTTCAATAAGACATGTGTCTTATAAGACATTGGAGTCTGATGGCATTGAAGTGATAAGCCACATGAGACTATGACAATTTGATGATGTCTGTTGACAAGAAAGACATATCTTGCTAAGACATGGGTTGATCGCTTTGCCGATGTGTTTGATATTGACTTGATGACTATTGAGACATTTTTCCTTGTTGATGCATGACTTGTTTTGATTCTTTGACTGATAAACTGTGTATTTGTAGATAGTGTATGGCATGAGATGTTACTTTAAACGATGATATGTAATGTGTGTGATAGTGATTGTGAATGAACCCGATTGGACTGACCTACTATGGTCTCGGGAGCTCATCAATTGATTAGCCTTGCCTATGTTGTACATACAGAGACCTCGTAGTTCGACACAACTAATGACTTTGTATATACAAAGCGTCATGATTTAAATGTGTGATACATGACAAACCTAGACCGATAGACTTAATGCCTCAGGGGCACATCGATTGATGGCCTTACCTACGTCCCAGTCGTAGAGGCAATGTAGTTCGACTATGTCTACGACTGACTTAACATGACCGACTTGACATGATTGACTAGACATGACTAACATGACATGATGGACTAGACATGATTGACCTAATTCTATTTTTGGGATTTTTTGACATTTTTTTTATTTTTTTGGATTTTTGATGTTTTCTAATGTTTTATGTTTTTTTTTTAATTTTTCAGGACATTTTCGATGGCATGACATTATGTACAAAGTGTTAGGGCACAGAAAAAGGATTTAACCCCAGTCAGGAATAGGATTTGGAAGATGGAATGGATCATATGACGGAATGGATGTTTAGATGTCAATCATTCCAAATGATGGATAGGACAACCATTTATTATGAGTGATGGTGAAAAAGTCTGATTAGAATGATGGTAGATGGAAGAGTGAGCTTGACTACACATGGTGCCTATTTGCTAGGTTTTCACCATGGTACTTATCCATAGCACCACCGAAGCGGTTTTCACTAGTGGACGGATTTATTTCTCTTTACTGTTTTGATTTTCTCAATTTTTTTTTTTGGTGTTACAAAGACACCTATTTGCCAGGTTTTCATCAAGGTAACCATTTTTTTGTTTTTTCCATTTTTTTATATTTTTCCAAATTAAGACACGGATTCTCGAAGACTTAAGCGTAGAACCTCTTTAGATGTAGACTATTGATAGGGGACAAAAGCAGTTCTCCTTCAGGAGTAGAGGCTCCTGACCCAAAGGCTTCTGTGACAATGTACGGCCCCAACCAGTTAGGTTCAAACTTTCCTGGTTTCTCACGTTCAGCTTGGTTCTTAAGATTCTCGATTACTACCAGGTCACCAATGTCAAAGTGTATATTGAGAACCTTTCTGTTGTAACTACGACAAAGACGATTCTGATATGCTTGTAAATGATCTAATGCTTTCTGTCTTCATTCATCCAGCAATTCTAGCTCTTGTAACCTAGAGACACGGTATTCTTCATTATCGATATGACCCTTCAAGGATACCCGTAGAGAAGGTATTTCGACCTCAATAGGTAAGATAGCTTTGGACTTGAATACAAGGGAATATGGAGTGGTGCCGGTGGGAGTACGGATGCTTGTGTGATAAGCCCATAAGGCAGGATTAAGCTATAGGTGCCAGTCATGACCAGCGTCATTGATAGTCTTCTTAAGGATTCTAACAATAGTCTTATTAGATGCCTCAGTTTGGCCATTACCTTGTGGTTAATATGGGGTGGAGAAATGGTGCTTGATGTGGAATTCTTCACATAAATGGCATACTTCTTGGTTCTTGAATGGGCGGCCATTTTATGTGATTATGGATTGAGGCACACCATACCAACAAATGATATAGTTTAGGATAAACTTAGATATTTGTGTGCTAGTTATGTATGTCATGGGGATGGCTTCGATCCATTTCGTGAAGTATTCGGTAGCGGTGATGATGAATTTATGGCCATTTGATGATGGAGGGTGTATCTTACCTATGAGGTCGAGTCCCCATTGGGCGAAGGGCCATGGTGAAGTAATTGGACAAAGCTCTTACGCTGGTGCTCTTATCAAGTCTCCATGTATTTGACATTGTCTACATTTCTTTACAAAGATGTATGAGTCTTTCTCCATCTTAGGCCAATAGTAACCCAGTCTCATAATCTTGTGGGCTAGAGTGGGACCACTCAAATGAGATCCGCATATACCCTTGTGTACCGCTCGCAAAGTTGTTTGTGCTTCCTCAACATTGAGACATCTCATTAGGGAATTATCTAAGGTACGTCTATATAGGGTTTCTCTGATGATGGTGTACTTGGCTGACTTTTGGATGAATGTTCAACATTGGTTATTGGACAATCTTGAGGTAGGGTTTGGTCAATGAGGTAATTGAATATGTCTTTATACCAAGGAGAGGTAGGACCAACAATGGTACACACTATCGTAGTATCAGGGACATCATAAGTGGGGATCAAAAGCTGTTCAACTAGGAACTCAAACTTAGGCACATTGCTTAGGATATCCAACAAAGAACCCACGGTTGCCATTGCATTTGTAGCTCTATTTTGGATACGTGGTATTTGTTGAAAAGTTATGTCATTGAAATACTATTTGAAATTGTCAGCCATCCTCTTGTAAGGTGAAAGCTTCTCATCCCTAGTCTCGTAATCATCATTCACCTGTCGGATTACCAATTGAGAGTCACCAAAGACATGTAGGCTCTTAATGTTCCATTGAGCTGCCATTTTTAAACCTGTCACTAAGGCTTCATATTCTGCTATATTATTTGTACAAGGAAATGTGATCCTGAATGATTTAGGAATGGTATCACCTTGAGGTGTGACAAATAAGATACCAGCCCCTGAACCACGATTTGTATGTGATCCATCAAAGTATAGTTTCCACTCAGTTTTAACCTCAAGGTTGAAGAGAAATTCATCTGGAAAATCTGCTACTAATGGATGATCTGCCTTTATAGGTGCATCTACTAGTTGATCTACAATGACCTGTCCTTTTATTGCCTTCCTTTTGACATACTGAATGTCATACTTGCTAAGTATCATAACCCATTTAGCCAATCGGCCTGTTAAGTTGCTTTACTTAGGAGGTATTTAAGTGGATCAATTTTTGCAATCAACATGGTTTGTTGATTGAGCATATAGTGCCTAAGTTTTTGGGTAGCAAAGACTACCACAAGATAGGCACATTCTATGTTGCTGTAATTCAATTCATAGCCCACTAAGGTTCGACTTATATAATAAACCGTTCTCTTGTGACCTTGATCATCTTGTTGTGCGAGAAGAGCCCCTAATGCCGACTAAGTTACTGAGATGTAAAGTATCAATGGTTTCCCCTATGTAGGTGGCATTAGGACTGGTGGAGTAAGAAAATAGTCCTTTATTTGTTGGAAGGCCTCTTGACATTTAGGTGTCCACACAAATGGCACTCCTTTCTTGAGTAAATGCTGAAATGGATGTATTTTATCCGCCAATTGTACTATGAAACGTCTAATGGAATGTAATCTTCCCTGTAGGGTTCTGAGTTGACCATTGCTGAGGAGGCATTTCTATGATTGCTCATACCTTCTCTGGATCTACTTCAATGCCTCTGCAAGAGATGATATACCCTAACAGCTTCCCCGATTTCACTCCAAAGACACACTTCTTCGGATTTAGCCTGACATTGTAGTTTTCTAACCTCTGGAATATCTTGTCTAACACTTTCAAATGATCTTCCCTTGTTTCTGACTTGGCTATTATATCATTGACATAATCTTCCATGAATGTATGTACAAAATCATGAAAAATTGTAGTCATTGCTCGTTGGTAAGTGGCTCCTGCAATATTAAGGCCAAACGGCATAACATTCCAACAATATGTGCCCCAAGGACATGTGAAATTTGTCTTATGTTGATCTTCAAGTGCTATCTTTATTTGGTTATATCCAGAGAAACCATCCATAAGGGATAGCATCTCATACCCTGCAGTAAGGGCTACTATCATATCGATATTTGGCAATGAGAAGTCATCTTTAGGACATGCCTTGTTGATGTCTCTAAAGTCAGTAGAAATTCAAATGCCCCCAGTTGACTTAGTCACTGGTACTAGATTTGATATCCAATCCGCATAGTCTATTGTCCTTATGAATCCCACATCCAATAGTTTCTTAAGTTCTACCTTGACCAATAGAGCAATTTGCAGAAGCATCTTCCTTAGTTTCTGTTTGACTGGTTTGATACCTGGCTAGAGTGGTAAATGATGCAATATCAGGTCTGGATCCAGCCCAGGCATGTCAGCATATGACCATGTGAAATTTACTTGTCTCTTTTTGAAGAAGTCCTTGAATTCATGTTGTTCTATTTCTATCGAAGAAGCCACAAAATATACTATCTGAGGATTCTCTTTTGTTCCTATGTTGACTGCGATAGCCTCTTCCACTAACATGGGTGACTTTTCCTGTGCAATGGGGAGAATATTTAAACCTCTATCCTTGGGTGCCTTAGAGAGGTTTTTTCCCTCGGATACGTCCTTTATTTTGTCTTTTTCTTGGTCCAAAGGTGCCTTTCGGTTTTCACCTAGGGACTCATCATTTTTATTTTCATTTTCATTTTCATTTTTATGACTAGAGGTGTAAATAGACTCCCCAAAATATGCTTTATCGTCCAAGTCTATGGTAAAACCTACCTTATGATCCCCTCTAGTTATACCTTCTCTAAGTCCCATGAACTCAGCAATTGTTTTGTCATTTTCAAATGTATCTATGATAGGTGTACCTTGTTGATCCCAATCGATGAGTTTGGGATATACAAGGGGCATATCATCATTGGAGTTTATAAGAGTAACTACTGACAAGGTGAATATAGACTGGTTGACATGGTCACAGAAGTTTTGGACTAACTCCTTCTTGTTTTTCTTCCTAGGGATAGGTATATTCTATTGTGGGACAATGGTGAGGGAAAATTCATCAGAAAATGGCTTGTCAAGTGCCCAAGATGCACGAAAAAGGGTTTCCCAATAATAGTTCTTTTGCCATTCTTCTTTAGACAAGTGTTTCTTAGGACAAGGACTAGACTGTTTTGATACAGGTTTCACATTGAGGTCCAACTCTCCAAATAATGCGTCTATGTTCATGGTACTAGTAGATGAGAGAGACTCCCATTCACCATCGCTTGAGTAAGGGGATTCATCATAGACTGGAGGTTTGTCATAAACTCAGGGTAGGTCACAAACTAGGGGAAGTGGTTCATGAGATGTCTCGATGTCTGGGTAATCATTCACTTCCTCTTGAAACATTGACGAGGTACCAGGAAACCCAATTCTAAGTGGTTCACACCCTAGCCCTAGATACTTCGGTCATGGGTAAACAGTAATTGGTTCTGTCCTTCCATTCTGATATAGTCCTAACCCACTATGCCCATCATAGCCTTCATTTGGCATTATCTTAAATCCTTTTCCATATTGGTCCTTAGCTATTTGAATAGATGGGGAGGGGTATTCATGTTCTTCTTGATACAACCAGGAATCAGCTTGATCCACAATCTCTTCACTTAACTCTCCCCATTTTGTCAATGTCATTGTAGGGGGAACATGAAATGTGACCATAGACTATCTTTTATCCACCATGGGTAGGCCATATGCCTTAGGTGGAATCAGTTCAGTAACACAGTATGATGCCTTTGTATTATACTCACCACAGTCCTTGTCTTGGATCTCAGGTTTTGGAGTGGATGATGGTGGTTTGAATGAAATGGAATTAGTGAGACATGATGGGTCAACATATTGGGATAGAGTGGATGATGAAGCCTGTTGATTAACAGGCACTTGTCGATATGGAAGATCCCTTAGGTTTGCACAATACTGGAAAGGATCTGGATCACCATCAATGGTGATCTCCATGCCATTATAGGGGAATTTGAGACACTGGTGGTATGTTGAAGGTACTGCTTTCATTACATGTATCCAAGGTCTACCTAACAACAAGTTGTATGGAAGGGTGAGATCCAAGACTTGGAAGCTGGTGTTCATGATTGCTGGGCTAATTCAAATAAGGAGTGTGAAAACTCCTTTGCACGATCTTTCCTCATCATCATAAGCCTTGATGACTATACTCTTAGAGGTATCTACACAATCTTTCGAGAATCCTAATGCCTTAACTAGTTTAAGGGTACACAAGTTCAAACTTGCTCCTCCGTCTACCAAGACTCGTCGGACTTTGTTTTGATGGACTAAGACTTCAAGATGTAAGGGGTCATTGTGATCTGACTTTTCAGTTGAGTAGTTTTGTTGTGAAAATGTAGCATGATGCGAGTTGGTCAAATATCCCACCATCTCTTTGAAATGATTGACATCTAAATCTATAGGAACAGTTGTATTCTGTAGAGCTTTGTCAAGAATGGACTGATGCTGAGGTGATAAGGTCAACAATTCCAAGATAGATATTTGCGCAGGGGTTTTACTCAATTGATTGAGAAGGTTGTACTTGAACTTGGAACTTTGCGTAGATGGCTTAGAAGGACCAGGAATAGTAATTTTAGTTCTATGTGTGGTTATATTACATTTTGGATGCTTCTTGATGGAGAAAGTGTTGACATTCTCATTTGCGGCTCGAAGGTGGTTTATGATCTTTCCTTTACCATAGTCATACTTGGTATCATTATAGTTGGCCGATGGATTATTCTGGGGTCCCGAACTAGAGGCTTTTCCTTTTTTGTGGTCATGTAAGGGGTCCGTGATGCAATACCCCTCCGTTTTGATTCTTGTTCAAGTTGCTTTATGCTATGTTTGGTTGCAATTAATCTGATACTAGATACATTTTGTTATAATGTTTTGATTGCTACTATTGAGCGACAACATTATTGTGGGATGTAGTTATCTGATTATTGTTTCACATGTATTATGGATTAATGATGTTGTAGAGTTAACATTAGATATTATTATGAGATTATTGGAATTATGATGGAAGTGTCAGTTTTGATGAGTGTATGGGTGAAGAGGACGATTTCGCATCACTCGCTTGCGAGCGCCCTACGAATCCGTAATTCCTTCTTCACGGTGTGTATTATATGCTGGATATATCGTATGATGTTGTTTACTTGGTTGCAGGATTGCAGGTATATGACATCGACTCCACCTGGTTTCACAAGTTTGAGCGTGTCGATCCAATGGTTAAGTTGAATGGGAGATAGTAGCTAGGTAACATGTGTCAAGTTTACACCCTAGCCTTAGTGTGTCATCAGTCATGTGTGTCGAGCCATTATCTATCTTGCTTTGATGTTATTTAATTATGAAGAATTCTTGATTTGGAAATAGATATTTAGAATAATTGCATTTAAATCATGTTGATGGTTATTTAGTTTAAATAATGCAATGTGGATAAAAGTTTATATTTAAATTAATTAATTAAATTTAATTTATTTAATTAATTAAATTTAATCCAAGGGGGTTGAGTTTAGTTATTAAATAATTAAATTAATTAATTAAACGTGATGCAAGAGAATGAAAGGAAATAGAAGAATTAAAATTAAATTTGGAATTTAATTTCAACGTGTGGGAATTAAATTAGAAATTGTAATTAAATGTTTATTTGGAAAATTGGTTGCAACTTTGGAAATTAATATATTATTTTAAATTGCATTTTAAATTGAAAGTGGGTTTTTGAAAAGTGAAATTGAAATTAAAATTGAAATTTGAAATTGAAAATGAAATTGAAATTGAAATTAAAATTAAAATTGAAATATCTAATTTGCATGTAATGTGAATTAGGGTTGTAAATATTGAAATTGAAATATCTAATTTGCATGTAATGTGAATTAGGGTTGAATTAGGTATTTTTTGATTTATAAAGAATACATGTTTTAATTTTAGGGCAGGAAAGGTTTTAGAAAAAAACATTTTTACAGCAGGGAAGAAATTTTGGAAAATTTGCACAAGGGTTTGAAGAAAGTTTGATTGTAGAATTGATTGAAGGAAATATTGTTTGCATTTGTTTGGTTTTGGATTGGATTCATTGGAGGATTGAAGAAAATTCAGGAAATCTTTGGAGGAGGCTTGCATCAAAAATTCATCTCTTCCTGTAGCTTCTTGTACCAGGTTTTCCTCTTTGTGTTTTATTGTTCTTGATTGTTTTTTTAAATAGTAGTGATTAAAGATTTGTTTGTTAAATCTGTTTTAGAAAACAAACTTGATATTAGAAGAAAAGAATTAAATAAATTTACAGCCTTTGCTTGTGAAAATTCTTGAGTGAAAATTGTGAAAACCTTAGTTGAATTTAAATTATTTGGAGAAATTGATTTTATTATTATTGAAATCAAACATAGAGATCGAACAATGCATTTAGAATTTTTTTTAAAAATGAAACTTTCTGTTTATTATCAAAAAAACGGATTTTAAAATCTGCAGTATAGTTATGTTTTCATGGTAAAATGGTCTGATTGCGTTGCTTATAACTTCACTTTTACAAACTGGGTTTTCAGAAAATTTAAAGGGTTTTTGCATTTTGAAATTTTCTTACCCTTGTCCAAAAATCCTAAATACCCAGATCGTAGTTTTTGAGTTATGCTTGAAACATGAGACTGTTGTTAAATTATTTTCCCATGGCTGCTTTGAAAATAAAATAATAATAAATTGATATTTATAAATATTAATATTTTATGTATTGTTATTATAATATTAAAATATTATTTAATAATATTTTATATTATAATTTATAATACTAAAGTATTATATTTATTTATATTATTTTAAATAAAATTTGTATATTAGATTAGTGGAATTAAAATTATAAACATATGGGAAATTATTGTTATTTTAAAATGGCTTGTTAAAGTTTAATTGAAAGAGTTAAATATTTGATTTAAAGAATGCAATATATTATTGAATAGAGATTTAAAATTGGATTGATTAGTGTATATGGAAAATGGATAGAGAAACAATATGTTATTATATTAAAGTGATTGAATGTGTTGAATAGAAAATTGAATGAGATGTAAGATTTGGTTAGGAAATGGAAAGAGTTTACTTGCATGGATTTGTGTCGATTTAAAAGTAAATTAAGAAGTTGTTTTATTGATGAGACAATCAATTATGTTATTTATTAATTTATTTTTAGATTAATTGAATCATTGTGATTGGACTATGAAAGAGATATGGATTTAGTATATCCAAAAGTAGTATCTTCCTCATGCTTATCTTAAAAGATTTAATTCTTTGTATTCAGTAAAGGGAAGTAAGTTTAATTATTTTAAATTTCCAATAATGAAAAGAGAAATAGAGGTTATGATTATTTTAAATGATCTATTTATCATGTCTTTGACTTTGTCAACACTACCTATTGAATGAGTATGGATTTAAGAAATCCAAATATTAGATTTGATTGATGACTTGAATGCTTTTGTTGCTATGTCGTCAAGTGGCATTGTTGGTTTTGGGATTTAGTGTCAGTCCTAGATTATAAGTCTTCCAGAAGAACTTAGAGGATAAGAGTTGTTGAATCTTTGTGCCATCCAGTTGTTTTCCCTTAGGTAGTGCATGGCGTCTTTTCAATTTTACCCGATTTTCACGAACGGGAATGTTTGCACCTCCTTGGTTTATGAGCGGATTATGGGATCCTTGTCTCCTTGAAAGGAGTGGACTATGTGATTGTTTCCTCCAAGATGTTTGGAGTGAGTTTCTATTATTTGTATCCTCCTTATGTTGGAGTGGATTATGATGCCTAGTTGGTATGCACTTGTGGTTCCCTTGGTGGATTGTTTGGATGTGTGTTGTCGAATAGAAGAGTGGCTTCTATTAGGCGCCAGAGCCCAAAGAGGTAAACTGGATAACCTTCAGGAGTGATTTAAACAAGTGATAATTAAAATAATGTACTTAGAAGATTAGGACTAACTTCTCACTAATCAAGATAATTTAATCCTCACTCATAGACGCAAGGGCTTGTTTAGACTTGGGATGAGTGAGAAGGCCTGGAATGGCAAGATCAACTATCTAGTTCTTGCGAGAGGTAGTTGATTCCGCATGAGTGAGTATGAGTGCCGAGATTCGGTTGAGGCCACCAGGATTACTTGTGCCGGAGCCTATGAAGAATGCCCAGAGGAGATCTCATGACAAACCTTGCGATGACACTCTATCTATGACAACTGTTGTTAATTATTTTATGTGTATGGTTATTTGAACATACTTGATCTACTTTATGTCTGGAAGCAATGTGACCTATGTCAGTGATGTTGGAGTTGTACTTGTATTGTACTTGATTTGTACTTATATTATACTTGAGTTGTACTTGATTCGTACTTGTTAATTCATTTGGTTGATTATAACAGTATGAGTCAGTTTGAGTCTGCCTTTGGTTAGAAGTAGTAGATCTTTGTCCATGTTACTTTGTAACTATCTCCTGGCATGGGGGGTGGGCCTTCGGGTACCACATTGGTTGGGTGGAATATGCACCAAAACCGTTAGGTCCCTATCTATCTTCAGTACTTGGTGGCATGACATCCAGATGGATAGCTCGTGGTTCTGGTTGTAATTTCTTGCATTGTAATATTTCAGTTTGTATATGATACTTTATCCCTTTTTTGTATGAGGTGGAATTTGTAATTGTAATCTTTTGTACTATTACCTCATTTTGGGAATGAGTGATGTATCTATTGGATTAAGATAATATTTATGAGATTGTATCTTGGTTGATTATCTTATTATGTTACGTGGTATTCTTATGATGTATAATGTTTATATCATAAGGTTCATAATGCTATGGTTATATGTAATATGTATGTGTGGGTTTAAGTAATCCTAACCTTGTAGCCTTAGAGGTTGTTGTTAACTAGTAAGTGAATGTGTATGTTAAATGCACTTTATAAAAAAAAACTTGGTTCACTTATGATGTTAATTGCAACTTCTTTTTAAGGTTACTTGGCGGGGCATTACACGTGAAGACCTTATGATCACTATTCTTAGTGTTTTTCTGCCCACCAACCTCTATAGTTCCGTTTTCAACAAAGTCTTGTATGATGTTCTTTAATTGGTGACATTGCTGGAGGTTGTGCCCTTTCGTTCGATGATAGTCATAGAAAGCGTCATCGACCCACCATGAAGGTTTGAATTGTCTAGGATCATACTCTCTTGGTTCCAATGGTTTGATAAGATTATGTTTGACCAATTCTTTGAAGACCACCTCAATTGGTTGCCCTAAAGGTGTAAATTCTCGCGTTGGAAATCTCCTTTGTTGTGGTCTTTGTTGTGAGTTTTGGACATAGTTAGTTGTTTGATCAGGACTGTTCATCATGTCTACTTGTTGATTGTATCCTCTAAGTGTGATAACCAATCCAATATGTATGTGCTTAGCATCAACTATGTCGTCATTTGTGACATTCTTGTTCCTAGACCAGAATTTGTTTCTATCATTCAACACATTTTGTTGTTGGACAATCGAGCTCTTGCCTGGTACTTTGATTTCGCCTTTGTCAATAAGGCATTTTTCAAGGATGATCCCCTTTTGTACCAAGTCAATGAATGAAGTGCAACAATGTACCTATAAGTCACCTCTCAGTTTGGGGTTGATGTTTTCGAGGAAGATAGTGACCTTTTGTTTTTCAGGTATTTCAATGGGATAGCGGCTAGCTAGACTCCTCCATCTCTGGAAGAAAGTGATAAATGTCTCGCCATCTTCTTGTGTCGTGTGGCACAAGGTTGCTATGGTTACTTCATTGTCTATGTTAAAGACAAAATGTTCAACAAACTTTTCAGCCAATTCCACCCAAGATCGTATACCGTATGGCAATTTGGAAAACCATTCCAATGCTATCTCTATAAGGGTTCATGGAAATAGGCATATCAAGTAAGTGGGGTCATACGATATATCCATGCATGCTGTTGAAAATTCTCTAATATTTTTTATAGGATTCTTTCTCCTATTATACTTAGGCAAATTTGGTATAATGTATCCATGGGGGAAAGGTGTCATATAGAGTGCTTTGTCAAATGGGCATGGACATAGGTCTTGTGCTGATATAGTTCGTTTGCCTGACATAGACATGTCGTCCATCTTTTGTTGTAGAGTCTACATTTGGTTTTGAAGGATGTCGACTTGTGTCAAGGACATGGTGTTCATGTTATTTGGATCAATGTAGATGTTCTGATATGCCATGTTCTGTGATGGGTTATGATTGGGCGAGGGGATATATCCTGTCCAAATATTCTGATTCGGGATAGGGATATTCCCTGTCTGAATTGTTTGATTCGGTATAGGAATGCTTCCTATTTGAATTGTCTGGTTGGGAATAGGAATGCTTCCTGTATGAATTGTCTGACTTGGTATAGGTATATTTCTGCCAACCTTGGTTCTCTTACCAGTCGTGTTGGTGCCAAAGGGGTTGGAGGAAGTTGCTCCCGCAGTGAATTGTAAACATTGTCTTATGTTAAAAGGAGTTGTGTTTACAATTGACGCTATTTGTGTTGGTATACCTATTGGTATTGCTGTGGTTATTTGAGGAATAGAAACAGTAGATGTCACAGTTTGCGTTGGTTGAGTTGACTTAGTTGTCAAAGAATGGACATTAAATCCTAGAGGTAGAGTGGCACCTTCTACTAGAAATTTTGCTAAGTAGCGTTGTGGATCGTTTAAAAAACACTCATCCATGAAGGCTGCAAACTCAGGAACTTGAACTGTTGCATCTACGTCTTCTATGTAAATCTACCCATGTGTGTCCCTAGTGACACGTTTTTCAAGTAAAGGCTTGTGTGGACATTTGCTTCCTAACGGTTGGTTTCTGAATGGATTGATGAATTCATTGGGGTCTGTCATTGCTTTGTGTTTCTTTTTGGACCTTTTTTCGACCATGAAAAAGTTTTCTCAAAATGGGTAATGCAGACTATGTCTACAACTAATATGACCTATGTCTATGTTTTTGGATTTTTTTGACAATAAGGATGTTGCTAAAAATCTAAGATGATGTATGACTGGACGGACAATATGCTAAACTCTAAGTTGACTAAATGGCGACAAATGAGTCTAAGACGGGTATAACCTACCACCTAATGGAATAAATGCATGCAAAATTTTGTTCCCGATGATGGAACCTAATTGTATGACAAGGACAGTATGACAATGTGAATTTTCCAAAGAAAAAGAAAGTTATCGAACTGTGATTTGCAATTTCCTAGGGAGTACCTATATGCTTGCAAATTAGGATGATTAAGACTAAGACGTTTTACAATGACCAAGACGTATATGACACCTAATGATGGTAGCTAAGACCTATATGACTCCTAATGATGGTAAACTAAAACATATATGATGCCTAATGATGCAAGGTTTTTTTGAGCAAATTTAACCGGTTTCTAATCCAAGGTTGATCCTAAAAACCTAAAGCAAATAGTGACAAAGATATTTCAGACTCAGCTTGTGGTTTTTTTTTGAAATTTTTTTGTTGACAGGCAATTGCGGTTCACCTGACAATTACAGTTTTCCTCTGACAGATGCGGTTTTTTTTTTAACAGATGCGATTTTTCAATTGATAGATGCGACTTAAAAGGACACATACATTTTTTGAACTGGCAGATGCGGTTTGCATGCACACATGTGACTCATAATGTAACAGTTGTGACTTGTTTTATGCAGACTGTGTAAAATGACTATTTTGATAGATAGATGCAGCGTTTCCCCTATCAAATGCGACTCACTATGACACATGTAGTGATTAAACTAACAAATACGACTCTATTTTTTAAAAATGAAATTTCTCAAAAGTTGTTTGACTGAATTTGTTTGTTTGATCAAGATTTTGATGAATACAACAATCAATGTATCTTCCGTTTTTGTGATGTAAGGACTGTTAAGACTCGAAAACATGTACAACCTAGGCTTTTAGGATAGTATTTGCTAAATTCTTACTTGGATTTCTCTAGCTATGCACATTCAAAGTGGATGACTAGTAGCTTGACCCCACTGGCACCCCTCCACGGTACTCACTTATATGGGGTAGCCAAGCTACTATACCCATGAAACTCCCATGGCATACATGTCACCTTAACACAAGAACCATAAATTTGTAAGACAGCTTCACAGGTTATACACCTGCTATGCCAGCAAATAGATAGGATTTTGGTAACTCTACAACAAAGCTTTTAATAAGGGAATTCCATTTATGGGACACTATCCAACATAGGTCAGAGTCCATTTTTGTCCATCTTGTCGGAATAGTGCGCGTGATTCTTGGGCTTTCTCCAAGAATCCACTTTTATATAACGGCTGGAAGTCGCTTGGCTTTAGCGTGCTACCGGTCTGAGTCGTCTTGGGGTGAGTACTTTTTTCCACCAAGACAAGTCCAAGTTCTAGAGTCAGCAACCGTTTCTCTTACATCCAGGATCACATGACTGTGCAAGGGGAGAGGATACTTCAGTGTACTGAATCATAAGGGTTTACAGATATGTGCAAAGCACCAAACAAAGAAGACAGTGGTTCTTTTTATTCCAAATGACAATTTTCTATCTATCAAACAAAAAATTTATTTTAATCCCACATGATGATTATCTATCTACCAAACAAAAGCTTATTTAAATAAATTAACAGAAAGGCATTAGGTCATGCATGCAATTTATCAGTAGTTCATAGTCTTCAACTTTCATCCTGCAGAAAAATTGTCTTGGGTTTTAATTGTCTTCAAAGCTTCATCCTGCAAACACTATGTTATTCCTTTAGACTTTATTTAGTTCCAATTTTTTTTTGTCCACTTGATCCAATGTGTGCTTTGAAGTGTTTTTTTTTTTCTACACATGCACAAACCGAACAAAGCCAAAACCCTAATAGCTAGTCAAGACAAATCTGATTTTTGAAAATATTTTTGATAGTAAAAATAAAACTACAGAGAACAGACCCATAATTAAATTTCAAGAGCTTTCCAAAAATGTAAATAAATCTGAAAGATTGTCTGTTTTGCACCTGAAATTAATTTTTTATGAAAAAATCATAAAAAAATTATTAAAAATTGAAAACAGATCCAAAAAATCTTATTTTTTCACTACAGGTTCCTAACATAATTTTAAATCTGCATAAAAAATTTTGTGAATAGATCTACAACCGTTTGTGAGATTCAAGTAAATATCTATAAAACCATAATTTTCAAAGATCTATTGTTTGAATTAAAAAAAATTATCTAAATTTAAAACCTAAAGAACAAACACTTATTCAAATTTAAATTTCTTTCCAAAAATGTAAACATATCCAAAAAATTTGACAAATTTCTCTCAAAATTAAAATTTTATGAAAAATAACAAAAAAATTGTAAAAAATTCAAAACATCACCAAAAAATCTGATGTTTTTGGTGCAAGCTCTTGATAATGTTGTCTACTTGCAAACCAATTTTTGTAGAAAAATATGTATTCTTTAAAAATTTATGGTCGAATATGTCGGGTTCACCAAATGTAACTCAGATTTTTTAGAATTGTGGATGCTAAAGCTGCACAAGATTAAACATCAATTCTAATCTAAATAAAACAACAAAGAATGATAAGTAAGGATGATTAATCTAAACTAATAAAAACTAGAATGATCTCACCGAATATGCAAATACTTCCTCGATTTATCTCAATTGCCCTTCTCCATTTTGGTGTATTGTTATTCTTGCCCTTAGATATTTGTGTGTTTGAATGCAAGCATAACTTCATGGAGTGTCTTAGCAAAATATCGAAGAATGTTTCTCTTCTCAAAAGTGTATGATTTTGAGAGAGAAGGAATAATGATTATGACAGGCCATTTTATAGATTTTGTGTTTTCGAATGATCGGCTCAGATTGAAAGAGAGATCGACGAATGAGATTGATGAATGACATGCGATGTGAGTTGTATCTCAGATAGAACATGAGTTAGAACATGAGTCAGGAAAGACTAAAAATAGAACAAGATCTTAATCTTTAGTTAAGAATCTTCAAAAATAGAAGAAATAGACTTTGAATGTCAAAGACAAAGTTAGAAGTTGAAAAATAATACATTCGAATGCAAACTTGAGTTAATTAATTAAATAAAGATATTTAATTAATAAATGCATGCATGCATATGAGTTAGAACTAGTTAATCGACTAGTTGTGATGGAGAGTCTTCCTGCAAAGATGATCAATAGTTGAATTTAGAGATAACTGAAGAACTAAAAATAGATCTCGAGTCAGAAGGTGAGTGGATGATTAGATAACTGATTGATAGAGGAATGTGACATAAATAATTAAATATGAATTAAATGTTAATTTAATTCAACATTCGAGCATAGAAGATTTAATTAAATAAATAAAGTAATTTATTTAATTTGACTTTCGAAAAGGGTGGAATTGAATAATTAAATAATAAATATTGAATTACAATTGAAAAGGGTGTTAAATGAATAATTAAATAAAGATATTTAATTATAGTTGACATATGATAAAAGGGGTAATTAAATAATAAATTATTTAATTGAAAGATGATTTAATAAGTTAGCGACATAATTAAATAAATATGATTTATTTAATTAATCAATTTGAATAAAGATTAATGATGAATTAATGAATTAATTAAAAAGAGATATTTAATTAATAGAGGAAATATGTGTTAGAAAGTTTAATTAAATAATTGACATTATTTAATCATGACCATGGACTATAGAAAATTATGTCGAATGTGTACTCGCAGGCCTAGACCAATTTTCGGTGTCTACATGTTCCAATATGAAAACACATATTACATCAACAAGTGTGGATTAAAGAGGAATAACTTCTACCCATTTTGTGAAACAATCTGTGGTTGTGATTATAAATGTATGACCAACAGATGAAGGTGGCAAAAAATTTCTAATCAAATCCAATCCCCATACTGAGAATAACCAAATAGGAATTGGGGTATGTGTTGGATGTTGTGGTTGTGTTTCTGATATATTGTTGTCATTGATGTCAACACTATTATCATTTTAATATACTTAAGGCTATATATGTCGAGGAGATTGAGAAAATTGTAAAAAATATAGTATAGGCAGCTAGTGGAGCTGAGAAGGTCGGAATGTTGGAAAGCTTTGTGTACTGAAGATCTGAAGGTGCACTTCAAAGGCTTTGGTATTGAACCTTTCTAGTATGTTTTATGAAAGTTTCAGTGGTGCGCATGAAGTTTTGTGGAAGTTATGATGATCTGTATACCTACAATTATTTAGTCTTTGTAGATGGTGTTCTTGGTCAAAGCAGATGAAAGTATGGTAATATCATGTGTTTCTCATGTTCCTATGATGTTCATGGATGATTCTAGATCGTTCTCTATCCTTGGTGTACGTCCGTAGTGATTGGAGTGTTCGTGATCGAAGATTTTTCTGATATGTGCCCGAGTGTTCATGTTCTTGGCCGACATTATGGTGTTAGTGTGTTGTGGATCCATGAGGATTAATATTTATTGTTTGGCATGTTTGGAGATTTTATTTTGGGTCCTCACTATGTTATGGCTGACTTGTACTGGTACACATTGAAATTTATTCATGTATCAAGGCCGATAATTGTAATTTATTTCTTATTTATGGATGACTGAATAGTGGATGCAAATTCGTGTAGCGGATATATATACAAGATTTATTTCCTCATTTAGAGTGTGCTCAAGTGTACAATTGATGTAAAAGTGTGAATAAAGTTTAGATCATTCAAAGCAGAGTGTGGAAGAGTTTGAAGAGGTTTTTAGTGTGCCTAACTGGAACTGTAACCAAGCTTTTGGAAAAGCTATTTTCTTAGTTCAAATTCATCAAATATATTTAATTTGATTACTGTATGTAAGGTAGTGATCCTTCCCTTTGAGCAGTGTGCTCTAGGCAGTGTGCCTGAATGCAAGTGCATTCTATTTTTATTCTTCATTATACTTCTAATAGGGTATAATATTGTGGACTAACATCCACCATGGTTTTTCCCCTCACATGGTTTCCATGTATAATTTTTTTGTGTTCATGTGTCTCTGATGTGTTATTCCTATGCTTGCATTATTAATTATTAGGTTTTTGATATAAGGACTGGTTAATGTTGTATAAGTTTGATTTTGGTAACAATTGATTCACCCCCCCCCCCTCTCAGTTCTCTATCATTGTTTCTTCAATAATTGGTATCAAAGAAGTTGGTTCCTTTGAAAGAAGCCTAACAACTTGAGGTGATCCAAGATGACATTATTTAAAAAGGATAGTCCTAGATTCGATGATACAAACTACTCTCTATGGAAATTTAGGATGGAATATAATTTGAGGTGCATTGGTGAACCTTTCTGTCAGATGACACAAATTGCATATAATATTCCTCAAAATGGTCCCTCCTCTGAAGATGAGATCAAGCAAGCAAAAATTAATACCAGGTCAATAGAAACACCAGTGAGTGCTTTGAAATATTTGGAAATGACAAATGTGATGGGTTTGAAAACTACATATCAGATTTGGAAAAAGCTGGAAACATTGTATGAAGGAGATGTACTAGTGAAAAGTGCCAAGCTACAAAGTCTAAAAGGCAAATGGGAGAGCTTGAAGATGAGTGAAGATAAGAACATATTTTCTTTCTCGCATAAGATAAATGAATTAGTGATGGACATTAGATGTGTCAGTGGAAATATGAATGATGATGAAATTATGGCAAAAGATACTTAGATCTATGCCCCCTTCCTACAAGACAAAAATCTCATGCTATTGATGAACTCAAAACAGTGACAAATATTACAAAAGACATGTTGATTAGAAATATTGTTGCATTTGAATTAAGTGAATTTGGTGAGTCTACTCCTAAGACCAAATCTTCTTTCAAGGCAACTGTATCCAAGAAAAATAGATATGATTCAGGAGAGAGTTCCCAGAGAACATTTAGCTATGAAGATGAAGAAAGAGAATTGGAAGAACTGGAAGCATTGATTGTGAAAAGAGAATCAAGAGGTCATGGTAAGTACAAAGTAAATTTACCTATTAAATGATTTTCTTGTAGTAAGATAGGTCATTTTTCTTCTAGATGTCCTGAAAGAGTTTCAAAATATAAGCCTGAGAATACTAGATTTCAAAGAAAATACTATTATGTTGAAGAAGGTGTAACTGATGAAGAATCTGATAAAGAAACTTGAAATGAAGATGAATGGGTATTTATTGCTATCAAAGAAAATGGTTAGGTGCGCACTGAATCTGCTAGTGATGTAAATGTTGAGAAAGCTTTTGCAACCAAAGTTGAAGAGAAAGATGATTGGGTAATTGAAAGAGGATTCTCACATCAAATGAATGGTGAAAAAATAAAATTTGTAAGCTTGTAAAACTATGATGGTGGTGTAGTGAGGTTCGGTGACAATACTTTTGGTCTGATTCGTGGCAAAGGCACTATTTCTTTTGGTGGTAAACACAATACTGATGATTTTCTTTATGTAGAAGGCATAACACATAAATTTTTGAGTGTTGGACAAATGGTAGACAAAGGCTACAATCTGTAGTTCAAGAATGGTAAGTGCAGAATAACAAAAAGTTCAGGAAATATAATTGCTTCAGGAACACAGACAAAAGGTAATATCTTTCATCTAAGTACTACTAGTCAAAGTTGTTTGATTGCTCAAATTGATGTAAATTGGTTATGGCATAGGAGGTTATGTCATGTGACATTTGATAACATTGTCAAGATAAGTTCTAATCAAGCAGTCAGAGATTTACCTAAGTTAGTGAAGCCTACTACCACTATGTGCAAGGAATGTCAGATGGGAAAGCAAACAAGAAATTCATTCCAGAGCAAACAATACAACTCTAATGGAGTACTAGATTTGATACATATTGATCTATGTGGACCTTCCAGAATCAAAATCCTACAAGGTGAAAGGTACTTTATGTTACTCATTGATGATTTTTCTAGAATGATATGGGTTGCTTTCTTAAGAGAAAAACATGAAGCACTAGAAAAGTTCAAAAGTTTTAAAGCTATGTTAAAGAATGAGACAAGTCAAAAGATCAAATGTCTAAGGTCAAACAGAGGTGGTGAATTTACTTCATGGGAATTCAATTCTTTTTGTGAAGAGCATGGTATTCAAAGACGGCTATCTGCTTCTTGGACCCCTCAATAGACTAGAGTTGTTGAAAGAAAGAACATAACCGTTCTAGACACTACTAGAACCATGATGTTGGAATCAAATGATCCTCATTTCTACTAGAGAGAAGTAGTAAGTACTGCTGTGTATACTATTAATAGGGTGAATGTCAACAATAATTCTGGTAAGACACCTTTTGAGCTATGGTTCGGTTATAAACCTACTATCAAATACTTCCAAAAAATTGGAAGAAAATGATACATCAAGAGAGATGATGATATAGGTAAGTTTGATTCTAGAAGTGATGAAGGAATCTTCCTAGGATACTCTACTAAAACCAAAGCTTACCGGTGCTTTAATAAAAGGTTGAGGAAAATGGTTGAAACTGCAAATGTTAAGGTTGATGAAGATATTGGTAAATCATCTAGAGTTAGTTATTATGATTCAGATGATCAACATGATGATGCTGAAAATAATTCTCAGACACATAATCAACTTCAGATTGTTACGGTGAATCAAGAAAATCAAGAAGCAGAAACAAGTGAAAGTGCAAAAGAAATATCACAAGAACAAGAGGTAAGAGAAAACTTCAAAACTCCTAAGTATGTGAAAATAAATCATTCTGATAGTCAAATCATAGGAGATAAAACCAAAGGTGTGCAAACTAGAAGAAGAATTCTAGAAGAATATTGTCTAATTTCTAAAGTTGAACCTAGAAATATAAGTGAAGCATGCAAGTATGAGCATTGGATGAAAGTCATGAAAGAAGAACTATTGCAGATACATAATAATAATACATGGGATCTTGTTCCTAGACCTCAAAACAAAAATGTGATTGGAACCAAGTGGGTGTTCTGAAATAAGCTGAATGAAAAAGGTGATGTGGTTAGAAACAAAGAAAGATTGGTTTGCAAAGGTTACTCACAAATGGAAGGTATTTATTTTGAAGAAAATTTTGCTCATGTTGCTAGAATTGAGGTTGTTAGACTACTTCTTGTTTATGCCAATTCAAAGAACTACAAATTTTATTAGATGGATGTAAAATCAACATTTCTGAATGGTGAACTAGAAGAAGAAGTTTATGTTAAAGAACCAGATGGATTTTAGTTGACTGATGAAAAGGACATGGTATGTCAATTGAATAAATATATGTATGGACTAAAGAAATCTCCTAGAGCTTGGTTTGCTATATTGGAAAAATATTTATTGAAGCTTGGATTCAATGAAGGTACTACTGACAACAATTTGTATTTCAAGTTGGATGAGAAATAAGAATTGATCATTGAAGTCTGTGTTGATGATATTATCTTTGAAGGAGATGATGATTTGTGTATGAAGTATGCTGATGAAGTGAAAAGTGAATTTAAAATGTCAATGATAGGAGAGCTAAAATTCATTTTGGGATTCCAAATCACTTAGTTAGAAAATGGGATCTTTATATCTCAGTCCAAATATGTAAAAGAGTTACTGAAAAAGTTTGGAATGGAAGAAGCAAAGCTTATTGGTACACCTATGGTGATTAGATGTAAACTCACACATAATGAAGAATCCCCTAAAAAAAATAAAACAAGGTATAGATAGATGATTGGTGGGTTGCTCTACTTGACTCAGACAAGGCTAGATATAATGAATATTGTGTGCATGGTTGCTAGATTTCAAGCTGATCCTAAAGAGTCCCATGTGACTATTGTGAAAATAACATTCAAATATATGAAAGGGACAGTTGATCTTGGTCTTTGGTATCTTAATAATGATGATCTTACTCTAAGTGTTTTTACTGATGTTGATTGGGTAAGAGATATAGATGATAGGAAGAGTACTACTGTTGGTGCATTCTTCTTAGGTAAGAAGTTGGTATCTTGGTTAAGAAAAAAACAAAACTCAGTTTCATTATCTACTATTGAGGAAAAGTGCATTGTTGTTGCAAATAGTTGTACCCAAGTATTATGGATGAAGAAAATGTTGAGAGATGTCAGAATTGAGTATGAAGAACCTATAGACATTGAAAATTGGTTTAGGCCTGCGAGTACATATTCGACATAATTTTCTATAGTCCATGGTCATGATTAAATAATGTTTATTATTTAATTAACCTTTCTAACACATATTTCCTCTATTAATTAAATACCCATTTTTAATTAATTCATTAATTCATTATTAATCTTTATTCAACTTGATTAATTAAATAAATCATATTTATTTAATTATGTTGTGAACTAATTAATTCTTCCCCCTTTATCTATCAATTAAATAATTTATTATTTAATTACCCCTTTATCATACTTTTCTAACTATAATTAAATATCTTTATTTAATTATTCATTTAACCCCCTTTATCTATAATTAAATATTTATTATTTAATTATTTATATTATCCTTTTCAAACAGTCAAATTAAATAAATTACTTTATTTATTTAATTAAAGTCTTATTTTCGAATATTGAATTAAATTAATATTTAATTCATATTTTAATTATTTATGTCACATTCCTCTATCAATCAGTTATTTAAATCATTCACTCACCTTCTAACTCGAGATCTATTTTTAGTTCTCTAGTTATCTCTGAATTCAACACCAGTTTATCTCTACGAGAAGACTCTCTGTCACAACTAGCCGATTAACTAATTATAACTCATGTTTGCATTCGAATGCATTATTATTAGACTTCTGACTTTGTATTTTGCATACAAAGTCTATTTCTTCTATTTTTGGAGATTAGATTTGGAACTTGTGTTCTAACTCATGTTCTAATTTACTCTTTATCTGCAGTCTTTCTTGAAATCGTGTTCTAAATCATGTTCTATCTGACACAAAACTCACATCGCATGGCATTCATCAATCTCATCCATCGATCTCTATTTCAATCTGAGTCGACCGTTCGAAAACCCAAAATCTATAAAATGGCTTGTCATTATCATTATTCCTCCTCCCGAAATCACATAGTTTTGAGAAGAGACAAATCTTTGATATTTTGCTTAGACACCTGATGAAGTCATGCTTGCATTCAAACACTGAAATATGAGGGCAAGAATACTAAAAAGGAAAAATGGAGAAGAACAATCGAGATAATTCGAAGGGGTGAACTCTATTCGGCGAGAGCTTTCCATTAAATTGTTTAGTTTGTTATGTTTACTTATTCGTTCTTTGTTGTTTGATTTTAGATTATTATTATTTAGGATTAACATTGTTATTCTAGTCGTAGATTATCCATCTCATCATTCGAAGATCATCTTTTAATCTACCGTTACATTTGGTGAACACGCTTCAAAATTCACACATTTTTTCATCTTTTCGTTTTTCTATTTTTCGTTCTTTTTTTGTAGATTTTTTGTACGGCGCACCGCATCTATTCCTAAAAATGACACAACAGTATCCATGAGCTGCATATGCTAAAAAAAGTGATGCATCCGCCACCACGAACCACATCTGTGAAGTCATGAACCCCATCTGCCTGTCAACAAAATTCGCGAACCGCATCCGCCTGTCAACAAAATTCGTGAACCGCATCTACCTGTTAACATCGAACTGCATCCGTGTCTCCAAAATAGAACTCACTCCAAACATCTTGGAGGCAACAAACACATAATCCACTCCTTTCATAGGAGGTACAAAACATCCCCGTTCATGGAAACCGGGTAAATACTGAAAAGACACCATGCACTACCCAAGGAAAAACAACTGGTTGACATAAAGATTTGACAACCCTCATCCTCTAAAATCTTCTAGAAGACTTACAACTTTGAACTAACACCTAATCCCATATCCCAAAATGCATCATGATGACATAGCCACAAAAGCTTCCAAGTCATTAATCAAATCTAATATTTGGATTCCTTAAATCCATAATCATTCAATAGAATACGTTGACAAAGTCAAAGGCACAATAACTAGATTATCTGAACTAATCATATAACCATATTTCCTCTTTCATTATTGGACATCCAAAACAATTAGAATCACTTCTCTTTTACAAATATAGAGAAAATAAAACATTTAAGGCAATCACGGGGAAATTACTATTTTTGGATATACTAAATCCATATCCCTTTCAAATTCTACTCACAATAAAATAAACTATTGCCCTTTCAAAAATAATTGAAATAACTAAATAAGTGTCTTTAATTTACAATAAAGGATAGACTAGTTCAAATAATTTAAATCAAATCCATTGTTTTCTTTTAAAACTAACATATATCCTCTACAATAATTCTTTTCCATTTCCCAACCAAACCTTATATTTCTTCTAGTTTTCCAACAACACACTATGTTAATTTCATCTAATAATTTCCCTTTCCAAACTTTTATTGCATACATCCATTTATTCAAACCATTAAATATACATTCTAATGTATATATTACATGTAACATAAACATTTCAAGATTTTCTTATATCTTTCAATTTTCTAATTAAAACATAAATATCTTCAATTTAAAATATATTTTCCTATATCTATTTGACCATGCATTCAATTCTTATCTTTCAAAAACTCAATTCAAAACTAGATTACGTGCACCTAAATAATACAAATTAAATATTGAACATACTTCAATTAAAACTTTCTCATGCAATATATGCATTAAATATATATCCATATATTTAACTATATATATACGTATATTAAAATATCTACTAACTTTTACAAAATATTTCATTCAATGTTTTTCAAATAAACAAATGTATTTCTTTATTTTATATAAATATATATACACACTATATATACAATATATATATATATATATATATTATATACACTATATATATAGTATATATATATTATATATATTCACGCATTAAAATATAATACTACCAAAATTATCGAATCCCCCATTAATTCGGCAGAAGGAATTGTTAATTCCTGTTTATTTTTAAATGTTAATAAAAATGAAATTTTTGGAGAGGAGTCGGCTATGGCCGAACCCCCACTCCCCACCATCCGCACCTCATATGAGGGTTGTGCTACCTTCAAAGACAGCGCTCCCTCCACATAGTGGAGGGTGCTGCCTTTGTAGGCAGTCGCACCTCCTTCTAAGGGAGCAGCGGTGGGTTCAAACCCCCGCCCAAAAACAATGACAGTAAAAACATGCGATTCCATATATTTTTTTTTATTTAAAAAAAAAAAAAATACAGACTCTGAACAAATTCCGAAAGTTCATTTGTCATGATTTTGAATTTTAAATCTACATTTCAATAGTACAAACATATATATTTATATGTTATATATATATATACATATATATATATATATATAAATATATATGTATATAAAAAATGAGATTATCATGATGAATAAATTGAAGAAATTTTGTGAAAATAATTACCTATAGGTAAAATTGTAAAGCTTTTCCATAAAATCTCAAATTTCATAAAAACCCAAAAACTAATTATCTTAAACCATTTTCTCAAATTCTAGAACAATAGAGTTAAACAAAATGATCAAAATTAAAACTCGAAGTTTCTAAAACCCTAAGGTTTCTCCCAGCTAATTTCCACATAGATTTTTCAAAATAAATTTGATTTCCTATAGAGATTATATTTTCTAAAAACAATCTAAATGTATTGTTCAACCTCCATGTTTGATTCCAATAACAAAACTATCGATTTCCTCAAATAAACTAAATTCTACTGAGGTTTTCACAATTTTCACTCAAGAATTTTCACAAAAACAAAAACTTTAAATTTATTTAATTCTTTTCTTCTAATAGCAAATTTCTTTTCTAAAACAGATTTAACAAACAAATCTTTAATCACTACTATTTTAAAAGCAATCAAAAACAATAAAAACAATAAAAACACAAAAGAAAACCTGATTTAAGAAGCTACAGGCAAAGATGAATTTCTGAAGCAAAACCTCCTCCAAGGATCTCACGAATTTTATTCAACCGTGCCATGAATCCAATCAAACAACCAATCCATAAACACAACCAAACTCCAACAGATTTTTTCCAAATCAATTTTACAGTCAAAAATTTCTTCAAACCCTTCTCTGTGCAATTTTCCTCAAAATCCTCCTTCCAAAATCCTCTCTCAAAAAGAATGAATTTTTAATAATCTCTTTTCCTTAATTAAGCATGCAATCTTATTTTAATCAAAATATCTTAGACAACCAAATCTAATCCTTTTGCATGGAATATTGACAATTACAATTTCAACTAATTTTCAATTTAAAATGAAATTTTCAAATATCTTTCACAACCAAATCTGATTTTTCAATGTCAAATATAAATTCTAATAATTAATTAACTTCAAAAATTGAAGACTAATTTTCCTTTTAAAATACAATTTCAATTTCTAATTTAATTCCAACTAATAAATTAATTTCCAAAATTGAAATTAATTTTCATTTCATTTCCCAATATAATTTAGTAACTTCTAATTTCATTACCACAAATTGAAATTAAATTCCAAAATTAACTTTAATTCTTTTCTTTCTTTTAATTTTCTTGCATCATGTTTAATTAATTAATTTAATTATTTAATAACTAAATTCAACCCCTTTGGATTAAATTTAATTAATTAAATAAGTTAAATATAATTAATTAATTTAAATATAAACTTTTATCCACATTGCATAATTTAAATTAAATAACTATCAATGTAATACCCCTCCGTTTTGCTTCTTGTTTGGTTTGTTTTATGCTATGTTTGGTTGCAGTTACTTTGATACTGGATACATTTTATTATGATGATTTGATCGTTACCATTGAGCGACAACTATTATTGTGGGATGTAGTTATCTGATTATTGTTTCACATGCATTATGGATTAATGATGTTGTAGAGTTAGCATGAGATATTATTATGAGATTATTGGAATTATGATGGAAGTGTTAGTTTTGATGAGTGTATGGGTGAAGAGGACGAGTTCGCATCACTCCCTTGCGAGCACCCTGTGAATCCATAATTCCTTCTTCACGGTGTGTATTATATGCTGGATATATTGTATGATGTTGTTTACTTGGTTGGAGGATTGCAGGTACATGATATCGACTCCACCTGGTTTCACAGGTTTGAGCGTATCGATCCAACGGTTAAGTTGAACGAGAGATAGTAACTAGGTAACATGTGTCAAGTCTACGCCCTAGCCTTAGTGTGTCGTCAGTTGTGTTTGTCGAGTCATTCTCTATCTTGCTTTGATGTTATTTAATTCTGAAGAATTCTTGATTTGAAGATAGATATTTAGAATAATTGCATTTAAATCATGTTGATGGTTATTTAATTTAAATAATGCAATGTGGATAAAAATTTATATTTAAATTAATTAATTATATTTAATTAATTTAATTAATTATATTTAATTAATTTAATTAATTATATTTAATTAATTTAATTAATTATATTTAATTAATTTAATTAATTATATTTAATCCAAGGGGATTGAATTTAGTTATTAAATAATTTAATTAATTAATTAAACGTGATGCAAAAGAATGAAAGGAACTAAAAGAATTAGAATTAATTTTGGAATTTAATTCCAACGTGTGAGAATTAAATTGGAAATTATAATTAAATGTTTATTTGAGAAATTAGTTGCAACTGTAAAAATTAATTTATTATTTGAAATTGCATTTTAAATTGAAAGGGGGTTTTCAAAAAGTGAAATTGAAATTGAAATTGAAATATCTAATTTGCATTTAATGTGAATTAGGGTTGTAAATATTGAAATTGAAATTGAAATATCTAATTTGCATGTAATGTGAATTAGGGTTGAATTAGGTATTTTTGATTTATAAGAATATATGTTTTAATTTTAGAGGAGGAAAGTTTTTAGAAAAATACATTTTTACAGCAGGGAAGAAATTTTGGAAATTTTGCACAAGAGTTTGAAGAAAGTTTGATTGTAGAATTGATTGAAGGAAATATTGTTTGCATTTGTTGGATTTTGGATTGGATTCATTGGAAGATTGAAAAAAATTCAGGAAATCTTTGGAGGAGGCTTGCATCAGAAATTCATCTCTTCCTATAGCTTCTTGTACCAGGTTTTCATCTTTGTGTTTTATTATTCTTGATTTTTTTTTTAAAATAGTAATGATTAAAGATTTGTTTGTTAAATCTGTTTTAGAAAATAAATTTGATGTTAGAAGAAAAGAATTAAACAAATTTACAGCCTTTGCTTGTGAAATTTTTTGAGTGAAAATTGTGAAAACCTTAGTTGAATTTAAATTATTTGGGGAAATAGATTTTGTTGTTATTGAAATCAAATATAGAGATTGAACAATGCATTTAGAATGTTTTTAGAAAATGAAACCTTCTAGTTATTATTTAAAAACGGATTTTAAAATCTGCAATATAGTTATATTTTTATGGTAAAATGGTCTGATTGCGTTGCCTATAACTTTACTTTCACAAACTGGGTTTTCACTAAATTTAAAGGGTTTTTGCATTTTGAAATATTCTTACCCTTGTCCAAAAATCCTAAATACCCAGATCGTATTTTTTGAGTTATACTTGAAACATGAGACTGCTGTTAAATTATTTTCCCATGGTTGCTTTGAAAATAAAATAATAATAAATTGATATTTATAAATATTAATATTTTATATATTGTTATTATAATATTAAAATATTATTTAATAATATTTTATATTATAATTTATAATATTAAAGTATTATATTTATTTATATTATTTTTAAATAAAATTTGTATATTAGATTAGTGGAATTAAAATTATAAACATATGGGAAATTATTATTATTTTGAAATGGCTTGTTAAAGTTTAATTGAAAGAGTTAAATATTTGATTTAAATAATGCAATATATTATTGAATAGAGATTTAAAATTAGATTGATTAGTGTATATGGAAAATGGATAGAGAAACAATATGTTATTATATTAAAGTGATTGAATATGTTAAATAGAAAATTGAATGAGATGTAAGATTTGGTTAGGAAATGGAAAGAGTTTACTTGCATGGATTTGTGTCGATTTAAAAGTAAATTAAGAAGTTGTTTTATTGATGAGACAATCAATTATGTTATTTATTAATTTCTATTTAGATTAATTGAATCATTGTGATTGGATTATGAAAGAGATATGGATTTAGTATATCCAAAAGTAGTATCTTCCTCATGATTATCTTAAAGGATTTAATTCTTTGTATTCAGTAAAGGGAAGTAAGTTTAATTGTTTTAGATTTCCAATAATGAAAAGGGAAATAGGGGTTATGATTATTTTAGATGATCTATTTATCATGTCTTTGACTTTGTCAACACTACCTATTGAATGAGTATGGATTTAGGAAATCCAAATATTAGATTTGATTGATGACTTGAATGCTTTTGTTGCTATGTCGTCAAGTTGCATTGTTAGTTTTGGGATTTAGTGTCAGTCTTAAATTATAAGTCTTCCAAAAGAACTTAGAGGATAAGAGTTGTTGAATCTTTGTGCCATCTAGTTGTTTTCCCTTGGGTAGTGCATGACATCTTTTCAGTTTTACCCGGTTTTCACGAACAAAAATGTTTGCACTTCCTTGGTTTAGGAGCGGATTATGGGATCTATGTCTCCTTGTATGGAGTGACCTTGTTATGTGGTTTCATCTTGTTGCCTCCTGTGAAAGGAGTGGACTATGTGTTGTTGCCTCCAAGATGTTTGGAGTGAGATTTTTTGTACCTCCTGTGAAAGGAGTGGACTATGTGTTGTTGCCTCCAAGATGTTTGGAGTGAGATATTTTGTACCTCCTGTGAAAGGAGTGGACTATGTGTTGTTTCCTCCAAGATGTTTGGAGTGAGTTTCTATTATTTGTATCCTCCTTATGTTGGAGTGGATTATGATGCCTAGTTGGTATGCTCGTGTGGTTCCCTTGGTGGATTGTTTGGATGTGTGTTGTCGAATAGAAGAATGGCTTCTGTTAGGCGCCAGAGCCCAAAGAGGTAAACTGGATAACCTTCAGGAGTAAATTAAACAAGTGATAATTAAAATAATGTACTTAGAAGATTAGAACTAACTTCTCACTAATCAAGATAATTTAATCCTTATTCATAGACACAAGGGCTTGTTTAGACTTGGGATGAGTGAGAAGGCCTGGAATAGCAAGATCAACTATCTAGTTCTTGCGAGAGGTAGTTGATTCCGCATGATTGAGTATGAGTGCCGGGATTTGGTTGAGGTCACCAGGATTACTTGTGCCGGAGCCTATGAAGAATGCTCAGAAGAGATCTCATGACAAACCTTGCGATGACACTTTATCTATGACAACTGTTATTAATTATTTTATGTGATGGTTATTTGAATATACTTGATCTACTTTATGTCTGGAAGCAATGTGACCTATGTCAATGATGTTGGAGTTATACTTGTATTGTACTTGATTTGTACATGTATTGTTTTTTATTTGTACTTGTATTATACTTGAGTTGTACTTGATTTGTACTTGTTAATTCATTTGGTTGGTTATAACAGTATGAGTCAGTTTGAGTCTGCCTTTGGTTAGAGGTAGTAGATCTTTGTCCATGTTACTTTGTTACTATCTCCTAGCATGGGGGGTGGGCCTTCGGGTACCACATTGGTTGGGTGGAACATGCACCAAAACCGTTGGGTCTCCATCGATCTTCAGTACTTGGTGGTGAGACATCCAGATAGACAGCTCGCGGTTCTTGTTGTAATTTCTTGCATTGTAATATTTTAACTTGTATAAGTTATTTTATCCCTCTTTTGTAAGAGGTGGAGTTTTGTAATTGTAAACATTTGTACTAGTGTCTCATTCTGGGAATGAGTGATGTAACTATTGGATTAAGATAATGTTTATGAGATTGTATCTCGGTTGATTATCTTATTATGTTATGTGATATTCTTATGATGTATGATGGTGATTTCATAAAGTTCATAAGGCTATGGTTATATGTAATATGTATGTGTGGGTTTAAGTAATCCTAACCTTGTATCCTTAGAGGTTGTTGTTAATTAGTAAGTGAATGTGTATGTTAAATGCACTTTATAAAAAAAAAAATGGTTCGCTTAAGATGTTAATTGCAACTTCCTTTAGGGTTACTTGGCGGGGCATTACAT